>JAZKJV010005178.1:222500-951826 GCA_037367405.1 Ottelia alismoides
ATCTTTTCCCTGATTGGTCCACGTGGACCAACCAGGCGCCTCGGACTGTTGACCGGCGGGTCAACAGTCCATTCTTCACCCTTCACGTGCTGGTGCACCTCGTTTTTCGCCCGATTCCACCCTTTTTTCGAGGTCGCGCCGCTCGTCCTTCGCCGTCGCTTCCTTCTTGGAAGTTGGTCACTGTAGCCCCGTCTCCATCGCCGTTTCCTTAGATCTCCTTAGGTCTGCTCGTATCGCCCGTGACTCCCCCTCGAAGTCACGCCCTCAACTCCCTTCAAATACCAACCCCCATATCCCTTTCTCGGTTTTGAACCGCGAATACCCTCTGATTCACCCCCCCCCCCCCTTGGTCGAGCAAGAAGAGCCCGGAGGTGACAGCTCCGAGCCCCACGCATCCAAGCGGCGGGAGAGCATCCAGATCGCTGCGTGTTCCAACCTCCGGCGACCGCCGTTGAGGTAACCTTTCCCTCTCCTTCCCTGGGCTTGAGGCAGCTTTAATCCCTTTAGTTTCGCTGGTATTTTGATTCCGTGTCGTTCGCGATTCATTTTCCCCCATCGATCCATCTCTTTCACGTATCGATTCACCAAACTGATCATCGCCGGAGTGGTCTCAGGCCACCGTCACTTTTTGCGCCAAACGCCTCCGCGCTCCACCATTGTGTGCGCCACGTGATCGGGGCAATTTGCCCCCGATCATATCACCCTTTTTGTGCAGGTAGCAGAGCCTATCAAGGACCTGGAGCCCCTTTTGCGAGCTTGCCGGAGGTGGTTTTGGAGCTCCAGCTCCTCCCCCTTCGCCTGCGAGCTCTGGTGGCCACCGCCACCCTCTGGAGCTCCAGGTGGCCAGAAGACACCTGCAGGAAGACGGAGAGCCCATCGACCGGCCTGGAGGAGGACGGAGGAGCCTACGCTACCCGATCTAAACTCGCCCCGGGCGAGTTCGTCTTCTGTTCTTCCAGCCATCTCGCGCGCCGTCGATCTGTCGGCCGTTCTTCCCCATTAGCAGCAGCCGTTGGATGGCGGGTCATCAGCACCGTCAGATCAAGGGCTGAGATCTAATCTCAACCCTCCGCCCGCGAACCGTCATCGGCGCTCCAGGACTCGACACGTGTTCAAGTGGGATTCATCCCACCGTTCGTCAGCGCCAAAGCAGGGGTAATTTTGCACGATACACCTGATGTTTTTGTAATATTTTGGGAGGACACAAATTTTCATTAGCCGCTTTAAATATTTGTAATAATTACTGTTAAGACCCCCTGCTTTTAACAATTGCATCCAGGTCCCTTACCACGTCACCTCACGTGACCAGTTCACGTGAGGTGTGGGCATTTTGCGAAGGGACCCCCCAGGGTTAGGATATTTCCTTGTAGTCCTAGAACTTTGATACTCAGCTTAAAACTTTGGGACATTTTGCATAGCAGCCCTTGAGACTTTCGGATATTACAGTTAGGTCCCTGCCAGGCGCGTGTATAGCACGTGCGTGGTTTGGATATTTTGTGCTAAAGCCCTCCGGGTTTTGTAATTGTCTTTTGGTGCTATAAATTGAATATTCAGCATAAACTTTTGTGGAAAATTGCATGTATGCCCCTGGATGTTTTAATATTTTCACTCATGCCCTTGCCAGGACTGTTTAATGTTTGGATACTTAAGCTAATGGTTTAAAATATCACTTTAAGTCCAAAAATTCCACAAAAATAGGGTTAAGCTCCTGGACACCTATGCTTTGAAGCTGTCACTTTAGTTTTTGATTTTACGTTATTTTCACATTTATTAAAAATCAAAAACTTGCTTCTTGTGCACTGTCTAGCTTAGAAAATATCAAAAAAATAGTAAAATGCCTCTAAAAATTCCAAAAAAATTACCTAGTGTCTATTTTAGCCTCGTTTAGTGTCAGTCCAAAAAATCACTAAAAATCACAAAAGAAAAACCTTAAAAATTCAAAAAGACTCAAAAACTTCAAAAAAATATATAAAATCAAGGAAAACTCTCAAAAATACAAACTCAGGTTCTGTGGGTTCCCTATTTTGTGCCTTTTATTTGAAAAATAATGTAAAAAATTTTGGTTACTGGTTGCTATTTTTAAATCCCATTTTACTCACAGCCAGCACATATTTCACTGTTTGCCTTGTTTAGCTATTCGAAAATATCAAAAACACCTTGAAAAATCCCCCAAAAATCACAAAAATAGTAGAAAACCACAAAAATACCAAAAAGATTTTATTCCTAAATTTTTGGGCATTTTTGCATATTTTTATAAATATTTCATCTTGTCTTGTATTATATTGTTTGTAAATTCCAATATTGAAAAAGAAAAAGAAAAATATAAAATATAAAAAAATCAGAAAAGTAAAAATCAAAATACAAAATTAAAAATTAAAATTAAAAAAAATTTAAAAATTAAAAACCCACAAAAACATCTTTGCTTGCTTGCTTAGTGTAGACATATCACATACACAGTCACTTGTGCACATTTGTTTGAATTACCCTGCTTGCTCCCTGTGTTCGAACTCTCTGCATACTTGTCACTATACACCATTTGTGCAGAGTTAAAAATAAATTTTAACTCCACATTAGTTCTAATTTATTGCTCTTTAGTGTGGGTTAATTGTTGATTAAATTCAGATTTTGATTGATCGACACTTCGACTGTGTTCCCGCCTTGTGTGGAACACAAGACCGATCGATTTCTGAGTTTATCAAATGGCGCCGTTGCCGGGGAACAACAGCGAGTAGTTCACATTTTGTTTGATTGTGTGATTGTTTACCATAGCATTATTTTCCATCTCTTGCATTTTTGATATATCTTGTTGAGCTGTCTGACCGTCTCTTTTCTTGTCTTCTTGCGAGGGACCGCGGAGCAAGGCGGATTGCTTAGGTGATCCGGAGCATCCTTGGGAAGCGGAGCCGGCCTTCTTGGGCCAAGCCGGCAGGAGAGAGCAGGAGTGAGAGAGAGTGATTAGTTAGCTTGCATTTTACTTCTGTGAGAGAGTGACTTTTATAATTTGTAATAATACAGGTACACTTGGACTCTTGGACACTACCGGGCCCAATTTCCAAGTGTTTGTTCACTTGGGGGCTCATCGCGGTTTTTGACGAGTTTTCCTCGCTTGTCATTTTCCGGTTTTGTTTTCCTTTTTCACTTTCTTTTGTGGATTGAGCTCTTAGATTTAGGCCTGCTTGATCGATTAACTTAGGTCCAAACACACTAATAACCTTTGCATGTACCTATAGCTCGTATTTGGACTTAGTAAAAATTAAACAGTTAGCCCCCTTTCTTAGATCCGCCGCGCCGCGAGCCCTCTCCATTAAGCGCTACTCCTGAACTCGATGTGTCGAGAAGAGGAGGGGAGGGTCTAGACCGGACTCTTAGGATCGACGATAGGAGGTTGACTTGTGGTTCTTCACGCTAGCAGTTGCCTGTTCTAGGACGATTTCCGTTGTGCATATCGGCATGTAGATTAGGTTTAAAAATTCTGCTTTGCATCCCGCATGGAGAGAGCTGGGATTCGTTGTAAGTCTTCTAACTTGGCATCCATCATTTAGGCACAAAGGTGAGATTTCCATCTTTGTGTCAACTTGCACGGCTTTTCCGACTCTATTCTCCCTCTGTTTTTGGACAAAGTAGGATCAAGAAAACACAAATCGTTAGGCGCTTGTTTGAATCTACTCAAAAGAAGCGATAACACCAAAAAAAAATTAAAAAAGGGACTGCTAAGAAAACTTGACCAAAAATAAAATCGGTAATTGGATTCATTGCTTGGGGAGAGTAACACCCTCACTTGTATTCAGGTTGCATGGGAAGGTCTCCTTCCAAGTGAGGTGAGCGCTTCGTAAGGATTAGAGCCAAAAACCCAGCTTGTGGCTGCCTTGTGTATCGCCTGGATTTCCGAAGTATTGGCGCTTCTATCGTACGTGGACGAGTAGGGCTTGGTCAACATTGGTGACTCTCTATTGTGTAGAGCATCGACCTTGTCCGAAGTATCGAGCCTAGGCCACGCCTTCACGGGGGTGTCTGTCTCATCGTCTTGCATCCGAGTAGGTTCTTGCACGCTCACGGGTGATTCCGCTGCGAGCGAGTTCCGAAGTATCGGTTTCGCCTATTGGCTTCCTCTCTTATTCTTTGGCTGAGTAGGGATCCAGGAAGGGTTACAAGGACCTCAAAAAGTGCAAGCTACAGGTTACACAGGAGGAGGACAAGTACGGGATACTCTTCCGGCAGTACTCTCTCTCCTTTAGGCGTAGCGTTCTAAGGACTCGTTAAAAGCTAAATTCCTGAATCAAGCTAAAATTGACAAGATAAAAGTCGAACCTTCACGGCTTCACGTGTTGAGTTGGTGAACTCACCCCTGCTTTGTGTTTGATTGCTAGATTTATTTAGGTCAAGATCAAAAACACCGCATAATCGTGCGCAATTTTGTTGCATCTCATTTCACTCTTCTTCTTCTAAATTCCCTCTGCTCTTTCCAAATAATCAAGATGATGGGACGGAGATCTCTTAGGCCGACTTTGTCGGCACCGCTATCCCGCACTCCGCCTTATTCATCTAGGAATACATCGGAGAGTCCGCTCTCCGAGCCTGAGTTTACATCCACCCTGTTCCCCCTCGACCACCATTCTCATTCTCCTTCCATCAGTCCAAGAGTGTCAGAATACAGTGCATCACAGTGTTCAGCTCATTCGACAGCACCTGAGATGGCCTCTTTTGCTTTTTCAGAAAATCCAGCCATGGCAGACAGAGGCGAGCATGCAGATGATCATGAGCACCCTCCATTCCTATTTGATCAGGCAGCCATCAATAATTCCTTGTTAGCTTCCCTGGAGACTATGCAGAGGCAGATCCGTGACCAGGGTACATTCATGGGTGACCTCATGAGGGAGATAGCTCAGATGAGAGAGGCGATCCAGATGGTGGAGGAGGACCTCATGAGAGAGAACCGAGCTGGCGGAGATGGTGGTGGAGGAGGACCAGATGCAGGAGGAGGCGATCCAGACGCCGAGCGACCGCCACAGACCATTATGAGGGAGTTGCACAACCCAGCTGCATCCCTCACTCACCGGTGGATCAGACTCCCGCCAATCCACGGAGATTTCGAGCTTCGGCCCCACACGATTCAGCTGCTACCCAAGTTTCACGGGTTGCCGACCGAAGAGTCGCACCTCCACCTCCAAGAATTCGAGATGATTTGCAGCACTATCCATGATCGGTTGATGACCGAGGACACCATCAAGATGATTGCCTTTCCATTCTCTTTGGTTGATAGAGCCGCATATTGGCTCAAGCACCTTGGGCAATTCATCGACACATGGGCAGATCTCCGGACCGCGTACTTGAAGAAGTATTACCCTCTCGGCCGGACCAACGCAGCTCGAGCCATGATCAGCAATTTCGTCATGATCCCAAATGAACAGTTCCATGAAGCATGGGATCGATTCAGAGAGCTCATTGACCGGTGTCCGCACCATGATATCTCCAAGCCCAATCTCGTACAGAGTTTCTTCTGTGGGCTGACGCCGGAGCTGCAGGGGCTAGTGAACGCCTCTTGCGGTGGATCTTATTTCTCCAAGGGAGAAGACGACGTCTGGGCCATCTACGAAGGCATGGCAGAAAACTCTACTGTGATGACCCAGGCCCGAGTCTACACACAGCAGAAGCCCCCGCAAGGAGCGGGATCATTCCAAAGGATCGCCCGCATCGATGCTGGTCCCAATACAGTGTCAGTTGCAGCAGCCCAAGCTGAATCAGCCGCAGCCGACATGGGCATTATCAGTGAGAAATTGGACCGCATGGAGATCCTCGAGAAGAAGCAGAATCAAGGTCTTGCTCAGATGGACCTTCTCACCAAAACTATGAGTGACCTGAAGATTCAAATTCTATGTATTCAGGAGGCACAGACTCATTCCCAACAGCCTCCCAGGTCACGGGCTGACCCCAGCAGTAGCAATACCAACCAGACCTCTACCTCATACCGCCAGGTGAACCATATCCAGGCAGAGCCGGTGTCATTGCTACAGTACCATCCAGAGCGACCACCGTCTCAGGAGACTCAGATAGTGGTTTATCAGCCGGAGCAGCCACTGGTCGTTCTCCCTCCACCTTCCTTTGAGCAGGACCCATTGATGGAAGTCAATGGGATTTGGTACGACCGGTACCCTCAGCCCGGGATTCGTCGTGATCACCCCGGATTCCGTTGGGGCAATGGTGGATCCTCATCCCAGCAGCAGAACCCTCCCCAAGGACAGCAGAGCAGCCAGCAGCAACCACAACAGCATCCCCAGTATGCCCACCAGCAACAGTTTCAGAGTGTTCCTCGTCCCACCTATCAGGGACAGCAGTGGAGGCAGTGACAGCAGCCTCAGCAGTCTTATTCCCAGCATCCCTCTCAGTATCAGCAACAACAGCAACAGCCCCATTTCCAGCAGGGACAACCATCTGGTTCTCAGGTTCCCACTTTTGAGAATCCAGCTCTCGATGATCTTTCCCGCTTGCTATCTGAACAGCGAGCCTCTTTCAGGCAAGAAATGGATGAATTCCGGCAGGAGATGAGGGACATCATGAAAGGCAAGGCCGCCATACCCGCTCAGATTGAACCTAACCCGAACAATCTGAAAAGGAAGTCTGAGCAGGTAGAGTTTACAGAGGATACCTCTCCTAGTGATTATTTGAGTGATATATCTTACTCCTATCATGATGCTGATTTTGTTACTACTAGGAGCGGTAGGATGCCAGCCGACGGCGCCTCTTCTGAGCGATAACCAGAGGCAGGATCAGGAGCGCCAGAGGAGCAGAGGAGCGGTGTTGATGCCGCTCATGATGACGTTGATGGTGGTGCTGACGCCACCCATGATGAAGTCCAGGACGACGGTGCTGATGCCGTCGTGATACCAGTCGCAGGCGGTGGTGCTGATGCCACCATTTTGGATGATGAATCAGAGCGCGGTGCTAATGCCGCGAAGACCGGTGCTAGTGGTGGTGCTGAGGCCACCACATCCACTTTTGTTGAGCAACCATCTGTGATGTTGCCACATTTTGTACCCAAGGACTGTGGGAACAAAAAGATACACAAAAATATGAATAAAGGAAAGGCTTCTCTTCACATTGCGGATCCATATGTGTTGCATGATGATGGTTGTGTGGATCCTTCTTCTTCACAGGCACAGGAACCGATTCCTAGTCCTCCATCTGAGGAGGCCACTACCATCCCCTTTCCCGACGCACTCCGCCGAGCGAAGGGGAATAAAAAAGAAAATCCAAAAAAGAACCAGCAGGTAGAGTTCGGCAACGAAATGATTGACAGATTTCATATTCAGCTGACTCTACGAGAAGCATTTGAGCATATCCCCTTCTTCAAGAAGAATTTGAAAGAAACAACTACTGTCCGAAGGAAGAAGAGGTACAGAGATCAAATCCATATGCTCACTCATGACACATGTTGCATCATCCAGAACAAGCTGCCAGCCAAGCGACCAGACACAGGAGCTCCCTATCTCAGATGCGAGATTCAGGAGCAGCAGTTTGATCGTACTCTATTAGACAGCGGCTCTTCAATTAACCTCCTTCCGGCAGCCTTACTCAAGCAGTTCGAGTTTGGCCCTCTTCTTCGAAGCAGAACGGTCCTTCAGTTTGCTGACAGGTCGATTAAGAGGCCGAAGGGGTTGTTGAAAGACGTGGTCGTTACCATTCAGGGCCTGAAATTCCCCGTGGACTTCGTTGTGTTGGACATGGAGATCCCTGAGTCGGTAACTGATGCCCCCATCATTCTCGGACGTCCATTCTTGGCCACAGCCAAGGCGGTGACCGACCATGATAGTGGGAAGGTATGTTTTCGCGTAGAGGGCGAAACCATACAAATAGAGACGATCGAAGAAATCAGAGCTAGAGAGTTAGAGTGCTCCGAGCAGTCCAGCGAAGCAGCGCAGATGACAGAGGAGGAGCTAGACATCCACCAGGTCTGTGATTTTGAGATGACTGATGATGAATCTAACTGGAAAGATCCTGTAGCACCGACCCTCGCCTTGCCTACAGATTCACTATATCTCAAGCTCATGGCAGTCGAGAGCCGGGAGAGCACATCCCTGGAGGAGGATACATCTGAAGCTGACAGTGTTGTGATGAGTGGTGCAGATGAGTTCCATTCTTGCTCATCTTCTTCAGACCCCTCGGATTCAGACATAGACTGGGATGACTTTGATGATTATTTACCTTGTCTGATTCCTTCTGAGTCGACAGCCATGACAGAGTGCAAGCCAGTGCAGTTTATTGATGATTCAGCAGGCCGCCCTTCGTCAGGAATTCATGCAGAGCGAGAGTTCTCCCATGCAGACCTGGTATCATTTACACAGACCTATCAGAAGCCAGATCTGCCACCTCCCTGTTGTCCAGAACTGAAACCGCTTCCGCAGTCAATGAAGTATAGATTCCTTGCGGGCGAGCCAGAAATGCACCCAGTCATCATCTCAGCAGATTTGACTGGAGAACAAGAATCTCGTCTGATGGAGATTCTTGAAAGGAACCACAAGGCAATCGGTTGGAGTATAGCTGATCTCCAGGGGATTAGTCCGGCTCTGTGCTCTCACCACATTTATCTTGAGGATAACGCTAGGCCGTCGCGTGAGTTCCAACGACGGCTGAACCCGAATCTTCGGGACGTAGTCATGAAAGAAATTTCCAAGTGGTGGAGCGCCGATTTTATCTACCCCATCTCCGACTCCAAATGGGTTAGTCCACTACATGTGGTACCCAAGAAGACGGGTATCACTACAGTTGTCAACGAGTCTGGAGAACAGATCGCGGCCAGAGTACCAACTTCTTGGAGGGTCTGTGTGGACTACAGACGATTGAATGAGGCCACCAAGAAGGATCACTTCCCGCTGCCCTTCATTGATCAGATTATCGAGCGGCTAGCTGGGAAGAGTCATTACTGTTTCCTTGACGGGTACTCTGGATATAATCAAGTGGCCATTGCGCCCGAAGACCAGGAGAAAACGACATTCACCTGTCCGTTTGGGACGTATGCTTTCAGACGGATGCCCTTTGGTCTATGTAACGCTCCGGCGACATTCCAAAGATGCATGTTGTCCATCTTCTCGGACATGGTGGGTGACTTCATGGATGACTTCTCGGTCTATGGCGACGGGTTCGACGCTTGTCTTGACTGCCTAGACCGTGTGCTGAAGTGCTGCATTGAGGTCAATCTTGTCTTATCCTGGGAGAAGAGTCATTTCATGATGACTCATGGGACGGTCCTTGGTCATATCGTCTCCAACAGAGGCATGGAGGTCGATCCCGCCAAGGTGGATATCATCAGAAAACTCAATCCGCCGTCCAATTTGCGTCAGTTACGGTCTTTTCTGGGGCATGTCGGTTTCTACCGACGGTTCATTCAGGACTTCAGTCGAATTGCCCGACCGCTCACTGACTTGCTGACAAAAGACACCGAGTTTATTATTAATGATAAGTGTCTTGAATCTTTTAAAACTCTTAAGAATATGGTTGTTTCAGCTCCTGTCCTTCAGCCACCCGATTGGTCTCTCCCATTCGAGATCATGACGGATGCTTCAGATTTTGCCGTTGGGGTTGTGCTCGGACAGAGGAGGGATGGATTACCTTTTGCCATTCACTACGCCAGCCGGACCTTGGATGCCGCTCAGCGGAATTACACTGTGACAGAGAAAGAGATGCTGGTCGTAGTCTTCGCTCTTGATAAGTACCGATCTTATATTCTCGGATCTAGAGTAACCATCTATACTGATCACACCGCCATCCGGTATTTAATGGCTAAGAAGGATGCCAAAGCACGTCTTACCAGATGGATCCTTCTACTCCAGGAATTTGATATTGAGATTAAGGATAAGCCTGGAGTCAAGAATGTGGTGGCGGATCATCTCTCCAGGTTGGAGAATCTTGAGGAATCTGAGCCCAGCGCACCTATCACAGAAACATTTCCAGATGAGGCGATCTTGGCTGTCACCTCCCTCCCATGGTATGCTGACTTTGTAAACTATCTTGTTGCCAAGACAGTCCCTCAGGGTTGGCCCAGACAGAAACTTGAGACCTTCCTAGCTAAGGCCAAGTTTTATCATTGGGAGGATACTGTTCTTTATCATGAAGGAGGGGATAGTATCTGGAGGAGGTGCATTCCTCAGGAAGAGCAGCAAAGCGTCCTCACATATTGCCACAATCTTGAGGCAGGAGGACATCATTCTGGAAAAAGGACAGCACAGAAGGTGCTTCAATCCGGCCTATGGTGGCCTACTCTCTTCAAGGATTCTGATGAGTTCGTGAAGAGATGTACTGACTGTCAGAAAATGGGAACCTGCGGATAGAGAGACATGATGCCCACGCAACCCATTCACTTTTGTGAGGTTTGATGCATGGGGGATTGATTTCATGGGCCCATTTCCTAAGAGTCAGGATTCGAGCATATTTTGCTCGCTGTGGATTATGTCAGCCGATGGGGTTGAGGCCATCCCCGCCCGAGCCGCAGATGCAAAAACCGTGTGCAAATTCTTGAGGAAAAATATCATTTCACGGTTCGGGGTACCTAGAGTCTTGATTTCAGACGGGGGGTCTCACTTCATCAATGACAAAGTCAGGGCCCTTGCAGACGAGTTCGGCATTGACCATCGGGTTGCCACTCCTTATCACCCTTAGACTAATGGTCTTGCCGAAGTATCGAATAGGGAGATAAAGACAATCTTGCAGAAAGTTGTCCGCCCAGACCGAAAGGATTGGTCACAGCTTTTGGACTCGGTCTTGTGGGCTTATCGGACGTCTTTCAAGAATCCATTGGGGACATCTCCCTTTCATCTCGTCTATGGCAAGCCGTGCCATTTGCCAGTAGAGATCAAGCATAAATCTTTTTGGGCAGTTACTGAGTTGCTTCTAGATCCCGAGAGTATAGGAGACCAGAGAAGAGCAGAATTGGCAGCCCTGGAAGAATTGAGAGATACAGCCTTTTCGAACAGCCTACAGTATAAAGAGAAAGTGAAGACATGGCACGATTCGCATATCAGCCATAAACAGTTTGAGCTAGATCAGAGAGTATGGTTGTTTGATTCCAGGCTGAAATTATTCCCAGGGAAGTTGCAGAGCAAGTGGAAAGGTCCGTATGTGGTCAGGAAGGTACATGACAATGGCAGCATCGACATATCCGAACCGTCATCTTCCTCTACCTTACGCGTCAATGGTCAACGCCTGAAACTATATCTTGATCATGATCCACCGACCATTGACGTTGCCCCCATTCTTCTGGTATGAGATGTACTCTTTGACTCACATCATCTGCATCTCATACACGGTGAGCATTTCCATCTTTCGCTGTACAGATCCATCTGTTCATATCACGATTTCATCTGTTAATGCATTTTCTTCTTTTCTTCTTTTCTTCTTTTCCTAGTCTAAATTCTTCATCTATCAAAAAGGTGCCGCCCTTGTAGACAGTTTTCCATACTTAGGACGTACTTTGTCCTAAGTATAGGGGGGTGTGCACCCCGAGTATTTCCATTCTTTGATCCTCTTCATTGTCTCCTCTTCTTGTCTATACTTAGGAATATCTTACCCTAAGTATAGGGGGAGACAATCTGAGTACGATCTGTTCATTCCCACCCTTGACCCTCCCTGCGTTGTGTACAGTCTGCTATACTTAGGATTATTTGATCCTAAGTATAGGGGGGACGGTCAACTTCTCATTCATTGATTCATTCATTCTTTAGACTTGCCTATACTTAGTACGAGTTATGTCTTCTCTTTTCTCTCCGATCTATGAGGACATAGCTCAAGCTAAGTATAGGGGGGTCGTATATACTGCGTATATACTTTAGCCATAACTCGTACTTTCGTATTTTCTTAAAAATATGGCTAATAATTCATTAAAATTCATTACAAATTCTTTAATAAAAAGATGTGGTTATTCCTCAAATTCTTTTTGTATATACTGATTAATAAATCAGGTGAAAATGTTTTTTTTGCAAAATGTTTGAAAAATAGTTTGAAAATCTTTGTGAACATCTATTAAAAACTATTTTGAAAATATTTTGTTACATGTTTTCAACCTTTGTAAAAATGTGTGGTTTGTAAAACTTCTTTTCTTTGTGTAAAATAAAATGTTTAAAAAAAGATTTGCAAATGGTTTGAAAAATGGTTGCAAAAATATTTGAAAAACCTATATATACTGTTTTGAAAGCCTTTGCAAAATGATTTTCAAATGTGTGTACATGTTTGTAAAAATGTTTGTAAAAACTATTTTGGACTATAGTTTTCAAAAATTGTGTGAAAAGCTTGTGTCAAATAAGTTTGAGGAATACTAACATCACACCAAAATCCACTACCTATATATACGTATAAAATTGATCACTTACCCTTGTAAATTCTTAAAATCCACTTCTTGTATATATAAGAAGCACTCCCGTGTACATATTTTTAACCCAGTTTGCAGCCAAAATCTTTTGTTTTCAAAAATCCCAAAAACATTTGCAAAATGAAAATCCAAAAACATCTGAAAAATCTTTTTAAAAAATACAAAAAAATGCATCTGCATGCATCATCATTATCTTTTCCAAAATCCATAAAAAGTTCAAAATCTTTGAAAATTGCATTACAAAAATATTTTCTGCATAGCATTGCATGGCACGAGCATTTTTCGGATTGAGTTTGATCGTTGAACAAGTCTAAGTAAAATCCGGAGATTGGAGCTTGATTGGACCTTAAAATCTACCTAATAACAGGAACCTTAGAGGAACTGGGTTTGAGGTTCTTCAGGTCTAGTTGACTTAATTCTTTGAGGATCACGGGACTTGGTTCAATGTATTCTTGACTGCCTAAGTAGAGTATTTCGGAGCACACGCACGACTCTTGTTGATAATGACCTAACTTGGACACCTGCACCTTTCACATAGCTCTCCACGGATGAGGTGGTGAGGAGGCAGTTTCCTTTGGCTTGGGGTAGCATATGAGGGTAGTACTTCTAGGCGGAACCTCTCTTCTTCTTATAGTGAAGGAAGTGCGCCTCAACTTGGTCTAGTGGTGATGAAGGCTAAAGACAGAAGCTGTGGGTTGCAATAAAGCTTCAAAAGAGGGATAGTCTACTGGCTCAAGAGGAAAATTTCTTGTATATATGCTGCACCATGTAGATATGTTGTACAGATGCAATTGAAAAAAAAATGTAAAAAGAACTCCAAAAAAGTGGTGGGTCGGATTGAAAATTTAATAACCCCACCGGAGTGTATATAGTCCAATAAAGCAAAAGCTTATGATATCCATGTTACATCTCATGAAGCTTGCAGCGGGAGACTTGGCTACACTGGCTGAGCTTCCAAAAGTCTATACCTCTTCCCCTCTTCTTGAGCCGGTTGCACTTGAACTTAGAAGGGAATACCCCGCTTCTCGAGGAAAGAGTTGCTAGACCGAGGCATTAGAGTTACCAGGTTGGGGGAGGTTGTTTCTTTGTCACTTCTGAGGTGGGGAGCTACATATCACTTACATTGTACGAGTCAGATTCATAGTCATAAGAGTTTGCGTATGGGTTGAAGTATTTCTGACCTGGCTATTGAGGAGACTTGGACAGAGTTTTGGGATTCTCGAGGACTGTTGGATTTCAAACTTGGTTCTCATTAAGGTTCCGACCGCACTAAAATTCCAAAGGTCCGACTTAAGCTCCAAACTTTGATTTTGTGAAGACAAGTTTGATAATTAAACTTCATCCAATTTTCTTCTTTTTCTTTTCTTTCTTTTCTTTTTGCACTTATTGCATAAGTGTTTGCTAGGGACTAGCAAAGGTAAAGTATAGGGGGATGATGAATCCACATTTCATCATCTTTATTCTATCATTTTGGCACCAAAAACCCTGGCAAATGCCTGTAAATAGCATTAAAATCACCATCTTAGCATCCATGCATGTGCATTGTAGTAGTGTATAAAATACTGTAATTAAGGCCAAAATTATAGAATAAATAAAGAAAAGAAAAAGAATAAAATATTGTAAATATTTTATGACCCAAAACCCCCGAGACCTAGGCATCTTGATGAATAGGTCGACAAGGAATAAAGTAGGGGGAGATAAGGTCAGAAATACAGATAATACACATATACATTCTATTCATTCTTTATTCATTTTGGGACCTATTTTTGGTTCCGCTTTTTGTACATCAAATAAAGAAACTTTGTACATGAAAGTTGTAGATAAATTAATAAAGAAAATTACAAAATTGATTTCACTGAAAAATAATGTACAGATAAAAAGTTATGGTCTGAATAAAAATCCAGAATGCCAACTTCCCAGACCCGTATCTCACCAATAAAAACTCCAAATGCAGCCTACTCACCTTTAATTGTATATAGAATAAAATAATCTATCCAATGGTGGTGGTTTCGCAGTTGGCAGAGCTACGGTTTGAAAGTTGAGTTTCTGACCCCCATTGTATACTTGTACAGATTAAAATATTCAATTTATTCTTTATTCATTATTTTTGCATGTTTATATTTTTATAATTATGTATATATTACATATAATATATATGTACATTAAAATCAGAATAAAAACGCAAAGAAATTACAAAATAAAAATACTTGTATAAAGGATACATAGGTATACTGCCTATACATATACCTATACAAATAATACTTGTATTTTATTAAATATACAAAATATATCAGAAAAATAAAATAAAAATATATTTAGGTATATAAAAGTATTTTATAATTATACAAAATAATAAACAAAATAGATGAAATTAAATATACAAAATAAAATTGAAATACTAAAATATACAGATAATCTACCTATATAGGGGTAAAAAGGTAACTTGTAAAAATACATTTCATAAAAATAAATAAAAATCATAATTTAATACTACATAAAATAACGAACATTTTTTATTTTATAATCATAATTTAATCCTATTTATTTCTATTTTTAAAGGAATTAACAAAGCATTTTTCTTTATCTTTTCCCTGATTGGTCCACGTGGACCAACCAGGCGCCTCGGACTGTTGACCGGCGGGTCAACAGTCCATTCTTCACCCTTCACGTGCTGGTGCACCTCGTTTTTCGCCCGATTCCACCCTTTTTTCGAGGTCGCGCCGCTCGTCCTTCGCCGTCGCTTCCTTCTTGGAAGTTGGTCACTGTAGCCCCGTCTCCATCGCCGTTTCCTTAGATCTCCTTAGGTCTGCTCGTATCGCCCGTGACTCCCCCTCGAAGTCACGCCCTCAACTCCCTTCAAATACCAACCCCCATATCCCTTTCTCGGTTTTGAACCGCGAATACCCTCTGATTCACCCCCCCCCCCCTTGGTCGAGCAAGAAGAGCCCGGAGGTGACAGCTCCGAGCCCCACGCATCCAAGCGGCGGGAGAGCATCCAGATCGCTGCGTGTTCCAACCTCCGGCGACCGCCGTTGAGGTAACCTTTCCCTCTCCTTCCCTGGGCTTGAGGCAGCTTTAATCCCTTTAGTTTCGCTGGTATTTTGATTCCGTGTCGTCCGCGATTCATTTTCCCCCATCGATCCATCTCTTTCACGTATCGATTCACCAAACTGATCATCGCCGGAGTGGTCTCAGGCCACCGTCACTTTTTGCGCCAAACGCCTCCGCGCTCCACCATTGTGTGCGCCACGTGATCGGGGCAATTTGCCCCCGATCATATCACCCTTTTTGTGCAGGTAGCAGAGCCTATCAAGGACCTGGAGCCCCTTTTGCGAGCTTGCCGGAGGTGGTTTTGGAGCTCCAGCTCCTCCCCCTTCGCCTGCGAGCTCTGGTGGCCACCGCCACCCTCTGGAGCTCCAGGTGGCCAGAAGACACCTGTAGGAAGACGGAGAGCCCATCGACCGGCCTGGAGGAGGACGGAGGAGCCTACGCTACCCGATCTAAACTCGCCCCGGGCGAGTTCGTCTTTTGTTCTTCCAGCCATCTCGCGCGCCGTCGATCTGCCGGTCGTTCTTCCCCATTAGCAGCAGCCGTTGGATGGCGGGTCATCAACACCGTCAGATCAAGGGCTGAGATCTAATCTCAGCCCTCCGCCCGCGAACCGTCATCGGCGCTCCAGGACTCGACACGTGTTCAAGTGGGATTCATCCCACCGTTCGTCAGCGCCAAAGCAGGGGTAATTTTGCACGATACACCTGCTGTTTTTGTAATATTTTGGGAGGACACAAATTTTCATTAGCCGCTTTAAATATTTGTAATAATTACTGTTAAGACCCCCAGCTTTTAACAATTGCATCCAGGTCCCTTGCCACGTCACCTCACGTGACCAGTTCACGTGAGGTGTGGGCATTTTGCGAAGGGACCCCCCTTAAAACTTTGGGACATTTTGCATAGCAGCCCTTGAGACTTTCGGATATTACAGTTAGGTCCCTGCCAGGCGCGTGTATAGCACGTGCGTGGTTTGGATATTTTGTGCTAAAGCCCTCCGGGTTTTGTAATTGTCTTTTGGTGCTATAAATTGAATATTCAGCATAAACTTTTGTGGAAAATTGCATGTATGCCCCTGGATGTTTTAATATTTTCACTCATGCCCTTGCCAGGACTGTTTAATGTTTGGATACTTGTTCTAATGGTTTAAAATATCACTTTAAGTCCAAAAATTCCACAAAAATAGGGTTAAGCTCTTGGACACCTGTGCTTTGAAGCTGTCACTTTAGTTTTTGATTTTACTTTATTTTCACATTTATTAAAAATCAAAAACTTGCTTCTTGTGCACTGTCTAGCTTAAAAAATATCAAAAAAATAGTAAAATACCTCTAAAAATTCCAAAAAAATTACCTAGTGTCTATTTTAGCCTCGTTTAGTGTCAGTCCAAAAAATCACTAAAAATCACAAAAGAAAAACCTTAAAAATTTAAAAGACTCAAAAACTTCAAAAAAATATATAAAATCAAGGAAAACTCTCAAAAATACAAACTCAGGTTCTGTGGGTTCCCTATTTTGTGCCTTTTATTTGAAAAATAATGTGAAAAATTTTGGTGACTGGTTGCTATTTTTAAATCCCATTTTACTCACAGCCAGCACATATTTCACTGTTTGCCTTGTTTAGCTATTCGAAAATATCAAAAACACCTTGAAAAATCCCCCAAAAATCACAAAAACAGTAGAAAACCACAAAAATACCAAAAAGATTTTATTCCTGAATTTTTGGGCATTTTTGCATATTTTTATAAATATTTCATCTTGTCTTGTATTATATTGTTTGTAAATTCCAATATTGAAAAAGAAAAAGAAAAATATAAAATATAAAAAAAATCAGAAAAGTAAAAATCAAAATACAAAATTAAAAATTAAAATTAAAAAAAATTAAAAATTAAAAACCCACAAAAACATCTTTGCTTGCTTGCTTAGTGTAGACATATCACATACACAGTCACTTGTGCACATTTGTTTGAATTACCCTGCTTGCTCCTTGTGTTCGAACTCTCTGCATACTTGTCACTATACACCATTTGTGCAGAGTTAAAAATAAATTTTAACTCCACATTAGTTCTAATTTATTGCTCTTTAGTGTGGGTTAATTGTTGATTAAATTCAGATTTTGATTGATCGACACTTCGACTGTGTTCCCGCCTTGTGTGGAACACAAGACCGATCGATTTCTGAGTTTATCAGTAGTCCAGAATCAATCCTCTCACGCTCTCACAACTTTTTGCTCTCATAGGATCGCTCATATATATAGCATGAGAGGAATAATTCTGGACCATATGATTATGTTTTCTCTCTCTTGGGTGAATCATGTGGTACAGAATCACCCCTCTCACACTCTTACAATTTTTTTCTCTCATAGGATCACTTCTATATATATATATACATATATATATATATGTATATATATGCGGAGTGATCCTATGGGAGCAAAAAAATGTAAGAGCATGAGAGCATGCATTCTGGAACACATGATTCTGTTTTCTCTCTCTTGGTTGGATCATGTGATCCAGAATGCATGCTCTCATGCTCTCACAGTTTTTGGCTCTCATAGGATCACTCATCATATATATATATATATATGGGGAGCACTTCAAATGAGGTGGGGTCTGACCAATATTGTTGTGAGCCTTCAATAGGATTCGTCGGATCCCAATCTAACGGTAGCATCAAAAATCATGTCCAAAAGGGCAAATCCGTCATTCCATTTTTTTGTAAATTCAAATTTCATTTAATGGATTTGAATTACCATTTAGTGTTTTCTGGATTTGGTATTTTTGAATCATACCTTTACTGGTCTTTTTCCAATTTTGCGCCGAATGAATTGGGTTAAACCATATCTTTGTAAACGCCCGTGAGTTTTTGTGAAAATGTATGTTCTTTTTGTAATTTCGTTAGTGATTTCGTTTTTCACATTTTCGTTTGAAAATTGGTATTCTGTTTTGTAAATGGGTACATTCGTTTTGTAAACTCCATTGAGTTTTTGTAAGAGTAATTATCCTCTTTTTAAATTCCGATATTTTTGTAAATGCATATATTCATTTTGTAAAATTTGTATGACATTTTGTAACTGCATCGCGCTCTTTTGTAAATTCGCGGAGAGTTCTGCAAAAATAAGATAAAATAACAATGAGATTTGTAAAAAAAGTGAATCAATTTGTAAATCAAAAGGTCAATTATGTAAATTATCAAACCACAATGTAAATATGTGCATTACCATTGCACATCCACCGATCGCCCCCTTTCGCATGGAGGAACCTCACAACCCTCGACGAACACCCCTTAGCCATCGCCGCCAGCACTACACCGAGTTCGACCCTCCTTCTCCATTGTTGTCGCCAACCACAGGAGCCCTTGTCGGAGAAGAAACATCACCCGCTCTTTGCGTGGAGGAGAACCATTGCCAGGAGCTTGGTGCTCCGTCGACCATCAATAATGCCTCCTCCGCTGCCTTGACGAACGTCGTTGCCGCCCTCGATCAAGGAAAGAAGGAAGGAGCGGCACTCAAGAGAGAGGAAGAGGACAAATCGGGAGAGAGAGAGAGGGAGGGAGGCGCCGGATTTGGCGAAATAGTTGTCACATTCTATATTTAGAATGTGATGAAATGACCAAAATAGGTTTCTAATCATTAAATTAATTTAATTAATGCGTCAATAAATCCAGCCGTGAGATCAAAGATAGAAGGACGGGATTGAGGGCTCACCACAATACCGGTGAGTCCCTGTCTCATTTGAAGTTTCTCCTATATATATATAGAGAGAGAGAGGAGTGATCCTATGAGAGCAAAAAAATGTGAGAGCATGAGAGCATGCATTCTGGACCACATGTTTATGTTTTCTCTCTCATGTTCTTCTCTCTCCTGATTGGATCATGTGGTCCAGAATGCATGCTCTCGTGCTCTCACAAGTTTTAGCTCTCATAGGATCACTCCTCTCTCTATATATATAGAGAGAGAGCGAGAGAAAGAGGGGGGTGGGGAGTATGCACCATGGTGCATGTAATTTTACATGCACCGGGGCATATATCTACCATATTTTTTACTTTTATAACACATATCATCGTGTATATTCATCTATATATCCCTCCAATATACCATTCGAATTTCGATAGAAATAGAGACCCATATATCTTCCATCTAGAACAAGTAATTTTAACAGTCTTAAAATTGTTGTAATTGACTTGTTCAAGATGGAGGGTGTAAGGGTCTCTGTTTCTAACAAAAATTGAATGATATATTGGAGGGATATATAGATGAATATACAAGGTGATATTTTCCAAAAAAGTAAAAAAAATGTGGGAGATATAGGCCAAGGTGCATGTAAAATTACATGCACCAGGGTGCATACTCTCCATCCTCGTGCGTGCGTGCGCGCGCGCGTGCGTGGGTGCGTGTGTGCGTGTGTGCGTGGGTGCGTGTGCGTGTGCATGTGTGCGCGCGTGTGTGTGTGTGGGTGGGTGGGTGTGTGTGGGTGTGGGTGTGGGGGTGTGTGGGGGGGTGTGGGTGTGTGTGTGGGGGGGGGTGGGTTAATGGGGCTGCCCCGTGCCATTTACGGTATTTTTTTATTTTTTTTCAAAAAATATCGCCATGTATATTCATCCATATATCACTCCTATATGCCATTCGAATTTCGTCAGAAACAGAGACTCCTACGGCCTCCATCTAGACGGTCATTTTTTAACGGTAACAGGATTTTTTAAATCGACACCATCTCGATGGAGGCCGTAGGAGTCTCTGTTTCTGACGAAATTCGAATGGTATATAGGAGGGATATAGAGATGAATATACATGGTTTTATTTTTCAAAAAAAATAAAAAAATGCCGAAAATAAGGGACGAGGCAACCATGTTGGCTGCCCGCCCCATTAAATCCATATATATAATAATCCGATACTGCATTTTTTTTTGAAATGTATGAATATAATTTTTTAAGATTTATTTATGTCAAATACAAAAGGTTCCCTACCATGCATTAATTCTCAATTAGGAGCTTCACTTTTCAAAAGCAATAAAGAGAGACATAAAATTTAGGATTTACTTAAAAATAGTTACGATAGCTTACAGTTGCATTTGAGAAAAATAGTGCATTTAAAAATGAGGATCCTAATTGCAAATCGATGTATAGATGGGAACTTTTACATATTTTTTCCATTTATTCATAGTTTTGTGTGATTAGGAAAACTTTATGTTTTTCACCCTATTTATTATGATTATTATGAAAAAATACATTTCATATATGTATAAATTTAAGTTAATACGATTTTAACCAATCTAGCAAGCCATGATTTTTCAACCAAGGGATACTGTATCAAACTTATAATTATCAATCAACCATAAACAAATCGATCCAACTCTACATTGATGGGTTGACCAACTAATTTATAAAATAAGTTATAAAAAGGTTCTCTCACGCATCGATTCCCAATTGATGTCTCACTCTTCAAAATATAACAAAGAGAATTTAATCTTTCAATATTAGCATATGTTAATGCTGTTAAAAATCATCAGTCGAGAGAGCGAATTCCCTCGCACCCCCTCTCATTCCCCACCCTTTTGCTACATCGCCACCTCTCCAACCCCGTAAGCATTATCATTAAATATACTAGGATATATACCCGCACTCCGCTGCGGATTTATTTTTTTATTTTTTACATCTCATATCCAAAATTATCAAAACAAATTAAATAAAGTAACGTTAATTTTAATTTAGTTTTTAGAAGAAATCTTTTGAATTTCATATTTTCAAAGTAATAATCTATATCAAAGTTTTTTAATTCTTTGACATAAAGTTATGTTTAAAACCAAGATATTTTTATTGTTTCAAGAGTAAATTATTGGTTTTGATGTTATCTATCAATTATAAAATAAATAGGATGCTAATACTATTCATTATTTATATTCATTAAATCTAAAATTTTGTTTACATAACTTTCTTATTTATTTTATAACTAAATACAAAAAATGTATAACGTAATGAAAAAGAGAGATAGAAACTTGTAAATTTCAACCATTTTAACGTTCATTATAATTATTCTTAATGTTTAAAATTTTTAAAAAATATTTTTAAAAACTTAATCCCTAAAACAATGACTGATTTTTGGTCCATAGATATATAATTCACCGAATTACATCTTTCATCTGTCATCTATTAAACAATTGTACTCATCAATAACCGTAAAAAAATGGAAATTTATATGATGCATATGTTACGTTCTCCTTGATACTAATAATTTTGAACAATTTTGTATCATTCGTTATCTAAATAATATATTATAATATTATGACCTTGATTTATTAAAGGTATGAAAATTATTTTATCAAAAATAAATACCATTTGTGAATTGTGCACATCTTTCATCAACAAAAACATACAAATCTCATTAATTTTCAAAATAGTTTATTTGCATCCATATCCCCTTCATACAAAAAGTAAACTTTCATATCCAGAGATCTTGAGTCGATGATATATACACAACCAAATCTTTCCGATTATTCCTATAAAAATTGCACATGTAAACACCAAGCAACTCACATGGTAGAACTCCTGATTCAACTCTAGAATAACTTGTTCGTGAATGACACAAACACGAGATACGGAAAAAGGAACTTTTTAAACTTTTACACCATAACCTTTGAAATCATGTCCAATTACACCATAGCCCCTATGATCATTTCAACGAATATTCACAATGCTAGAATACGTAAGATTATAGGGGTTTTGCGTAAATAAATATATTACGATGGCCTTGGTGCAAAAATCATGCTACCCAAAATATCCAACAAAGAAAAATTCTATTATCCAACATAACCTACATATCCATGCCATCTCCCAATTAGCGGAAAACCCTCCTCCCTTTCACGACAGTAGTTCGCAAAAGTAGTAAGCTACAACAACCCACATGTTGCTTTCTATACCAAAGCGCAGCTCATGTACATCCCGTGTGTTGTCATCTCCAACATCCGGCAAGCGCGTGATGTCCCTTTCTGCTACTTACCCCAACAGAATTGCCGAAAAAGTCCATCTTCCCACGAACGGTCACCATCGCATCATGTCACAGGCCCGATCGGGATGATGTTACCCAATCGATGCTACACATAAGTATGGCCCTAAGAGCTAGCAGTTTAGGAAATCGTTGCGGTATTCTTGTTATTATGGAGAATAGAGGATGCAATTTGGTCAGGATGCGGGGTCTGGCATGCTGTGCAAAACACCTGCAACAGACACATTTATTATGGAGAATAGATGGAGCAGTTTGGTAAGGACGCGGGGTCCGGCATGCCGTGCGAGTTTGTCCAGGGCCACGTTTTTGGAATAAAATAAAAGAAATACCACATCAAACACGTGGCAGCTAAAGGGGGAGAAACCCATCTTTAACTAAGGTATATAGATTTTTGACATCTACATCTATATCGGTTATAAAGTCACTTCAGATAATTCTCATATGTCGATATCAGTATCTGTATTTATATAACTACAAGGAGAAAAAAAACACAACAGTAAAAAATGACCATTACTTTGATATTTATTAAAATTACGCCTCTTATTGCACCATACTCTGCAAACTATATCTTGAATAGACATGTAAAACTTGTTTAACTACAATGGATGCTCGATCTTACTACTCAATCTACACAGGAACATACCGCAACATAAAAAGACAAATATTTAAGAGAGAAACAAAAAGAGTAGCCCAATATGAACGGCCGAGGGAATGAAAAGGGTGAAACAGGAAGGCTTCCACGAAGCTACGTGGTTGTTGGGCGAGAAAGGCAAAATGTGGAACGTGCTGGGAAGAAAAGGGGAAACGGGGAGAAAAAGTGGAAACGTTTTCAAGAAGCCACGTGTTTGCAGATGGGTGAAAAACCCACCTTTAAATAGTTATATAGATTTCTCACGGACCCTCTTACAACCCGATGTCAGATCAATCAAGATTGTTGACACCCTCATCCCTCTGGGCTCTACGATCCTCTCCATCGACATGATTTCATGCCTACTGAGATATTATTTATCTTTTCATAGTTGTATATATTTCTCCACTATATAAGAGAACCCTATGACCTCATGATCATTCTTTTTTCTCCATGATGTCGTAGCACAAAGATTACATCATAGACCGATACATTGTTACGAAGTTTGGGATCTCCGACAAGGTTGTATATGGCTTTAAGCGAGACTCTCTATATATATGAGAACCTCCCTTAGGTCGTCATTCTTGTGATTCTTTGATTCCCAAGACAGAAAAGTGATGGAGATTGACTTGGTGTTGCAAAGCGATAGGGTTGTTTGGACGACCACTGTGACAAACTCCATGGTGGAGGTTGGAGACACTATGATTTGCCTCATGTTTGTGATGACACGGACGAGCTGAGGATGTCGATCATGATTCGATAGTGGAGTTGCACCAAGGCAAAGCCTACAAAGATCATGCTCAAGTGAGTCTTGGTCTTTGGGAAGGAAGGGTGAATGAGGGTAGTGAGGTACACATGGAACGCCTCCTACGATGGCCTTCTAGATCTTTACACCAAAGGACGGTTAGACGTACGAGGAGGCGGGTGTGTTCTAGGTAAGAGAAGCGAACCAAAGAAGGTCGTATTTGATACATAAAAATAAGATTATGTCCCTCCTTATACGTTTCAAGAAGACGACTTCAATTAGGAATCGATGCATAGATGAAGAATTTTTTGTAAGTTACCCAAGTTATATTCAATCACTAATCAACCAAAAAGGATTTTTAGTGTTGTTTGTTAGAGAAAAGAATCTAAATATGCAACATTTGATGAGATGATAATTTGTTCTCTCATTTTCTTGTGTAGTCGCCAAATCTAAATAAATAAGAGTATAAGTGTTTAAAAAAAGTTTCCATCAAAAAATTAGGTGAATGGATATTTTCGACAAGTTACTTAAATACCCATTCTATCCCTCCAGTTCCAAAAATCTGAATCCGGACATTAGCACAAATAGAACAGCTAATGAAGAAAATCATATGCATTGACAGTTAAACAAACAATTAATCAGAATCTGCGATTTCTGAAAGATTTCTAATCTGGATGTACTAAAACAGATCCTTCTACAGGGATCATAAAAATGAATGATAAAAATCCAAATTATATGGGGTACTGCACGATCTGTGTTCCGATTCAATTGGAAGAATGTGATGTGGTGTGCTATGGATTTCTTCTGTCTTCCCCATGGGACTCCTCCCATCCTAAGGTATGTGCCATGCGACCCAAGAACAGGGATAGAACCACATAACATCCTCCTTTTTATTTCTAGCAAATGCCATGAAATGAAACAAACCACGTCTACTTGTGTTGGCCAATATTTCCATCCTGCAAACATAAAGGCCAATAGATGTATGTTTCAAGCTAGCTTAAGATATTGAATTGCCGAATCCCTTCCTTCCAAAAAAAGTTGAACTTGTCAGGATGGTACAAAGCAATAAAAGAATATATAACCGACACACGGTCTTCATCGAGCAGGAGGTGAATGCAAATTCGTTACAGATTCGACTTTGCCTCCCGCGACCACGATGGAGGTATTATCTTAAAATCTTGGGCTTCTTGCTCAGAGTTGTTGTCATCCTCTTCCTCCAATACATCCTTAGAGAATGCATCTGGATTTTCTTTTATGCAGTCTTGTAGGGAAATAAATGGATTCACACAATCAGAGCCCTGAAAACAAGTAATCATTTTGCGCATTAAAGAACCAATATGGTCACATTGAACATAAGAAGCTTTTATACATGGAAGAACTATATCCCAGCAGGCTCGGATTAAATTACTAGGAAGCAGAAACACCATACATGGCAAGCATATTTATCTATATGCCCCTAGTATCGCATCTTTAATGACCTTCGATATAATGGACACTCAATATGTGTTCATATAATCAGAATTTTCATTTGGGGGCCAATTTCATTAGCAATTATCAGCATTGTGAATGCTTGCTTGAGCAAATCACTTTTGATTTCAAAGTTGATGGCACCTCTAACCATCAAAGTAATTCACATGAGACCAAATTGTAATAGAACAAAGAGATGTCTTGGAGGCCATAAAAGCATGAACAGTACGTTTAAAGGGCAAGTGCTCAAATTCATAGAAATAGTAAGAGTTATATCTTGCAATGTCCATACATAAATTTCAGGGAAAGTTCACCAATCTCTTTCCACTCAAAAACTCAACTTAATATAATTAGACTCGCAAGAATAGTTTTGAGCCAAATTTCTCCATTAGTACTTGTGTATTTTTCTTGTTTTATGATACGTAGGATAACCTCTCTATAAAAAGGACTAGATTTTCACGTAGAAAATAATAATGTGTAAGCATAATTAAAGATAATAATGATAAGAGCAGTGGAAGAACACACGTGTATGTGGAACCTTACTCTATAAAGATTGGGGTGAAACCACGGGAGAAGGCCACTAAGGGCCGGATGTACATATTGAACTCTCTCGTTGAATACATGGGATGTGGGACTTCTTATATAGCCCACCAATATCACTAAGTCTTGTCGTAGAAAAGGACAATCCGGAAACGTAACAGAGATAAAGAATAAAGAACACCAAGATTTGCGTGGAACCCTACTCCATAAGAGCAAGATGAAAACACAGAAGAAGGCCTTTTAAAGGCCGGATAAGTTGTTATTTCTCTCTCGCTGTATACAGATGGCGCAAGGCTCTTCTTATATAACCCCACCAGTACTATCAAGTCACATTTAATGGATGTTTTAGGAAACATGTGGATGATATGGATGCACTCCTCAAGCCGGACAATGCAGTGTTCAACATAGACAAATAGAAAGAAAGCATTCTCACGATGAATATAAGACACTACCGACTGCCCACTGGGGGCCCTTCCTATCTCTTATCTAGAATTGCCGTTAGTTGCTGGAAAACTGAAGCAAGCAGATTGGGATGTGGTGGTGCAGAAAATGGAGCAGAGGTTAGCAGGGTGGAAGGTTGTCACCCTGTTCAGCGGGGGAAAGCTAGTTCTTTTAAAGCATGTGCTCTCGGCTATACCAATTTTATTTTACTCTACTAGACTGATGTAGGTGGGGGTCAGAAGGAAGATCGAGACTATGAAGAGGAGATTCTTCTGGTCAGATGGGAAGCAGCAGGGGTCCGAAATGCACCTAGTCAGTTGGGACGAGGTCGTGAGGGGGCACAACGATGGGGGACTTGGGGTTCATGACGTGGAGTGTATGAACAGGGCGATCATCGCCAAGTAGATGACCCACACATGGGGTCCCCCAACCTCGCTGGCTTTCAGACTTGTTAGGAAGATTTATGGGGTCCAGGGTGAACTCATGGCTAGAAGAATTCATTTTGAGTCGCCGTTATGGGCTGGTATACGTCAGGTTTTGTTGTGGTTAGCCTCTAAACTATGACCTAAGGTGGGTGATGGTCACCTTTTCAGATTCTGGCGCAATGATTGGACTGGGGAGGGCTCGCTAGAGGGCAAATTTCTGCGCCTTTATGCTTTGGTTGCATCGAAGGAGGGTACACTTTCGCATATGGTGGATGCTGGAACGTGGTCACCGCAGTTTCTAGTGGACCTATCGGACCAATGCATGGAGGACTATATCAGGATGCAAGCCAACCCCCCCCCCACCACCACCCGAGGACTTGTCAATGGAACAACGACCACTTTCAATGGGTGAGCTCGAAATTCTCAGTAAAAAAAGTTTACAACAAGACGAGGCGGAAGACAGAGGAGCGGGATGTGGAATTGTGCCAGGACATGAAAATCATTTGGGCGTCGAAGATCCCGTGCAGGGTCAAAAATTTCATGTGGTGTTTGAGAAGGGGTCGATAATGTGATAAAGCAAGGAAGGGGAGATTGTTAGCCCTGGAGGACACAAAGTGTGACAGGTGCGACGGGATGGAGGACAATGAACACTTATTTTTCAAGTGCTCAGCGTCGCAAAGGGTCTGGAGGGAGGTAGGGATACCCTAGGTCAAGAGCGAGGGGTATGTGGAGTTCTGGAGATTGATACAGATGGTCGGCATCAACTCCACTGATGACGGCTCGAAGGAGTTTGTTGCCCTATGGGCCATTTGGGCAGGATGAAACAACTTGATATTCACCAAACAGAGGTTTTATTTCGAGAATGTAGCCTCTCACTGTAAGGATCTTTATAATTTATGGATCTCACGGTAATGTAACTGTAGACGTTTACGTTATATTGTGATGTACCGTTGAGTATTTCTTATTTATCTATGTACATCTCTGTAATTTACCCAAGGGTTTTCTCTCTATATAAGAGACCCTAGGGCTTCATGGAATAATACAACAAAGTATTCTCGGCTCAAACATGGTATAAGAGCCAAAACCCTAATCTAGGGTTTTTCTCCACCCGCCCCCTCCAGCCGCCGAGCCTTTCTAGCCGTCGAGCCCCCTCCAGCCGCGGGGCCTCTCCAGTCGCCGCCAGCCTCTCGTCGGGTCCCTCCCGCGACCGCCAGCCCCACCGCGGGCACTCTACCGCCGCCAGCCCCGTCACGGGCCCCTCCTCCCGCAGCCTCTATCCGTAAAGGGACTTGAAAAGCTTGCAAAGCCACATGACAAAATAGTTTGTCAAATTTTTCATGCCACTATTTTGGTGCTTGTTTTAATCCGTAAAGGGACTTGAAAAGCTTGCAAACCTTTCCCTTATTTCCAAGAGTCACAAGTCCATCAGGTTGATCCCTATAGATCTCTTCCTCAAGATTGCCATGTAAGAAGGTGGTCTTCACATCCATTTGGTGGATAGAGAAATCATATACAGATGTCAATGTTATGAGCATCTGGATTGTGGTCATCCTAGTTACAGGGGAGTAGGTATCAAAATAATCGATGCATTCCTTTTGCCTAAAGCCCTTGGCAACTAATCTAGCTTTGTACTTTTCAATTGATCCGTCAGGTCTAAGCTTTCTCTTAAACACCCACTTGCACCCAATGGCAGAGCACCCTTCGGGTAAATCAACCAACTCCCAAGTTCCATTAGCCATAATGGAACCATCTCAGATTTGATTGCTTCCTTCCATTATTTTGCTTCAGATGAAGTCATGGCTTCCTTGTAACTTGGTGGATCACCCTCGATCTGGTAGGCAACAAAGTCGCTACCCAGACCCTTGGCTATCCGAGGTCTTTTACTCCTCCTTGTCTCAATCTCTTCTGAAAAATCATTGGGTTCAGGTTGAGTCTCAATCTCCACATTTGTTATCCTTTCCACTTGATCTGGAATAGATCCTGATGTAGAGGCGTCCTCAATGGTTAGATTCTGAGGAATCCCGGTCTTCAACGGAAAGACATCCTCAAAGAAGGTAGCATCATAGAGTTCAACAATGGTGTTGACTTCTATGCCCGGTATCTTGGACCGAATTACCAAGAACCTATATGCATAATTGTTTTCCAAGTAGCCTAAGAAGATAGCATCAACAGTTTTAGGACCAAGCTTCTTTCTCTTGTCTTCTGGGACTAAAACCTTAGCGAGACAGCCCCACACTTTGAGATATTTAAACTCGGTTTCCTATTTCTCCAAAGTTCAAAAGGACACTTTTCCATATGCCTTGGAGGAACCCTATTCAGAATATGGCAGACCGTATTCAAGGCTTCTCCCCACATATAGGTTGGAAGTTCAGAACTCTGTAGGAGAGCATTGATCATGTCCTTTAAGGTTATATTTTTTCGTTATGATATCCCATTTGATTGCGGTGAATATGGGACCGTAACTTCATGAAATATGCCAAAAGATTTGCATTGTTCATCAAATAAGTTAGAAGTATATTCACCTCCTCTATCTGACCTAAGGCATTTAAGTACTTTTCCTATTTGTGTCTCAACCTCATTCTTAAATATAAGAAATTTCTCTAGGGCTTCATCCTTGAGTTTTATTAGATATACATAGCAGTATCTGTTGCCATCATCTATAGAGGTGATAAAGTATCTCTTATTGTCTTGGGTCAACACACCATTAAACTCACAGATATTCGTGTGCTCTAGATCCAAGATCTCACTATCTCTAGAGACAGACTGAAAAGACTTCCTAGGTGTCTTAGCTTACACACAGATTTCACATTTTGAGTTTTATCAATAGTGTGTTTAGAGATCAACTCTAAATTCATCATCCTTTTAATTGAATTTAAGTTTACAGTCCCAATCTACTATGCCACATATCACAGGATTCTAGATTATTAACTACATGCGACACAGAATTAGAACATTTTGAATTCAAAACTATCATTCCATCAATGTTTACTGAATCACATCTAATTATGAACAACAAATCATTATCCACATAACCTTTTCATAAAAAATTTCATATCTCAGAATGACAACTTTATTACATTTAAAGTTTAATTCAAAACCATTTTTAACTAAGATAAAGCCAGATAAAACATTCTTCTTGATGTCACGAACATGCAGCACCCTGTGCAACGTCCAGACACGTCCAGAGGAGAACGTCAAGTTGACTTGTCCCGACCCTAGCACCCTGGCTGCAAAATCGTTCCCCATCTTCACAGCCCACCATTGCAAGTTTGATAAGAAGAAAACAAAGTTATGTCAGAACAAATATTTACATTGGCTCCTGTATCCACGAGCCACTCATTTGGATAATGAATATTTCAGGTTTTACAGAGACATACCCCTCGCTAGTCCCAAGTCCCATAGTGATCATATTCACTTGTGGACACCCGTCTGTAGTCTTAGGTTGGCATTTAAGGACGGACAGTCCTTCTTCCAATGGCCGACCTGATTACAGTGCCAGTAGGGTTTATTCTTTGCCTTTTCTGGATCTTGCCCTTTAATTTCATTTTGTTGTTGCTATTACCCTCTCCCTTCTTATCCTTGCCCTTCGAGGTCATGAAATTGACCTTAGCCTGAATATCGACAGGAAGCACAGGCTTTTGTTTCTTGTGTTCCTCCTCTATGGCAATTGTCGCCATTAAGTAATTCATAGAAATTTTTCCCTTCCTATGTTTCAAGGTCATACCGAAGTCTTCCCAAGACCTAGGGATTTTTTCTATGACGCACATGACCTGAAACTTCCCTGGAAGTTTCATTTTGGCATCTTCTAAACCATGGAGTAGGAGTAAAAACTCATGTACCTGTTTAGAGACTGACTTCCCTTCGGCCATGGAAAACTTTAAAAATTTAGCCACAGAGTATTTCTCAATGTCGAGGTCTTCAGTAGTATACTTCTGATCCAAATCTTCCCATAACCCCTTCGCAATCTACGTGGACGAACAGTATACGTCAAACAACGTGTTGGACAGAGCCAACAGAATGCAACCATGGCATATACGGTCGCGTTCCTTCCACGCAGAGTGCGCCTTCTGACTATCGGGTGAGGGGTTTTCTTTTTCCATAGGGCAATCAGTTTCAAGCATCGAGATTAGTCCTATGGTAGTTAACAAGATCTTCATGCATTGTTGCCAACGTCTTACCATCGAATTTTTCAGGCATACCTGTCATATCAACCCTCGATTTAAACATTATTTCTGACATTATTTTAAAATCAGTTCCTGATATCCTCTCTAAGATTGTTGAAAACAGGATCATTATCGCATATATTAAACAGTAATTGCATGGATCCAAATGAATTAAAAGAAAAGCATTACAGATTAACAATATCATCATTATGCATTTCCAATCCATTATCCGATTACAGAATGCAAGCAAGAACCGATTAAATAAACGGAAACATATATTAGGGCGAGATCCAGGAAAGGTAAAGCAACAAACGAATTGCGGCAAAAAATGAAAGAAGAATAAGGTTAGAGATCAACGAAGCGTCCATAAAATGGACTATCCTTAGAGAGGATATCACATCCACAATACCGGTGCGAAGGGTATTGGCGATCCGCTGTCAGGATACGACGGTCCACGGTCTTTGTCCACGCACACCGACAAGACCGTCCTCGAAAGTACCTCCGAGACCTTGCAACCGAGAGAAAGAGGTGGTTCGCCCGCGAGAGGAAGAACCAGAACGAGAACAGAGGCAGCGTAAGATTTTTCTTGCAAGTGAAGAAAACGGTGTGGGGGAAGCGGTATATAAAGACGGTCGCGTGCCCTATCGTGTGGTACCCTTCTATTTCTGAAAACGCCCCTCAACGGACGCGTCCCTTCGGATTCCAAAACCGCGGCTAAATCGAGCCGTTCATATAAATTTAGATTCCCAACGTAATCAAATTGAAATTAATCTGTTTGATTAATTTAATCGATCAACCAAATGAAACCGGCAGCAAAAGTATCAAGATCCGAATTGATTCTCCCGAGCCGGAGACGGAGCGAAGCGCGCGCATGTGTGGCGATCCATTCCTTCTCTCTACTACTGTTGCAATTTCTAGGGGTGTGAACTCATATATGTCCATCAAAAGTTTAGAGATACTAGGTATGACACTAAATTTCTACCCAAGCTTTTTCATGTTTCAAATTTGAAAATTCTCTACTTTCCCTCCAAGTCATTTGGTTTCCCAATTGAAATCAAATTGACTGTTATAATAATTACATAGGTTTTCCAATTAAAACATAAATTACTTATTTTAAATACAACATAATTGAAGGAAGAAGACAATGACGGCGTGCTTCCAAGTACATGAATGATCAGGTGATGATCAATTGAGATCTGATTTGTGTTGCGGCCAGAAAGGGATGATCCTTTCGATCTCACCAGTGAGGAAGGTGACAAATCTCCGTTGTTGAGGCGATTGATATACTTTCATCGATCGAGAGTCGATGTTGATCAAATCTTGAATTCCTGCAACTAAAGTTCTAGGTTTCTCTTTTAGACCTTTACCTGCAAACGAATCTTGACTCGATTCTTTGTGAATCGATCTGGAAATCAATGACAAGAATATTGTACCAAAATTTATACTGTATAGAACATGTCCCAATCCTCAGGCCCTGTTCGTTTGGGGTATAAGGAGGAATGGAATAAAGGGAATAAGCCCCCAACACGCTTCCCCGTGGTACGACTATTCCCCATTATTTCATCTTATTTCACTCTTATTCCTATCTTTATCCCACCTTACCTACCTTTATTTCACCTTATTCTCCTTATTCTTATCCTCCAGCCGAACGGAGAATAAACCTTTATTCCCCTTATTCCCCATCCTTATTCCTGCTTATTCTCCTACCGAACGGGCCCTCAGAGATTGGAGCCAGCAAGAAACAACCTCGTCTTACGAGCCCTAACGTAGGGGAACCCCTCTCCAAGCAGTTATTAATCATCTGGGTAGCATATCTTCGCACGAAATTCGAAGAGCATTGGAGGTCCTCCTGATTTGAGTACATGTATCTGCACGATCATCTTCTTCGGGAGAGATTCGCGACACTTGGAGCAGTACTCCAGCCATCGCGGAAGCCAAGACTTAAAGGCTGCAACCCGCAACTATTCCTGTTGGTGTTCTGGAATTTCGATCTTCATCAAAATACCAGCAGCCGCATCGTCTTCATCAACTTTCGTTAGATCACCCCTCCATCGTCTTCAAAAGTGGACCCATTCAACCTTGCTGGAGTACTGTCAATACCACCGCCGTAGACCGCCTTCCCAGGAGCCGCCACATTAACACTCGGTTGCTGTGAATATCGAAGGAGAGGAGGGACTCCTTGGTTGTCTTCCTCCGTTGGATCCCTCTCCTATGACGAAAGGAAGACATTACAGCCAGCGTCGTCGATTGGGAGGAGAAAAAAGTTAGGATGGGGAGAGAGGGAAACAAAATCCCCAAGTGGTTAGATTAACTATGAGGTTAATTATTGACGTTGAAGATGCACGTCCAAAACGTCTTCGTTCAATGACTCCTAAGGTTGCATTGCAAGTACAGTGCTAAAAGTTGCGCAAATCATTACATATCTCAAGAATAATAAATTCAAAACGCATAGAAAGATGAAAATGGAGCCCATCCGCAATTCCTATTTGAAGTTCTTTAACTACATAGAAAAAATTTCTAAAATAAAATTTTCTGAAATAAGATGGCGTCGCCCGAACTCGAACCGAAGACCTTCAGTGTGTTACTGACGTGATAACCAACTACACCACGACACCTCTACATATTTTGGAAATTTCTTTTAATACTTGAAACGTGTTGTCAAGAGGAGTTCAAAGTACATAAATACCCGATTTCAGTGATTCATTCGATTACTATGAAATCTAACACTATTAAAAAGTTCCATTTGGAAATCTTTTCCGCCCGGTGTATTTCTTAAGGATACGATTATTTCCATCTATATCCCATTATTTCACCTTATCCCCGTCCTTATTCATATTTTTATTCCACTCTATCTACACTTATTCCACCTTATTCTTTGTATTCTTACCTTTCCAATTGAACAGAGAATAGACCCTTATTCATCATCCTTATTCTTTCTTATTCCCGAACCGAACGCAATCTAAGAGGTCTGCATCAAGGCGACCCATTATCATTGACGGTTCGGTGGACCTAGGATTACAAAGCATGGGGCATGTCAATAAATAATAAAAAATAAGATAGTAATATAAAAAATAACATGTCGCAGCAGGTCCACGAGGAAATGGAGTGCGCACAACATGTCCTAGAGAGAGGCGAAGGCTGGGGCACGATGTCATCGTGCGGGAGAGGGGACTTAAGGGAGCGCAGCAACCTGGAGAGAATGTCAAGGAGCCCAACCGAGAGGGATGGGAGGGCACAGGCGTGATGAAGGCGACGACTCTGACTTTTAACTCTCAGTAGACGGGGGGCACAACATTACGAACATTGGATTTTTTAATCCTTAACAAGGCAGAATAAAGGAAATTTGAGAGGTTAGGGGGAACGTCCCCCTACATCAAATATGTAGGGGTCAATGCCTTGTATGAGGGAAACCTTGCACAAACTTGTGATCACATGAGGCGTACACCCAAACCAATGAAAGTCATCGATCTAAAAAAGTATTGAGGAAATATACGCAATACTAAAAATCAATTTTAAGCAAGAATATGATTGAATGAGAATGAGAGTATCGGTAAAGAATCTCATGGAGAGGTGTTTTCCTCTTGCAACATTATTGCTCTCGATGTTGCAAAATACGATAAAGAAGAAAAGTGATATTTAGGGTCTCTTTCCTCGAAGAGGATGAAAATGATTGTGTTTACAAAGAGAACAAGTTGAATTGGGATTTAACAACCAATCAATGAGGGGTTTTACAATGTTATGGGTGGACACTGATAAAGGATTCCACAACCAAAACGACTTAATCCCAAAGGGGATTGATCCCTGCTCCAGTAATTAACTATTTCCTTAATATTTCATGTAGATGTTACACTACAATGTGAAAAAGTTTCAGCTTGTGACTTAAAGCTGTGTTCTTGTGATTGTTGGAAAAGCTACGCAGAATAAATTATTTGAGTATTCGAAGGATTCTGGAAAAATAACAGATGATGGAGGAACATATTTTGGAAATTAGATGTACATTTTACTGAAAAAACTAGAAATTCCTAACAATTTCCGTCGAGAAGAACGGCCAAATAGATGACTGGTTAACCCACATGAGTAGGATATTATCCTTAACCACTACCTTAAAAAACTAATAATCACAACGGAAAATACCAAGAACTCGATCGACTGAAAGATTTCATCCGTAAAATTATTCAATTTAAGAATTGGTGGGATGCGCCAGAAATCTGCAGCAGTGCAACGCAGATACGACGCGCGAGGGACCCCAATGGCAAGCCATTGTAATGGGCCGCTCTTTCTCAAAAAATTAATTTAATATCATGTGAGCCGATGGCCCACGTATCAGATATTAAACTGATAAGAACAGATACTACACTTGATCTTAGCCAAAAGGCCGAGAAAGGCATGACTGAAAACTTAGCCCACGGTCTCCATTTATAGATACAGATTTCCCTCTTACTTCTGTCCACAATCGATGTGGGACTAAATAACAGTCACGGTCAATGTGTTCGTCGATAGCAATTCACCCTGCTGTAAGCTAAATCCTCTTCTACCAATTAAGAATATCTACGTTAGGAAGCTGTGCATGTAGGTTCATGTAATTATGCCTACGAGAAATAGTGATTTAACAATTTTTTCTAGAATTTATCCTTTCTAGCGTTCTTTGGCTCGCATCCTCTTTAAAAAAAGATCAGATCAAAATTGGCAATCTCCAGTATCTTCAACTGCCGTTGCTGGATATAAAACCATTTGAGAGAGGATTGCTTCAAGGCAACAAACACAGGTGTGATTCTCACACCCCAGTAAATACAAACTAGTGGGTACCTCGTGCTTTGCACGGACAAAGTTCGCAATTCACACCTACACACACATATATATATATGCACAAAAAAATTTAATGAAGCAAACAACTAAAATATATACAACTGTGTCTACATACATGTAGATAATGAAATGTTTAACTATTCTTGCATATATCTATGAACATGTGGATACGGTTGTCATCAATGATGATATCTATCTATATATTGATGTATATTCCTTTTGCACATGTAGATATGGGATATCAATATTCATAAAAGAAAATATATCCATATCCATATCCGCATTTAAGAAAATTGAATGCACAACTATTTATCGCTGCAAAAAAATAGGTATACAGTGATGTTTCTTACAATTCACTTTCGCACAGAATACTACAGTTACTTTATGTAATAGTGGATGATATAGTGATGGTTGTAGTGTATATATCCATATTATCATAAAATGAAGATCATATCCACATATGTCTACATATCTGCGAAAAATGTGGTCTTTAAGACCTTAGGAATTAATATATAGTATTGAAATGGAAATAATAAGAAATTAGAAAATTTTATGTCGATCATATTACTAGCCATATGCAGATCTATTTATCATAAAATTGTTAACATTGAGTTTTGAACCAAGCAATATTTCCGATAATTTAAGAGCAAACTGGAAATTTTACACGGAAGATAATTTAGCGGTGTGTTTCGGACGGCAACCTGACATTTAATTTACGAAGGGTAAAATAGAATTTAATGGCAAAAATTAATGGGAGGCGTTGGTTGAACGAAGGGTAAAATAGGAATTTAATGCCAAAAATTAATGGCGGACGTTGGTTGAAATTTATATGCTGCAAAATTGCTACAGTAGCACCCCCAGTCGCTATAATATATAGTAAGATTCTCACGCCACATAGAGGAAGGTCGCATATCTATCGCGGCATATCAGTATGCGGTCTTCATTGGCATCCTTCAAGATCTTAAGGCTTCACACATCTGTTGGTAGAGTAGGCCCTGGATCATCTTTGACTTGCATTTGTATAATTTGAGAAAGACTGCAGCAACTTGTAAATCAATATGTCTTTGTTGTCTGTTTGAAAACTACAGATGCTATTGGTGAAAGCTTTTCTCTTGTTGAGTTGATTTACTCTTGACATGTTGGTCTCTTGCAGGAAAATTTTCCAGCAGTAGCCTTAACATGGGATCCATCTTATAGTGAACACACGCACGTTCTTGATTCCTTGCTGCTATTGTTGTTTTTGTGATCTTCGTGATTATGGTTATTGTATATTGCCGTGTTGCCTAAATATATATTCAATTGCAAGGACGAAGGTAGGAATTTCTTCTTGAGGGAGGCCAAATTATTGACACTGTATATAATGAGAAAAATGGGGTTGTCTCCCATAGGGCAACCAACGAGCTGTCTCCTTCTCATTTTTCTCCAAATTTTTTTTGTTTTTTTTTTGAAAAAAATCATCATATATTTTTATTATTATATCCATGTAATATGTCATTTCAATTTCATCAGAAACAGAGACTCATATGCCCTCCATCCAAAATAGGTTAATTACAACAATTCTAAGATCATTAAAATTACATGTTCTACGTTTATGCCATGATTTTCTGTTTCTAACGAAATTAAAATAATATATTAAAGGGTATGATAACGAAGATATATTGTAGAATTTTTCAAAAAAAATAAAAAGAAAATTGGAGAAAATGGGGCGAGTGTAGCCACTAGGGGCAGCCCCATTTTTCTCATATATAATTTATCTTTATTACTATTTTTCATAATGTTTACAAGTGTATTTCACAAAGATACCCTTGTAAACTTTATAGTTTCACACAAATATCCCAACAAATATTGTATTGACAAAAAGACCGTTACAAAATTCTTCAAATCAAAATTCACTTTCATTAATACAATGTTAAGTTATACCATTAAAATTAATATTTTTAAAAAGTAATATTATATCGCTCTTAATGTAGGAATGTAAAGGAGATATATATGTACCAATTTCGTATAATATTGCATGTTAGGGCATATATGGATTGGATTTTAGTTTAATCCATGTCTAATCGAATCGTAACGGATTTTAACTTTTTTCCAATCCAACCCTAACCATCAAATGTATGAATCTAGACCAACCCAATTCATCGGATTATAGATTGGATCAGATTGATTTGGATTTTTTTTATACTTACATATTCCATACCGATTATTTACCCTCTCATGTTTGTACTTTATCGCACGTTAGTACTCAACATTTAAATTATGGCTTCACAACGAAATAATGCATGTCATTAATAATTTAAAAAGGTGCATTAGGGTCATGAATTAAAAAAGATCACTATATAGTTATTTTGTTGTTGGGGTTACGTGTAACATGTAGTTACGTAAAACTTACAAATGTTGATAATTAGATTATTGCATTCATGTCATATTATGAGTTTTTATTTATAGATTGGAGGGATTAGAAATGCAGACAGACGGATACTGATATGGATATAGGTGTTCCAATATCCTTATTTGATTTTAAATATGAATGTGATGCATATAAAGATATCGGCAGATGAAAAGTATATTACTGTATCCGTAAAAATGGATATCAATATAAAATGGATACCGATCACATAGGAATAATACTATAAATACTATATATATTGGCTTAAATATACATGTACTGGATGGAAAATAAATTATATAAATATTCTAAATGTGCTTGTATCATAATAATTATACCAAATATGATAAAAGAAGGTACACGATTATGTTATATAAAATAAAAAATAAATTTACAATTGTATTTATATATAAAAATGGATATACATATACGAATATAATTTTTTATTATATGAATGTGATATCGGTATCTATATATATTTGAAATTTAATGAAACCACTTTCTTGGATAGATAATTTTCTACCTTGATATTTAAAAGTGAGTTTGGTGAATTTGAAGTTCATACGGAGCGGGAATTTGGCCGGGAAGTTGGACTGTACGGCTTTTTCTCTTTGGGATCTAGGAGCATTTATTTGAGCTGAAATTTGTTTTATATTTTTGTATTTTTATATACATTTTTATGAACAAGTTATAGAAATAATTAGCTAAAAAGGAGTTTGAAATATATTTATTAAAAATACATGAAGTTTTGTGCTATTTACAAGTGAAAAACTCCTTTATTTTGCGGCTTTTTATGGGTGATTTATTTTGTACAATCCAATATACAATAATTAGTGTGTTTTATTTATAAAAGTCATTTTTTTTAATTTATTAATTTTATGAACATTTATTTCAGATTTTACTCGGGGATTTTGCTAAGATCAAGATATTGAGATGATGAATCGTTGATTCATCAATGAGCACATGCCAGGAGATAATGCAGAATCTAAAAGATATGTTTGGTAACATAAATCGCACCCAGAATTATAATATTATGAAAGAACTTGTTCGCTGCGGTTGAGAGCATGTACTCAAAATGTTTGGGTACTTGTTTGAGCTAGAGATTCTTGGGGCAAATATGGATGCAGACACGTAAGCTGACTTCATTCTATTGTCTTTGCCCAAGTCTTTCAATAATTTTGTGGTTTCGTTCCACATGAACGAGTTGGGCTTGTCTAACGTTGGACTCCTTGCTGCATTAAAGTTTGCAGAAGACGTAATGAAGAAAGATGGTCCCTCTGGCAGTGCAATGGTTGCACAGGTCAAAGGGAAGCGCGGTCGGAAGCATGGTTCTCGGAAGGGCCCAGCCCAGAAGAGAAAGAAGAAGAATCAAGGAGTTGGCTCATCTTCTACTGCTTCCACACTGATGACATCGAAGAAGACCGATGTCTGTCACCATTGCAAGAAGCTGGGGCACTGGAAGCGTAACTATCTAGACTACCTGAAGTCAGTCGACAAAGGTAAAGCCCCAGCATGTATGAAATTTACATTCATCATTGAAACTAGTTTTCTCGTAGAATGAGAAGGTAGTTGAGTAGTAGATTCTGGTACTTCTGTTCATGTATGCAATTTGTTGCATCTATTTCAGGAAACTAAGAGTCTCGAAGAAGGGAAGATAGTCATCCAGATGGGATCTGATGCAACTGTTGCAGCAGTCATCGTCGGGACCTGCAAATTATCATTATCTAGTAGGAGAGTCCTTTTACTTAAAGAGTGTCTTTATGTACCAGAAGTTAGAAGAAAACTTATATCTGTCTCTAAGCTTGTTAGAAGCGGATATTCATTCATTTTTTGTAATAAATTAGTCATAAATCGTTATGACAAGCATATTGCAGATGGTGTTTTAACTTTTGGTGGACTCTATGAATTGTGCGTTGATGAAAATATTATGAATGTCACTGCCACTAATAAAAACTCAAAAGATCCAGGGAGGATAAAAAAATTGTTCAAATGTGAGTTGGCATCAAAGAATTGGTCATTTATCTGTTGATAGAATCAATAGATTGATAAAGGATTGACCCTTATATTTTCTGCCAGTTCAATCTTTACCTACCTGCGAACACTGCATTCGAGGTAAAATGACCAGGACACCTGTTAGTAACAAGTTTACGAGATGTGAAGATATTCTTGATCTACTACATACTGATGTATGTGGTCCCTTTAGTACCGCGACACGAAATGGATATTGATATTATTTGATGTTTATTGATTATCATTCGCGATACGAGTTTATCTTCCTACTTCGTCATAAATATGAAATTTTGAAAAGTTCAAAGAGTTCAAGGCCTTGGTTGAGAACCAAACTGATAGGAAGATTAAACGGATTCGGTCTGACCGAGGTGACGAGTACCTCTCAGATGAATTCAAGGAATACCTTAAAGAGAATGGAATTGTCTCCAATCTTAACGGTGTTACTGAAAGACACAACAGGACCATCATGGATATGGTCCGTTCAATGATGAGCAAAGCACATTTACCACTTAGTTTCTGGGGATATGCAGTAGAGACTGTAATATATATCCTAAACAAGATTCCTAGCAAATCCATACCTAAGACTCCTCATGAGCTCTGGTATGGATCCAAACCTAGTGTCAAGCACTTAAGGGTTTGGGGATGCTTAGTCCATGCGAAGAACGTGGACGCACGTAAGCTCGCACTAGAGAGTGCTACTTCGTTGGATATATTAAGGATGGTATTGGATACCAGCTTTATGACCCTGAGACTCAAAAGGTTTTCGTCTCTAGAGATGTAAGATTTCTGGAGGATGACTTCCTTAAAGGTCAAGACAAAAATGAAGTGGAGGAACTCATTGAGTCCCCTGAGGATTCTGAGCTTTCCGAACCAGAAACTGAAGATATAAATAAAGATGAATCGCGCATACCTCTTCGAAGGAGTTCAAGGGTGGTTGCACCATATGAAAAGTATGGATTCCATGTGTCAGGTGAAACTGACAATGATCCTGCTTCATTTGATGAAGCACTCGCGGATCAAGACGTGGATAGATGGATGCTAGCAATGAAGTCTAAAATAGACTCCATGCATAAGAATGATGTATGGACCCCAGAGGATCCACCTAAGGGGGTGAAACCCATTGGGTGTAAATGGATCTTCAAGAGAAAAAGGGGACATGATGGGAAAGTAGAGACTTTCAAGGCACGGCTCGTAGCAAAAGGCTACACACAGAGAGAAGGCATCGACTACGATGAGACATTCTCTCATATGTCTATGCTTAAGTCCATCAGGACACTGCTAGCTATAGATGCATCTCTTGACTACGACATCTGGTAGATGGATGTCAAGACAGCTTTCCTCAACGGATACCTTGAAGAAGATATCTATATGGAGCAGCCCCAGGACTTCATAATAGAGGAAGGAAAAGTATGCAAGCTAAAAAAATTCATCTATGGGCTCAAACAAGCTTCTGGTAGCTGGAACATCAGATTTGACGAAACCATAAAGAGTTATGATTTTGTGCAAAACCTTGATGAACCATATGTGTACAAGAAGCTTAGTAGGAGTGCCATTGTGTTCGTCGTGCTTTATGTAGATGACATCCTTATATCATTGGGAATGATACAGGAATGATGATCAGTGTTAAGATTTGGCTATACCATACCTTTGAGATGAAAGATCTTGGAGAATCCTCTTATATCTTGGGTCTGAAGATATTCAGAAACAGAGAAAAGAGGATATTGGGATTATCACAACATGGGTACATTAAGAAAATCTTGGAACGTTTCCGTATGGAGAATTCCAAGAAAGGTTTCCTTCCCTTAAGAGATGGTATCCACCTATCTAAAGGGATGGCTCCTCAAAGTGTTAAGGAAAAGAAAGTCATGGATGGATGCCCATACGCATCGGTTGTAGGAAGCTTTATGTACGCCATGATGTGTACAAGGCCAGATATCTAAAGTAGTTGCGACAACATCTTTCCTTGTGAACCGATCTCCCTCAAAGGTTCAAAACAACTTAACACAAGAGGAGGTATGGTTTGGATATTCCTCTGGTTATTCCTGTTTGAAAAATTTTGGTTGTCATGCATATGTACATGTTAGTCATGGAAAGATGGAACCTAGATTCGTTAAGTACATATTTCTTGAATATACATCTAGAGTAAAGGGATATAGATTGTGTTGTTGTCTTGATTCAAAGTCATAGAAGTTGATTATTGAGAAGGATGTAGTATTTAATGAGCCTGCTATTTTATCTCTCGAGCATAGTTCTGTTGTTCGTTCCTCTGATGCAGATACATATGTAAGTACCGATAAGCAGGTGGTGCCTGAGATTGAGTCAATCTGACAACATCATTGTCATCGATCTGAATCAGAAGAAGATGATTAGAGTTCAACAGATGAAGAAGAAGAGTGTATTGCAAATAGACGAGGACAAAGGCAGATCAAGCCACCCTCCAGATATGCATATTCCACCTTGCATATGCACTATTCATTGTAGAGGAAACATGTGATGTAGGAGAACAGACAATTTTTTTAGAAGTGGTTTCATCATGCAGAATGGTCTGCAGCGATGTATGAGGAGATTGAATTTCTTCATAAAAAAACAGGCATGAACCCTTGTTCCACACGACATCGATATAAGGTGATCACTTGCAAGTGGTTTTACAAAAAGAAATAAGGTATCTCTAGATCTATCGATGCTAGATACAAGGCAAGAGTAGTTGCCAAAAGCTTTAGCTAGGTAGAGGGGTATCGACTATAATAATATCTTCTCACATGGGATAAAGCACACCTTCATATGAGTTCTTCTAGATATTGTTTCCATGATTGACTTGGAGTTGGAGCAGATAGATGTGAAGACAATATTCTTACACGGAGACCTTGAAGAGCATATTTGCATACGTCAACCTAAAGGCTTGTAGTGTAGGGAAAGGAAGATCATGTGTTCTTGTTGCGTATTGAAGAAATCACTGGGACAATGGTACAAATGCTTTAACTCTTTCATGGTTACATATGGTTTTACCAGGAGTTGTTATGATGTGGGTGTCTACTTTAGACACCTTCCTGATGGCTCTTTTATTTTGCTACTATTATATATTTATGACATGTTGATAGCGTCCAAAAATAAATATGAGGTGAACAGATTGAAGAACCTACATGGTGGAGAGTTTGAGATGAAAGATCTTGGTGAGGCCAAGGAGATACTTGGCATGGAGATACACATGGATCACAAGGCTGGGAAGCTAATTTTGAGTCAAAATAGCTACTTGCATAAGGTCCTGGAGTATTGTGACATATTAGATGCCAAAACATGAAAGATATCGCTTGGCTCTCATTTCAAGATGTCCGCAAACTTGTCACCACAGATAGAGAAAAAACACGAGTACATGTCACGAGTTCCGTACACCATTGCCCTTGGGTACATCATGTAAGCCATGATATACACACACCCAACATCGCCCAGTCAATCAATGTTGTGAGTAGATATTTGTCAAATCCGAGAAAATGTCATTGACTTGCATTGAAATGGGTTTCTGAGTTACATGAGAGGTACCACTGGATTTTGTCTTGAGTTTGGGAGAAGTAAGGATGGAGTAGTTGGTGTTGTTGATGTTGACTATGCAGGTGATCGTGAGAAGAAAAGATGCCATGATATGTATTCACTATTGACAGATGTGCAGTTTCGTGGAAGGCAACATTGCATCACACCATCGCCTTATCTACCACAGAGGTCAAATACATGGCAACAATAGAAGGAATCAAGGAAGCAATTTGGTTGAGAGGATTATTCGACTAGCTCAGTCCCGATCAAAAGACTGTTGTCATCCACTATGATAATCGGAGTGTTATACACCTGACGAAAGACCGGATGCACAACAAAAGAACAAAGCACATATATGACTGCTACCACTTAATCAAAGACATATTCATAGAGGGCGACATTCTGATGAAGAAGACCGTTACTGCAAATAATCCAACAAACATGATGATGAAGCCAGTGTTGCTAACCAAGTTCACAACCTACGTGGACTTGGTTGGTCTTTCTATGCCGTAAAGTCTCTTTTCCACAAAAAGAGATTTCCCACAACATTCCATGTGGAGTTCAAGTCAAGGTCGAGTTTGTTGAAATATGCCTTGAAGCACCGATCCGTTCGTAATCCAAGTACACTTTGTAAATGAAACTTGGTCGACCCATACTAATTTTTGAATCCGATTAGGATTCGTCTACAAATTAACCGTATATAAGTATTGTAGGGTTAAGGCGTGGGTTATTAGAAAGTCTCATCCCATGAGAAACGCTGCCTCCTTGGTTTCTTGTATATGCACTCATGTTTTCTCTCATAGTGGAATCTCTCTTTGCCCATGATTTTTCCCTGCTACAACGGTGGGATCTTTCCACATACAACATGTGTGTTCTCCGTGGTTGATTGCTTGTGGTTGATTGTGTATTTGGATCCTCTTTGATACCTTGATTAAAAACTACATTGACTAATTAACAAGATAATAAATCATGATCTGATATTATTCATTAGGTTATAAACCATTTGTTTATTTATTGATCAATGATTTCAAGTCTTAGTTTTCTGCTAGTTGTCTTATTATACATAATTATTTTGAAGAATTAAGTTTCTAGAATAATTTGAATTGCTTTACTTAAGTTTGTGATTGAATCATTCATGGAGCCATGTAGCACATATGTTGATCCTTTGACAACAACGAGGATTGACTCTTCTTCTTTTTCTCCTGACAGTTTCCTTAAGATTCTGAAGTCGCAATGGCATGCCATTAAGTTGTTGTCCTCACCATGAATAATCAGTGTCCTCACTTGATTATGAAGATAAGAAAGTCTCGAATCAATATCTATTGCTACATCGAGTTTCATATTAGATCTCGATGCCAGACACTTCTTAGCACTTTGCATTCCACATGGACGTTGTTCTATCAAACACCTTAGTTGCAACTTCTTTGCCCAAGTTAGCAGACGAAAAATTACCGGTAGCCTGCCTCAATGCAATGAAGCATATCCTTGAGAACTTGTAATCATGTGTATTTATTGAAGTCGTAGATACTTCATAGGATTTGATCATCTTATATGTCCAACATACTATGTATAACACAACAAACAATAAGGACCACAAGATAACGATGGTCACCATAGATGATTTGGTCGACAAGAATGGTGTTTCCTTGACGAACATTGAGCCAATTTCAACTCTGGCACGTAAATTTTTGTTCCCCAAAATGGAATATGTGGTTATATTGGTAAAGATACCTCAAATAGGAACTTCATCTTCAAAAGGTATTAGCTGACATGTTTAAGAACATAATGGAAAGAAGTGAGTCGAGGAACTTCAGCTTTCGTCCTGACACTTTATACTGCAAGATGTCAAGAATTTGGATTCCTCTGGGTAGTCCTTGAACTTATTCCCGATGAGGTTGAGATATTCCAATACGACATGTAGAGCATCTCACCGGGGTTGAATTTCCTCGCCTATTGGTAACCTATGAAGATTGGAGTCTTTAAATCTTAGGCACAACTCTTTCAATGGGAAAATTCCCCCATCTTTGGGTAACAGTAATGAGTTGAGCAATCTACTTCTTGTCGGCAAAAATTTTTATGGAGAAACCCCAAGAAAATTATCTTCCTTGTTGAGCCTTTAGGTATTGGATATCTCTTCAAATGACCTTAATATTCCTATATGAATTTGCAATGCTTCCCGTCTACGTAGTATATTTGAACTTCTCCAACAACAAGTTCAAAGGAAAATTGTTTGATGATATCTCAAGACGGGCAAATCTCAAGGCTCTTGATGCCTCTCCCAATACCATCATTTACTGGCCAATGCATTAAGAGCTTTAAGATCAGTTGGTCTTGCAGCATCATCAAAAAAATTTCCTCTAAACCTGTTGTTGGAAAAGTTCAAATATGTTGTAGACGGGAAACATTGCAAATTCATATAGGAATATTAAGATAACTCGAAGAGATATCCAATACCTAAAGGGTCGGCAAGGAAGATAATTTTCTTGAGACCCATAGAAAGTTTTGCCAGCAAGAAGTAGCTCGCTCAACCCATTAGTGTCACCAAATATGGAAGAAAATTCCCAATGAAAGAGTCATGTCCAATCCTTAGAGGTCACCAACAAGGGAGAAATGAAACCATGGTCAAACGAATGCTCTTTATGTCAAGAAATTCATGTTTCAATGCGGACTTCCCATTGCATGCTCTGCATATATACATAAGAAGAACTAATGTCAGCCTCTATTGATAACATGTGATAGTAGAATATCCTTACTTATTATTCACTGAAATCGACGTTAACTAACTAACAAGATAACAATTCTTAAGGGAGGAAATTGTTCATTGAGTTAAGTAGTGAGCGATTTATTTGTATATTTGATCAGTATTGTTATATCATAACTTCGTGCTAGTTGACTTTTTACCGAGCGGATCTTCTGTTGTTACAGCTGATGTTAGAGCCGTCCAATGGTGATCCAGGACTCCCCTTCGTCCTCCGGCTTTTTATACACAAGATTGTTAGCTCGCGTGCCTTTTTTAGTCTGTCCACAGTCCTGTATTAAATCATGTCCGTTGGTTAAGTATTTTTAGTTCTGTTGCATCGAGAAGCAGTACTTGTCATTGGTATTAACTATTAAAAGGGTTTGATGGGGTTGTCGCTTGCAAGCAGCAACATGGCTGCCCGCTTCAATTTTTCCGCATTTTTTTGAAAAAAATTCATCATTTATATTTATCCATATATCCCTCCAATAAATCATTCGAATTTCGCCAGAAACGGAGATTCATATACTTTTCATCTAGAACAGGTGGATTACAACAATCTTTAAACCGTTAAAATTACTTATTCTAAAGGACATGAAAGTCTTTGTTTTTGACGAAATTCGAATGACATGTTAGAGGGATATATAGATAATATTCATGATGAAATTTTTCAAAAAAATAAAAACTGCGGAAAAAGGAACGGAGCAGCCATATTGACTGCCCGCAGGGGAGAGCCCATTTTTTTCATATTAAAAATAGTCTTCGTGATATATTAAATTTAATACCGTACGAGTGAAATCTTTGCACGTTACAAACTATTGTCGTAGTTTTGTTTGCATTAACCTTCCAATATATTCGGCAGCAGATCCTTTCTATGTGCATTAAAATATACAACCCGGCATATCTTTCTAATATCCTTAAGATTTATATATAGCCAGTTATACTTGATATACCAGATGAAAATATATATACTCAAGAGGTTCGATGTTTCTAACAGAGTTGTTCGATCTTATATCAAAATCTGTTGACACTTTGCTTTCATTGAATACAAAAAAAAATTGTTTAAAGTCTGTTTAGTGAGTATTGTTGCAGTCATATTAGCGAATACACTTCAATATATTTTTCATGGATATCTTGATCATTCAATTCAATTTTCATTCCATATAAGATTAGTGAATGTTGAATACAAGCATAATATCTCAATGATATAGTTTAACGGATTGAACGCAAATGTTTGTAGTACTCGCATGATTTTGAAATGGTCTAAATTACCTGCAACTGAAATTTTGGAGCTCGCGACGAAAATGTGCAATGGTGGCAGTGAGGTGCTAAAGAGACGGGTGCGAAATAAGTCCACGAAGGAGCTAGGGATGTGGTACGTCCAAGAGGGAGGCCGGAGCACGGCCGCAAGGGACCGTGCTCCCCTTGCCAACAACATGGGTCCGCCCTACTTCAGACTGTCTCCTTAAACTATCGTGACCATGGAAAACCTTTGCTTTTGCATGAGCAACCTAACAATCACAACTCGTTCTGCATGTGTCAACTATACTGCTGCCCCCAACCAATTCACTCTAATCATACCACATCCACAGCGCGGAGCTGCTGGTATATAGGTAATCCCTATGGATTTTCATAACTATATCCCTCTAGTATATCAATCAAATTTTGTCAGAAACAAAGACTCTTGTGCCCTTCATCCAGAACAGGTAAATTATAGCAAATCTAAGACCGATAAAATGACATGATCTGGATGGAGGGCATAAGAGTTTCTGTTTCTAACGAAATTTGAATGATATTAGAAGGATATAGTTATGAAAATCCATGTAAACATTTTTCTCAAAAAACAAAAAAAAAGACGAAAAAATGGAGTAGGATCCCTTCCTTATATTTATTTATTTATTGACGGATATGAAAGTTATTTACCATGTCCTTAAGGATATGGATGTAAAATGGTTAGTAACGGCATATGAGAAACAATCTATAGATTAGCCTAAATATACTTGTATTGGATAATATGCATGTGATATAAATAGAGTAAATGTGCTTATATCATAATAATTATATCAAATATAGTATATATTTTTACAAAAAAATCTACAACTATATTCTTATATGAAAATGTATATATGGATACAGATACAAATGTTTGCAGATTTCAAAGTGATATCCATATACGTTTTAAAACGGATACAAATACATATGTCAAAATCTGTATAAAATGGATATGTTGACTGATCGGATACAAATGTATCCATATCTATTTGCATCTCTACTGATAATATATTGAACTTAAAATTATTTAGATCGACGGCTAAAATGCAAAGCTTAAAAAATATAAAAATTTAATCGTATTTGTTCTTGCCATTTGTATTAAAATGTGCATGCACGTTAACATTACATCAAATTAAGCAGGCTCATTATTCTCTCTAAAAGCATATTAAAAACATAATGGAGAAAGTAATCTAAAAACATGTAATTGAAATTGTGTAGCGAAGATCAAAAGATAAAAATTATTCTTATATAAAGGTATGTCTTACCCTTTCAAGCAAAAAGCTACCTCTCATTAACGTTAAGATTTAAAAAGGGGGAATTTACATATCACTATTTTCATATTATCATATTATACGAGGTTGGAGAGCTTGTATCAAGGTTCATTACATGCATCGTGCCACAAACGTTTATTTTTTTTAAATGAAACCTCGAGGAATTTACTCAGGATTATTAGTGGAATGCGTGGTTCAAATTTCGTGAGAGTAGACATTTCTAACGTGTTCATATGAAAGAAATAAATTCCAGCAATTTTGAGTTCGTTAAATTTTTTCAATCTTGATGGATGGGTTAGAAGTCTCGAATTAAGTTCAATTTAAATAACATCATGATGATATACGGTGATCTAAATCCCACATGATTTCATTTCAAAAAAATAGAAAATATGGATATTTATGGCATCAGTGCATGCATCTTGATGCAAGGTCCTCAATCTCATATAATAGTACGTGGAGTAGCCACTGCAGTGCTTAGATATTACTAGTATTGACCCCGTGTGTTGCATCGGGTACTGTAGTTATTTTGGGTCTAATAACATAGAGAATGAAAATGTGTGTTGAATATAGTCGGGATATTTGATATGAAAATCGTCAGAATATTTGAAGATGAAATAAATTAAACAAAAAAATCAATTGGCGGGAGAAGAAATTGCTACATGTAGAAAATGCATGAAAAATAAATCTAAAACAAAAAGTCGACAAACATGATGTATTACAAAAGATTGTGCAGGAATAAACATCATTTTATATCAAGTGCGCTTTAATGTAAACGTACCAATGTAAATGCTTTCTTGATGTCGGCAAAATAATCACATTGATGACTAAACAAAAGTAAGAGCTTTACTTAAAAAGTTTGGTTAATTTTACAATGCATAACACAAATAAAGCTGAGCAAAGTACGTCTATGCTTATAATATATTTACACATGTTCTTTTAATACCAAAAAATGCAAAGCATGGTAATCCAGTTCTTGTGTATATGTTAGGAAGCATGTGCCAAAAAAATTTGTATATCCTAAATGAAAACGTGTGGAGTCCTGAGTAATGCAAAAACAGAATGAGTAAGAAACATGACAAGTATTGAACTGTTGTTTTAAGGAACTTATTCTATGAATGTAGAAAGTGATGAGGCGATATATATACCAAGATATTGCCGAGGATCCACCATACGTAAGATGTCAATCTCTTTAATCGAAGTAGCAGTGAAATCTTTTGCGTGACAAATATGTGATTTTTCTCTATTATTCAAATGTAATATATATTTTCCATAAAGATGAATTGATAAGGTGTTCGGGCACTTCCAATGCATTTTCCTACGTATATTTGATATCGAAATAACATTATTGTTAGAAACTTTGTAACCAGTTATTGATAGTAGTTTTGATTAATATAAGAAAGAGTTAAATGTTTACCTGATCAAGTAGCTCTTGAGGTTGGGGCATTGTCATATCAAAACTTTTTCTGCCACATCTCCAAAAGTAGTGATGTAAATTCCATCTGTGTTATCTGATGTCGCAATCTTAAGTCTCATTCTTTATATTAAAATAAAATAGAAATAGATTATGTTACTGTCTCCTAACAAATTTCATGAAGTGTGTGAAGTATGTTAAAATGGTAGAAAATGCAAATAGAATATGCTGCTTAACTACCTAGAGACACTTTTGGGGCTTTGGGTGGAACAATTCTGGCAGAAATTACTATAGGAAGCCAGTTTGTGTGTTGCTAAATATTTATCACAACATTCAATACTACATATATGTATCCGTGAAAATGCCGGAAACATGAGCTTTCGCTTGATATATGTTTGCCTGCAGAACATGAATTTATAAGAAGAGTATGAATTTCAAGGGTGTTACCTCTATTGGATAATCCAAGCAACGTCAATGGGTTTAATAATTGTAATTGTAGGTATCTCAACAGGGTATGAGATGCTAGTTTGTGATAAAAAAAAAAGTGAATGAATCTAGTTTGTGATAAAAAAAAGTGAATGAATCTGACTTTTCAAATTATGTTGTCCCGGCACAAGAGTTTCAGCATTTTTTCAAAGTCCCATTCTATCAAATTGAAAATAGGAGGATCATATCGTTAACAATATGTAAAAAAGATTACATGATTAATGCAAGAAAACATGTCGGTGATATATAAATGAAAAATGAAGTTGTGCCATGACGGTACTTTGATAAGTGGATCTGATAAATAAGCACCAAGAATACCTTCGCTGTCTGCAAAAGCTTTATCAAGAACCTGTTGTATTTAACATCAAAATCTCCCCAATGGTAATTATTGCAGTTGTTCCATTGAATTATGAGAATTGAATTTGATATTTTCAAAACATTTGCATGTATATATTGGAACGATTGGCTACAATCTTTGTTACAGTCACCTTTGACCAAAGATATCAATAATCGACCTTTTAGCCTCACATTTTTTGTTGAAAATGGAAGTCATATTTACAATTATTCCTAAAACATCTTAATTGAAGAAGGATGTTATTGATATAAACGGAAAAGGTAAAATATATGATACGAAATTTCTGAAATTTAAAATATATAATACCTATCAACAATTCTATCTTTTTACTTTATAGTGTGCAAATTTCTCAGAGATATTAAATTGTGTATAACTTATGGAATGCAACCATCATCGTCAATTAACTCAACTGCTGAGCAAATTCGTATAAATCATGCGATAACGACGATGAACGATCACATGTCACTTCTTTACCTCATATATTTGATCATTTGTAAACATAATAAATACATCCCACTATGCCTCACAAAGCCAATAAGCTCTCCTAACCCGACCAAGATGGGTCAAGCTTGGGTCGGACCGGCCTGTGAATCCCACAAAAGTTGGATTATAGCCTATCTTATATATTACAACTTCAATTTTCAGATGATTGGGTTTGGAGGGTTTTTTTTAACATTTGTAGTATTTTATTACAAACACAATCGAATTTTGTAATTCTAATTTTTTGGATCTCTTCTCGAATGGGAGTTGTGGGGGATATGGTTGAATAGGTTAAGTAGGATTTTGAAACGAGGGGACGGGTTGGGCTGGGCTCATGGGTCAGACCTTGATTTAGGCCTTAGACCCGGGCCAGCCCGTGAGCTTCAGGTTCGGGCACACTCAAGCCCGAGCCCGGCCCGATTTGATAAGTGGGCCAAAATAGTGGCCCAAGCCCGTCCATTTAGAAAGTGGGCTCGGACTTGGGTCGGGCTTGAGCAGGTCAGGCAGGGAGCTGGTCGGATCGGCCCTGACAAAAGCTCTAGGTGTGATGAATGAATTTAAATCATTTATCTAAAAAAATAACTTCTCTTTCCAATGATCCAGGACATACATTAGTTATAGAACCTCGCATTTGATCACACTATATAAAATTCAAGATAAACAATGTGTTCAGTAATGGTAAGTAGATGTGTAAATAAAGTGGTTATTTATCACCTTGCATTTGATCACGCTTATTTATGACCTCGTTGGCTATCTCGTTGGCTATATGCACAGAAAGTCTTTTGAACTTCTTTGAGTTTGGCTTTCAAAATGCGAACGAAAAGATTGCTTTTACTGCAATATCAAACTTAGTTATTCGTTTAGTCAATGTTTACGTCCCACCAAATGAGCATCAAAAATCCGATTTTCTTTCCCAGCTTCAAATGGTGGACAAAATACCAGATTTCGTACTAACCAATTGTCGCTAGACCTCTTAAGAAGCATGATAATCATAAATATTCAAACAGTGGATTAATGATTTAGGTTTGTTGGACTTACAAGATTTGGTCGAGTTCTTCTGATTCCAAATTATGGGCGATGCTGGAGCGTCGTCTTATTGGACCAGGCGTTTCTCCAGATCTATCCTCGATGTTCTACCATGAGACTACCCAAACCTTTTCGGACACAATCCCACTCTTGTTCAAGGGCTCTGTGATCGGAGAAGTTAATCCATTCATCTTCATTTGTTTTCCGATCGAATTCGATTCTGATCCATTTCGATCATCAGTCAGTTCATGTCTGATCATCGTTGTGTTTCCCCGATCGTTTACCTCCAGATCCATTCCATTGTTCATCATCGTTCTTTTTTTATCCTCTAACAATCGGCGGAGGATTCCATCTTCGAGCCTTCTCGCATATCTGTAGATGTTCCAGCAACTGAAGCTTACACCGACGATCATCGAACACCTGTAGATCGAGCATCAGAAGCCGATCTGTGCATGCTTGAGCACAAATCGAAGAACTGGAGGCATACATGCACCTGCACAAAAGAGATCGAAGGAAATTCGGTTGAAACACTTCGTTGGAAATGAATCAACCGTCTGGAGTTCGCCATCAACTGGAGTTTCGATCGATCACACCGCATCTGAGAACGTGCACAGGACCTCAGCGTGGAGCATTTGATCGGGATCCGAACCGCGACTGGACTTCGTGCTTGGAGAGCGAGCATCGCCAACCACCATCGGAGGGCCTTCTTCTCAAGCATCTGACGAGCACCGAGCCTTCAACTGGAAACTCCAGCACCGTCTGGAGTTGAATTGGGGAAGAACAAAGCCTCCTCCAGTTCGCAGGTCAGCCTTTCGATCAGATTGGCGAGAATCAATCCCAGCCGTTCGCCGTCCCTCCAAACCACACGCGCCCTATGCGTGACTTCGTCCAGATACATACTTGTGGATGAATTGCATTGATATTTCCAATTATTCTGCCTAATTACGAAAAGATCCACCACTGCTGAGACACATGCTTCGACAAATGAGAACTGAGCTTTTAACGCACATACCCCCAATTTTCCGTTAATCTTCATGCGAGCGAATAATTTCCGTTAATTATGATTTAGTCCTTGCATTCTGTTATTAAATAATTTCCATTTTATTTCTATAATAAATCAAATATTAATAATAAAAACAAAATAAAAATATTATTAAATATATAATAAAGTACTATATACAGTATAATTCCTATTTTGACAAGTATGCATATTTTTTATTTTAAATAAATCAAAAATAATATACAAAAACACATTTTTACTTGAAAATCAAATAAACATTAAAAACAAAAAATAAATTAATTTTATATTATAATCGAATAAATAGTAACCAAACATCAAACAAAAATACAAAGCATATACTATAAATAAATAAAAATATAAAAACTTACAAAATATATAACTAATTCAATAAAAATCGTATAAATATGTGCAATACCTTCTTTTAGAGGTATTAAAATAATATAAAGCATATAAATAAAATATTAAAATGTGTATGATGTTTGCTATTTCTAAAATCACAAAAAAAGTACAGTTTTCTACAAATTACTGTTTTCCAATTTAAAATCATTTTAAAATCAATAAAAAATGTTAAAAATCATCAAAAAATCACCAGAAACTGAGAATAAAATATATAATATATAAAAATATATAAAATCATGTACATTTATTACATATCACATAGATATACCTAAAACAACATAAAATCATAAATACACACAAGGATGAGCATGCAAAAGTAATAATCCACTAGATACATTGTATTTTGGTTTACCACAATTCAATCCATGTAGATTGTTAGGCGTCAAAGCTTAATATTTAACCGATATTTTTCCTATTTCTCTTCCATGGCCAAGTCCTTTCAAACAAACAGGAGAGATATACCAGTAGAAAGACATCGCAGAATATTTTGATGCATCTTTTTTTTTACTTTTTATCTCAGTACATGAATTGAAACATTTTCTGTTTTTATTAAACACCTCCATTTCAAGTTTGCTCAGGACATCATCCAGTTTTCTTCTCTCGGGGACAAGTATTCCATCTTTTCGATGTTCTCTCTGGTCGCGAGTGAGACATAATTAAGGAGGCTGAAGACTCCTGCAGAAAGAATACGTGCTCTCAAACGAAAGATAATGTGATCATAATGCGATCATAATGCGATCATGTCATCTCAATATCGGTTATCGCAGAAAAAAGTTGCCCTTGTTACGGGATTATCTATCGTCCAAATGGGGCCTTATGTAAAGATTTTGCATAAAAGAGAACATCGATCCATTGACAAGCAACAAGAAACATATTCTGATAGGTATGTATATTCCAATCACAGCTCCCACACACATACATGGAACTAAAAAAACCGAGGAATATCAAAAAAATCACCGTCCATTGATAAGATAGTGTTTCAAGAAAAACGATGGGGGAAAAATAATAAATCGCCATGATAATAATATACAACAAAGTAGTGCCAAAAACAAGGGAGCATGTAATATAGATGGCAACTAAACTGGTGGTGGTCGTTACATTCCTGTTCAGATCTCGGAGACTAATGCCTGACTTCACGTAATTTTACAGGTCAATCAGAAAAATCAGGTCTACCCCTAACGAACCAATCTTCTTGAAGCAATGCACACAGGTTGCTCGCTTCACAAAAAGTACGGGACACCTGTCCGTGGCCCTCTCATTTGATTGTTCTCCTCGGTTTCTGTAAAGAACTTCACCTCCCGCTCCTGTCGGAAGAGATCGACAAACTATGATTACGATATATAGTAGTACTTCGATAAATGGACAAGCGGGAGTCTAGACTGGATCTACAACTGTATCCAAACCAATTGATTGCTACACGAGCACGATAAATCCCCTCGTTAGAACAGATTGCAACCTCTTGAAACAAACTGTGAAACAATCCATTAATTACGGGAGATGCACATTTTCTCTTACAAGCAAACTAGTTTAATTGTTCTTTATGGTGAATTTTATGAGAACTCTCATTTTTAGCTCATTTTTTAATAATTCAATAACGCAATGACAAAAAAATATCTATTAGCATAAAGTGCATACATTAAAAACTAATATACAAGAAAACAAAATATACAAAAAAATTTAACAAACTTAAGTATCTTATATGCTTAAACATATGTGTGCACATTGCACAAGGTTTGATATTACAGTGTACCACTCAACTATAATGTTTAACTTCAGCAGAAATGAGCTAAAAGACTATATAGAAGAAAAGCAAGGATCTTAACCGCGGAGAATAGACCCAGTCAACAGATGTGAACATTATGAAATGGTCACTGAATGGTTGGATCTTCAGTCCTTGCCTGCCAATATGGTTTTTTTTTTCAGGAGAGCATTGACAATAGACTTTTAGTTGAGTAAGCTCAGCCGATGTGAGAGCCACACGGGTCTCTCAAGTTTATGATCTGAACACCACCCATGATTGAAGCCGCATGCTACAGATGTGAAGGTTCATAAAAGATGAAGCATCAAATGATAAGTGAGCAGTGATGCATTAACACATGGTTGGCCCTCTTGACTTGTTGCCAATTTTTTAGCAGAATGTGCTAACGAAAGGAAAACAAGACTGTTATTAATAGGTTCAAGGACCCAGGAACTGAGATCTCCATAATATATACTGGCAACTATGTCCATCATTGGGTTGTTGGAAGGATGGGGACACTGAATAAGACTCAAGAGCACTGCAGGAGACCCACAATTCAGGTGGTCCAATTGGCAATGGCATAATAGCGATGGTTTGATGGTCAAGAACACCTATTGCTACAACCGTGGTTAAGATCAAGTATCATGGTCAAACATAGAATGCCCATTCTGAATGAATCAATGAAAGCTATCCTTCATGGTTGAGGATGGGGACTGTGGCACTATTGAAGGATGAGATCAATGTAAAATTCCCAGCCACCCCACGACATTCTGAAACCCCATCCCAACCAAAAAAGGAAAAAATGATGTATACTATAAGCAGAAGATGTAACATTTACGATGCAGATATTGCCAAGGACAACTATCAGCAAATATGCTAAACGTTCTTACCATGTTTTCGTTAAAGCTCAATATGGAAGCCACATTACCACACCGATAACAGTAGTTTGGAGCAGACCACACCTGGAAAAATATTACAATAAGCAAAGTACAACAGAAATGCGTGCAGTAAGAAGGATATACCTAATACCGCAGATGCAAAGAATAAAAAGGAAAAAGCCCAAAGCTGGTGGTACAACAGAATAACTCGGGGCCGAGAATGACACAGGTACTCACAGTTACAAGACCCTTGTCTTGGAACATATATTTCAAACCTTCCTGAACAAGTTGGTGCGCCCGGCAAACCAAATCTAGCTTGTTAATGTGGTTGAACTGCAAAAAGAAATACCTTGCCAATGTTTGCATTTTTCAAATACACCACTATTAAATGTAAAGATTATGGTTTCAGGTTAAGGGGAAAATTTTACCTCTGACGTAACCCTAGATCCAAAAAGCCATCCAGCACCTCGAGGACTGATTGCCCAGGTATCGATTTCGTCAGGGTCACTCCACATCAGATCGCAAAAGGGGCCCTCGTGAGGGATCTCGCAATTCCTCTCGATCACTCTTATCTAGCAAGCACAACCATATATATATATATATATATATATAAATCTAAACAAAAAAACTCAGATGAAAACATAAAAATGGGGTAAAGTTGACAAGAAACAAGCTTGCAATAAACATCCAGTTAATTGAACAGATTCGAGGTGGTGATTGTAATCGACTGAATAACGGTTAGTCAACCAATCCAGCTGGTTGGAATTCAGCTAACTAGCCAGCCAGATGACAAACATTCCAACTTGAGATAACTAATACATATCCTCACATAATGCCGCTTCTCATCAATTAAGAATCCAATTTCTCTGACTCCCCAACAAGTTTGACTGATAAGTACAAATCTTTATTTTCTTAAATAATCAACTTATTTTACAGACATTTAACTTAAAAGCAATCTTAGACAACTTAATTAATTATGTGAGGCGTCAGCGTTCCTATTCATTTGTGTGACAACTTGGTCTCTATGCTTTATATAATATATATACACGAAAAAATTAAAGCCACATTTCAATTAGCATTCCGTTTTATTCGGTGACATCTGATTGGATACTAACTTTTGCAACCTTCAAAAAGGTGAATTATATACAAATAATATAAAATGGCAAAGCCTTCTCCCACTTTAAGTAGGGTCAGCTACATGGATTCTTGCTCAAATCAATGTTGAAAGATCCAACTATTTTTTACGCTGGTTGTCGTCTACCTAACGCAATCCCCATACGGGCGGATTTGAATCCATGTCTTTTAGGTGGTAGGCACACTGCACTACCACCAGATCATTGACGTGGGTACTATACATATAATATGCAAGTAAAAATGCATATCTTTTCTTTTAACTTTATAACAGATATAATAAGAACTTAGAATATAACACTGAATTTGGATTAGAAGATATTCAGATAAAATTGTATAACGGGCATTACCTGGTCAATTGTTCGGATATCTGGAGAAAGACCACCATGAACACACAGCACCTGATAATCCCAGATTTTGAAAATGCATCATTTGTATGAAAGAAGACTAGAGATAGAATATTTATATGGGCTCAAAGTAGAGCAATGGATATAGGCAACATACCGTCCCATCAATTATTGCTGATAGAGTAAGGTAGTCGAAAACATCAGTGCAATACCTCCATGCATTAGCATTCCCATACTTTCTTTGACACTCGTCATAAAACCCATATACCTGGCACAAGATACAATCACATAAAAGTTAATAAAGTGTGTACTCAATCCACTGCCTAAGAGTCTTTGGACACAATTGATGAAGGAGCATACTAGACATTTGCTTACAATTTTTCCCTTTGACATTATTTTAGGGCAATTGCTGCTACTCCATTTAGATAATTTTTTCATCAACAGGATGTACCATGTCATATAATAATTCAATGCGATGTTTACCTTTGCATAATTCCTCCTAGAACAGAGTTTGTGATAGTGTGTATTTATAAAATGGTTGTCTCAAACAAGCTTTTATGAAGATGTCAGCAAGCTGAAGCTCCGGTGGGATATGACGTATAATAATCATTATTGCATGTCATCTTGGATAAAATGGCAATCTACGTGCTTGGTATGATCATGAAAATCAGGTTCAAGATAGATTTGTCTATTATCGCAGTATAAAGGTGTAAGAACTTTGATTGGGAAGCCAAGTTCCTCTGGGAAGGATGCAAACCAATTAGCTCGCAAGTGACTTGGGTCTTAGCTCCATATTCCAAGTCATTGCAAGATCGGGCAATAACATTATGACTCTTGCCCCTCGACATAATGAAATTACTCCCAACAAAAGTAACATACTCAGTTGCAGATCACTTGGCATCTAAAGAACTAGCATTTTATACGTCGGCATAGGAACAGAAATCGATATGGCCATGACATGCATAGAAGAGCCTTTTCCCGTGTGAGCTTTTGAAGGAGTGCAGGATAAGTAGTGCATCTTGCCACTAGCTGTACCAAGGTTTCTTCATGTGCTGATTTGCCTTGAAAACAACATAGGCAATATCTGGACTGGACGAAAGAGCCTTCTCACCAGACTCCTTTATCTCATGGAGTCGTATAAAAAGGTGCCGTCAACAGTGTGTTGCGAGCATCTACTAAAATCAAGGATGGCTTGCAACCAAATAGATTAGCCTCCTCCGGGGTATCAAGGCAATACTTCAGTTGCGATAGTTTGAGTCCCTCTGACTTTATAGTTACTTTGTTGCCTAAGTAGCAGCATAAGGGAACAATATCTTCTGATACAAAGGTCTGCGACAAAGAAATTTGGTGTCCTATATGCATCTAACATCATCTCACGTGTAAGAATGATACCAATGTTTATTCCTCCCTTGTTGGGTGCTCACCTGGAACTCCATTTATTTCACCTAACTATTTCAATGTCAGTCAGTCAGTACAGAAGGTGCATGTGCTATTACATTCTCCACATGTTGTCAGTCTCTTCTAAAGACTACAAACTACAAAAACCTTAGTCCGCTTTGTTCTATTCTGGTACATGCATGCTCCAAATTCCCCCCAAAACCACTCATGGCTAGAAATGCCCATCCAATCCAGCTCAGTCCCACGCCAAAATTCTGTAATATCATTGCAGTTAGGAAGAGAAGCTTATGTCCATTTCACTGGCGCAAGCTGGACAAGATGTGGGCGAATTTGGCATAAACATTGTCTTAACATTTGCATTTGAAACAGTTACATACAGATCTTTGCTTTTAGGGAGCATACACCTTCCAGATTAATCTGCAATATGTGACCAATATCGTAATTGTCTCCGTAACTCGAGAAATTAACAGCTTGTATGCTTTCTTCATCGAGAATTCGTCATCCCATGTGCACCAGTTGAAACCCCCACTATGACCCTTCAATGAAAGCTCTCTTATCAAATGGATCCCGAAAGATATGAAAGATCTCAATCCAAGTTGTACAAATGACTTTCATCGACCACGTCTTTCCAATTCAATACGTATATATGATATCAAGTATCAAATTATGTTTCCTCACTTTAAATTAAGCACAAGTTTCCTTCCTTTTCCTGTTAGGAATAGGAAACCGTTTATTTTGCTGTTTTGCATATACATACGATCGAGTTTTTGGGTTTCCGATATACTGTAATGTAAAAAAGAAGTGCTTCGAATAAGTGTCATTTGATTCAGACATGTTCTAATAAGTCAAGATATTTCGAATTGTTCGTTGACATGGACAAAGAAAGGAAAACCTCTGAAATGACTTCAATATTAAACCTTGGACATAGAAAAGTTGTGAATCGAATCTCTTTAGAAAGATCTTGTATCTCATAGTAGCATGCTCCAGTCCCCTTACGAAACTTTCGTTACAGTGTTAGCCATATACTTCATCCATAATTCATATCATTTTCAATTAGGTATTGTTCTAGTCTCTTGGAGGTTATTACTTCTTTAGTGGCTCAACATATGTACTCTTTACTTATGCATTCATAGCACAACAGAACTTCTTACGAGCAGTATTTCTATCCACTATTATACAAAATAAAGTTATCAATGACTTGATGAAATAAAGAAATAACCCCTCTCGTACAAAATTATAAAAGATCCACTTCAAGATCAAAATTCAAAATTATCAGATGATGTGTACTAGCACTGTATCAAAGATGCAATCATCGATTCTCCCAACATGCCACAATTACCATGAGCAAACATATTTCATTAATGACTAGGAACAAACAGCCAATTTCATTCGTGTAGCTGGATGAGGAAGAATGTGTAAATTGAGGAAACCAGACAGATGATTTTTTTATCTCCGAGAATTAATCCTCATGGTCGTGGGTTGGATGAATTCCATATAACCCCCCCCCCCCCAAAGTCCAACGCATTCTCATCTAACAGATTTGGATGAAGACTGGTAACCACATGCCACCTTGGACAACCCATGGAGACCAACACTCTATAACGATCGCCTCTCTATTTGTCGTTAATGCAAACAGCATCGACAATCAATCTTTTAAGGATCTTACCTTAATCCAATAATCTAACCATAACTTTAAAAATATTGTCGCCTAATGTCGGATTCAATTGATGCGAAGACCCATGCCGTTGCACAAGATTTCTTCACAGATATTTGAGACCTCCCTAGATTCTTCCTCAAATTCATGTCAGTCTTCACGCCATTAGATGCTTTGCATCAATAATTTCCATTTAGCCGCTGCTAAACTTTTTAAGGTATTTGGAACATAGAATGATGAAAAATCCATATAGCTGACACAACATTAAGTAATACTAAATGATCACCCCTTTAAAACATCTTGCTTCTCACCGAGCCATCCTATCCTCCATCTTCTCGATTAATAGTATCCAATCTTTAGCTCAAAGTCTTCCCATTACCACAGGAGTCCCCAAGTAAAGCATTGCCAGCTACATTTGGGTGTCCTAGGTATTTCATTGCATATTGATACCTCATACATAGTAATCCAGATGGTATAAATGAAGATTTAGCCTCGTTTGTGCGCAAGCTCGAGAATCTATTAGTAATGCAAGCACCTCAACCTCCGTATGTCCTCCCTCCATGAAGTGTGCCATCTACGTATCATAAGATAGGAATGGAGAGCACTCATTAGTAGAGAATCATTTGTGAATACCATTCCATACTGCTAACTAAGATGCAATGTTTAATGTAACAACTGCAATCACAAATAATAGAGGTGTCAGGGGACACCCGTGTCTTGCTCCCTATTGTGGCTGAAAGAAAACGTGTCGTTGCTACCAATTGATATACACGAAAAATAATGAGGTAGTGAGACATTTCTTCATCCAAATCATAAAGATATTTGAAAATCTCCTCATTTACTGCAAGCTCCACAAGAAATTCCAATAAGTGGTATAAAATTCTTGTGTATAATACACCTTCTGTTGTGATTTATATGAGCAGGAGCTCCGCCCAGGCACCAATAAAAACCTTAAAAGCTCATAATCGAACTACATACTTTTGTTACCTTTTTAATTTGATAGAAGTACCTAGAACAACTAGGGTGGAGGTAGACTAGAAACGAGATTTAATCTATGGAGTAGATGAGTTAGCCATGGCAAACTTAGAAATAGGAAGATAAGGGTTTGTGCAACCTTAAAACAATGAGATTACTATGAAGGTCACTCAACGAGGATGTTTTCACAGTTTCACTTCACAGAGTCGCATAACCTTATCATCTTCTTTTTTGAAAGAATAACCTTATCATCTTCAACAAATCGAATTGCAAGGAAGCTGGAAATCACAAGGAGGAACTATGATGATTGAATGCAGCACAAGCAAGCTGGAGAAAAAGGCATGTACATGCCTAGATGTCCTAGCTGGAAGCAAGGCATGGAAGCCTGGAAGGTGGCAGAAGCCCATAATGTGGTCAGAGGCATCGAACTTGATGTGTGTAACAAAGAAGGAAGAGACCTGAAGGTCTATAGCCTGCAAGAGCTGAGGTCATCAACTCTTGGAGTGGTTGCAACAAGGAGTTGTCGCCGAGAAAGGTCGGCAACCTGACTTGCAACTATTGGTCAAGATAAGGGGAAATATTTGAGTGTAATATCTGACACAGATCTAGCCATGCTACTCCAATTCCACATTAGAAAAATGAGAAAAACAATTTATTATGAAAGCCTAGACTCTTCCTATATAGAGTAGGAATCTAGGGTAAAGAAAGTATTACACACGCACCCCAAAGGGGTCTGGGGTTTAGAAAAGAATTGCTTAAATAGCCTCTCGCATAATGTACATAACCAAGCAAATAAGAAACAAGAGCAAATAGATTTTGCTTTAGCTTCCTAAATGGAACTTCCCCATGCGTATGGTCAACAAATTAGCATACTTTTAATGACAACATTGATGAAAGTAAACATTTCTGGTAAATGAATGCTGATAGCATTGACTTCTGATAAACCATCAGACCCTGAACTGGCAAGGGTCCCTTTTTCAAAGAATAGAAGGTACCTGAGTAAGTTGTCTACTTTCATGATTTCCACGAAGAAGGGTCATGTTCGCAGGGTATCTGCATTTGTATAAACCATTAACAAATAAATTACTTTCATTTATGGCAGACTGAATTCTTTAGGGGAAAACTGAAGAAAACAAGCCCCCCAGCAAGAATCAAAAATCACCATGTACAGGTTTTTTCTTTCAGTTATGAGTGATAAGGGTGATGACATGCTTCTAAGAAAGCATGACAAAGTACCTTGCTTTAAGGAGCAAAAGAATGGTAAAAACTTCAAGGCTGTTGTATCCACGATCAACAAAATCTCCCTGGAAGGAATACACTATATTCAGTTATTGCCTGCCACACTAGATATGATGCGATCAAAATAAGCACCCTATAATTAACAATAAAAACTAACCATGAAAATGTAGTTTGTTTCAGGAACATGGCCACCTGTCTGGAATAACTTAATTAAGTCATGAAACTGACCATGAATGTCTCCGCAAACAGTTACTGGACTGTTAACAGGCTGCACATTAGACTCCTCGATGAGGATTTCCTTCACCTGTACAGATTACAATTAATCAGGTCCAATTAAGAAAACTTATACAAGAAAAAAAACATTCACTACAAGGGAGGATACTAAAAGAAGAAACAAGACATGCCACAATGCATATCTTTCTCAAAAGATGAAATACACATGCCGATTGCTTGATTAGTGATATGAGGAGGGGTAAAGAACATTTCATTTAATGGCTAAAGGATAACCATTATAGGTTAATGGCCAAGAGTTTTTTATCATCAAATAAATGAAGCCTTCAAAGTGTTGTGAGTCTCCATCCCAAGTGCTCCGATAGTATGATGAAAACTGAAGTATGTTCCAGATGTAAAATCTAATGGATCTAGACACCTCATTGTTCGTTCGTCTGCAGCCACAACACCACATCACCACCTTTTTTAAGGCAAACCACATCACCACCTTCTCCTATATGTTTTCCCACAACTACCTATAACAAATACTCAAACTCCTGTCCACTAGGGCAGAAACTGTAAGCATATAATGCTCATGGTAATTTGAACCGTGTTAACTAGGCGGTGATCATCCTGTTAAGTAGATTAGAATCTCCGCTTCAATTGCTAGCACTCCAATTACAAAAAAGAACTCCAGTGCATATCTTTCCCAAAAAGTGATTAATGATATGGGAATGGATAAAGAACTGTTCTTTTAGAGGGCAACGGATGACCATTGGAGGTTAATGGTCATCCAATTTTATATCATTCAATAAATGAAACATTCAAAGTGTTGCAAATATCCCATCCAATTGCGTATGACAAAAACTGAAGCACGTCTTTAATATAATATTTAGCAGATCTGGACACCTAATCGTGATTCATTCCTCATGCATATTTAGCAGATCGGGCAGCGATGGGGCTTGGGTTTTGGGTCGATCGAGGTTGCGTGGTTGGTGCAGGCAAAGGAATCGAGGCTGGAGAAATTTCGTCGGGGATTGGGGCTTCGGGAGAGGTGCAGGAGGTTGCACGGTGGTGGCGGAAGGGTGCAGCGTAGTTAGGTGTGTCTGTGGGGGCTTTAGGGTGATGGGAATGGGTGATGGCACGGTTTTGGGAGTGGAAGGGGCCTGCGGTGAGGCTGGGATGGACGCTGGAGGTGAGGAGACGGACTGCAGTGACGTGGCTGGTTGTTCGGAGAGCTTTGGGCAATGGAAAGGGGCTGTGGTGGGGCTGGGGAGGTCTCTGGAGTACAGGTGATGTAGGGGACCCGCGAGGGGGCTGCGGTCATTGGCAGAGTCGATTCCATGCGTATCAGTTGGTCGGAATCTTGCTGGACAGCAGACGTAGAGGCATTTTTTTCTTTGTTTTATTCATTATTGTCCTCAAACTAGTCTTGGACAGCAATTTCTTTTACTAGAGATGGCTGGGATTCCGAAACCTCCTGGACAGCAACTTTTGCAGCGTTTTTGGCGCCATTTTCCTCTAGTTGGCGTGTCAATGATTCAACATTCGGTGGGTCACGCATTTCTCTCACCAAAGCTTGCATATATGCACACACTCGGAGCATATCAGATAAAGTTTTTCTAACCTCATCATGCCATGCACAGTCCGTTGAGTGAGATCCTTTGAATTGATATTCGCATGAACACCTGGAGGGATCGTCAGATCGTGAGGATGATATATAGGCCATGCTCTGATACCAGTTGATGCAAATGAGAATTTGCAACGGTGGAAATTATTTTTGATGGAAAATATTTAGTGGAGAAGAAATCGAAGGGGATGGAGAAGAGAAAGTGCATCAGTTGCACGAGAATCGGGAAGGAGAAGCGTGAATATCGCGTGGAGGGAGAAGGGTAATGGGAAAGAGATGAGATAAATCTCAATTTGATTTCAACTTGAACTGTCTTAAACAGGACTACCATCCCCTTTATATAGGAGGGTTGGGATTAAAAAAATAGAAAGGAAACAAAATTCAAATCCTAGATAATCCTAATTTGGACTCTAAATATCTCTAACCGATTAACTAATAAATACAATCGACTAAATAATTAAAGAGATCGCATGCGATCTCTTTATTTTAAGATAAAATTGCAATGACTCAATTAACCGTAAATTAAATTAACTCGGCCCTAACTAAACTTAACGAAAAATAAAGTCCTATTTTGTTGTCTCGTGCTGCATCAACACCTTTGCAGCCTCAACACCCACACCCCTTCTTATGTGAAGTGTCCCACAACCACCTATCTAATAATGCTCCACATACCCCTAATCATTAGAGCAAAAAGTGTAGCGACCAAGCATATGGTGCTCATCATTGACTATAAATTGCGTTAACCAGGTGGTGTGCTTCCTATTAAGAAGCCAGATTAATATCTTGACGATAATCACTGCTCTATGAGATGGCAACCACATAGAAGTGAACTTTGGGGCATGGGATGAGCTTTCTATAAATTGCAGAGATTGAAAAAAAACTCTGTGACATTCCTACAATCCCTAACACCATCATGCGATCTCAAACACTGGTTTCAGAAAAGTAAGAACTGAATATAGGAGTCCAAACTCCGTGATCATCATTGAAGCACGACCAACAATCTGCCACTAACGACTGAGCTGCAAGATTTAAGAGCCTAGAGAAGAGTCTCCCCAGATTGTCGGCTCACGTCCAGTCATCCAGCCAAATGGGGAGAGCCATCCCCTAAATTCCTTTTAAGTTGACAGTTTGTGGAATCCATGTATCAATGCCCTTCATGATAGGAAAGTCATTGCTTAAGTTTTCTCGACCCATCGGTTCCAATCTCCTAACTTCCTTTTTGAGTATGTTCCATAGCAAGAGAAAATGAACCTTCCAAAGAATCCATCCCCATCAGCATTCTCACCACCCACTTCGTTAAAAGCTCATACTCCTCAGGTCCTTGACGTCAAGCCCCTTCACGTTGGAACACCCTCCTTGACCAGTCTACAAATCTTACTCACTCCATGTCCTCGCAACCTACCAAAGGAACCTCAACCAAAGAACATCCATACTCCCAACAATGCTAGCAGAAATAAGAAACATAGCACGAGGAAAAGGTGATGCAGCGTGAAACAAATAAATAAAGCTTTATTTTTCGTTCGTTAATTGAATTAGGGTCAAATTAATTTTATTTTATTGAGTCCGTTGTAATTTTATTTTAAAATAAAGAGATCGCATGTGATCTCAAATCAATTAATCGGTTATAGTAAATAAATCGGTTAGAGATATTTAGAGTACAAATTAGGAATTTATTTTTATTTGAAAATATTATATTTCTAATTTTGGAATCCCACCCCTCCTATATAAAGGGGATGGTAGGCATTTTATTCATGGAACTGAGAGTTAGTTAAAATTTGAGATTTTATCTCGTTTATCTCTCTTCCTCTCTTTTCTCCCTCTTCTCCCTCCACATGATTTATGTGTTTCTTCTTCCCCAAATCCCTCACAACCGGCGATTTTTCTGAATGGCCTCAAATTTCAGCGAAATTCAGTCGAATTTTTGTTGAATATCGATATCCTGTCGAAATTGAAATTCGACCAAAATGGTCAAAATGACCGAAATATGAGGACCCTAGTACAAAAAATGACCGAAATGACCGAAATTTCGATAGAATTTCGACCGAAATTCCAACGAAATTCCGTTTTGGTCGGTCACCGAAAAGGTGACCGAAACCGACATTTAGGGCATTGGTTTTCTCTCTTTCCTCCCACCTACTTCTTCTCCACCGAATATTTCCACCAACAGAATAATTTTTATCGTTGAAATTTATCGATTTGCATCATTTAGTATCAGAGTATGGCCTACAGATCATCCCCACGATTTGACGGTCCTTCCACGCGTTCACGTAGGTACAAGACCAAAGAAGAGCGTCTAAAAGACCGTATAAACCGGGACGAGTGTTTGAAAATCACAGCAACGATGCAACAAACATGCATGGAAATGCAATATGGTATCGACAAATGATAGAGTCAAAGATTTCGAAGTCTCGTGTTGTTGTCCAGGGATTTCACAAGGAAGAAAAAAAAAGGCTATCGCTGATATTCTGCTTGTTGTCCAGCACAATTTCGATCAGCCGACGTCGGTGGAATCGACTCCACCAACACCCGCAGTCCCCTCATAGTTCCCCCATGCCTTGTGGTGAACCCCCCAACCCCATCGCAGTCCCGTTCCGCCATCGAAACAACATCTCCAGCATTGCCACCACCCATGCTTGTCACTCTAATACCCCCACCACCACCCCAAACCACCCTCACGACCCCAAAAACCCTTGCTCTAGCAGCCCTTACCTCCAGCCACCACACCCTCGTACTTCCACAATGCCCAAGCCCTGCCTCACGAGCTTCACCAATACCATGGCTATTGTGGAAGCCACGCCCCACATCGTCGACGCGAGTTCGGACCCCATCAACCAGACTAGAAGCTTCCTCGCATGGAGGTTAGAGGCCATTGACGTTGCAAGCCTCCAGATCCATGCCACCAATGAAACCAAAGCCGTCGCAGTCGTTCAAAACTTCATTGCCCTCTCTTGCTCCCATCTTGTTGTCGCCACAACTTCGTGGAGGAAGAAAAACCCTAATGTGGGGTTTCTCATCAATGGGATTCGAACTCCATGAAACATGGGATTTGAGATTGATTTGGAATAATTTCAATAAAGCCCCTCATTTAGGAATATTTTATTCAAGTGTTAAAGTTGTTGGGAAGCCTAGACTTGTGTCATTCATTCTCTATGACTTCTTCAAATTCCATGGTGCTTGAGATGAAGTTGCCACATCAATTCTTCAAGCACCAAATCAAGGGATCGGCATCCGCACGTGCATTGTCGTTTGTACCACATATGTTCTTCCAGCATGAAGTTAACGACTCCAACCACCGCACCAAGGACACCTGCTCCGCATCTACAATGGAATCAAATCATCACGTCTCAAGCCGAAAGATCAAGCAATTCATCATAAGATGAATTTTTCAAAGCGATGGAGAGCCGATGCAGCATGAAGCAAATAAATAAGGCTTTATTTTTCATATTTAATTAAATTAGGATCAAATTAATATTATTGAGTCCGTTGCAATTTTATTTTAAAATAAAGAGATCGCATGCAATCTTAAATCAATTAGACGGTTATAGTAAGTTAGTCGGTTAGAGATATTTAGAGTTCAAATTAGGATTTTTTTTCATTTGTATTTATTTTATTTCTAATTTTGCAATCCCACCTCTACTATATAAAGGGGATGGTAGGCCTTTATTCATGGAATTGAGAGTTAATTAAAAATGAGATTTATCCCATTCATTTCTCTCCCTTCTTTTCTCCCTCCACGTGACCTATGCAGTTCTTCTTCCCCAAATCCCTCACAACTGGCGAGTTTTCTCTCCTTCCTCCTACTTCTTCACCAAATATTCCCATTATAAGAATTATTTTTCACCATTGAAATTTATCGATTTGCATCAAAAGGCCCTAGCAAGAGCAAAACAGATGCCAATATGTATTCCATAGAAATCACCTACAAGGTCAGCACTTCCATGTGCTCCACAATCCTCTCCAAAAGACGCATGCAACCCACCAATCCTGCATTAGTGCGGCAGTGCTCGCCAGAGGCTATCCTAGGTAGGTGACCTGAAAACTAACACATGGTGTAAACAGCACCATAGAGAAGCTCAAGGTTGTCAGCTGACTCGGCTCATCCATTTAAAGGGTAAAACACGGGTGGTTGACCAATAAACCAAAAGCCCCTTCGAAGATATCAAGAAGCACTCAAACCATGTGTACAACATCTCGATAACTCTCAATGAAGGTCGTATCATCAGCATATTGTAGCAATGGAAACGTAATGTTGATGTTGCGCCCCCGAGAAATCTACATCCATGTAGCAGAAAACGATGTAGCTCACATCGTCAAAGTATCAGTGGTCAAGACAGACAAAAACAGCATTAAAGGACATACTTATGGGAGACCCCTATGAAATTAGATCCAGCGACTTTATCCCATCTATCCACCTCTGGGAAACCATGACATATTAAGAATGTCCAAATGAAAGACTGCCTCAATCTATCCTAAGCTTTGTTATATCCATTTTCCAATGAAAACCATGGGTCAACATGTCTCCCGCATTGCAATCGCCCAAGGTGCGAAAATGTAATGTATGAATTTGTTTGACAGGTTACTGCATAGGGACAATGTCATATGTGGCAAAATATGTGGCTTTATGAGATTTTACATTTTTGATATAGAATAACTGGTATTTTTTAATGTTGTAGAATTCTTCAAAATTCTATAATAAAATTTAATGTAAACATATAAAACCTCACATGGCTTACATATGTAAGCATTAATCTCATTAGTACAAGTTACAGAAAAGTAGTAAAAGTAAATAAGTTCTCATAACAAGTAGAAGACGAATATGAACTGATTATGAAATATATGTGGCATAATATAAGATTTGAATCTGCAGCTTAAACCCCATGATATCTTATCGCATTTGGTGAATATAGTTCGGCTCACATATAGGATACATATATGCAGTCGCATATGAAATTTATGTGGCTGCATTCCTAAACCCTGCAATCACCTCTGAAACCGCCAAATACTCTCCAAAATTATGCATGTGTGGGTGAATGTTGAAAAAATGGGAAAAATAACATCAGCAATCACCTTTCACGTGCAAATAACTTAGCTACGATCTTGGTCGGAAAGGGAAGGAACAAGAAAAAATTATCACTCTTATCAAAAATGAAGTTTCATAACAAGAAACTTTGACCATCACCACTACATGCCCATCAAGGAGATCTCAAAACTCCCATAAAAGAAGATTGGGAACCCGACTGGTCCCAATGGAGCCCTCTTATTTCAACGTCTTCAGTGTAACCAACACCTCTACCGGGGCCCACAAGATGAATCGGTTGCCTCGTGTGTTAGTCGACTCACACAGCCACCACTCCATCAATCTCCAGAAACCTGGGATGACGCTACTAGTGGACCACCAAAAGCCAAACTAAAATCCTAGGACCCACTCAATTAGGTGGAAGGCCTATGATGGACGTGACTATTGAGCTTGGATAGGCGAAACTTTCTCAATTAAGAAAACATACAAGGTACTCTCCTCTCCCATGGTCTTCAACCTTGAAGATATGGCATGAGACTTCAAGTTATTCTGAAAATCCAAGATGGCGCAACAGGTAAAAAGTTCTTCAATTTTTTTTGAGTCAAAAAAGGGGGAAACAAACGATGTTGTTCGCCCCAATATATTAAGTAACTAAGAATAAAATATTACAAGGTCCAAGATACAAGCAGTTGCTTGTAATGAATGCATACATTCTCACAATAAAAGTTGTGCCCTGAAAAAAGGACATCATTTCGGGCTAACCAAGTGGCCCAAAGCACTGCCACCGGAGTTAAGATCTCTTCCCTACGGTGGTCACGCGATGCATAACCATATAGAGAGGACCAGAGGGATTCGAAGTCAAGAGTGCATAACCAGTCCAACCTTATCACATTCCAAACGGGTGAGGAGACGCGACAGCGGAAAAACAGGTGCTCCAGAGTCTCGATATCCGTTCCGCACATGGGACATCTATCCAATACAACCCCAAACAACATGGCGGTTGGCGCAACGATCTCGGGTCATGATGCGATGTTGTCTAAAGAGCCAGAGGAAGAATCCAATCCTCTCCGGAAGACCAAGACTCCAAATGAACATGCAGTGATGAATCATATTAACCGTAAGGGAAGGCGGAGGTCTACAAATAGCACTATATGCCTTAATGACAGTGAAGGGCACGCTTTTCCATACCCAATGATCCATTCCTAAGGAAGGCCTGGCCATCTGCCCAAGCAGTTGCAAAAGGTCTAAGCATTGATCCGAAAAAGAAGCTCTGAAGGTTGGCATCCAATTACCAGTATCCCATTTCTCTTTAACATGTGCCCCCGGATTATTAGCTAACGCAAACAGGAGAAGGAAACAACTGCAAAGTGTACCACCACCCGTCTAATCATCTAACCAAAAGCCAAAAGTGGTTCCATTCCCTAGAACCAGCCTAAACAAGTCATGAAAGCGAGGCACAACCTTCAGAATACCCTTCCAGAATTTGGACAAATTAAACCCTTGCCGCAACACGCCAGGACCCGACAATGATACGTCATATAAATGGCGGAGCAAAATTTGGTGAGGGAGGCTGGACCGAAAAAAGGCTCGGGGTGCAAAATTTGGTGAGGGAGGCTAGTGCAGATATCTTTTTTATACAGGAGACAAAGCTGTGGACAATGAACGAACAGATGCGGCGGGAGATGAGTAGTCGGGAGTCTTTTGCGATGGTAGAGAAAGAGGCTGCAGGTGCATCTGGTGGGCTTATAACTGGCCGGCGGTCCGCTTCTTTCGACCTGTTGGGGACTTTTGTCTCTCTCTTCACCCTCTCGGTGAGGTTGTTGCGAAGAGCGGATGGCGTCTGCCTGTTCATCACTAATGTATACGGCCCGTGCCGGCGGGAGGATGGTAGTCTGGCTGCAGACTTGGACTCTATTGTGCCTGAGGTGGGCGATGGAGTTTGGATCATCGGTGGAGACCTGAATGTCACTTTGTTCCCAGAAGATAGGCCAAGGGAGGGAGGTGGTTCAGATGCGGGGTCTGCAAATATGAGGGAAGTGGTCCATTCTCTGGGTTTGTCAGTTGTGGATGCAGTCGGCTGCAAGTACACTTGGAGGAACATGAGATCGAAGTCCAGGCTTGACAGGTTTCTTATGTCCGTTGAGGCGGGTGAGGCTTTCCCGCTGGCGAGGGCTTGGGCTCTTCCAAGGACGCTCTCTGATCATACTCCGGTTTTATGGTTCTCTGGGGAGGAACGCCTGACTCGGTTCTACTTCCAGTTTGAGAAGAAGTGGTTGTTGGAGGAAGGATTTCGGGACCTGGTGAGCCAACATTGGCGGGGGTCCTCGGTGACAGGTTCGGCGGTGTCGCGCTTCGCGGCCAAGCTGGACGCTCTTAGGCGGTTGTTGTTGTCCTTTGGGAAGGATGTTGCCAGGAGGCGGAGGGCCACCAAGGCCGAGGCAGAGACAGGGATAAGCAGGTTAGACGGGCTCGATGATGACCGGGACTGACTCCGGAGGAGGTGGAGGAGAGGGCAGCTTGGTTAGAAGTGGTTTATCAGGAGGACAGGAAAGAAGAGATCCATTGGAGACAAAGATCGAGGCAGAAGTGGCTAAGGGTAGGTGATGCCAACACTCGCTTCTTCCATTCCGTGGCGTCTGGAAGGAGGAGAAGGAGCTTCTTGCATGAGGTAGAGGTGGGGGGTCAAAGGGTATTGGGTGAAAGGGACATTGGGGCCGCCTTGCAGGAGCACTTTCTTAGGGCGTCGAGGAGATTGAGTGAGGGAGAAGGCTGGGGTTGGACGGGTCGCAGGGCGGGATCCCTGACTGGACCCCAGGCTGACTCGTTGGTGGCGGATTTTACGGAGGAGGTGCGTAGGGCCATTTGGGAGTTGAATGCGGATGGGGCTCCGGGCCCGGATGGCTTCTCCGTCTCCTTTTACAGGGAGTTTTGGGACCTGCTGAAGGGCGATATTTTGGAGGTTCTAAATGAATTCAGGGATGGAAACAGGGGTTTTGAGAAGGTTAACAGGACCTTGAGCTTTCTACTACCGAAGAAAGAGAACCTTGTAGAGGTTGGAGATTACAGGCCTATTTCGATCTCTAATGGCATTTATCTCATTGTGGCCAAGGTGTTGGCGAGCAAGCTTAGAGATGTTGTCTTTCGTGATCTTACCAGCTCAGTTTGCGTTCATTCCTGGCAGATGTATGGCAGATGGAATCGTGACCGCCTCGGAAGTCTCTCGTGAATGGAAAAGGTCTAGGAAGAAAGGGGCCATTTGGAAGATTGATTATGCCAAGGCCTACGATTGGGTCAATTGGAAATTCTTGTAGGTAACGTTGCAGAAAAGAGGATTTCCAGAAAAGTGGATTGCTTGGGTTAAGAGATGTATCACTACTTGCTCATGCTCTGTGTTGGTTAATGGCAGACCAGAGGGAGGATGGTATCAACCACAGAGGGGGGTGCGTCAAGGTTTCCCCCTAGCTCCCCTGCTCTTTGTGTTGGTGGCAGATTGCCTAGCAGTACTGTTTCAAAGGGCGACTGAAGAGAGCTGGTGCGAGGGATTCAAATTGGGGGGCATCTCCGTTCCGGTGCGACAGTATGCGGATGACACGTTGATCTTCTTGGGGGGGACGGAGGAGCAGAACCACAATGCGGCTGTATTGGTGGACATGTTTGGATGCCTTTCTGGCTTGCAGATTAACAGGCAGAAGTCGACTCTGGTTACCCTTGGGATGCAGGATGAGGAGAGTAACAGGTTAGCCGTTTGGGCAGATTGCCCTCTGGGGCGCTTGCCGATCACTTATTTGGGGTTGCCTTTGGTTAACGGCAGGTTGAGGAACTCTGATTGGGACTGTGTTCTTCGAAGAATGGAGGAGCGACTGCAGGGATGGAAGGCTACAACTTTGTCCAAGAGTGGAAAGCTTACATTGCTAAAGCACGTCCTCTCCTCCATTCCGATCTTTTTCTTCTCGACCCGTCTAGTGCCTGTTGGGGTCAAAAAGAAGGTGGAGTCATTGATGAGATCCTTTTTCTGGTCAAATGGGAGGCAGGCAAAGAGGGGATTGCACTTGGTGGCTTGGAAGGATCTTGTTGTACCAGTTTCGGAGGGTGGCCTGGGAGTCAGGGATGTGGAAGCAATGAACAAGGCTTTGTTAGCCAAACGGGTGGTTCGTATTTGGGGCTCTTCCGACTCGCTGGTGTTGCGGTTGTTGAGGGCGATCTATGGGGTCTCGGGAGAGTTGGTGGCTGCAAGAAAGCGTCATGAGTCTTCGTTGTGGAGCGGGATCCATGCCGTGATTCCGGTGCTGAGGGCTAGCCTTCGGCCGAGGTTGGGGAATGGACTCCGGTTCATATTTTGGCAGGATGATTGGACGGGAGAGGGGGCGCTGCCGATCCGCTTCCCTAGGTCGATGGCGCTTGCCATTGACAAGGGGGTGCTAGTGGCGGAGGTGGTGGACTCTGGCTCGTGGGCACTGAGGTTTCTGACGGCTCTCTCGGATCAGAGGTTGCAGGATTATTTGCGGCTGCTTGCGGAGATTCCCTCTGCCGAGGAGATGTCGGGCGAGCCTGATCACTTTGAGTGGGCAGATGGTAAGTTCTCGGTAAAGATTGCATATAGGAAGTTGAGTGGAAGTGTGGTGGACCGAGACGAGGCTCTATGTGCGGATATGAAGATGATCTGGGGAGCAAAGATTCCTACTCGGGTTAAGGTGTTCCTGTGGTGTTTAAGAAGAGATCGGCTCTGTGACAAGGTGAGAAGGGGTAGACTGTTGGGCGTGACGGACATCGCATGCGACAGATGTGAGGGTAGTGTGAAGGATGCGGATCACATCTTCTTTAGCTGCAAGACTTCGGTGAATGTGTAGGCCTCTTCGGGGTTGCCATGGGTGCAGGCATCCTATGCAGATCTGTTTTGGAGATCTATTCGGGCGGTGGGGATTGGATCCTCCGGTGATGTCTCCAGGACTTTTGTCGTGTTGTGGGCTATTTGGCTCGGCAGGAATGATGTCATCCTCAAGGGGCAGCGCTTCTATTATGAAAATGTGTTAGCTCAGTGTAACGCTCTGTACAATTTCTGGGTATCCAGATGATGTACTTTCCCGGTAATTAATGAAATTTTGGTGTGGTGACTCCCATCTTGGGAGGGCTCCCCCTCGTTATTATTCAAAAAAATATAAATGGTGGAGCAAACGACAGCAGATCAAGGCCCTAAATGTCGGTTTCGGTCACCATTTCGGTATCGACCAAAACAGAATTTTGGTGGAATTTCGGTGGAATTTTGACCGGAATTTCGGTTATTTTTTGTACTAGGACCCCCATATTTCGGTCATTTCGGTCGAATTTCGATTTCGACTGGATATCGATATTCGACAAAAATTCGACCGAATTTCGTTGAAATTTGAGGCCATGCAGCAGATACCCTCATCATTCCCCCAAATCCTGCTAAAATGCCTCGTTGAAAGACTCCAGGCTTTTGATGCCAAGGCCACCTTCTTTGGTTGAATAATGGTCTCTCATTCCACCAAGTGCATACCACTTCCTTCATAGTCAGATTTACTCCACAGAAATCTGAGCATCATACGTTCCAACCTCCGTCTAGAGCCATATCTAGCTTGGAAATGATGTGACTTATACGAGATGTTTGGACACTCCCAAGGATGTAGATCATTTGTCTAATTACCTCTGATTTATGGAGGAGTAGAGTGCGATGTCACTAAATTGGCTAGACTCATCTCATGAATTTTGTAGACCTCAATTAGATATGGGTGCTCCAACTCTCAAGAAGGGAGCATGCTATCTGTTGTGAGTGATCTGGATAGCATGTAATGAGGTCATCTTCCATCAGGAGAGATACTTTCTAGAAATTGTATTAGAATGTACTAAGGCTTTCTTTGAATACCAGTCCTCGTAATTGCTTTTGTAAATATTAATATAATATTTGCTCTTAAGCATGCATTGCCATCTTCCTCTTAGAAAAATAAAAGTAGCTACCTTCTATGGCTTTTACATTACCGCAAAGCCATGAACAATCAAGAGATGGCAAAACTAAAAAAATACCATACTATTGTTTTAACATGGATCTTTAAAGTAATTTACATTCTTCCGTACATGATAATAAGTATAAAGCTACTTGAATAATTCCATGGCCACACAAAAAGATAGCCATAAAGCATGCATTTGGAACTGGCATATTTGGTAAAAATATGTGTAGGTGTGTCATGTGGAATGATTTTTCTCTAACGAAATCATAGGAGGAATAGATGAACTACAAAGAATGGAGTGGAGAAGAGTTTAGTAGTTTACCATGACTTTCTTCACTGGCGCTAGGGTGCAAGAGATGGAATCATGGATGTAGGGTCAGGTTCGCTAGGGAAAGCGGGTTTTCCCAGGAGGGGTAGGAGGTAGGCCACTCTTTGGCATCGGCGGGAGGTAGGGTAGCGAACTGTAGAAGGACGTGGAGCGATGAGGCTAAAGAAAGAGCCAAGGAGCGCATTCCCCAACAGCTTTCTTTTAACTCACACTGACGTAGGAATGGGAAAGGTTTGTGTCTTCCTTGGGAAGCTCTAGATCCTTCCTCTCCAATTAAAGAGAAAGAGGGTGTGGGAATGGAATGAGGAAGTAACAAAGCCATTTATTATTCTAAATATATGTCATCGCGTTGAAAATACTAGAAAATCCATCAAAAGTTGAGCGACCTATTACTATATCAGACAAAAAGGGGCTTACATGTTTCGAACTCTGCATTCTAATGTTTGGTGATAGGGATTGGAACCCATGAAAGAAGACATGATCCATTTTATTTGACTCGTTAAGATGGGTAAAAAATTTTGGGAGGGATTTGCTTGTAATTTTTCTAAAACAGCTCAGCTCATTGAGATTTGAGATTAGAGATCCAATAAACATAAAGTCCCCTTCCATGCAAGGGCTTTCCACGAGAGGGTTGTTCCCAACCCCTTCCTTGATTTTAACGGTTGTGGAACCCCAACAAGGGAGGGGGCGACAATCTTGGCAGGTTGGACAACAGCTCGTGAGGCGATGATAGCGACTACGCACACACTGCACACGGCGACAGTGACGGTTTTGGCTTCGTAAGTTCCTTTGTGAATGCATCACCGAGTAAGGGGAGAGTCAGAACTCAAAGCAAAGTCATCGGTTGGGAATCGGCCCCCATTGGCGAGGTCTATTACGACCGCGATGGTAGTAGGGCTCCACCAACAAGGATTGACGATGAAGCCATACACAATGATATCGATCACTACCTCGACTCAAGCACAGCATCAAATGCTAGCACTAGAGGTTGCAGGAAACCCCTCAACTAGATAGTGGTAGTGGGACCCTCGATAACGGCACAGCAAGGGCAAGGAGTAGATTGAGGGGCTTGTTCTTGCGGTGGGGTTTACGGCGACATCGGGGACATTGGCAACAGATATTGTAATGGGGGTGGTGGGTTGTCTACCAGAGAAGAAGTTGTCGTCAAAGTTGGAAGCGTAGGTGGTGGCGATGACACAAAAGCCCATGGATAGCAACTTTGGAGGCGAATAAATGGAGAACCTTGAACTCTTCCTCCCAAAAAATTATATCGTAGATGGGCCAAGCATCTTCTTCTTATACAGTACTTGTCACAATGAAATCTTGACCGAATATAATTTCATCGAATATGTGTTGTACCGATGATGCATTGTATGAATATTCATCGTGATCGGTTCCTTCTTCATCAATTCACGAGTCCAACCATTCTTGCACCTTCATGCTCAACAAGATTCGTTGCTTGAACTTTTGTTGTCGTGAACGTGAACCTTCACCGAGATGACTCGGATTGAACTTCATCCATCAATACTCGATAGGATCGTCGAACCTTGGGAACGAATTGGTTCCCATGTTGTGATACCACATGATGCAATAAGAAAATCGAGAGGGGAGGCGAGAGGAGAGAAAGATGTGTGACGCGCGCCTCACAGGATGAGAGAGAAACGAGATGAGGTGAGAAACCCTAGAAATTGGGAGAAGGAGGATAATGGTGAAGGAAATCTCCAAACCCGCAATCCGAATTCAACTCATAATATAATTTGACTTTTTCTTACTATAGCCTATTGCCCCTTTTATACAGGAAGGGGGGTCTAATTAGAAAAATAGTAACATAACAAAATTCAAACTGAATAAAATCTCAACTAACACTAAATGATTCCAATTGACTTCCTAAAATGACTCTAACTAACAGTATCTACTATAAAAGTTGATATTACAATCAATATCAACTTATTTAATATATGACTGACTAATTTAATTAAGGATGAAACCCTAATTTTGATAAATTTCCAATTTCATGATTTCATGGATTCAACTTGACCCTTCAATTTGGATTTGATTGCATTAGCCTTTTTTGCAATTTTATCCGCATATTCTCCCTGCCTTATATTTACCACAGCATTAGAAACTTTCACATCTCATAGAAGTTCTGAACTAGACTTTAAATAATCTAACTGCACCTGAATTTAGATCTATACATCTTTTACTTAATAATTTAGGTAGGACATATTCTTGCATTTTGCCTTCAAAACTAGAAATGCTCTGATTGAACAGAATTGCATGCATACAAGTTATCATGAACAATCATACACTAACCTCAAAAAATAATTCACAGCGCCATCTCCAGCCTCTAGAAATCTTGGATCAATGTTATGGCTTGTGAAACCCCGCATGATAATCTAAGGCTAGAAGAAGCTCCAAAGGGCTCAAGAAATAGAAGACTAAAGGAACCCCTGAACCCCAAATCCAACTCAACCCCATAACACAAACTGACAACAAATTACCAAAACATAGATAAAACTCAAACTAAACTAAACTAAACTAAACTAAACAGTGCCCTTATACTTTTCCCTCGGAAATCTAACCCAGTTGCTTGCGCAACTTTCTCCAAAAACTCAGTGTACAGGAATCGCAGCAAGTGCTTTTTCTCAAAGATAAAACCGCATAGACTAAATAAGAAAAAGGTCCCCCCCCCTGTATCCCAATGGAGTTAGGACCCTAGGACTTCCTTTCTTAAGGGAGAATCACAAGTCAAATGCATCATAGGCGCAAAGCAAAGTATCTACGTGTATACATGAGCTATTTCATTTTGCTTCTTAAGCTCTCTATGCATTCTATGAAAATGGCACGAACCATCGATGTCATGGCAGGCACCTCGAAATTCACTACGCCAGAAACATTGAAAACAACAGCAATAATATGGAGCATGCATAAACCATTTCAGGGAGAGAGAGAGAGAGAGAGACTTAAAGAATGGATCCACTCTAGAGCAGAAACCTGGGAGGAATATGGAACTTTAGAGATCGTGATGAAACAAGCTCGTTCTATAGGAACCGCATTTTTGCCCTATCAAAAGGAGAACAGGAAGTTCTAGACCCAATTTGGTTATGACATCGAAGTAAATGGGAATACGGAGAGCTGTCAGACCGTAACAAGGTTTCAAAGCAACTCGTTAAAAGTTTGTAATCCATGAGAATGGAATATGGTTTCCTAGTAGAGGGATCTCAATTGAAATCGTTGATACCATCCTAATGGACCCAACCAACCATGGATAAAGATTCGAGGATTTCGATTCCACTAAGATTTTCAAAAAATAATAATAATTCCTTTCCAACATCTAATTCCACCTACAAACATGTCATCAACTTTATAAGACGATCAAGATTTCCAAAACATTTAAAAAAACAATGCCTTCAATCAACCATACCAAGCCACCCCTTGCCCACCACAATGAAAGTAGCATTGGAACCCGTGATTTGGGGTCAAAATGAACGAATGCTTCAAAGACATGAATACAGCCTTTAGGAATATAATTTAAAATAAAAATACCGAACTGTACATGATAGCATTCTCAATATCATAGCATGACTTGTGTTAAATGGAACCAGGTTTACTCAACTCTAGGACAACATATTAACAAAGCAAGACATGTCATAGACAAAAGCCGTGTGTAATACATTTGAATGATAAAAGGCAATCAGAATAAACATCATCCCCAGATTTGGAAATCCTCTCAATAATTCCAAATCAAATTGATGATAAGATGAAGATAACCGTGGGTCAGCAAAAAGAATCTCCCCAAAGACAAGTAGATCGAACAAAAAACACCAAAGAGTAATGTCTAATCAAACTGGAAATGGCATATATGCCTTCTGGTTGAAGACTAGCAGCAGCACCAACAAAGCCTGGTCCCACATTAAATAGAGTCTGCTAAATCGATTCTTCATCTCCATTCAGATTTATTTGGGTCATTCTCAGGCTTACATCCAAATAACAAAGATCCCTTCGAATAGTCTCCTTTCAACACTTCTTAGACTTCCCTTGTCCTCTCTTAACATGCTCAACATCTCAAATCTCGCATCTTCTAACTGGTAAATCACCCGATCTCCTTTACAAATGGCCAAACCACCTTAAGCGGTTCTCTCTCATTTTATCCTCTATTAGAGCTACTCCAACTTTCCATCTAATCACGTCATTCTGAATCTAATCTTTTCGCGTATGATTACACATCCATCGTAGCATTTTAATTTCTGCTACTGTCATTCTTTACACGTGTCTATGGTTCATTGGCCAACATTCAGATCCATAGAGCATAGCAGGTCTCACAACTGCTTCGTAATATTTTACTTCGGTTTTCAAAGGAATTCTCTTATCTCAAAGAACAGTAGCGCCGTAGAGGCTCCTCTCCATTTTAACCAAATTGCATTTATTCTATGAGTAACGTCTCCATAAATTTCTCCACCATGTTGCAAAATAGATCCAGGGTATCTGAAAGAATCTTTCTCTAAATGTTATCTTCTCCATACCTTCACCTCAATACCTTCACCACTACTCCCATCAAGTGTGTACTCCATATATTCCATCTTAATCCTACGTATATGAAATCCCTCAGTCTACAGAGCATGTCTGCAAGCCTCAAGTTTCTTATTTGCTCCATCTCTAGACTCATCAACCAACACAATATCATCCACAAACAACATAAACCAATGTATCTCACCCTGAAAGCGACTAGGCAGTGACTAGTCAACTCATCACATCCACAATCAAAGTAAAAATGAATGGACTTAAAGATGAACCTTGTCGTAAATTGATACTGATGTTAAAATAGTCAGTCTTCTCAAACTGGATTATTACACAAGATGAAACCCCAATATGCATCATATCATATATAAGGTCAATGTATTGGACATATACTTGTCTCTTCTCCAAAACTCTCCACAAGATCTCTTGTGGAACATAATCATAAACCTTCTCCAAATGAATAAAAAACATGTGAAGATTCTTCTCTTTAGCTATATAAATCTCCATTGTTCTCCTCAACAAGTGGATAGCTTCAATCATTGAGCGACTTGGTATAAATCTGAATAGAGTTTCTGTTACTTTAAAAACTTGCCTCAACCTTCTTTCAATCACATGTTCCTAAATTTTCATAGTATAAATCATCAATCTTGTAGGGGTTCAAATCCCACTCTTGCAGGGGTTGCGTTAAGTAGTCGACAGCCAGTGTAAAAAATAGTCGAATCTTTCAACATGGATTTGAGCAAGAATCCATGTAGCCGACCCTACTTATAGTGGGATAAGGCTTAGTACTGAAATGAATCATCAATCCAATACCTCTATAATTTTGAATGACTTCTTTATTCTTGTAAAGAGTCACCATCAATTTTTTTCTCCATGTTCAAGCATTTTCTTGATTTGTCAAATAAAATTAAAAACTTTGGGAGACAAGTCAAGTCACGTTCACTTAGAACTCTCCATACTTCTATAGGAATGTCATCATGTCTTACACCTTTACCAAGTTTCATAACCTTAGCATCCTCTGCTTCCTTTCTTTGTATTCGTCTATAGCATGTTCAGGTAACTTTCACTACTAGATAGATCTCCCAAAGTGATCTCGTTATTTCCTTGTCTAATGAAAAGCTTGTGGAAATACTCCTCCCATATAGTCTCTATATCCTTCTAAGTAACAAACACGTGTACATCATTATTAATGCATCTCACTTGAGAAAGATATTATGTTTTTGTTTCTCTTGATTTGACCAATATTAATATATCCTTATGGCCTTTTTAGAGTCAAGTTTTTTTTAGAAAAACATCATAAATGTTTGCCTTCTCTTCACTTACAGCATTATTTGCTTCATTCTTTGTTATCTTGTAGTTTATGGCAGTTTCCTCTGTTCTATCCTTAAACATAACTTTAAAGCAAGCTCTTTTAATTTTAATCTTCTCTTGCACCCCTTCACTCCACCACCAAGCCTCATTATGACCTAAAACTCATTTTTTAAACTCGTCTAACATCTCTTTTGCTACCCTTCAAACACAAGATGCTACCGTCTCTCACATCTCGTTTGCACTTCCATTACATTAGCAAGATAATTTTTAAAATATTCTCCTTAAAGATTGCTTGATGGTCTTGGTAACCATCTTTTTCTTTTCCAAACCTCTTATTCGCACATCCACAACTAGCAAGCGATGTTGAGATGTCAAACTTTCTCCTAAAATTATTCTGCAGTCTTTGCAGCTCAAACGATCTATTCTCCTCATTGCAAAGTAATCTATCTATTATTTTGTGTTTTAGTTGGGGCACTCTTACAAGTAATTTAATGTTACCCCCTCTTCTTGAAGAGAGTCTTTGAGAAAATGTCATAAGGCGTTACAAAGTTCAGAATGGTTTTCCCCTCTTCACTTACAACCACAAAACCATGGCTCGCATGAACACTAGCATACCCAGCAGCATCAATTCCTATATGTCCATTGAAATCTCCAACTACACAAAACACCTCTTTATGTGGAATTCCTTGCATAATATTATCCATATCCTCCCAAATCTATTATTTAGTACTTTCTTCTAAATCAATTTGTGATGCATAAAATGAGAGATATTTAGTATTTCTTCTCCAAGCACCAATTTTAGCAAAATAATCTGCTCTACAAATCTTCGCACCTCAAACACACTATCATTCAAATCATTATGAACAACCACTCCAACATTGTTTCTACCATTATCTTTTCATAAATACCATAATTTAAAGTGTGTCTTCTCGATCTCCACTGCTTTCTCTCCGACCCATTTTGTCATCTGGAGATATAGTATCGGAATCCTCATTCTTTCCATCGTATCTGTCAACTCCATCAATTCGTCGGTCAAAGTGCCTATATTCCAGCTACATTTACTTGCATGTGTCCATTACTCTCCGACCCTTGCATGGTGGAAGACTAGCACCCCGACTAATATGAGTACTTCTATCATCAAGATAAACACATGAAGGTATGCTTTGTCCCATCACTTCATTCCAGGCCACCTGAAATAAACTTATAACTGTTGTTGGCAGTCCCCTAGTCAACTTCACCTTCATGCTAGAAAAAAAAATCTCCCACAACATGTGCCCACACGGTCGGGGTTTAATTTCTGCATCAACTTCACCTTCAAGCTTCAAAATTTTTCACCACACATGTCCACCCCCCCCCCCCAATTCAAGACATTTTGACGTCTTGTCATGATTTATTCCAACCACTTCTAAACATTTTTAAGACAAAAAAGGGTAAAAATGTCCTTAAACTTGCATGTGAACCCAGGTATGAACAAATAAGCAGCAGTGATAAAAAACAGGCTTTGTCTCACTCAGAGTGGAGTCAGCTGCATTAATTCCTTGCTTACAAACATCTAGTCGAGGTCATAGCCATGCTTAAATACAAGGGGTTGCACTCTTTTTAATAATGTCCATCCAATATTTCTTTAGTCTTCCGTCCCCCCTCTTACAAGGCTTACAGCAAATTATAAGCACTTCATTAAAAGAAACACGATAAACTAAAAGGTTCTGCAATATTCATCTCCATAAGATTGGCAAAATAATCCTTCAAAAGAATGATAGAAAGCTCATTCATCTCTGGTGTCTGCACTAAACAAATTTCACTTCGATTGACAGCATTCTAAATCAACAATCCCAGCAGTTTCTAGCTCTAGTAAACTTAGTAGAAATAATCCATCTTCAATTATCCATACTTGGTCCCTTCCTAAGCAAAATCATACAACTAATTTGTATATCCAAAAAGCATCTAATGGGAAATTCTCTAGACAATGTCGTAAAATATGCAAATTAAAGACTACAGTCGCTTTGTTATCTCTATCGCTTGCAGGTTCAAGTCAGCAATTCAGTTTGTAAAGTGAGTCAAGAAGTCCAATCCGCTATAATCTTCTAGGTAGAGCATACTCAGGCAATTGTTCAAAACAATTACCTCGCTTCCTCTACTGGAAACGCAAGGAGAAGCTATGGATGCTTCGATTCTTTGTGTTTCATCATAATTCTGAGAAAATGGAGTCAAGAGGATACAAACTTCAACACCAATTCAACCTTACAATTGAGAAGATGGATTAGTTTGAAACTTGAAGTTCGTTCTCTGTCTCAAAACTCATCCTTCCATCCCACAGCCGACTTTCATGACATCACTAAGACATTACTATTAATGTTCTCATCAACTGCATTTGAAAAAGATAGGAAATAAACACCTCAAACAAGACACGAACTTTCTTCCGTATGCAAGCTATGCAAACCCCTGCAATTTGATGAATTAATCGCGAAACCCTAGAAATCGCTGGGAGCAACTCAAACAACGACGGGGGAGGATTAAGTTAGGCTGGGCGGGAGGTGGGGATCGGAGGGATGCATACATATTCGCATAGGAGCTGGAGCTCGTTCTCCATGAGGTGTTGGCCTTCCTTGACCTTGGAGATCCACAGATCCAGATCCATGGCGACCAATTGCCTTCGATCTGCCGCAGACGGGAGCCGTCGAGTCCCCTCTCCGCTATAGATATGAGGATTGAAGGAGAGCCAAAACCTCCGACGGCGAGCCCTTATACGAGGGAGACAGAGAGAGAGGACTCCGAATGGTCTCAAAGGAGGGAGGGAGACGATGGGGGAGGGAGGGAGAGAGAGAGAGAGAGGAGGACTCGTCGTGGTAAATTACCCCTCTCACCTCCCCTATCTTTGTCATTCATATTTTTTCATCTTTCAATCCAACCCTTATTTTATCCATGTGCAATAGGAATAGGAGACAACCCAGGACTGTTTTTATCCCCTCAAGGAGCATGGATCCCATCTAAACCTTATGCATACATCAACAAATGAAAGTAATTGTGACATTCTAATCGAATTGATTCAGAAGTCACCTAATATTTCTTTTGTGGAGCTTCTCTAAATTAATCATCTAACGCAGTGATGAATCGTTAATACAACGAAGTTCGTGAATTGCAATCTTGGATATGTAATTGACTACGTAAATATATTGTCATCATTGCATACTTTTTATATTCATATCTGATAAATCCATGATTCAACATCTTTATATTTTAGCTAAAGTTTTTTGACAAAATACATGTAAATAGCAATAATTCTCATCTTTTGTCATTTATCATTCATTTGTTAATATTGTATATCTATCACTTATTTACACCAAGATAAAAGAAGAAAGAAGAAAAGAAAAAGAAAAGAATAGAAGGTTGTATATATAAAACAAATACATATTGACCCGAACCCCGAGACCATGTCAAGCATTGGGGTGGTCGACAAGGAATGAAGTACGTGGAGAGTAAGAGGAGATAGGATCCATAACTTGTAATATTTCCATAAAACCAAAGTCGCATTGCACATATACATCGTTTTTCACCTTGTACATATGTTCACCTATTTTATTTATCAATATAACAATCTCAAATAAAAATATTTTCTTCACAAAAATTATTTATATTAATATTTATTAATTTAAAAAATATCATAAAATTGTTTAGTGAATAAATAATTACAGTGAATTGAAAAGGTCGCAAAGTCAACTTTCAATGTTTATAATTATTTATAGAAAACTTCAAATTGGACAAACTCATTTTTAAACTTCATTTTGTGACTGACACTATTTATTAAAAATATCGAAAAAAATCATATAATAAATCATGTGAGTTTGTGCATTTGGATCCATGTGTATATGTATATCAAGCTTCTTTGTTTTTTTATAAAAAACATACTAATTCCGATTAACTTGATTCTTTTTATAGATTGTTTATGAAAATTACTAAACATACAAAAAAATATAACTTAAAAAGTGAGAATAAATACCAATAAATCTCAAAACCCAAAAGTCGTAAATCATAACTTCGAAACCTCATAACTCGGCCATATGAATTCCGAATTGGGTGTACTCACTTGCAGAGTTATTTTTGTAAAATCATCTATCAAATAAAAGTGGTTTTACTAAAATCAGAGATAACATGCAAAAAGTAGGTTCTGGGACCTTATTGGTATACTTGTATACATGTATATATTTTTATGTTTATTTATTTGTATTTTTGCACATGTTGCATTTTTATGTTTGTTATATTCATATTAATAATATAAAATACGAACAAAAATATTAAAATCCAAAAAAATCAAAAATAAAGTAAAGTATTTATTGTATAGGTATAATGTGCATATTTTGTATATACCCCTATTATTTGTACAACTAAATTAATCAATAAAATAAAATAAAAATACAGTTAAAATCCTTAAATTAATTTGAAAATAAATAAACTATTAAGATATGAAATTAGGTTGTTGTATATAGAGATATTTTACATATTAATAAAGGTTTTTTTATTTTACCATATTTCATTAATTTGTTTAATTTATAAAATCACTAAAATATATTTATCAAATTATTGACATTATTTATCTTAATAAATTTTAATTTAAATATTTTCTATTTTATTTTAATTATTTTAAATTTATTCTGTTATTTTGTCTTTTAGCGTATTTTGTCCTTTTCTCGTATCTCCTCTTTTAGTTCAGGTCAATATTATTGACCACAATCAACTACCCCCTAGAACTGAACCCGAATAACTCACATACCCACCTTCTTCTCAGATTTTCCCGACCAACTCCTCCCTCCTTTTAATTCGATTTCTTTGCCCTATTAGATTCTGCATAATCGTGATACATGCCCATGTAATTTTTGCCTCGACCCGCCTCATTTCTCACACTTAAAATTTGTTTGAAATTTCATATTTCATGACCTGTTTTAAGCACCCGGAGCTCCTCATTCTCTTATCTTTTGGTTTGTCACCTTCGTCTCCAGTGAGCTTCGCTGATCTCCATGAGTGATAGTGTGAGAGAGAAGCATTGCAGTGAGGATTTAAGTGTGTTTTACCCCAGATCTGACGTATTCCACTGAGCTTCGCCTCTTCGACGAGCCTAGCCTCTAATGGTGCCAACCCCACGAGGCAATCGACCCCATATCTCCGACGAGCTCCAGCACATGTGTATGCACCATCCAGTATCTTAGATCCTTCATTTTATCTCGTTTTCATTTATTTTCGTAGACCTATAACATTAGTTCCAACCATCTTCGATCAACGTTCATATCCCCGATCCGACCAACACTCACCTCACCCGACCTTCCGCATCTCTCCAAATCTTCTTACGTAACCTGGTCATAGATCTGATCCTTGGATCAGATCTGATATTTACGATCATATTCCCTCACTTCCATAGAGGATTGATCCACTCGCATTCCCCTTAAATTTCATCTAATAACATGTGACTGAGGCCGTGAGTCTTACGCAATCTTTGAATGTTGTGGAATATCTATACTTGGCAAGTCTACCAAGGTCAAGCACAGGGACACAAGCCTCTTTAATATATTTATAAAATTTTGGTCTTATTAGATTTATGTGTGAATAGATTCTCATTTATAGATCTTCATGCAAATGCATGAGAAAATGCAGATAAAAATGATGCGTGCATTTTTTGTTTTATTTTAAAGTGCAACAAAATATGATATATGAGATGAATGATATGCAATAAATGATCATGTAGAAGAAAAACTAAAAATATGCCTAGAGAGATTACATAATTGGGCATCCAATCGAGGTTTGATTTCATAGTCAAATCGAGCATTACAATCACGATTAAACATCTAATAATATCAAAGATAGATGAGCAATGGACACTACATAACATAAAATTTCATCATATTTCATTTAGAGTCAAATGAGAAAATTAACTATGTTGTCAGATGGATGATGAAAAGAGCTTCAAAATGACATTGAAATCGTGCAAAATTGGATCTAAGATGCTCAAGATATGAAGTAAACAATGCAAGGGCATAAATACAATAAAACTATGAGAAAATGAAGGATAAATAATCACAAATAGGTCCATGTAAAGTTGTGATTATTTCCTCTTTAATAATTAGGCATAATCCTAGCATAGGAGGCAAACTTAGTTCAGCAAAAATCACAATTTTTGAATATTGTGGAATATTTTTCTTGGCAAGTCTACCAAGGTCGAACATAGGGATACGAACCTCTTTAATATATTCATCACAATTTGTTTATTTGATGTATGATTATCTTATCAATTTTAGGCCTTCATGCAGATGTAGAATAAAATGCAAGTCAAGTAATGCAAATAATCATGCATGTGTTTTTTTTAATGTAATTATAAGATGATGCATGTTCAGAATGAAAGAATGAATGAAGGCATATATGCAAATAATGGATTACAAATATACCCTGCAAATATATGAGCATGGAATATAATTCAGATCTAGAGGTGATTTGAGCATAAAAATTACGTGTAAGCTTCTATTGATAGTAGAGACATATAGAGCAAGGGACACTATTTAACATTAAAATTCATTACATTTAAATTAGTACCAAATCAGAAAATTAAATATGCCATTAGATAGAGAAGTAAATAAGCAACAAAATGACATTTAAATCATATAATTTGGATCTAGGATGCCCAACTTATGAAAGAAATAATGAAGGGCATGATTGTAATAAAATATATGAGAAAATAAAGGATAAATAATCAGAAATAGGTCCCTAGAGGGACCTATTTGCAAATCACAAAAACTATAATGAGTCCTTTGCAATTTCTCCATTTACGCATAGGGATTATTTTGTAATTCCCAAAAGTTGCTAGGGCCTCCCTGAAGTTTACCCAAACACGTGCGTGAGGCATGTGCCTGGAGATCGAAATGTAATATCCAAGAATAACTAGGTACTTTGTGCAAATTACCCAGCCCTCACTTACCATGCACGTGAAGGGGCCATGCTCGGGAGGCGCAGCAGGCTCGGGCCACGTGGCGGTGCATAGTGGCTCGATACGAGGTTCGATGGACCCAAGCCTAGAGGTTCGGCGAGAAGCTCGGCCGGGCCATATGTCATCATCTAGACCGTCCGATCGTGAGGATCAGACGGTGCCTGCTCCTCGTCTTCTACAACAGGTCGTTGGAGGATGCAGGGATCTTGTGACCTCCTGGAAGCTCCTCCATGCTCCAATCATTCACTTGAGTGTCAGAGAAGATGGAAGAGGCTCTCGTGAAGGAGTTGGACGTGTGGCGAGGTCCCGGGGTGACTAAGAATGCGAGGTGATGGAAGCTCGACGGAGTTGTCGACCGAGACCGGCTTGGGATCGAGAGCTCCGATCACAGAAGGTACCTGCATGGTTAGTGTAGCTGAGGCGGTATATGGTGCTTTCATGAACGGAATGTCAGCGTGGGAAGGCTGGAGTGGTGGACCCAAGGTCTCCACCTCCGACGAAGTGGAAGTGAAGTTGGCGGAGGTGGAAGGGGTCGTAGAGAAGGGGAAGAGGTGATCGGAGGGGATGGTGTTCGATGGTTGGCGAAGATATGAAGGTGGTCAGGTGGTGATGGTGGCATGTAGCGTAGAACGCGGATAAATTGGGATAAAATCAAAGAAAACATGGGAGAAGAACCTAGAGGTCGGAGATAGTCAAACGACATATGGATCTGGCTTGGGATGAGATCCGTTAGAGCTTGGGGTCGTCGCCTGGCGAGGACAATCGGGCCTCGGAGCTCGGCAACGCACGGAGGTGGCCACAACATGGTCGGCCAGCCATGGATCTCACCAGGGAACTGCGACCATTTTCGCTTCGACAATATGCCCTCCGCTATCACTGAAGGGTGGAGGAGGCTAGGGCGAAGCCCCTTGATTGGTGGATGGAAGTGAAGGAGGGCAGAAGGTGGATCTTATAAACGTAGGTGGTGGTCAGTTACGTGGTGGTGGAGGGGGGGGGGGTCTAACAGAGATTTGATGGTGGGGCAGTAACGGTGAGGGACGAAGAGGGTTACGCGAGGGAGTAGGAGGGAACAACTTTGAGGAGGTGACGTTATGGAGCGAGGAGGTGACTAGAGGAGAGCATTAAAAATGGAAGGGGCGGCTTGGTTGCGACTCGTAACGCTTGGAGGGGGAAGCGTTTGAGGTAGGAGATGAATCTTGGATCGTTGGATCTTGCGATCCAAAGGCTCAGATAGAGGTGATGACGAAGGGCTACGATCTGATCTGATCTGGCGGCTAAGAAATGGCGGCGGCGAGCGGTGTAGATGAAAGGGAAGGCATTGGATCAGATGGTTGAGATGAAGCAAGAGGCGTGGCCATATAGGAGTCGTAGGATGTGAATGAGATCAGGTGGCTGAGATGCGGGTGGAGTTGAGCGGTGAGGATCTGATTTGATATCAGATCTGATGGTTGACAGTGAAGCAGGAGCGTACAGTCATGAAGGAGGTGGGGGTGTGATCCAAGGGTACATAAGAATGGGGTGACATGGAGGAAGAAGAGTCGCTGGATGATGATTGTTCCAACGGTCGTAAGCGAGGAGGAAGGGGGAGGTGGTGATTAGATCGTGGGGTTGATCTGATGACGGGAGTGGGTGCGCAAGTGAAGGGCTAGGATGAAGGCGGGGGAGGGTGATCAACGGCCAAGAGGAACATCGAGTGGCAAGGAGAGAAGCGGGCCACATGGGTGACCCAGACGGTGCCACGTGGCCCAATCAGAAAATTATAAAACAAAAAATTAGAGAAAAATAAAAAAGAATTAGTTAGAGGTAAAATTAGAAAAAGTCAGAACATGAAAGTTGTAGATCTCGAGAGATATACAAGTTTCATGTTGGACAAAATACCAATAGAGGTCATTTGTACAAAGCGTATTTTCTGTGTATTTTAAAGGGATAAAAACACCGATTTTTGGCTTTTGAGATTTTTTGGTATTTTTCATTTCTTTTAAATATATACAATCATTTAGCTTTAATTTTTATGGGTTTTTAACGAGAATTGAAAACAAATAAAATAATAGTAATTAATTATAATAAATATATGTTAATTAAACATTGTTTATATATAATACAAGATAATAATGCGGAATTATTAGTGAGTTTTATTGAATTATTTAAGCCAGGAGTTTCATATGTTGATTTAATACGATGAATACGAGATTCATCATACCCCTACACTTAAACTATGCTCATCCTCTAGCATCTAAAGAATGAAGGAATCGGATTAATTCCTGATAGTGCATGTGAATATTTCAAGGCTCAATTTTCCGAAGACCCTCAATTTAAGTGATCCTAAATTTCTGGGATCAATCATGCTCTAGTCAAAAGGAATTCAACTTTTCTAATTATCATACTCTATGTTTGTACATGTAATATAAGGATATGAAATTTAGTGTACTGCAATCATGAGAGTCGAGTTGAGACAAGGCCTGAAGTTCCAATCCTGGAGGCTCTCCTCTAGACATAATCCTCAACACCAGGGAATAAGTCTATTCTTGCTTCAGTCAACCGTCTGATTAGTTTGTCATACTTTAAAATGTAGAAGGACAGCCAGATGATGGAGGGCATATGATTGTTTCTATTTTTCTATCCCTCGCATTGGAACAAGGGGTCTCTCAAGTGCCTTATTACTCAACACATGTATATTTTTAGTTTGTTGATCAATGCGTTCGTCAAGAGAATTCGGAATCGTCTTGTACTTATTTTTCTGGGAATACATCGGGGTGTGTCTTTTTTTAGCATTTAAGATACCTTCGAAACCCATACTTGTATCACTATACGATGTAGAGCCCTTTTATGGTTCTAGACTGACTCCTTAATCCTAACAGTATTTGGTCCGAGTGGATACTTTGAAAATGGTTGGGAACGCTCGCCATTGGTGGAAGCTCTTTTTGAAATTGACTTCGAAGGATAGAGCTTTTCTTTGATATAAATTTCTTTCTTTTCTTTTCATTTGTTGGCTAGCTCCACTGCTTTTACCAAAAGTTGGCACACACTGATCAACAATTAATTTAAGTTTCATCACACCTTGGCACATAAGTAAATATTAAACAATAACATATGAACTTGTCCGCATACTAGCTGGGATTTTGCTGACACTCGGGTTTCTTGAAGCCTTCATTAACTTTATCCCATCCTCGAGCATCATTAGATCGGTTCTATACTCAAATCATCGGTCTTAGTTCCTTGTGTGATAACTCAAACTCATCTCATCAATCATGCAGTTGTGATTGTATTGTGTTGATTATATTCTTTAGAGGCTAGAGATGAAGAGTGCAATATAGCACTCAAATCTTTCAAAACAGGGGACTGTGGATTATTAAGTTTCAAAACCCCAATGACTAAGGCATGTTAACTCAGACTCTCAAGATTATATAAATCAAGTGTCCTCGAATCCTCAAGCCTTGAGTGAATGTGAATTTATCATGAATACGCCAACTCCTTGGTTAGTGATTTTTTGTGATGATTTTTATCTCTTTTTTAATCTCTTGCAAATTTTTATGAATTTTAATTTCCGTTTTTTTAATTTCTTTAGAGACAATGACTGGCCCAAGCTCATATGAATAGTTGTTTCTACTTTCAACCAGTATGGGTGTAAGTACGAACGGTTAGACGGACTTATGTTACTTGAGGATGGAGTCATATACATTATTTTCTAAACCACCCACTCTGCTAAGGGAGACCGAAGTTCCCTCACTAAAGTGTTGCTATTCATTTTCAAGCCTAGTAGTCAGAGTATCAATTAAAGGAAAGTTTTTTTATTTTTCAAAATTTTATAAAGTTTTTGAAAAATGTTAATTAAAAAAAATAATCCCTCAATTTTATTTTTTTACAATGATTTTTTAAAAACTAAGTTCACAAGTCAACTTAAACCAAGCCCAAAAAGATTTTTCAAAAATTTTAAAATATGAGCTATGTCTAAAGTATATATGGAATAATATACGGTATACCCCATATACTTGACATTTGTTATTCCCTCATAGAACAAGTGATATGAAGCCATGGTTCGGTTAAATAAAGGGTGATATAGCGGAACCGAGGAAGAGGATCCCCTGATACCTAAGTCAAAAAGTATCCTAAGTATAAGAATACTGAGAGAGGGATGGATGAGTCGGGTACCCCCTATACTTAGGTTGAAAATAGCCTCAGTAGAGGAGCTGGAAATTTAAGAAGGGGGTTCTATGACAGTTAGGTTTAGAGAGCGATTTATACATAGATACACGTAGAGGGGAGGGGTGAGTTTTTACAGATTATGAAGTTACAGGAGAGGGTGTATGTATGTGCATTGTGTACAGATTTAAGATGGAGGAGGGGGCAAGAGTGTGAGAAATATACAAAGAAGTGGGGGGGGGGGGATTGTGTGAAATATACACAGAAGGGGTGGGGGTGGGGGTGGGTAGATCACTAAGTGATCTACTTCCTTTTTCCTTCTTTTTTTACACACACGAGCCCTTAATGTACATGATACGAATATTTTTTTACAACATGAAATGCATGAGGCGTTGACTAATCCTATTTGAATTCTTCATCATTTCTTTTGTGACCTTCTTAGCGAGAGCTCCCAACTCTACACCTCCACAGAGATTAAGCATCCTCAATCTTCGTGGGCCCTGTCGTAAAAGAAAATTATTAAAAAAATAATAAGGAAAATAATCAACAAAAATAATGCAAAAATAATGCATGAAGAATAGACATGCAAATTTTGGAAATATTTACAGCATAAAATAATTCAAAACTTGATAAATAAATAAAGGTGAGTTGTGTCCCTGAGAACGACGGCATTTGATGAATGACAAATTTGCCTCTGTAATAATTAGGAATAGTCGTAGTATATGAGGCAAATTTGGTTCAGCAAAAACCACAATCTTTGAATATTATGGAATATTTTTCTTGACAAGTCTATTAAGGTCGAACACAGGGACACGAGAATCTTTAATATATTCATCAAATTTTATTTATTTAATGTATGATTATCTTCTCAATTTTAGGCCTTCGTGCATATGTAGAATAAAATGCAAGTCAAATAATGTAGATAATGACGCATATATTTTTATTTTATTTTTTAATGCAATTATAAGATGATGCATGTTCAGAATGAATGAATGAATGCAAGGGATAGATATGCAAATAATGGATTACAAATATACCCTAGACAATATGAGCACATAATATGATTCAGATTCAGAGGCAATTTGAGCATAAAAATTACGTGCAAGCTTCTATTATTAGCAAAGACATATAGAGCAAGGGACAATATTTAACATTAAAAATTCATCAAATTTCAATTAGTGCCAAAACATAAAACTAAGTGTGCCATTAGATACAGAATTAAATAAGCAGAAAAATGACACTGAAACATGCAATTTAGATCTAGGATACTCAAGTCATGAAAGAAACAATGCAGGGAAATTATTGTAATAAAATATTAGAAAATAAAGGATAAATAATCACAAATAAGTCCTTTGAGTGACATATTTGCAATTTGCAAAAATCGACGGGGGTCCTTTGCAATTTCTTCATTTTCACATAGGTACCATTTTGTAATTCCCAAAAGCTGCTACAACCTCCCTAAAATTTACCCAGGCACTCACGTGAGGCACGGGTCTGGGGATCAAAATGTAGTATCCAAGAATAGATGGATCCTTTATGCAAATTACCCAGCCCTCACGTGTCATGCACGTGAGGGGGCCAGGCTCGGGAGGCGCAGTCGGATCGAGCCACGTGACGGTGCATGGTGTTTCGATGCAAGGTTCGGTAGACCCGAGCTGGAGGTTCGGCGTGAGTCTCGGCCTAGCCATGTGTCATCATTTAGATCGTCTGATCGTGAGGATTGGACGGTGCCTGCTCCTCGTCTTCCGTTGCAGGTCACCAGAGGAGGCAGGGATCTAGCGACCTCCTATAAGCTCATATGTGCTCCAGACGTTCGCCTGAGAGTCAGAGAAGGTGGAGGAGGCTCTCGTGAAGGAGCTAGAGGTGCGGAGAGGTCCCGGGGGCGACTGGGGATGTGAGGTGGTGGAAGCACATTGGAACTGTCGACCAAGATCGGTGTACGGTCGAGAGCTCCGATCATTGGAGGTACCTGCATGGTTAGCGTAGCCGAGGCGGTGTGTGGTGTGTTCATGAATGGAATGACGGTCTGCGGGGGTGACAGGAGTGGTGGACCCAAGGTCTCCACCTCCGACGAAGCAAAAGTGAAGTTGGGGGAGGTGGATGGGGTCGTGGAAAGGGGAAGATGTGATTGGAGGGGATGGTGAGGGTGTTTGATGATTGGTGGAGATATGAAGGTGGTCAGGTGGTGGTGGGTTGTAGCATCAAAGGCTTATAATTTGGGAGAAAATTAAAGAAAACATGGGAGAAGAACCTGGAGGTTAGAAACAATCAAATGGCGGAGGGATTTGGCTTGGGATGAGCCAGTGAAGCTTAGGGTTGTCACTCGATAAGGAAGCTTAGGGTTGTCACTCGATAAGGAAAAGCAGGCCTCGGAGCTCAGTGAGGTGCACGGAGGTGGACGCAACATGGTCAGCCAACCAAGGATCTCACCAGGAAACTATGTCCATTGCCGCTTCAACAAGCCACCCTCCATTGTCACTGGAGGGCGGAGGAGTCTAGGGCGGAGCCCCTTGATTGGTGGATGGAAGTGACGGAGGGCGAAGGGTGGCTTTTTATAAACGGAGGTGGTGGTCAGTTACGTGGTGGCGAGGTGGGGGTCTAACGGAGATTTCATAATGGGGTAGTAATGGCGAGGGACGAAGGGGGTTACACGAGGGAGTAGGAGGGAACGACTTTGAGGAGGTGACGTTATGGAGCGAGGAGGTGATCGGAGGAGACCACTAAAAATGGAAGGGGGCATCTTGGTTGTGAGTCATGATACCTGGAGGGGGAGGCATATGAGGTAGGAGATGAATCTTTGACTGTTGGATCTTACGATCCAACAGCTCAGATGGAGGCGACTACGGAGGGATACGATCTGATCAGATCAGATATGGCGACTAGGAAATGGGCAATGGCGAGCGGTGTAGATGAGAGGGAAGGCATTGGATCAGATAGTGGAGATGAAGCGAGAGGCGTGGTCGTGTCAGAGCAGTAGGATGTGTTGGAGATCGGGTGGCTGAGATGCGGGCAAAGTTAACCGGTGAGGATCTGATTTGAGATTAGATTTGATGGATGACAGTGAAGCGGGAGCAGACGGTCGTGATGGAGGTGGGGGTGTGATCCAAGGGTGTAGAACAATGGGGTGACGTGGAGGAAGAAGAGTCATTGGATGAGGATTGATCCAATGGTTGTAAGCAAGACGGAAGGGGCGGTGGTGACTAGATCAGGGGGTTGATCTGACGGCTGGAGTAGGTATGTAAGTGAAGGGCTGGGATGAAGGCGGGGGAGGGAGATCAAGCGTCCAGGAGGGACGTCGGGTGGCGAGGAGAGAAGCAGGTCACGTGGGCGGCCCGGAGGATGCCACATGGCCCGATCAGAAAAATCAGAAAATAGATATTATAGAAAAATAAAAAAGAATTAGTTAGATGTTAAATTAGGAAAAAACAAAACATGGAAGTTGTAGCCCTCGATGAGATCTACAAGTTTCATGTTGGACAGATAGTCAAAAGATGTCATTTATAAAAAAAAGTGTATTTTGGGAGTATTTTAAAGGGATAAAAACACCAAATTTTGGCTTTTGAGAATTTTTTTGGTATTTTTCATTTCTTTTAAAAGGTTATAGAAAATATAGGCAATTATTTAGCTTTACTTTTTATGGGTTTTTTTATGAGAATTAAAAACAAAGAAATAATAGCAATTAATTACAATAAATATATGTTAATTAAACACAATTTATACACAATAGAATATAAGATAATAACGAGGAATTATTAGTGAATTTTATTGAATTATCTAAGCCAATAGTTTAATATGTCGATTTTAATATGATGAATACGAGATTCATTGAGAGGGTTGGGAAGTATCAATTAGGGTACCATATCTTTCTTTCGATCATCGAGAGGAGTTGAAGGTGGCATTCTTTTCTTTAGATTGAGAATTGCACGAACGGTCTCTCCGTTATGATCACCGTCATTGTAGTTAGATTCCTCCTCCTCCTCCTCCTCCTCTTTTTTTTTATAAAAGGAGCTTTCACAAGAAAGGGTCAAGGGTGACGGGAGAGGATTGGTGATAGGGAGTTGATGATCAAGTTGGAGAGGGTGAGGAGGAGTGGTGTGGCTATATGAGGTCCTCTTTTTTTCCTTTGGAGGATTTTCATCACAACAAAGCGGAGGTTGTAGAGAGCCTCTGCTTGAGAGTTGATGAATCTCTCTCACTCATACAACCAATAATGGTTTGGATGACTTGAGCATACACAATACAAGCTCTTTGGTTCAGAGTGGTAAGATGACAATAGCCATTGTTTGAACTACCATTGTACAGTAGGTTGGCATAAAATGTTGGTTATATAATAGGAGAGATATACCTTATGATTGAGCCTAATAATCAGGGTAAAACATGGGTAAAAGGAGAGAGTGTGTTTGGCATCGATGTATTTACTAAGGTACGATACACCCTTCACCTCCCCGCCTCCCCCTGCCGACCACCGCCTCCCCCTAGCAACCCCCCTGCCGCTAGCCCCACCCTCATGCTGACCATCTGCTCTCCCTCCACTGCAACCGCTACCTCGCCCTCCCTCTTTCTTCTGTTGTAGTTGACCACCCTCGCCTCCCTAACCTCTGCTCCAACCGATGCCTCACCTCCCCTGCCCTCCATCGCAGCCGCAATGAACTCCCCCCTCCCTTGCATTCGCAGCCAATCTCCCTCGTCTCCCTCACCCTTCCTCGTAGCCGCAATTGCCCTCCCTCATCCTCCTTCACATCTGGAGGCAAGTGCCTCCCTTGCCCTCCCTCGCAACTGCAGTCGATCTATTATAGTGTCTTACTCTTCTAATGTTCATTCCATTCTACCATTTTCTTATGTGATTGCACAAGAAGATCTCTTATATTATGGCATATGATGTAGATTTTACACATCATATGTTGCTTGTTTAAATAATGAAATGTGGTTAAACAAAAGATATAAGTTATACGGAAGTGGTCACCAAATAATCCAGGTACAATTTTATTTATAATTTAATATTCATGTTAAAGTTAACATTCGTTTGTATATTCATATTCATTCGTAAAAGATTCGTTTCATATTCGTATTCGTATTTTGAGGATATGGATCTTGATTTTTTACATGCATGTAACATTCGTATTCGTACTTGTAAAATAATATGGATATGGTTATGATATGACCTGAATTCACATTCGTATTCGTTCGTTTGCATCCCTAATTACATTATCGCCGTGTACTGACATTCTTGTGTGCAACGTGTACGTGTCCATCAAGATCACAACTTAATTAATGCATGTGGTATATGATTAATGCCCGAGTTTCATTTGGTTACTGAGTTACCCTAGGGTAACCCGACTTATCCCATGCATTACTGGGTCATTCTTGGGCTAGAATTCCATCACAAATCAATTGACATCACACCACATTCCTTATTCCAACTATCTACCAACTCTTATAACCATTCAAACATTTATTATCATAATAGTTACCTCAAGCTACCCCATCCCAATAACCAAACGAGCCCTATGGGTGTATTCGTTTAAGTCCATCCTTATTCATTCAATTTCTTATATCTTTGTAGATGATCGTCGTTTTGGTTATGAAGTCAAAATAAGAGATAATGTTTCTCTCTATATTCCTCTAATTTTTGCCTCTCCCACATAAAAAATATATAAATAACTAGCATTTATCTAACAATCTTATCGAACATAACCCCATTATCCTTCCTTATCCTCTCCCTCATACCGAGGAGAGAATGCCAAACAACTACCACTTATCCCTCCTTATTCCTCATTATCATCTCCCTCCAAACGAACATAAACAATACCTTATTCCTCCTTATTCTTTCTATTTATTCTCCAATCGAACAGTCCCTGAAGAAAAGGAACAATATTAACAGAAGTATAAGTTTGTATTAGTACAATGACTCAATCATGTGGGAATTAACAATGATTGGCCATATAGAGAGAGACTTCGATGAGTTCCAATGTTCCATTGATCGCGATGGAGAAGATGAAAAAGAGCAATAGGAAGACACTACTAGTGAATGACTCGAATGACTATGCGTACTTTCACCTTAGACGCATCACGCACATCCAAATTTGGGTTCCACTCGTATTTTAGATCGAGTCCTCTTTTACTAGATTGGCAATAACTTTTATGTTCAGTAATAGAAATTGAAAGATCATTCGTGTGGGTTTAAGTGGACCCAGTCAGATTATTTAAGCAATGACGTGGACATAAGGTTAATGAATAAATTGCTATCAAGCAAAGTTCACTCGAAAATCTGATAAATTTCTCATATCCGATCAAAGGTGCTCCCTTATCTTTCTTTTTAGTTGGGAGATTGCTATCAAGCAAAGTTCACTCGAAAATCTGATAAATTTGTCACATCCGATCAAAGGTGCTCCCTTATCTTTATTTTTGGTTGAGAGATCAGTGATCGCATTCATAGTAGGCATGGTCGAAATATGTTTGTCTGATCTTATGCGTTTGATCTTGCAGGGTTAATGCTTTGACGTACATGCCTCTTTCAATCCTTTCTTTACACAAGATATGTATTCCATATCTTTTAATAAAGGTACTTCTAGAAAAATAGTATATTAAAAAATATCGAAGACATTGCTCTACTTTTAGCACTCTTCATCTACTTCACTATGTATTTGGAAGTGTGTGCGTAGGACATGTTACTCTCCTCTCATCTCTATTTTAACTATATAACTTTTCATCTTCTATTGTGGGGGTAATTAGGACCTCTTAATGTGCCTAAATATGACATGGAGAGAAAATACAAAATCTTATGTCTTGCTTTTATCTAATGGGAAGGCAACATGTGGTGGAGAGGTGTCCTCTCATCAACTTGGATTATGACTTCATCACTTGAGGAATCCTTCCAAATCTTCCCGTTCATTCTTCCTTAGATGACAGCCTTTACCTTAAAGTAGGGGTGTAATCGAACCGAACCTACTTATATGTTTGGTTCATTTAGCATTTTTAAAGGTTCAGGTTTGGTTCGATTCGATAAAATGAGTACGGTATTCGTATTGTGTCCAACTCGACCATGATTCACGACGGTTCGGTTCATTTAAAGTTTAGTTAGTAGTGAAACTCCTTGAATTCTAAGGATTGTTTGTTTGTTGGTTGGTTGGTTACCTCAAGGTAACCTGGGGGGATAACCTGCTTTTGTATTTTGGTGTTTGGATTGATGGTTTTGGGTTGAGAGAGTTTGTTACGATGTGATTGCATTGAAGTTTGGAAAAGTGAGTACTTATTGTGACGTGATTGTATTGAAGTTTGAAAAAGTGAGTAGAAGTTGAGTAATTTATAATTTTTAGACGATATGATGATATACTATATTATTTTTTGATGGAATGGATGAAAGAAAAATAATTTATTTAATGTATTAAAAAAGAGAAGAAGAGTGGACCCCACATGAGTGTTTCGGGGGAAAACCCCTTCAAAGGGGGGTTAACCCCCTTGCCGAACGAGGTCTAGGTATTTAGGAATGTGGAATGATCACAACACTTCGTTATGTCTTGATCAAGGTTTTGTGAGAGTTGTGCATATACTTTATTTGCATCATGATGTAAACTCCTCGTTCGCTATGTAACTTTTTTGAGGAAAAAATCCATGTACAATTATATAGAATATGTGTTATGTGTCGAACTTTTAACGAATCGAACTCAAACAAACCTACCATTGCAAAGTTCGATTTGTTTAAATAAACGAGTCCGAACCTATATCAATGTTCGGTTCGTTTAGTTTCAAACCGATCCTTAAATCAAATCTTTGATAAATCGAATCTGAACCACTATTGAACTCGATATTTTTCAAACACCCCTTCCTTAAAGAGTCCTTGACGTGCCAATGATACATCTCAGGTTATCTACAATTGAAATGAGGAGCTATCCTTTTCTCATCCTGTGCGTGTGCGTGATTAGGCCTTGTTAAACTAATTTCCATGCGAGATTATTTAATTAACGTAGACTGGCCTGTATTTTAAACTATGAAACCTTTACACGGAGACATAATTAAATGATTTTAATAATAATTAAGGTTAAGAAGCGATGATCTTGAGCTGATCAACTACTAGAGTGTATAAAAATAATGTAGTTTGGATCATTTTGTATAAGGTAATACAATTTTTATGCACTTAATTAATGCATGAATTTATTAACGATATTTTAGCCAACGAGACTCTATTATGGTATTGGCATTTAATAGGAATACAAATATATTAAATTTATTACTATATGAATATTTGAACTTGCATCTACAATATCTAACTAGCTTCTCCACTGCAACTTAAAAGAGTCGCCAGGAGTTCTGGACGATTGTTGAGGTTATAATTGTAGCAGTACCTTAGAATTTGATATATGATAACATAACATCTCAGCATATAGTTACTAATTACATAATATACCCGCATGATGAAGCGGGTATGCTAAGATTTTTATCCAGCAGTCGTCTATGATGCCCATCCATAATTTGGAATCTTTTCTAACATATTTTTTCACCTTCTCCCTCATCATCCGTGTGGCCTTGTAGATGAAGCCGACCGCACGACATGTAGATTGAATCGATTTCATGAGTCAGTGTATTATGCATCCTCTGTGCATATGCGGCTCACATATGCGCCGCATGTTGTTCCAGCAACTTGATGCCTCAGCCTCCAACTGCTCCAACTCTCCAATCCTCTCATGTGGGTGCTTACCTCCGTAGTTTTGCATCTTCCTCCATTCAAGTCTAAGAATATATAATGCATTTGTATACAATTTAAATACATTATGCCATTATGTGTATGTATTGTTTTGTGTTTTCTCGTGTGTTATTTTCATGAGTATGTGCAATGTATATGTCAATTGACGTTTTGCTCATGTATTGCAAATATGCATACATGTGTATTAAAGTTTCGTTATAATGAATCTTCTAATATGTAAATTTTTCATGATCATATGTTTTTTATGATTAAATGTTAGACGCTTAATGGCATCTACTCAACCATCTAACATGAATTATTTTTCCTTAGTTCTTCTTTAACTCTAGTTTGATGCATAAACTCGGTAGTAATATTATTTGTGGATATTTATTTATTTTTAAATTAATAAGAAGAAAACCATACTGAACCGTGACACCTATGGATCCATGTCACCCGTTTACACATCACATATAGTATAATTCACGAAATCGATCGCATTAAGTTATCGAAAATGAAAGAAAATTTTTCGCATTTCGAATGACATTCACAATAATGTAAACACTCTCTAAACTAATAAGGACGTCACCAAGTTCACAGTTACATTAAATCATAACCAACAAACCCCCAATCAATCACGAAATCCAATTGTTAAATCAATTGAATTTGGGCACTATATCCCAAGAATATTTAAAATGAACTCACATACCTATTAAATGCCAATATCATAAAAAGGAATACCATATAAATAAATTAACATGTAAAGGATTTGCATGCAATTATGTAGAATAAAAGAATATGAACTTAATATTCAATATTATTAACCGAGAGACGGAGCCAGAACAATTTTGAGGAAGGGGCACAAGCTAAAAAATCATTTATCATTTTCAATACTATTATGATAACTTTATATGATGACACTAAAAAGGGTAGATCATGTCATATATATTTTTCCATATAAATATTAGTAATCATTTCAAACTCTTTTTTAGAAATCTGATCAAGGGTGCCTAGTTTTTTTAATGATATTTTGCATTTTCTTTCATAAATTATGTGTGTTCTAGTATTTTTTATTTTTAAAATCTAATCTTATTAATCGACTTCTCGTAACATAAACTATGTGTATTCCAACATGTACTAAATTTAAAATATATTATACATAATTTAATACATTTTATTATGAATCATTTGAAATATTATTTTAATGTATATGCATAAAATTGCACGAATCTGATACATCTAGATATATATTTAGCCAATCTAGTTATAATAATAAAAGTAATGATAAACAATATAAGAGAACAACAAATCGTTAATTTTAAAATTTGTTAATAAAATTAGAGATCTAGTTAGTATCTCCTTACGTGGTAATCGGATTTGACAATACAACATAATGGGTCTGGAATGACATTTTTCTTAAAATTCATCACTATATCATCCATTGTTTGATATGTAATGGTGATGTTATTTATTACCGAATTATATTTTATACTTGAAATCAATGACGAGTGTCGTATCTATTGTTATATCATTAGCATCGACGCTATAACAACACTTATTTGTTGTTATTATTCTAAATTTTACCTAACCATTATTATTTTTTAGTTGAAAAATTAGCGACATTAAGCAGATTTTTGAAAAGTAACAATACATAAGCATCATTATATGGATCATTGGTAACGATGTAGCAATAAATATGACATTTGTTGCCACTCTCAATAATAAAAATTATTTTTTGAAAAAATTTATGTTGTCATTGTATATATAACAACATATAATATTGTTGCAATTTAAAAAAAACATTACATAAACACATTCTATTGTAGTGTGACAAATATTTGATTAATTTTGTATGGTTATTTACATTTATGTGAATAACAATAAGATAATCATCATATAATATTTATTACATGTTTATTTATACAAGAAACAAGTAATAAAATTTGATCCAAGATAAAATATACTAGGATTTGGTGATAATTAATGTTAAAAGATAAGTTCATTGAAGAGGGTTTTTTTAAACCCCAAGCTCTCCAAAAAATTAAGGGAGGCATGTGCCCCTCCATGCCCCCCTTGGATCCGTCCGTGGAGACATCCATGCAAAAATCTTAATATTATATTCATTACATTCTAGAAACATGATATTTTAAAGAAATGACATGCAAATAAAAATGTTATTTCTACGTGCGATTACATATAACATAGGACATTTGTGCAATATTAAACGTTAATAGGAGTAATAGTGTAATTTAGGTCAATCGCATGTTTAAAAGCACTTAATTCAATGAATTTTTATATCCCGAATTTTTAACAATTACATTTTCGATCGAGTATTCATCATAATTATCACCTAAATCCCACAAACTTGGTCGGTTAGGCACCACGAACTTGTCGTTATTTTGTCTCTTCTTGAGTCAACTTCCATGAGTTAAGACTGAGTTAATCGAACCCCACCAAAATCGATGGTGACTTTTTATTCCATCACTCTCCTTCTTTCTCTCCTCTTATTCCTTTTCTTCTTACTCTCCATTCTGGAAAACCCAATGTCTGGTGGAATTGCCAATGGAGGTGCATCACCGAGACGATGTCGTGAGGGATCTTGAGAGCAGGTTGGAGGATAAGGTCTTGTTGGTGGAGGTCCTTGGAAGAATCGATGTGTGGGGGTAAAGGTCAGGCTAGTGTTAGGGAGGGGGTTGGATGTTCGTGCGACAATGGAGAGGAAGGTCAAATCTATGGAAAGGACCGGATCAATAACACATCACACGACCAAATTAGAGTCCCTCGATGGAAAATTAGAGGAGGCCCGATCGACAACATGACATACAAGCAAGTTAGAGCAACTCAATCGAAAATTGGAGGGCTGGAAGAGCCTTACGTAGGGGTAATTCACGACATAGATGAACGGGGTCAGGTGGAGAGGCTACAGCGATCCGCCAGAGTTAGTGCAGGTCAGGTGGCAGTGGCGAGGGGATGTGGTTGTCAGGGCAACATTGGAAGGGAATTGAAGGTCGGGGGGGGGGGGGGGTGGGTTCGTCCTGGCGGTTTTGATCTGAGTGAAGATTAATGTTATCGAATTATTCATATCTGGAGCTGCTGCAATCCATAGATTGCTTGAGGACCATCCTGGAGTTCTACACCGTCACATTTTCAAGCGAGAGCACTTACTGATTCATCGATGGTGAACTCCATCCTCATATGGTGAAACGTGGGAAGGAGTGTGTGTGGTGGTGGGGGTATTCTCTGTAAATTTGAAGCACAAAAGTTACATGAACATTTTTCATTTTAATGACCAAAAGGACGGGTGTTAAACACACGATCTATGCTATAAGAGTTAGTAAGTTTGCGGCTTTAGGTCATAATTACACAGTATACAAGGTCGATAATCTAATTGACGAAATTTTTAAGGGTTGTGGTGTGAAAATTCCTTAAATCAAACAATTTAAACATCTCTTGAGGAACAAAAATATTAACTACCACTGCCTATGTTTGAATTTAAACATCCCTTGAGAAACAAAATCATCTATTTTCAAAATTTCAATTGCTTGAGATTCGAATCCCTACAGTACCGGCCACAGGTTATTATGTATATATACGAGTGTTTTTTAAATGGTACTGGATTGGTCGGTCTGCCCGATTCAACCGATGAACCGGACATGAGCTAATCCAGTTACCCAATTTTCAACGGTTTTTTTAAGTTGAGGTTTTTTGGGTTCAACCAGTGCTTCAATTAGGTATTTAAATTCTTGTTCAAACGAATTTGAACCGAAATTCAAATTTAATTTATTCAAAAATACTGCTTTTTATGGGAGTTGAATACATGACCTTTATATTATAGTCCAAGGCTTACTAACGAACTCAACCACAACTATTTATTGTTATGAAAGGATCTCAATTATTATTATTATATTATAAAATAAAGCGGTATTTAATTTAAATATCATATATGTACATATATTTATTGATGTATATGTTAAAGTATAGTATATGTAAAGTAAGATATTTTATGTTATGTATGCAATAGCTATACGTAAAAAGTGTGTGTATCATATATGTATCTATGTAGATATTGCATTTATTATATATTTATCTTTACACGTATTGTTTATTCATACGAGTTTATTTATATCTATCTGATTATATATAGAGAGAGACACACTCAAATGTTTATAGGTCGTATACATCCTATTTAAAAAAATAAGATATGCATGCTAACATATAGCCCTAGAAGTTTATAAATTTGTTATCTATTTGATCTATGTAATATATTTATTATTTATTACTGGTCAAATGTTTCATAATATTTAAATGTGTATTATATTTATTTTTATTTTTTCCGATCCGATAAACCAACTGAACCAGTTTTTCCTCACTGATTCGGTGTAATTCGATTTTAAAATATGATGATGTCATCATCCGGTTGAATCGGTTTCATTATACAATCCAACCCGATTCAACATCTTCGATAGGGTTCCTATTTTAACCTCTGATGTAGTTTTAAAAACATTTATATAAACTTATGAAGATGGAAATGTGGACCCTACGCCCATGTGCATGTAACTTACCTACCACTGCCCTTTTTCCTCTCTACTTTTTTTATATTTTGTAATTGAATAATTGGAGAATTTAAATCACGATATCATCATGATGTCATTCAAATTTGAACTTAATTTGAAACTTCTAACTTATCCATCAAGAAAATTAAATTTTAACAGTCTCAAATTTGCTGAAATCGACCCCTTCATATGGACATGTTAGGAACATTTTGTTTATACAAAATTTGAAATATATATTCCACTTAATCTTCTAAATAAATATCCTAAGGATTCATTTTTTTAAAAAATAGAAAAATAAAGGGGAAAATAGACATGTATATGCAAGAAAGTTACCTATATATAGATGGGATATTTACACCCACAACCCTGAGTAATTTCAGAATTATGTGCATAATCCTGCGTAATTGTGAATCACACCAGGAACCCCGAATAATGCTTAACCCCTTACATGACATGACCCTGTGTCAACTTCTATCTGTTTCTACCATTAACTTTGATGGATTCCATCAATTTTTGGATAATATTGCTCCTCGAACAAAATCACATTTCCAAAAGATGCCCCGTCTTCCTCAACTTAAGCAATCAAAGTACCGCCTTTACAGCATCTTCCTCGTCGATGTCGGCAACCTTGGACCCCTACCTCCAATGTCAGGCAACCCTTTCCAAAATCCATTCTTACGCCACTAGATGAGGGGACTTGAGGGTAGCAGTGGAGGAGGCTAGAGGTAGGGGATAGAGGGGATGCAATAGGGGGTTGTAAGGGGGTTAGAAGGGGGACGACGATGGGGGTAGAGGGCTCTAGAGGCCATGGACGAAGGGGATGTAGGAAGGGGCTGGAAGATTATTGTAGAGGGGGAGAGGAGGGGGCTTGAAGGGTGGGGTGGGTGGTGGGGGGGGCTGCGGTAGGGGTGGAGGGCGTTGGAGGCGGAGGGAATGCATGATGGGACTGGAAGGGGGTTGCGGAAGGGGTGGAGGAGTGGGGTGGAAGGGGGTAATGGTGGGGGCGAAGGTCGTTGGAGGCGGGGGGATGAGGGCACTGGAATGGGGGTGGCATTGGGGGTGGTCGTTGTAGGTGTGAGGCAGGGGGTGTGGAAGAGGGGAATTAGTGGGGGGTGAAGGTCGCTGGTGGCAGGGGCGGAGGGGATGGAAGAGGGGGCTGGAAGGGGGAGGGGTTGGGGGGAGGAGTGTGCGGAGACCGGAGGACCTGAAGGAGGAGGGTGGCAGCGGGAGGACCTAGAGGAGGAGGAGGCTGGGGAGGAGTAGGGTGGCGACATGAGGATCTGGAGGAGGAGGTTGGGGAGGAGGGCGAGGACGGGAGGGAGGGGTGGACTGTTGGAGAAGAGGAATGAAGAGGGGTAATTTGTTGTTTTTATTTTTTTAATAATCTTTAGTTAATCACGGGTTAGATTAACTCAATGATCTAGTTAAGTTAACAGACAAATCTAACGAAGGATTATGTGCGTGGGACGGAGTGACTATTCAAAATTTTGATGTAATTCGTAATTACTCATGTAAGTAATTATCTATATACGTATGTTAAAGTTGGGTTTCACCCAACATTTAACCACGGTTGGACACGTGGACGATCCAAGTGAGTTTTTTTCCCTAAACCCTACCTTCCTTTAACTCCATCTCCTCTCTCTCTCCTCTTTATATCTCTCCTTCTTTCTAAATTTATTACAATAAAAAATCCTCTCTCTCCTATCTTTCTCTCCCACGCGTCTCTTCAATTTTCGCTCTCCTCTTTATCTCCCTCTCCATTTCTAAATTTATTTATAACAATACAAATCCCATCTCTCCATATCTTTACTTTTTCATCTCTCCTCTTTATCTCTCCCTCTCTTTCTTAATATTCACCCAGCATTTAACCACGGTTGGACACGTGGACGATCCAGGTGAGGTTTTTTTCCACCACTACATTCCTTTAACTCCATCTCCTCTCTCTCTCTCCTCTTTATATCCCTTTTCTTTCTAAATTTATTACAATACAAAATCCCCTCTCTCCTATCTTTTCTCTCGCACGTGTCTCTTCAATTTCCTCTCTCCTCTTTATCTCCCTCTCCATTTCTAATTTTATTTATAACAATACAAACCCCTTCTGTCCCGATCTTTACTTTTTACTATCTCCTTTTTTTATCTCTCCATCTCTTTCTAAATATACAAAATCCCATAAATCAAAAGTAAGTTAATTTAAAAGGATTATGTGTATATCTTAATAAAATTTTATTAATTCAAATGCATATTATAAAATTCTTATAAAAATATCTCAAGTTATCTAATATTTTACTATATGCATTATTAATGTTTGTTTAAAAAAATGATGTTATACTTTACTAAATCAAAAGTCAATCATAAAACCACATACAAACTTTAAAAATACATAAAAATTCAATAAAGTTTTAAAATTCCAGAAGATCCACCAAAAATTAACGTGGAAGTTATGTTATTATTCCGTGATATAAGTTTTTTATTGGTTTTGATGATCTCGAAGCTACAATTTTCAGAGAAATGCATTTAATTGGTATGTGAAATTACATTATAATGTGAAATTAAATTTTAAACCATCATCTTACTTTTTTTTATAAATTATTTCAGATATTTAGGGGATACTATTCCATTAAGTACCGCAAATAGTTCGTATATTTGTAAATAGAAGACAAACACATGAAAAACATAGAAATTAAAGAGCTTAGGTTTAATTTCTTAAGTCTATTTCAGTTAATATTATATGTTGATATTACTAAAATTAAAAGAAATAATATTATAGATTGACTAATCTAAATCTAATTATGAATAACAAGAAGACATTATTGATCACAATATGGGAGAAATTGTTGCTGAACATCCAAAAGATATGATTCTTCATAGAAATAATCCAACAATTATTATCTTCTCAAATATGATTGTACGAAACTTCAACGGTATAAAATTTTCCTTTTCTTTAACATAATAAATATTAATTTTATACATTCACTTATAATTTTTCATACTAACTCTTCTACGGAATGAACCTTTATTTGTTTAATATTAGCCTTAAGTTCTTCATAAACATAGACAACTTATCTTTTTCTAGTCTCTTCCAATCTTTTTTATTTATGATGTTTAACATCAACTTTTGATTAAATTCGTTAAATTTTTGTATGCATCAATTACAAGAAAAAAATACAAATAATTTCTACAAATATATTTCTTTTTACTTATATTATTTAACTTCGATTTCTTTAACTTATTTACAGAAAAAATCGGTTAAAATGCAAGTCAATATTAAACCGATTCGCATAGCTGTATAATTATGTTTGTTGATAAGATTTTCTTGCAGTATAATTGTAGCAATATAGTATTCCTTTATACTTAAATGGTGGTTATTATCTGCAATTGCCTCATATGAACTTATTCCATTCATAACATAAATAGAGAACATGTATTTTTCTGTAAAAATATGAACTAAAGTTTTTTCATAACATAACTTTTTTTTTATCATTTTTAATGTTTAAAATGAAATAATAAAACTTGGTGTTTTTTTAAATCATTTCAACTTAATTTTGTTCCGCCACGAAGCACGAGGTAGATCCTAGTAAAATTTAGTTACTAAGGCCCTGTTTGGTTGGAGAATAGGCCATGGAATAAGGGTCCAATTCTCCTCCCGACACAGTTCCCAGTGGTATGATTATTCCCTATTATTGCATCTTATTTCACTCTTATTCCTATCTTTATCCCACCTTACCTACCTTTATTTCACCTTATTCTCCTTATTCCTATCCTCCAACCGAATAAAGAAGGGTTTTTATCAGTCGTTCCCCTCCGAGATCGTGCAATATCAGTTATGCCCCTATTTTTTTGGTAATATCATTTGTGCCCTCAACTTTTTGCCATTTTTTCAGTTGTGCCCATCCGTTAGTTTAACCGTCAATTAATTGACTTAACCATGGTTTTTTCAAACCTTGGTGCAGTTAAGAGGGGTATTATTGTCCAGACTCCTCTTCTTCCTCCTCTTCCCTCATCCTCTTCTTACTCTCCCAACCTCCTCCTCCTCCCTCTCTGCCTGGGACTCCTCTCTCGGCCCCCTGCTCCGAGCTCCGCCTCAGCCTCCCTCCGCCCCAATCTCCCTCGGCCCACTGCCCCGAGCTCCCCATCATAACGGTTCCAGGCGTCATCTTCGACCCAAGCGCCAAGGGGGCAACCTGGACGGGGGGAGGAGGAGGCAACCCAATACGTGCCCGCACCTACGAAATCCGATTGTCACCGATCACCGAAATCTCATTCAAAACAAGGAAAAGCAAAAAAATCTTGAATGATCACATATGATATTCAACTTCCATCTGGAGGGATCCGCGAAAGAGAGTTCAGTCTAAATGCTGAAATAAACACTGAAAATTATGTGACTATGAATCTCTCTGGTTTTTATCTCCAAATTTACGCATACTTTCTCTCTATGTCACTACCATCCTCTACTATTGCCGCGGCAGCCGCCTCCGGCGGCCGCGCCAGCAATGCACGTGCGCACGTGCTCGAAGTCGGAGACGGGACACGGCAATGTGATGCCGCCGGAGTGGTGGAAGCCGTTCTCCTCCCCGGCTTTCCGGAGGAGCTCGGCGAAGAGTGGGTGGTTGAAGTAGACCACCAGTACAACGAACCTCTCCTTCGCGGCGTGACCCACTTCCGCCTCCTTCGCGCCGACGTACACCACCAGGTGGCCCTTGGGGGCCATGGTTGGGGAGGGGGAGGCGACAAGCGGCAGAGTAGGAGACGAAGGTGGCTCCATCAGAGGAGCTTGGGGGCAAGGGGCAGTGGTGGCAGAGGGAGAGGTGCTGGAGGAGGAGCAAGAGGCTGGGGAGTAGCTCTGGGCGGAGGGGGGGTGTGCTGGGGCGGAGGGTGAGGCGTTGGAGGAGGAAGTTGAGGCTGGGAGGAAGAAGAGAAGGGGGGGAAGAAGAAGAGGATGTGGGGGAGGATGAAGGAGAAGGTGATGGACTTTTTAATCCAAATTTTTAAACTTAATTCCTGTTGTATCCTTAAAGTTAACGTCCGTTTGCGGCGGGGATGGACGACAACTAACCCGAGGGGCACAACTGAAAAAATGGCAAAAAGTTGAGGGCACAAATGATATTACCAAAAAGATAGGGGCATAACTGATATTGCACGATCTCGGAGGGGCACAACTGATAAAAACCCAATAAAGAATAGACTTTTATTCTCCTTATTCCCCATCCTTATTCCTGCTTATTCTCGAACCGAACGCTCGTTTGGTTGCAGGGTTGGACAGGGTTGGGTTGGCCCAACCCAGAGTACCCTTCCTTCCAACACTCTCAATCCTCCTCACAGTTTACTATTCACAGAGGTACTCCAACCCAACCCAACACTTCTCAACCCTCCAACCAAGTATAAATATCATGGATTTAGACTCCCCATCCCACGCAACGGTCTTTATTTATATAATAGGAAAACATAATTTAAAGGCCCTGATGCTTTTTTTCCCAAAAAGGCTCCTCTTCTCCGTCAATAGTCATCACTCATCAGCACGAACTTTAGTATGGGTCTATCTCTGAGCTCTCACGTTGCCGAAGACGAACAAAGCAGCAGTGGCCCTCCCTCTTCCCCGCCAGAGCACAGCTCCGGAGAAGAAGCTTCCTCCAGAGATTCATCCCCTTTCGAAGCCCTAATCGCTGGTCCTTCCTTCATACTCATCGTCTTTCTCCTGTCAAATAATTATCGTGCTATTTTTAGTCTCTTGCCTTTTGTTTCTTTATTTCTTTCTCATTCTTTTCCTTTTCTTATTATACTATAAAACTGCATGGACGTCTGGATTCTGGAATTTGTTGGTAGAATTGATTTGGAAAGTTGTTTTAGTGCCATCTGTTCGACGAAATGCCGCATGTAAAGGGCAGCAATAAATTTGTTTCGTTCAATAATACTGAAAAGAAAATGATGGGAAATGCGTGGAGATCGAAATTTTATTAGCATCTCGTATTACGTATCACTTTGTACGAATATTATGTATCTATTAGCGAAATACGATGTTTGGTAGATATGCAAATTATTTGGTAGATGTATTTTCAGACTGGAAGCATAGTATATGTGTTTGGTAAGATTACACCCTCTCTGGCAGGATTTTGTTTTCTGTGAATGAATGACTCGAGGTGATGTAACTATGTGAAAATTTTGGCAGAAAAATCTGCATGGTTTGGTAGTGGTTGTAGATGAAACAATATGTTTTTGGGCTTGGCTGATAAAAATGGTATCGGAGGAAAGATGGATAACTTAAACCACAACAACAGGACCTGCTCGAAAACAACCTACAACAGACTATCCCGATCCTCGTATGCTCTGATCACCTATCTCGATTAATAAAAAAATGTAATATTGGGTAGACCGTTATAGATCACTTATCTGTCTTTCCATCTGATATGACATGAAATACCACCTCCTTCCTTTTCCCTCCTCATGTATCCCAACAAGAAATTTGTGGTCTCCAATCTTCTTCTCCCCTAACCATTCCTTCCCCTCATATCAACTTTCTTTTCCCTTTTAACCCCTCCATCCGGATATAGATGTAGTTTGTGCCTCCTGCATTTTATATGGTTTTTGTTTTGACTATTCTTGTTTCAATTTACTGAATCATCATTGCAGTTGGCACAAAAGCTTGGAGTTTGTTGATATGGATTCTTGGGGTCAGAAGTAACGAGGGTGGATCTTTAAACGCAATATTAAATATGTGTTTCAACATAATCTAGGAACAACGAAGGCCATATATCCTTGGCATGCTGATGAAATTTGAGAAATGGGTAGAAATGGGGAAGTGGATGGAATTCATATAAATTAAGGTCCAGAATATTAAGGAAGTGTAAGTGGCTAAAACCGTCATGTGGCTGATGTGAAGATATAGAACTATGACGAGCCTGTTTATGGCATGGTTTTTGCATGTAATGATTTGTGGAGTGCCCCCATGCTTCGGTGAAGTTGAGGACATTGGACATCTTTTCTTCTCCTATGAGCATGCCCACCAGGTATGGCAGAGAGCGGGATATAATGTCTGGTTATCTCCATATGGGAAGTTTCTGAAGATGATTGAATACAATGTTTTATTGGTTTAGAAATGAGGGAGCGGAGCCTTTCATTTCCTCTGGGCAATTTGGTTTAGTCTGAACGCCTTATCTTTTTTGAGGAGCACTTTGAGAATATAATTGGCAATGCAAAGCGTTTGAATGGCTTCTGGTTAATATACCATTACTATATAGTGAATATAGTTTATTGATGTCACACACATGATATATATATATAGATAGATAGATAGATAGAGAGAGAGAGAGAGAGAGAGAGAGAGAGAGAGAGAAAGATACGACCGCTGCTTATATTGATGGTAAGAGCTGATAGCTACCTAAGGGGCTTATATTAATGGTAAGAGCTGATAGCTACCTAAGGGTAAAACCTGATAGCTACCTAAGGGCATGGTGAAATATGCTCTACTTACATACATGTGCCATGGCAAAGTATACCCCATTTACATTTGTCAACTTTTTGTTGATATGCCTTGGATCCTAACCATTTGAATCAGGTTGAACAACTGTCGTATGCAACCCTCTGCCACACCATACCCACTAGATGGAGGTCTCGCTGCCTAGTCAATGAGCTTTGGGAGGGAGTTAGGGGTCTAGGGGAGCATGTGCGTCCCCCTTTCTCCCATGTGGGGGTGGGGGGTAGTGCCCCCGATGATTTTTTTATTAATGAATTTTCTATTTGGTTACTCGAATCCATTTGAGTCGTGGATCCATCTGTATCGAGAGTATTATATCAACTCCCATATGATTAAGGCTCAGCATCTTATGTGTTCTTCTTTTTCCACTTAATGAAAACCGATCATTGCCGTCGAAGGATGTAGCTCGTTACGGATGAGCCTTATAAATTTGTGCATCTTTGTACTTTCTTGTTTGACCGTTTGTGCGTTTTTTGCTTTCGCGATTCACAATAAATTGGTATCATAACATCAGGTTCTGTCATGATCATCAATCCAGATGACATCATATAATCTGAAGATCGAGAAGTTCACACGGTAGAATATATTCAGTCTATGGCATGTTAAGATGCGTACTCTACTGAATCAACATGGCATCTGAGCGCCATTGGAGTAGGAGCGGAGGAAGGTACTCGAAACTTTCGAGTTGATGGTGTAGGAAGAGAAGGCGCACTCGACGATCGTGCTGTCTTTGGCGGATGAGATTATCGTGGAGGTTGCCGATGAGATGTCTTTGATGGGTGTGTGGTTAAGACTCGAGAGTATGTACATGACAAAGTCCTCTTTGACCAACAAGTTGCTATCGAAGCGATACATGTTCTCTCTCTGCATGCAGGAAGGTACCTTTCTTAAAAAAATCTAGATTGCTTATTGTTGATGGATTTAAGAAATGTAGATAATAAGATTGAAGATGAGGACACTGCATTGATTTTGTTGGTTTCTCTTTCGCTTCCCTATGCTAATTTTGTTCATTGATTTATTATGGGTAGGGAAGAGGTAAACCTAGAGGAAGTTCACGCGAGTCTTCATACGCATGAACTTTGGCATATGGCTACCGACAAACACGCCTCTAATGCTGCATGTTTGGTTATAACTCTTGAAAAGAGTCATGTTAGTTCTGTTTACACAAAAAGGGAAAGCAGAAGTCCAAGTCAAAGAGTCACACTTTTAATGACATATGCAATTACTACAAAGAACATGGATATTGGAAGGAGGACCACCCAACGAAGAAATAGTAGGCCATGATTGCTGTAGTAGCTCATGGAGGCACATATTCTGAAGATGATCTTGTTCTCGCCATCACAGATCAAACAACAATAGATAGCACAATGATTCTTGATTTAGGTTGTTCTTACCATAAGACTCGCAATGCAGATTGGTTCTGCACCTATGAGAAGATTGATGGCGAAACCATCACCATGGGGAATAATGCAACATACAAAATTGTAGGTATTGACTCTATGAAGATCAAGATGCATGATGGAGTCGTGAGGATGGTGACAGAAATTGTCACGTTCTTGATATGATAAAGAACCTGGTATCTCTTTGAGCCTTGTATTCTAAAGGATATGGATTTGTCGCTGAAGGTGGAGTTATGTAATTTGCCAAAGCTGGAGTGGTTGTCATTAAGGACAACAAGCAAAAGACCCTATATGTCATGCATGGGTCTACAATAACTGATTCTGTTGCAATGGCATCCCAAGCCTCGAAATTAGAGACATAGCTATGGCATATGCGACTTTGGCACATGAGTCAGATGGGGATAAAAATCCTCAGTCAAAAGGGTCTCATCAAGGATCTCAAGGAATTCAAGCTGGAGTTTTCTAAGCATTGTGTGTTCGGGAAACAATACCAGAAGTAGTTTAACAAAGCAATTCACAGGACAATGAGACGCGATTCATGCCGATTGTTTGGGCCCTTCCCGGGTCCCATCTATGGGAGGTGCCATGTATTTTCTGTCCATTATTGATGATTACTACACGGTGATTTGGGTGCTCATGATGAAGCACAAGAGATAAACATTTCATACCTTAAAGCAATGCAAGATCTTGGTGGAGAACCAGACTTATAGTGTTTGTACATTACTAATAGGCTGGAGTTCTATTCATTAGAGTTTAATGAGTTCTGCAAGGAGGATGGTGTTGCGAGACACCGCACCATCAAAGATATGCCACAACAGAATGAAGTTGCAGAACCAACATACATGACACTTTTGGAGAGAACAAGGTGCATGCTCTGTAATGCTGGATTTAATAGAGTATTATGGGGTGAAGCAACGAATACAACTTGTTAGTTTGTGAATCGGACTTCCGCATCTGCTATCGACTGCAAGACACCCATAAAGGTATGTTTTGTTATCATGCTGATTATTCTGTTATACGTGTTTTTATTGTGCCGCATACTATCATATTAGTGAAGGGAAGTTGGAACCAATGACAAAGAAAGGGGTATTTACATGCTATGATACATGAGTTAAGAGGTATAGAATTCAGCCCCCTTCTGAGTATAGAATTATTGCTAGTAGGAATGTTACATATGGTGAGAATGTTACATATGGTGAGAATTCCATGCTTTACTTGAGGAGCGAGTCTGTTGATGCAGGGATGGGTGATAATGTGCACACATATGTGGAGTTTGAACTGACACCAAGTAGTGATCACACCACTCCTAAGCAGGCTGATGCTGAACAACCTAAAGCTGAGCAATAGAGAGGCAACCGAATGTTGCTATTGGTCATCCCCATAGAAAGATACAACCATCTTAGAGATATGGTTTTGAAGACATGGTTGCATTTGTACTAATGGTTGCTGAGGAGGCAGAGTCTCCAAAGACCTCTATTTATAGAGAGGCTATAACATGGATAGAATATGGGTAATGGATTGCTACTATTGGCAAGGAGACGGAGTCTCTTCACAAGAATCAGACACGGGAGATAATTAAGAGGTTGGGAGAAGGAGAGAGGGCGTCTCTGGTATCACCTTCTTGATGGTGCGAGGGTCTTGATGGACGCCACTAACACTACGAGATTGAGAGAGGGAGAGTCAGAGAGGGGTGGCCAGGGACTTCTGACTGGAGAGGGGGTGGGGAGAAGAGAAGTTTCAGGAGTGGGGAGGGCTTATGGATGGCCACCAATATTTGTGAGGTGAGTGCTTTGGGGGGCTGGATGATGGTCTCTCACTATAGGCATCCCGGTTTAGAGTCGGTTTGCTTATGATATAGATTTCGTGGTTACTTTGCAAAGTCTTTCCCCTCTTCATCGAGATGCTTTTTCTGTGGCTTGCAGGGTCACCGATGGGAGTCTTGTACGAGCTACCTTTCTTGGCTCTTGAAGATGGATCCTAATCAGAAGAAGTCTTTGGGTCTTGTTATTGCGTCTTTTGCTTTAGCGCACGACGTAATTAGTGGGAGGAAATTCTGAGATGTGGTAAAGGGAGCCCCATTTGATCCAAATCGGTCAGATGCGATCATGGGTATTCTCATCAACGTGGTACCTGGGGGTGGCTTGAGGGATAAGGGATGCTCTGCTCAAGGGCTTACAGCTATGGAGGTTCAGATGCTATTGTCAAAGCTTTATTTGAGTGATGGGTTGCTGTGATGAGTCCCTCACTTTGCAGATGGGGATTTTGGGGAGGAATCACAAGTGGTTCATGTAGAGGGTGTACCACTTCTCTCTAGGTTGCTGGAGGTGTTATGATTAGCGCTCTGTGAAGTTAGTTTGGTATATGAGGTTCTCTGTGATGGTTTTTCTCGAGGATTTGACGTGAAGAGGGTGGTTATCTCATTAGGGGGACGAGGGAGCTTTCACTGACATACCTACTCGTGTTGAGGGTAGGGCATGCAAGCTTTGAGCTTCGGGCGGTTGAGGTCTTTCCACCATCCCCTCTGAGCATCTATGATGCTTCTCAGCCTCTGGTAATGGCTGACTGACGGTGATCCCAACAATGGAGAATCCTGCAAGTATTGAGGTAACACTTTTGAGATTTTTGAATCCCGAGAATTGTGGATCTGGGTTTGAGGAGGATGCGGCTGCTAGGTTTTTTTTGAAGATAACTCCTTCATGACGATGTCGGCCACAAATAAGACATCGGATCTGTCCTAATCCGACATGAAATCAGAGCATACCCCCATTTTCGAACCGATATTTGAACTATCCACCACCATGTTTTTTAACCCAAATATATCCATCTCGAATGGTTCTTTTGTGGAGCATGTTGCTAATCTTGATGTAGGCCGGATCTGCTACAGATATAAGTCTGACGACACATTAGGAGCTTTTTGCTATTCATGAAGGACCTCCGTCTCTTGTAGTGAGGCTCGGGAACCCTCCAACTCCTCATGCAGTGGCAACGAACCATCCATAGGGAGCTACTGTAGCAGAGGATCCAACATTGGCTGGTGTTTCTGGTGTAAGTGATGCAACGACCGACTTCCACCTGTAGCTTTCACCTAAGATGCGCCCCCAATGTCGAATCTTATTTCGAAGTCGAAGAAGTTGAAAATAGCGGGGAAGCCAATGTCAATGTATGCAATAGAGGCAAGGTTGAAAGGCCATGCAGGTTGTCCGTCATTTGGTCTCGTAGATTGATGATTCAACTGGGAGCTCCAATATATACATCCTAATTTAGTTTATAAATAATAATTAAGTTAAATAAATAAAAAATATACATACGAAGTAAAAAAATATAGATACAGAGTATTTATAAATTAATAGATTATTTAATATGAATTTTAACAAATTAAATAATGTAATTTATTAGGTTAAATTAGAGAAATACAATAAATTATATGTATTATACACTTATATACTATATATACAAAGTTTTATTTGTTTAATTTTACAAAAGCCTACAAGAGTTGATATTTTATTAATTTAAAGGTTAGTTTAAGGACTATAGATATATTTTTAAGAATTTATGGGTTTATTTACATATACAATTTGTTAGAGATTACCTTAGTATAGAGAAAAAAAGAGAAGAATATTGTATGTGTATTCTATGAGGTCTAAGGGTCCTTATATAGGACTAAACGCTAGGGTACTCAGAGGGGAACTTACATAAATACCCCTGTGGGGTTACAATGATAAGTAAGGAAACATTGATAATAAGGAAACAATGATAAATAAAGAAACATCAATCTACGGTAATCTCTAACACTCCCCCTCAAGTTGGAGCATATTCATCAATCATGCCCAACTTGGAAGTTATCCAGGAAAGCCGCTTCTTAGTCACTGTCTTGGTAAAAATATCAGCAAGTTGAAGATCTGTTGGAATGTGTGGCGTGGTTATCTTCCCTCCTCGTACAACATCTCTGATAAAGTGACAATCAATCTCGATATGTTTTGTTCTCTCATGGAACACATGATTGGTAGCAATGTAGGTAGCTGATTTGTTGTCACAGTACAAGGGAATAGGAGTGGATGTAATAACATTTAATTCTTGTAGAAAAGTGAGCAACCACGTGATCTCACATGTAGCCTGAGCCATTGCTCTATATTCAGTTTCAACACTAGATCTTGAAACGACTGCTTGTTTCTTGCTCCTCCAACTAACCAGGTTTCCTCCTACCATCATGGCATATCTAGTTGTAGATCGACGGTCTTCAGGAGAGCTTGCATAATCGGCGTCAGCATATGCATTAAGATTTATGTGACTATTTGCCCCATAGAAGATTCCTCGTCCTGGCGAGTCTTTTAGGTAGCGAAGGATTTGAAGAACATCTTGTCAATGGCTGTAGCATGGTTTCTCCATATATTGGCTGGCTCTGCTTACAACATAGGATATATCATGTCTAGTAACTGTAAGATATAAAAGTTTGCCAACCAGGCTCCTATATCGTGTAGTGTCTTCAAAGAGAGGATCATTGGATGCAGAATGTTTTCTAGGCTCTGCTGGAATCCTGAGGATTTGCACCCAAGTAGTCCTACCTTAGTTAGTATGTCAAGGCAGTATTTCCTCTGCGATATATGTAAGCATTTCTCAGTACGTAGAGCTTCTCTGCCTAGAAAATAGCGAAGTTGTCCAAGATCCTTGGTGACGAATACTTTTTGCAAGAAAGCCTTGGTTTCTAATATCCCTTGGTCATCATCTCCAGTAATAATCATATCATCTACATATACAGGAAGAATTACAATACCAGTTTGCCATCTCTTGACAAAAACCGAATAGTCAGACATAGTCCTTTGGAAGCTCATGGTGCCAATTTCTGTACTCAGTCTATCAAACCAAGCTCTTGGACTCTGCTTTAGTCCGTAGATGGCTTTGTGAAGTCGGCATACATACTCCCCCTCGACTTCGTAACCTGGGGGTTGCATCATGTAGACTTCTTCGTCAAGCTCTCCATATAGAAATGCATTCTTGACATCTAACTGAAACATAGACCACCCTTTGTTCACAGCCACAGAGATGATAGTTCTTATGGATCCCATTCTAGCCACAGTAGAGAATGTTTCGAAGTAGTCTACCCCGTATATTTGAGTAAAGCCTTTTGCTACAAGTCTTGCCTTTAAACGATCAATAGAACCATCAGGGGACTGCTTTGTAGTGAAGATCCAACGACATGCAACTGGTTTACATCCAGGAGGGCATTTGAAAAGGTCCCATGTTTTTCGAGACTGTAATGCTTCCATTTCTTCATTCATTGCCATTCTCCATCCCTCATCTTGTAGTGCACTATGATGATCTTTGGGAACAGAAATAACCATTATGGCATCCGCATATCTTTTGTCAGAGCAAGTAACCGATTAGTAGAGGTGAAATGAGATATTGGATGAAGTGTACATTGCCTCTTTGTTCTTCGTAGTGCGATCGGAAGCTCCTGAGGACTATCCGGGGTAGCATTGGTAGGAGCACTCGAGGATGGCATAGTGTCCTGCAACAGTGGAATAGGTAAAGGAACATGAACATGATTAGACACAGTTCTTCTTTTATACACAATTGGTGGAGGAGGAAACTGTAGGGGAATATCAGACACTGTCTGAGTAAAGAAGCTGTTTTGTTCAAAGAAGGTGACATCAAGAGAAACGTAATAACGATGTCATGTAGGATCATAACATATGTATCCTTTTTGAGTTTGAGAATACCTTAGAAAAACACATTTGATAGCGCGAGCAGATAATTTGTCAGTGGTATGGAAATTATGGACAATGGCCGTACAACCAAAAATTCGCAAGGGCAGAGGGAAAGGTTTCTCCTTGGGATATAGTAAGTTGAAGGGAGTGGATCCATGTAGAGAAGTAGAGGGGACCCTGTTTATAAGATGAACAACAGTAAGGATAGCATTGCCCCAATATATCTTGGGAACATTCATATGGGTGAGTAAGGATCGAGCAATATCAAGAAGGTGTCTCAGTTTTCTTCGACAACCCCATTTTGTTGGGATGTATATGGGCAGGACGTTTGATGTATGGTACCCTGGGAGGCAAAAAAGGTTATCAAGTCATTCTGAGTAAATTCCAGAGCATTATCAGAACGAAAGATTTTAATAGTAGTGGAGAAAAAAAAATTGATATAATGAAAGAAGTTCTTGACAACGATATTAATTTCTGAACGTTCTTTTAACAAGAAACCCAAGATAAGCGACTGTAGTCATCCACAAAAACAACAAAATACTTATGACTACTGATAGTTCTGACCGGACAGGGTCCCCAAATGTCACAATGAATTAGGAAGAAAGGAGTAGTGCGATGAGGCTCGGTTCTAACAGGAAAGGAAACTCTATGATGTTTTCTGAACTGACATGCTTCACACTGAAAGGGTTTTAGCTTAGATAGTTCATGTAACATCATAGAGAGAGCTTTGGCAGAAGGATGTCCCAGACGAAGATGCCATAGAAGGGGATCTTCAGAGATGGAGGTAGCGCCAGAAAAGTTGGAAGTGGATGGGCTGTTGAGGTAATATAGGCCATTCCTCTCATGTCCCCCACCAAAAATCTGCTTCGTCAGGATGTCCTGAAAATAGCTGCAGAATTCATAAAAAATAACACGACAATGTAGCTCACGACATAGCTTCTGAACAGATAAAAGACTGAGCGGGAAAGAAGGAGCACAGTGCACATCTGTTAGTCGAAGTTTGTTGGAGAAGTTAATAGTTCCATCAACAGTAACAGGAGAATGATCCCCATTGGCAACACGAACGCTCTTTACAGTGGTAGAGGGTTGAGATGAGGTGAGTAGACTTGCATCTCCCGTTAAATGAGTGGAAGCACCAGAATCAATAATCCATGTATGTTTGGTAACAGAGACTTAGTTTATTACTGTACCTGAGGTAGTGGCAAGGCTAGCAGTAGCAGCAGATGCGGTCATGTCTTTGGTTGAGGGAGCAGAATCATTTAGAAGTTGTCGCAGACGAGTATATTCAGAAGCAGCGAATGGAGTCTGTTGTCCATCTGTACTCTGAGTAGTTGTATCATTGTTCGTATCATGTGATTCGTCGTCATAAGTGTTATGAGCACTTGGATGCCTGCCAAATGTTGCCCAGCAACGCTCAGAAGGATGATTCATGCGACCACAGTGTACGCATGCAGGATAACGACCAATATAGAAATTACGACCACGACCTCGTCCAAGATCACGTCCACGACTAGAGTCACGTCCGCGGCCACGACCTCGGCCTCCAGGATAAGACTGACGTCCTCTTTGCCCAGATGAATAGTGGGCTGTTGTCTCTGTAGAAGAATGAACCAGAGAATTTTGAACCGGAGCCTCCAGTTCCTGTAGTCGACCGAACATGGTTTCGATCGTAGGTAATTTATTTGCCATAAGAAATTGGTCTTTTGCAATTTTGTACTTCCGGTGAAGCCCTGGGAGTAACCTGTATACCTGCCACTCAACACATTCGCTTATTTGTTTATCACAGCATGCAGGTTGAAAGATAAGAAGTTCTTCAAACAGGCTTGTAAGTGTCCGATAGTATTCAGTTAGACTGGTCTCTTCTTGATAAGTAGACCAGATTTTTGTGTATATATCAGAAAGACGAGACTTGGTTGTTTTCTGGGAATATGTGTGCTCAAGATTTTCCCACATGGCTTTAGCAATATCTTTATATAAGAGATTTGCAGCAATATTTGGATCTACACTATTTGTCATCCAAGTAATTACTTGGCAATTGTCGACAAACCAGGCTTCATATTCTGCATCAGCGGTAGTAGGAGGAGTCTTCGTGAGGATGGCGCTCTTTCGTTGGCCACCAATAAATATCTTGAAGGATTGAGACCATAGAACATAGTTTTCGGAGCCTTTCAACTTGATAGATGTGCCTTGTACCATCAGAGAAGGAGGATACATAGGCTTGGTCTCAGTGGACGTCATGATAGCGTCTCTAGGTCAAGAAAAAGTGACCTAGATGAAGTTGTAGTTGAACCGTAGAATCTCCTTTGTTACACATTTTTGGAGTGTTGAGGAGGCTCGGCTCCCTAAACCGAAGTCGAGCAAGGGGGCCCCGGACGGCAGCGGCAGACGCCTAGGGCGGCAGGTTCCTAGGGCAGTGTGGTAGCGCGAGGGGCGCAGGGGGACAGGTGGGGGCGCGAAGGAGCCTAGGGCCGCGCGAGGGGCGCAGGGGCCTAGCGCGGGGGTGGCAGACGCGCGGGGCAGGGGCCGACGCACGGGGCAGGAGACGTGCGGGGCAGGAGCCTAGCGCGGGGCAGACGCGTACGGCAGAGCGCAGGGGCGCAGTTCCTAGCGCGGGGGCGCAGAGCCTAGTGCAGGGGCGCAGGGGCCGAGCCTGGCGCAGGGGCGCAGAGCCTAGTGCGGGGGCGCAGGGGCCGAGCCTGGCGCAGGGGCAGGAGACGGCAGAGGAGGAAGGAGCGGATGGTGGCGGAGGGACGTTAGGTCAGAACACCGGTCTAGGACCGCCGCTCTGATACCAAGAATATTCTATGGTCTCGATCCTTCAAGATATTTATTGGTGGCCAACGAAAGAGTGCCATCCTCACGAAGACTCCTCCTGCTACCACTGATGTAGAATATGAAGCCTGGTTTGTCGACAATTGTTAGGTAATTACTTGGATGACAAATAGTGTAGATCCAAATATTGTTGCAAATCTCTTATATAAAGATACTGCTAAAGCCATGTGGGAATTTCTTGAGCACACATATTCCCAGAAAACAACCAAGTCTCGTCTTTCTGATATATACACAAAAATCTGGTCTACTAATCAAGAAGAGACCAGTCTAACTGAATACTACCCGACACTTACAAGCCTGTTTGAAGAACTTCTTATCTTTCAACCTGCATGCTGTGATAAACAAATAGGCGAACGTGCTGAGTGGCAGGTATACAGGTTCCTCTCAGGGCTTCACCCGAAGTACAAAATTGCAAAAGATCAATTTCTTATGGCAAATAAATTACCTACGATCGAAACCATATTCGGTCGACTACAGGAACGGGAGGCTCCGGTTCAAAATTCTTTGGTTCATTCTTCTACAGAGACAACAACCCACTATTCATCTGGGCAAAGAGGACCTCAGTCTTATCCTGGAGGCCGAGGTCGTGGCCACGGACGTGACTCTAGTCGTGGACGTGACCTTGGACGAGGTCGTAGTCGTGATTTCTATACTGGTCGTTATCCTGCATGCGTACACTGTGGTCGCATGAATCATCCTTCTGAGCATTGCTGGGCAACATTTGGTAGGCATCCAAGTGCTCATAACACTTATGACAACGAATCACATGGTACGAACAATGATACAACTACTCAGAGTACAGATGGACAACAGACTCCATTCACTGCTTCTGAATATACTCGTCTTCGGCAACTTCTAAATGATTCCGCTCCCTCAACCAAAGACATGACCGTATCTGCTGCTACTGCTAGCCTTGCCACTACCTCAGGTACAGTAGCAAACTCAGTCTCTGTTACCAAACATACATGGATTATTGATTCTGGTGCTTCCACTCATCTAACGGGAGATGCAAGTCTACTCACCTCATCTCAACCCTTTACCACTGTAAAGAGCGTTCGTGTTGCCCATGGGGATCATTCTCCTGTTACTGCTGTTGGAACTATTAACTTGTCCAACAAACTTCGACTAACAGATGTGCATTGTGCTCCTGCTTTCCCGCTCAGTCTTTTATCTGTTCAGAAGCTATGTCGTGAGCTACATTGTCGTGTTTGATGAATTCTGCTGCTATTTTCAGGACATCCGGACGAGACAGATTTTTGGTGGGGGACATGAGAGGAATGACCTATATTACCTCAACAGCCCGTCCACTTCCGACTTTTCTGGCGCTACCTCCATCTCTGAAGATCCCCTTCTATGGCATCTTCGTCTGGGACATCCTTCTGCCAAAGCTCTCTCTATGATGTTCCATGAACTATCTAAGCTAAAACCCTTTGAGTGTGAAGCATGCCAGTTCGGAAAACATCATAGAGTTTCCTTTCCTGCTAGAACCGAGCCTCATCACACTACTCCTTTCTTCCTAATTCATTGTGATATTTAGGGACCCTGTCCGGTCAGAACTATCAGTGGTCATAAGTACTTTGTTGTTTTTGTGGATGACTACAGTCTATTATCTTGGGTTTCTTGTTAAAAGAACGTTCAGAAATTAATATCGTTGTCAAGAACTTCTTTCTTTATGTCAAATTTTTTTCTCCACTACTATTAAAATCTTTCGTTTTGATAATGCTCTGGAATTTACTCAGAATGACTTGATAACCTTTTTTGCCTCCCAGGGTACCATACATCAAACTTCCTGCCCATATACATCCCAACAAAATGGGGTTGTCGAAAGAAAATTGAGACACCTTGATATTGCTCGATCCTTACTCACCCATATGAATGTTCCCAAGATATATTGGGGCAATGCTATCCTTACTGTTGTTCATCTTATAAACAGGGTCCCCTCTACTTCTCTACATGGATCCACTCCCTTCAACTTACTATATCCCAAGGAAAAACCTTTCCCTCTGCCCTTGCGAATTTTTGGTTGCACAACCTTTGTCCATAATTTCCATACCACTGACAAATTATCTGCTCGCGCTATCAAATGTGTTTTTCTAGGGTATTCTCAAACTCAAAAGGATACATATGTTATGATCCTACAGGACATCGTTATTACGTTTCTCTTGATGTCACCTTCTTTGAACAAAACAACTTCTTTACTCAGACAATGTCCGATATTCCCCTACAGTTTCCTCCTCCACCAATTGTGTATAAAAGAAGAACTGTGTCTAATCCTGTTCATGTTCCTTTACCTATTCCACTGTTGCAGGACACTATGCCATCCTCGAGTGCTCCTACCAATGCTACCCCGGATAGTCCTCAGGAGCTTCCGATCGCACTACGAAGAACAAAGAGGCAATGTACACTTCATCCAATATCTCATTTCACCTCTACTAATCGGTTACTTGCTCTGACAAAAGATATGCAGATGCCATAATGGCTATTTCTGTTCCCAAAGATCATCATAGTGCACTACAAGATGAGGGATGGAGAATGGCAATGAATGAAGAAATGGAAGCATTACAGTCTCGAAAAACATGAGACCTTGTCAAATGCCCTCCTGGATGTAAACCAGTTGCATGTCGTTGGATCTTCACTACAAAGCAGTCCCCTGATGGTTCTATTGATTGTTTAAAGGCAAGACTTGTAGCAAAAGGCTTTACTCAAATATACGGGGTAGACTACTTCGAAACATTCTCCACTGTGGCTAGAATGGGATCCATACGAACTATCTTCTCTGTGGCTGTGAACAAAGGGTGGCCTATGTTTCAGTTAGATGTCAAGAATGCATTTCTATGTGGAGAGCTTGACGAAGAAGTCTACATGATGCAACCCCCAGGTTACGAAGTCGAGGGGGAGTATGTATACCGACTTCACAAAGCCATCTACGGACTAAAGCAGAGTCCAAGAGCTTGGTTTGATAGACTGAGTACAGAAATTGGCACCATGAGCTTCCAAAGGACTACGTCTGACTATTCGGTTTTTGTCAGGAGACGACAGACTGGTATTGTAATTCTTGCTGTATATGTAGATGATATGATTATTACTGGAGATGATGACCAAGGGATACTAGAAACCAAGGCTTTCTTGCAAAAAAGTATTCGCCACCAAGGATCTTGGACAACTTCGCTATTTTCTAGGCATAGAAGCTCTACGTACTGAGAAAGGCTTACATATGTCGCAGAGGAAATACTGCCTTGACATACTAACTAAAGCATGACTACTTGGGTGCAAACCCTCACGAATTCCAGCAGAGCCTAGAAAACATTCTGCATCCAATGATCCTCTCTTTGAAGACACTACACGATATAGGAGCCTGGTTGGCAAACTTCTATATCTTACAGTTACTAGACCTGATATGTCCTATGCTGTAAACAGAGCCAGCCAATATACGGAGAAACCATGCTACAACCATTGGCAAGATGTTCTTCAAATCCTTCGCTACCTAAAAGACTCGCCAGGACGAGGAATCTTCTATGGGGCAAATGGTCACACAAATCTTACTGCATATGCTGACGCCGATTATGCAAGCTCTCCTGAAGACCGTCGATCTACAACTGGATATGCCATAATGGTAGGAGGAAACCTGGTTAGTTGGAGGAGCAAGAAACAAGCAGTCATTTCAAGATCCAGTGCTGAAGCTGAATATAGAGCAATGGCTCAGGCTACATGTGAGATCACGTGGCTGCTCACTTTTCTACAAGAACTAAATGCTATTACATCCACTCCTATTCCCTTGTACTGTGACAACAAATCAACTATTGCTACCAATCCCGTGTTCCATGAGAGAATAAAACATATCGAGATTGATTGTCACTTTATCAGAGATGCTGTACGAGGAGGGAAGATAACCACGCCGCATGATGCAAAATAGTTCCGGCGTCGACGATAAAATTTAAAATAATATTTTGGTGGATTTTGGTAGAGAAAGAGAGGGGTTGAGAAGATGAACACGCCGGAATGCGCGGGGTTGAAGGAAGAAGAACCGCGGAGATCGCGTTGAGGGAGAAGGGAGAAAGAGAGAGAGAGAATATTTCTCAAATTTGATTCATAATTGACCTCTAACTAACTTAATTGGACTCCAACTTATTTAATTGACCAAAATTGCAATTAAACTCTACGAAATAAACGTTGAGATCACAGGCGATCTCAATTATTTAATTAGACCGATATGACCGCTAAAAACGTAAATAAAATTGATAATTATTTAATTAAATAAATGTGGCCCCATAATTTGGGGTCACGCTGCATCAACTCTCCACCGCTTTCAAAAATTCAGCTCCTGACGAATTGCGTGATGTAGGTGGATCGTTGGAGAAATCATCCTTGAATTGGGCTTCAATTTTCTCCCATGGAATCTTCAACATTACGTTTATAATTTTTCCCAATTGGAGGGTACCACTGCAATTTTCGTACCCCTTCCTTCTTCTCTCTTTTTATAATGCCTTGGACCTGTATGTAAATAGAGAACTTTGGCGATTTATTCTTGCAATTTTTACCACTTAAACCTCCATTCCCCTTTTCCAGGGATTTGATATCCCTCCACTTCGGGCGATAGGTTAGGGCACGGGTTCCCTCTTGCGATATAGGCGCGCGGGGTCGGAGTTCTCGGAACCGCAAGGGCGGCGCGGTGGTGGCGGTTCGGCTTCGGCGGAGCGGCGCTAGGTAGGGATGGTGCGGCTCTGTTGGAATGCGAAGGGGAGGTGATCGGTGCGCGATGGTGGGGCGATGGAGGTCGAGGACCTGGCGCACAGGGGGCAAACGGGTGGGGTGGTGCGGCGTGAAGAGGATGCACAGGGGTGGGGTGAAGGCGCGAGGATGGGGCGGGACTAGGCTGGCGCAGTTGCGGGGCGGCGGGGTTCGCGTGGGTTCTCGCGCGGGAGGGGAGAGGGGGCGCTGGCGGCGTAGGACTGCTGGGTGGTTGGAGAGGGGTGCGGCGGGGGGGGGGGGTGGGGCGAGGTGTCTGGCGCGCGGGAGTAGTTGGGAGGCGACGGGGGTATGGGGGTGGCGATGGGGTTGGGGATGGTGGCTGGTCGGAGGGGTGGTTGCTGGTGGGGCGGCGCAGGGCGGTGAGGGTGGTTGGTGGAATCCGCACGAAGACTGGGGATGAGACGTAGGTCGATCCCGATGAGTTTTGCGGTTCTGAAAATACCTGTTCAGCAAGGGCTTCGACGTTTTTTCCTTCTAGAACGGCCTGGACAGCGGTCGTTTTGTCGTTGACGGCGAAAATTTCTTCATCAAAAGTCTGGACAGCAGGTGTCTCAACATTTTTTTCTTCTAAAATGATCTGAACAGCCGTCGTTTTGTCTTCTTTCGCGAGGTTTTCCTCGTCCAAACTCGCGATAGAGGTTTCAACGGATGGCGGCTTCGATTGGGCGTCGCGGTAGGCCTCAAAGTCGGCCGTGAAGTCCCGAAACATTGAAGACATGGTTCGGAAGTTGTTGTACAAATCACATAACATGCGCTTCGTTTCCTTGTCGTAGGCTTCATTGGCTTGCCGTCTTCGTTCGGATGAATGATGGTGTCGGTGCGGACGCCGGGGCGGATCGTTAGATCGTGAGGACGATCTAAATGCCATGCTCTGATACCAATTGATGCAAAATAGTTCCGGCGTCGACGATAAAATTTAAAATAATATTTTGGTGGATTTTGGTAGAGAAAGAGAGGGGTTGAGAAGATGAACACGCCGGAATGCGCGGGGTTGAAGGAAGAAGAACCGCGGAGATCGCGTGGAGGGAGAAGGGAGAAAGAGAGAGAGAGAATATTTCTCAAATTTGATTCATAATTGACCTCTAACTAACTTAATTGGACTCTAACTTATTTAATTGACCAAAATTGCAATTAAACTCTACGAAATAAACGTTGAGATCACAGGCGATCTCAATTATTTAATTAGACCGATATGACCGCTAAAAACGTAAATAAAATTGATAATTATTTAATTAAATAAATGTGGCCCCATAATTTGGGGTCACGCTGCATCACCACACATTCCAACAGATCTTCAACTTGTTGATATTTTTACTAAGGCAGTGACTAAGAAGCGGCTTTCCTGGATAACTTCCAAGTTGGGCATGATTGATGAATATGCTCCAACTTGAGGGGGAGTGTTAGAGATTACCGTAGATTGATGTTTTCGTATTTATCACCGTTTCCTTATTATCACTGTTTCCTTACTTATCATTGTAACTCAATAGGGGTATTTATGTAAGTTCCCCTCTGAGCATTCTTGGAATGCACGTGGCCTTGGGTTCCCGGAGAAGATGGAGTTGTTGAAGAGGCTTTTCGTGAGGTGGCATGGAGATGTAGTATTGCTGTGAGAGACTAGTATCAATTCTTGGACCAGTATGTTGTGGGCCTCGATTGGGGGCTCTAGGCTGATCGATTTTAAAGTAGTTGACACAATTGGCAATGCTGGGGGGATCCTTATGGGGTGTGATGGAGATTGTTTTGATTTTATAGCTAACTGGGTTACACATATTTTCTGTTGCTTAAGGAGAAGCAAAGGCGGGGAGTAGCGAGCTTTCTCGAGTGTTTGTGGTCCCACGTACCCGAATCTCAGACCGAGAGTATGGGAGGACCTGCGAAGTGCCATCCTGCAGTTTGTCTCGTTGCCTTAGCGATCGATAAATACTTCAATGTTACTTTATTTCTGGATGATCATCCTCGTTTGCGTGGGAGTCGGGATTAGGGATACGAGCCTTTGTAGAGATGATACATGAATTGCAGTTAAACGTGTTAGATGCAAGGGACTGTCGTTATACTTGGTGAAGCTCAGGAGTGAGGTAGAGAATCGATCGCTTCCTCTGCTCAACCCTTTTATTAGCTATTCTCCCTTTCTCTTCGACTAATGCTCCCTCGCTCGCGTTCGGATCATAGCCCCTTATTGTGGAATTCGGGAGAGGGTTTCATCACATAGTCATTCTTTCGGTTTGAGAAACCCTGATTATTAAAGGAGGGCTTCAAGAAGAAGGTCATAGATTTTTTGTTGTCATTCCATTCCAAGGGCTCTGCGACCGCAAGTTTAGTTCGTAAGCTTGATGTCGTGAGGTCACATCTCTTGAGTTGAAGGAGATTCGAGCGGAGTGTGGGGTCTTGTCGGGAAGCAATGCAGTCTACAGTTTCTAGTCTGAATTGTGTAGGAGATGCATAAGATCTCTCTCTACTAAGCTGGTGAAGAGAAGTGATCATTAGAGGATTACCCAGGAGGATGGGAAGGCATAAATTGAGTGGTGGCTGATGTTGGGGCAACATTGGATTAAAAAGGGGGATGCCAATATGAAGTTTTTCGATTCCATTGCAAATGGAAAAAGATGCCGCGATGACATCAACTTGGTGAAGGTGGGGGATGGCCTTTATGTGGGAGATAAAGAGGTAGGCAAAGCTGCCAAGGTTCAGGAAAGCGGTATGCATATGCATTCAGACAGGTCACCGAATAACGATTAAACGGTATGTGGGGGAATATACATGGTATATGCGGTTTCCTAATTTTTTATTTAAAAATAAAAAATCTACAAAAGTGACTACAACCGAAATGAATTATGAATAAGTTTGGTCCAACAAAAGATTAAAGAAAAATGACTTTCATGTAATGCTCAAAACAATATCTATCAGTCCAATATCGATACTTTAATAGAAAAGTTGCCACACATAGTAATTGACAACAATCACCAAAATATGCAAGTATCCGAAAGAAAATCGAAATTCAATACTCCCTACTCGTGGCTCTCTCTGGGCTATTTTTTAACAATGATCAATACTATGTGGAAGATGTAATCACTCTGGGCAGATCTCTTTTTTAGACATGTCTTCTACAAGTTTATTGCTTTAATATTGGGACATATATTGACAAGGGGGTGTTTCTCTCTTTTTTATTTCAGAAAAAAGAACCAATTATGGGAGCATGTCAAGTTGCCAAAGGGAAGGAAAGTTGTTGACTGTAAATGGGTTTTCAAGAAAAAAGGATTTTCAAGCAGTGAAGGCATCATATACAATGCATGCCTAGTTGCGAAGGATTACAATAAAAAAGAATTTCTGGATTACAATGAGATATTCTCTCATGTTGTAAAATATACATCCATTAGGGTACTAAGAGCTCTTGTGGCACATCGAGACTTAGAGTTGGAGCAGTTAGATGTGAAGACAACTTTCTTGCATGGTGAACTTGAAGAGGACACTCTTATGATCCAACCAGAGGGATTCACATTTCAGATCAAAGAGGACCATGTGTGTAGTTTGAAGTCCTTGTTTGGGCTTAAGCAGTCTCCCAGAGAGATATACAACATGGGTTCAACATGAGCCCATGCAACTATTGTGTTTACTGTAACAAGGTGAAGGATGGGCCCTTCATCTATCTTTTACCGTACATCGACGACAAGTTGATTGTTGCCAAGAAGAAGAGTACCATAGATGATCTGAAGAAGCTCCTTAGTTTAGAGTTTGACATAAAGGACCTTGGTGCAACGAAAAGGTTCTGAGGATGAAGATCATTAGGGGGTGTTTTATTATTTTAGAAGAACTACATTGAGAAAGTTGTAATGAGATTTGGGATGTCTACAACCAAGCCTTTATGTATTCCATCCGCTGAGAATATTCATTCGTCGATTTTCTCGCACCTCAATCAGACTCAGAGAAGGAACATATGTCACGAGTTCCCTATGTCAGTGCAGTTGGGAGTCTTATGTATGCCATGGTATGCACAAGACCGTGTATCGCTCATGTCATAAGTGTTGTTAGCAGATTCATGGAAAATCCAAAGAAGGAGCATTGTCAAGTTGTGAAACAGATTTTTCACTATCTGAGAGGAACATGTGACATATGCCTCATCTACAGAAGTAATTTAGAATGTTTGGTTGCTGGATATTCAGATTTAGATTATGTTGCAGATGTTGATGAGAGGAGATCTATGACATTCTATGTTTTTACTTTGGGCAGTTTTTCATCAGTTGGAAAGCTAACTTACAACCATCAGTTATTTTGTCTACCACAAAGGCATAGTATATGGCTTTGTCGGAAGCTGCGAAGGAAGGTATATGGCTGAAGGCTTAGTCGAAGATCTCAGTCTACAACAAAATCATGATATATTATATTACGACAGTCTCAATGAAATATGCCTAGCCAAGGATCAAGTGCATCATGAGAGGATCGAGTATATAGATGTCGTATATCACTTCATTCATTATGAGAAGAGGATCAATGTGAAGATGGTCAACAAAGTAGATAACCTAATCGATATGTTCACAAGTAGTTCATGGGAGTAAGTTCAAAAATATTTAGACTTGCTCAATGTCGACAGTTGGCAGTAGCGTCATGAAGGGGTTGGCATCGACATGACGATGCTTGACAAAGCTTCTCAAAGGGTTTAATCCAAGATGGAGATTTTTGAAATGCCTTGAATCCTAACCATCCGAACTAAGTTGAAGAACCGTTGTATCCAACCCCCATTCACACCATACCCCACCGAACAAGGGTCTCGCTGCCCAGTTAGCGAACTAGGGGAGGGGGTGTGGGGACAGTTCCCCTGGATTTTTTTATTGATGATTCATTTTCTATTTGAGTATCCGGATCCGTTTGAGTCGAGGATCCATCTGTAGCAGGAGTAGTATGCAAACTCCCCTAGGGTTAGGACTCTCAATATTCCGCGTATTCTTCTTTTTTCACATAGTGAACACGATCGTCGCTGCTCAAGGACGTAGCTCAATTATGGGTGAACCTTGTAAATCCTTGTGTATTTGTGTTTGCTTGCTTGATCGTATGTGTGTGTTTTACTTCCACCATTTGCAACAATTTTCCATGGGTTTGACATCTAAAACTCGATGGATGAGAGAACTTGGCAAGGTTGACATGTGGCCTAAATCTCAAAGAATCTTGTCTAACTCCATATCTTTATTTATGAAACAAGATCGTCCGATTTCTTGCTGTTATGTTAGAGCAATTATCAAATGTTGAAATTTAGTTTCTTGTCGAAGATAACTTTTGGCTAATAAGAATTAAAAAACTTTTGGTTAAGAAACATAGTTGACACAGAGAAGCCACTTTTGTTGACAAATTGCTTTTGTTCGATGACCCCACTAATAGCCAGAACGTTGATTTTTTATGAACGTCTCTGCTTCGCATGTAGTACAAATTTAAGGTTTTCTCTAGTATGCTATTCAAATCAGCTTGTCTAAACTTTGTTTCTGTGCATGGGTTGGGTGCAAACGTGTCATTTCTAAATTATGGACCCCTTTCAGAAAAACTAATGGCATCTTTAGTTATTTTTCATTTCTTCATGTTTTGACATCTCACTCATGTTTCTCTTATATGCAGAGGCATCAGCTTTCAGTGACAATGAGAATGAGGTACGGGATTTTAAGGCCAGAGACAATAGTTGTTGTTAATTGAGAGGTACTCCATGCCTTGTATTCTCCAAAATTTAAAGCTCTTGTTTCTTTTCTTGCAGTCCTTAGAGATGAAGGCTCAGAAAGCTCTAGAGTGCCCTTGCGTAGCTGAGTTGAGAAGTGGTCCTTGCGGAACTCAGTTTACTGAAGCATTTCTCTGTTTCATGAAAAGTACTGCAAATGAGAAGGTAGCATTGCTTAAGCATATATTTGTGTCGCTGCAACACTTTCTGCATAAAGGAAATATCTGTTGTTGAGTAAAAGATACTTAGTTTCTTCATATAAGAGCATCTATTGTTATGGTACACCATAGAGTGAAAAAATACACAAGGACCTCTGGTGCAGTTTGGCTCGGCTTGCTATTGCATCAATCTAAAGAAACTTTAAGAAGTATCGTGGTTAACATATATGTCGTCGGATCCGTAAAAGTCGCAGTGCAACCCCGAAAAAGATCTCTATGGATGAGATATCTCATGAAGTGGCACTCAACCTCTAAATGTTATACTCTACTCATGAAACACGAGCTTGTTTTCTGTGTATAAGGACTGTGTTGTCGCATCTTAACTCTATTGCTTTGCATGGTGGAAAATGAAGATTAGTATTTACTGCATGTATCCACCTCATCTGATGTCTGAGCTTCTTCCTCGCATTCTCTCTCTGCACTATGTTGGGAAAAGATGAATCGTTGTTTATTCCATGAACCCTAGGCTCTCTTATATAGGAGAGTAGCCTATGGATAAATTACATAAGACATGCATAAGCAAAATGAATTAAGTAGTATAAGAAACAGGAAATAAATAACGTAACATAAATATATCTCTACACTTCCCCTCAAGATGGAGCATAGATGTCGACCATGCTCAGTTTGGATGAGCACTTCTGAAAAGGTCCTCGGAATAAGGCATTGGTGAAGATATTTGCAGTCTAGTCCCCTAAGTTGACATGAGATGTGGAAATAAAACCCTTCTAAATCATGTCACATATATAGTGGCAATCATCCTCGATGTGCTTGGTGCGTGTTGGATTATTTGCAACAAATATAACAGCCTGATTGTCACATTTCAGTGCCATAGGAAGAGGAACCTCTATATGTAGATATGTAAGAACAACTCGAACCCACATCATTTCTGTATTAACCTGGATCATAACCCTATATTCACTCTCAACACTCAAGGCCTTAAATGTCGGATTTCGGTTTCGTTTCGGTGACTGACCGAAACGAAATTTCGGTCGAATTTCGGTCGAAATTCGACCGAAATTTCGGTCATTTCGGTTGTTTTTTCAACTAAGGCCCCCAAATTTCGGTCGACACAAGGCATTTCGGTTGGATTTCGGTAACCCATCGAAACCGAAATTCGACCGAAATTCGGTCGAATTTCGGCGAAATTTGATGCCATGTCAACACTAGATCTAGCTACAACAATTTGTTCTTTGCTCCTTTATGAGACAAGTGAATCTCCAACATATACAACGAATCCAGTGATGGACTTCCTATCCTTTGGACGCCCTGCATAATCTGAGATGGTGATCTCCTTGCCTTTTCTAAACAGTAGACCTACACCTAGAGATGATTTAAGATACCTTAGTATCATCTGTATAGCATCCATTTGGACTTGACACGGTTTCTCCGTGAACTGGCTCACCCGACTAACAACAAATGAAATATCGGGTCTGGTAATGATAATATAAAGGAGCTTTCCTACTAGCTCTCTATATCTCCTCCTATCAACCTCATCGGTATCATCATCATATAGTTTCATGCTTGGATCCATGGATGTGGTGGCAGGTAGACATCCAAGCATTCCTGTGTCACTTAGCAAATCAGTGACGCATCTCCTTCGAGTCATCATAAGCCCTTGTTGATCTAGTCCCAGAAAGTATCTAAGAGCTTCAAGATCCTTGGTGACAAATTCACGACCTAGAAATTCTTTCACCCTCTTGATTCCTTGTATGCCATCTTCTGTAATAAGAATATCATCAACATACACCAGAATAGCAACCGTACCTCTGGAGGTTCTCTGTATGAACAGGGAATGATATGCATTCGATTGTTTGAAGCCCTGCTTCTCAAACAAATCTGAGAGCTTCTGGAACCAAGCTCTCGGGCTCTGCTTAAGTCCATAGATTGCCTTGTGAAGTCTATACACCTATGTACACTCCCCCTCAGTAGTAAACCCTGGTGGCTGCTGCATGTAAAGTTCCTCCTGAAGATTACCATGTAAAAATGCATTCTTGACATCAAGCTGAAATAGAGGTCAGTCTTTAATTACAACAACTGATAACAAAATCCGTAGGGTAGAATGGTGAGCAACTTGTGAGAATGTATCAAGATAATCCACCCCATGTGTCTGAATAAAGCCACGAGCAACAAGGCAAGTCTTATACGGGTCAATACTGCCATCCGCATTCTGCTTCACTGTGAACACCCATTTGCAACTCACGACAGACGCCCTAGTGGGAGCCGAGACTAGACTCCATGTACCTCTAGATAGAAGAGCCATCATCTCCTCCATAGCTAGACGCCACCTGCTATCATTCAAGGCATCCTTGTAAGTCCGTGGTATGGCCACGGTGGATAGAGCAGTAACGAACCTCCTGAAATCACTCGTCAGACGCTCAAAGGTGATATGAGAAGCAATCGGATATGAGGCGCACGAACGCTTTAGTTTCCTAATAGAAATAGACAAAATCAAGATCATCATTATTCTTGTCTCCAACTTGGTCATCAACCTCCTGAGGTACCTCATGCTGAGAAACAATATTAGTTCCATCATTACTATCAATATTTTCAGAACAAACCTGGGGCATGCTTGATGACGAACCATGAACATGAGCAGGAACAGGTCTTCGACTGTAATGATGTAGTAGCGGTGGAACCGAAACAAACAGAGGTAGTGGTTCTGATGGTTGTGATGGAGCTAGTGGAATTAGAGATGGTGATGATGGTGGTTGGTGTATGCATGAAAGGACATATCGATATCGGTATCGATATCGGTACCATGTCGATACCGACGCCATATCGCCGACATCGGGATTCAGCTCGCCTTTTTTGCATGTCGATACCCGATATCGGACATATCGACGATATATCGGTGACCTGTCGATACCGATATATCGCCGATATATCGGGATACGGCCTTCCATGGGTGTATGGGTGGTAGTGATGGAATGTAGACCTCATTATCCGAGTCTGAAGTTATCAACTTGTCACCTGTAGGAGAGAAATACACGACGAACTCAAAAAATGTGACATCGACAGTGACATAATAATTCTTGTATAGCGGATTATAGCAACGATAATCCTTTTGGGTTCTGGAGTACCCTACAAAGACACATTTGACCGCCCTGGGAGAGAGCTTGTCACTCCCTGGAGACAACCTGTGAACAAAGGCAACATATCCAAAAAAACGAGGGCTAAGAGAAAACAGATCCTTTTCAGGAAAAACAAGTGAAAAGGGGACCTTCTCCCCTAGCACCGAGGGGGGCATACGATTAATGAGATAACAAGTCATAAGAGCTGCATCACCCCAGAAAGAATGTGGTGCACAACTTTGTATCGGAAGAGTACATGTGACATCTAGAAGGTGACAGTGTTTTCTTTCTGCAATAATATTCCGTTGAGATGTATAAGCACATGATGTTTGATGGAGAATACCTTGAGAGGACAAGAAATGAGATAGCACACGAGTACATAATTCTAAGGCATTGTCAGTCCTTATAATCTTAACGGAAGTTGAAAAAAACATTATGCACTTAATGAAATTTATGATTACATTTCCTGCTTCTGATTTATTCTTCAACAAGAAAACCCATGACAGACAACTAAAATCATCCACAACAACTAAATAGAACCTGTGTCCCTGATGATCGGGAACACGACTCAGACCCCAAATGTCGACATGGAAAAACTCAAAAGGGGAGCTACTACTCCGACTCTGATTATGAGGGAAGACAAACTGATGATGCTTCCCTAACTGGCACGCCTCATAATTGAACGAGGAATAGGGAGAAATCTGAGGAAGGACTTGACGTAGTTTCTGAAGCGGGAGATGGTCGAAGCGCAGATGTCAAAGAAAAGAAGAGACCAGTCCAGTGGAATGGGAAGGTAGGCCAACGTACGGTGTTTGAACCAGTCATATAGCCCATTACTCACAGCCACAACCAATCACCTGTCTCGTAAGAATGTCATGAAAAACAAGCGAAGATGGCTCAAATATTGCTCTACAATTTAAATCTCTTGTAACTTGACTAATAAACAATAAATTCATCGAGAATTCAGGAGCATGCAACATATTATGCAATTACATAGAGGGCGTCAAGGTGATCTCCCCTTGTCCTGTGATTGGGGAACGGGTCCCATCTACTATGACCACAATCCTCCCCGGAGAAACATGCTTGTAGGTTGTAAGTTGATTTATCTCCACACAAATGATGTGTGGCACCGGAATCTAAGATCCATTCTGAAATATCCGAGGTATGAAAGGAAGTAGATGCATGAACGCTACCTGAGGTACTAGCTCCTGCATTCGCATCAATGTCCGGACTTGTCTCTGTAGCAGGTGAAGGGGTACCTCCTGTGGGCATGAGGTCTCTGAGTCAAGATACAAGCTTATCATATCGCTGATCTGATGTAGGAGGAGATGCATAATGCTGAGTCTGCTATGCTATGCATGCAAATGCTTGAAAACCATGCTTGGAGTAGCAGGTATCTTCAGAATGACCAGATCTATGACAAAAGGTACGAGGTGGTCCACGTCCACGACCACCTCTACCACGTGATCCTCGTCCACGGTACTGAGAGGGACTGCCTCTTCCACGAGAAGCTGTCATAGCAGAGGAATTCGACACTGTAGCAGCAGTGGAGATATTGATCTGGCTCAGTCTCTAGAAGGCCTCCTCCATGGGAGGAATAGTAGCATCAACAAGTATCTGAGAGGGGACAACTTCATACTGGGAGTCAAGAGAAGCCAGGAAGACTCCAACCATTGTAGCATTCCGGTATGTCTTCAATTGCTCTGAGGTAGCGGTCAGAGGCATGAAGCTATGCAGCTTCTTAAACATCCCACATAAAGCAGTATAATGGGCTTGTAATGGTCGATCATTCTGTTTTATAGTGAAGATGTCATGCTGAAACTGTAATATTTTTGTCTCATTCTTGGCTTGGGAGTACGTTGCAACAAGAATGTCCCACTAGCTTTGGCAGTGGGCTGATGCAAGACGTCGTTTGCAATTATCTGGAATCAAGGTTCTAGACAACCAGACCAATGTTCAGGAAGGCGGTATGCGGTATTCAGTCGGAGGGGTCACTGCATAGAGAGTATGCGGTTTGCGGGAGAGTATACAGGGAGTATGCGGTTTTATGCGATTTGGTATTTTTTATTATTAAAAATATAAATATATTTTTAATATCCTATTAATATCATCTAAATATTATATCTCTTGAATATAATAATAAAGAATTGAAGGCACAAGGAACAAAACTATTGGGATAAAAAGTAATATAGAGTCAAATGAGCAAAAACATCAATTAAAAGAGCGTTAGGTCGGGTGTCTGAGTTTAGGTTTGGGTTTTACAAAATGTTTATTTGAAAATCGGTCGCATAGTCGGCCGCATATACCGCATACTCGGCCGAGTATGCGGCCTGACCCGCCTAGATGCCGATTTGGTCATACTCGGAGCGCCAAGGCTTCCGAGTATGAGTATGCGGCCGAGTATACGGTATACTCGTTCAATTTCCTGAACACTGAACCAGACCTGAGCATATGCATCATCAGCCTCCCACGAGACATACAACCCTGTCTTCTCTATTGGTTCTTCATCGGTAAGAATGCGTTTCTTACTTATCGACTTCATTAGGCTCATGAACTGCATGGCCCATAATTCGTAGTTCGACCCATCCATCCTTACAATGGGCACAGGACCTCTGAAGGCGTCTGTGGTAGGGATATCGACCTTGCTTTCCGACATGATAACTAGAGAAGACTAGGGGTTGTCGACTAGATAAACTTTCGTCTACACTGACCTATAGAGGTTTGGTTGCATGTGCAGACTCAAGCAACCAAACCCATTAACAGAGGAGCGGTGGTGGAGTGGGCGGAGGGCAGCGGGGCCGCAGGGGGCCTAGCAGCGGTGCAGTGGGGCTGTAGTACCCCTGACGACAGGGTAGAGGGGGCCACGGAGTTCGTACGACAGTCTAGAAGGGCCGCATGTAGCAGCAGGTGCCCCAACGATGGGCTAGAGGAGCTGTAGGGGCCCTGGCGGCAGGCTACGACAGGCTAGAGGGGCAGCAGGTGCCTTGGCGGTAGGCTAGAAGGGGCGCAGGTAGGGATGAGCATGGGCCGGGCTGGGCCGGGCTTTGAAGGGCCCAGGCCCAAGCCCGCTTAAAAAATTCGGGCCTTGGGCCGGGCTTAGGCCCGCAATTTTTTTTTGTTCGGCCCAAGCCCAGGCCCGACCCAATTCCTTTGGGTTGGGCTTGGGCAGGGCCGGACCATCTCCCAACTAGATATTATTAACTTTGACTCTTTTGTTTCAAGTTAATCTCAACTCAAGTTACACAAGCCAAAATTGATTAAAATATGTACCATAATACTTGTGAAACAACTAAAATTCAATTCTACCAAATCCGAATTTACACATGTGCACTCTTATGCTAGATACCATGAATGTCCCTCATTTATAGAAATAGAAAGAGTGAACCAAACTTACCCAGTTAACAATAACAAGTGCACCAGATCCTACGTGTTAAAAAATGGGCATATTGGATAAATGTACAATAATAGAAAATGTTTTGATTGAAAAAAATAAATACTAACAAATTCAAGAATAACCAAAAGATTCTAAACCAAATACTAATTAAGGAAAATTAGTTATTAATTGAAATACGTTGATTATCAACTCATGTCACATGCTTGACTTTCTTGATTTATAAACATTGTATGAAGACATGAGACAAGAAGGGAGTGCACGTGAAATAGGAGGGAGTTTTCATACATGTGGGATGTGAGAAACGTTTCGGGCCTCTTCGGGTCGGGCCCTTGGGCCGGGTCGGGCTGGGCCGAGCCAAGCCCGAGCCCAGCCCAAAAAAATTTTGGGCCTAAATATTGAGCCCAAGCCCGGCCTGATATTCCTTTGGGCCTGAGCCGGGCCGGGCTTTTTGGGCTGGGCTTCGGGCTGGGCCGGGCTGGCCCAGCCCAATGCTCATCCCTAGGCGCAGGGGCTCGGGAGAAACTGCCGCGGGGCCGTGTGGGCCTTGCGATGTCACCGGTGGGGTCGCAGAGGCCAGGTGGCGTGGTCGCGTGGGAGGCTCGTGCAGCTGGGATGGCCTAGAGCCGCGCACGAGGCCGAGGCCGAGAGAGAAGGACCGAGCGATGCGCGAGAGGTTTGTGGTGGGGATTAGGGTTAGGGTTTCGGTATAGGAGCTCCGGTCTAGGACTGCCACTCTGATACCATGTTGAGAAAAGATGAATCGTTGGTTATTCCATGAACCCGAGGCTCTCTTATATAGGAGAGTAACCTATGGATAAATTACATAAGACATACATAAGTATAGGGAATTAAGAAGTAGTACGAGAAACATGAAATAAATAACGTAACATAAATATATCTCTACACACTCGAGTAAAGTATCATTACTTCTTTCTTTCTCCACTAAGTGACCAGATTTCCTTGAGATAGGTGAAGAAGCCGATGGTGGACTTCCTACCCGCTAGGCACCCTGCATAATTGATATCATATTATACTGCAATATCCAGTGGTGATGTTATTATAAAAAATAAACCCTTCTAGGGACGACCCTAATATACCTCAAGGCATCATAATGTTCATGTGAAGACATGCTCATAAATGTTTAAGTTTTTCAACTATCAGGTATATGCCAAGTCCGTTAAAAGTATGATAGAGGTGCTTCCCAATTAATCCACGATACTGCCCCTCATCCTCTAGTCCTTCCTCCTTATATAGCCGAGCCTAGATCCAGAAGAATGTGGGCCAGTTTAGTACTTAATGTGCCCATATCCTGTAGAATATCAACTGCATACTTCCCGAGTCAAAGTCCTCAGTGACTGCAGGCTACCTCCTACCTAAGGAAGTATCTCATTGCCTCATTTTCTGGATCATTAAGTGAACTGACATCTGCTTCACTTTTATGATCCCCTGCTCGTTATCTCTTGTTAAGTTTATATCATTGACATAGATCTGCATAACCAAATGCTTCTACTTATCCTCCTGATGAACATCGAGTGATTTGACGAAGCCCTTTCTCTCTAGTTGCTCTTAGAGCTAGGGGACTCGTGTTTGTGACTCTACTTAAGATCACAGATGGCCTTCTAAAGTAAATTGACCTTCAACACCCCCAAAGCTCAAACTAAAGTGGTTGTTGCAAATACATGACCTCTTCAAGATCCATGTAGAGGAAATTATTCTTTACATTCAACTGATGTAAAAACCATCGACTGTGCATGTCATTGATGAGGAGAATATGAAGAGCCGATAGTCGAATCACCAAGAGAAAGTGTCAAAGAAATATACCCCATAGGTTTAGGTGAATCCGCTAACAATGAGTTATGCTTTACAATGAACACTCAGTTGGAACTTGGAACCAACCACCCTCCAACTCGCGAGTGGGTCTACCAAGGTCAAGGTATCCTTAAATATCAGAGCTGTCATCTCCTCATCCATGGTCCCTTTCCATAGGGGCTGAAAAAGAGCCTAACTATGTGAAATCAATATATTTACTCTCAATATGTGATGCAAATAGGATTTTGCACGGCGATGAAGAATTAATTTGATGGTGGATTTTCGGTGGAGAAGAAATAGTAGTGGTTGAGAAAGAAGACTCGTCGGAGAATGAGGGATTTTGGAGAAGAGAATCGCGGAGATCACGTAGGGAAGAGAGAGACGAGAAAGGGAGATAGAGATAAAATCTCAATTTAGTTGTAATCTGACCTGTCTAAACAATAGAATACCATCCCCTTTATATAGGAGGAGTGGGGTTAGAAAGATAGAATAAAAATTCAAATCGACTCTAATTGATTTGAATCAAAATTCAAATCTACCTTATCCTAATTTGACTCTAATTTGAAATTCGAAATTCAAATTGAAAACCGGCTACTAATTTGAGATCACACGCGATCTCTTTTATTTAAATAGAAAATGCGATAACTCGAATAAACGTAAATAAAATTAGCCTCTAATTAAGGGATAAAAAGTAGAAAATGAGGCCATATTTATCTGTTTCACACTACATCAATTCTCCTCCGCTTGAAAAATTCGTCTCCCGACGAATTGCTTGATGTGCAGGCTTGAAGGTTGATAAATTTAATTCAGCGTTCTCGATCATCCCTTAGAAGAACTGGTGTGGAGCAAATGGCGGAATCCATCTGTGCGCAGTGTGAAGGTTGGAGCCGGTAGCTTTATGACGGAATAACATGTGTGGCGCGAATGCGGGCGTCCACTCAGATTTTGTCCCCTTGACGTGGTGCTTAAAAATTTGATGAGGCATCTCCAGATTGAGTGTCTCAGCCTTGGAGATTCCATAGCAAAGCAATGGCACAAATTTAATAGAGGAGAAGATGTGGCCAATGAATTAAGCCATAGGGCCTTTAAATAGGTAAAAACCACATTCCTATTCCTAATCGGAAGAGATATCCTCCCAATTTCTGATTTTCAGCACCTCTTTTTAAGTATTTCCACTTTAGGGGGTGAAATTGCAATTTTCGTACCCCTTCATTAAACAAAGATTGTAAGAGGAGCTTTTGAGTTTCCCCTTTGAATAAAAACTTTTGCAAGGAGGGCCTTTATGCAATTATTCCAAATTACTCCCCAATTGCTATTTTGGTGGGATTCGACTTCTCTTGAATTGAAGCCCTCTGAGATGAAGGACCACGCTAGGGTTTCGTTTCTTTTCTAGAGGGGAGGTGGCGGCGGCGACCTGGGCATGGGTGCCACCAACTTCGGTGGTGGCGATAGGGATGGACTAGAGATGGGGACTCGAGTGGTGCGAGACCGAGATAAGCTGCAGGAGGTGGGGGGGGGGGTGGCGGGAGGGTGCATCATCGGGTAGGGAGGTGGAGAGGGAAGTTGGCGGAGGGGTGTTGTAGGAGTGTGGCGATGGCATCAGGGAGAGGTGGAGGGGGGTCGGGGAAGACACTGGAAGGTGGTGACGTGGATAGTGAGGGCTCGGTCGAGAGGAGCGAGAGGAAGTGGTGTGGCAAAGGTGGAGAGATGGGTCTTCGTCGTGGCTTGCGGGAGGAGGAAGACGGAGTACAGCTGTTCGACCGGCTGACATCGAACAAAGGTGGAGAGATGGGTCTTCGTCGTGGCTTGCGGGAGGAGGAAGACAGAGTACAGCTGTTCGACCGGCTGACATCGAACAATCGCGGTTTGATACGTGGCAGTAAAAAAAGTAAAATGAAAAAGAAATTAAAAGAACAAAAATAAAAAAGGAAATGGAAATAAAATGGACCGTTGGATGAAGGGTTACTTCATCCAAACAACCCATAAAGGGAGCGAATAAGAGGAGTTACGTCGGGGGCACGTGGCGGCTCCAGGAGTCACCACATGTCAAACCCACGAAATTCAGAAATTTAATTAAAACAAAAAATAAAAACAAAATAGAAAATAAAGTCAAGTAAAAAATGGTCTTATGAAAGTTGCTCGTCTCAATACAACAACAAAGCCTTTTCCCACAATTAAGGAGGCTCGTCTCAATGATCTACAACTTTCATGAAGGAACTAAAATCAAAAGAAGTCATCTGTACAAAGTGTATTTTTAGTGCTCTTCTATGTACACAGAATACCTGAGTTTTTATGTTTTGTAATTATTTTATGTTTTTTAAAAAGGAAAATTCAAAATAAAATCAATAAAAAAGAAATATTTACATATTAATATATTTTCTGGTATTTTTAATAATTAATAAAATAAAGAAATAAAATAGGGTTGACTTATGTACAAACTCTTTATACAGACACACAGAACGATTCATTTTCTTTGATTTTTAGTTCATTTTAGATTTGGATTTTTGGACACTTTATTATAACTTAAATCAAAGAAAATAAATAAAAAAGAGTTAATTTTGTATATAAAATGATACGGTCAAAGTCATACAAAATATACAATGTACAATGAGGATCCAAAACCTAAGTTTCACATATGAACTCCGGTTCTTTTGAATTTGGTCTTGTTTTGTAGATAATTGAATGTACACTAATTCAAAAGTGAATAGGATTCATAGGATATTGACAATATATGAGAGATATTTGAATTTCCGTCTTTTTGTCTCAAAACCAAGGTTTGATTTTCTGTCACAAATACATGTTAGCATTTTTCTAATATTTTTCATTTTTTAATGTTAGTAACATGTAAACCAAGACCCTAAATATCGATTTCGGTCACCATTTCGGTGACCACCAAAATAGAATTTCGGTGGAATTTTGGTCGAAATTCGATCGAAATTTCGATCATTTCGGTCATTTTTTGTACTAGAGCCCCCATATTTCGGTCATTTCGGCCATTTCGGTCGAATTTCGATTTCGACGGGATATCGATTAATGACAGAAATTCGACGGAATTTCGCTGAAATTTGATGCCATGATGTAAACAATGGAGTTGATTTTATTGCATTTGGGGTTAGTATAAAATAAAGAAAAATAGGGGAAATTATGTTATAACAGAGGTGATAATATACACATAATTTCTGGCCTCTTATTAAAGCAATTATGAATATTAAAATATGGATATTATTTACACATGCATGAATGATAACTATGCAAAATAATATTAACAAGCGATTAATTACTAAGGAATAAAGCTCTATTTTCAGCTTTTAAAGTGATGAATCATAGATTCATCACTTGTGCGTAAGCTTTGGCCCTTTGCTCGATCATGCCATCGCCTCCATTGGAAGTAACACACCTTCACTTGCCTTGGTGTCTACTGTAGCGAAGGCTTAGGCAACATAAATTAATTACAACAACACCTCCACACACCTAGGCACTGCCAGCGTTGCTGGAGATGAATATTGGATCTTTCGTTAGCTCCAGAGCTCGCAACACGTAGTGCCCCTTGTTAAGCGCCATCGGCATCGTCTTCTCTAGGCCTGAGGAGGTGGCCCCACGATGGTAGAATCCCTCACAATTTCATGCATGAGGTGGCATCCCCATCTCCGCGGAATCATCAGGTGGTACCACCATCATCTCGTTCTCGTGCACCATTATAGGGAGGGGGCATTCTTCGGTCAGGTGGCATGTGACAAGCCATGCCCCACTTCCCCTCATGATTCAACCCCCACCCCCTGTTTACATCGTTGATTGGCGGCACCCACCGGTCAACCTCGGCACAACATCGAGACAGAAATAATAAAGAAAGGGCTGCGTTCGACCCTCCTGGCAATGCTCTTCCATTTGAGTAACGATAATTAGGCCCTCGTGAAGTTGATTATTATGGCTTCATTAGACGAGTTCCCTGAAGGGAATCCTAGTTCTTCGTGCATGACATGACGCCAATACCCTTTCCTTTTAATGAAAAAAGGGACCTATTAGCTATATTAAAAAAATGGAGGGGACTACCGGCATGGCCTCAAATTTCAACAAAATTCCACCGAATTTCTTCGAAATTTCCATTTCTTTAGGTCACCGAAATCGAAACGCTACCTCATTTTTAAGGATTTCAATGAAATATCAGCAAATGTCAACAAAATTTCATCGAAATTGTATATCGTTTCGGCAAAACAACAAAAATGAGGGAATATACCCTTTGCTTTCATCGAAATGTGCATATATTAATGATTTTCACTTGTTTATTCACCGATGTGTTGAGTTGTTAAAGTGCTTTACATTGTTTGAAGAAGTTCTTTAGTTAGTTTCTAAATTTTCAATCTAAATCCAAACTAAATCAGTGCTACACAAGATTTAAGAGTTAGATTCAAGATTTAATTGAAGAGATTTTTTTATTCTTTCTTTATTTTGATATATATATATATATATATTGGTTTGTAGTTATTATGTGTCACCTCATTCTTATTGGAGAGGTGATTATCATGGCTTTTGCTTCCAATTTAGTATACAGTTCTGACTCTAAACAACACATTGCCTTACATATCAACATGTGCGATGATTATGACGACGATTCCACTTCAAAACTTATATTTGCACTTCTATTTTACAAATAAGTGTGCACTTCTATTTTATTTATTGACTCAGGAATATAACAAAACCTTAGCTTTTGGAAAAAGTCAAGTTTAGAGTCATTTCTAAGATTTCCGATGATATCAACGAAATTCCACCGAAATTCCATGAAATTTCTCTTTTCGGAGTTGTCGAAATGAAACCAAAATCTGAAATTAAGGCCTTGTTGCCCAATTAGATGTTTTACAGTAAAAGGAGATGCACAAATTGGGTCACAACTGCAAATATGGAAAAAAGGAGGAAGAGTTGGGTCAAATTGGGTCGTAATGATTTGAAAAAAAGAAGAGAGACAATCCGAAAAAATAATGCTTATAAAAAAGGAGAAAGACTGCTTAAAAAAACCGAAAAAATGAGATTGGCTTTTTTCTCCCAACTTGCTCGCGCAACATATTTCCCTACAAGTATGGGAGAAAGTAGGAGTATTGTATAGAGATTTCAGATTCAGACTCTACCTGTTCGAGACACTCCATGTTTAAGTGACCTTGTTTCTCTAAGTTCTCCGACGATTAGACTCATTCCAATTTCAGTGACTATGACAGTTGCAGAGCACAAGTTCTTTAACGAGGAGACTCATTTTGGTTCATGTGACTCTACGCAGTATGTGGCACACATTTTCCGACGAGGAGATTCATTTTGATTTAGGTGACTCTACGCAGTAAAGAGCACATATTCTTCGTAGATTCAGTTTCGGTGAACAAACATTGTATAGAGTACACGTTCTCCTACGAGTAGACTTGCTCTACTCCACTGCAATTCTTCCTCACCAGCATGGTATGAGAAGCAACGTTCTCGACAAGCAACCGACAGAGTTTGCATTGAGTTGATATTGTCCATAGTGTCTTTTTTTTATTGTAAATAGGGTGATCCCCCATTGTGGGGGTCGCCGCCGCATATATTTCATTAAAAAGAGTTTAGGTTACATTACCATGAGATCCATAAATTATAAAGCTCCTTACAGTGAGAGGCTACATTCTCGAAATAAAACCTCTGTTTGTTGAATATCAAGTTGTTTCATCCTGCCCAAATGGCCCATAGGGCAACAAACTCCTTCGAGCCGTCATCGGTGGAGTTGATGCCGACCATCCGTATCAATCTCCAGAACTCCACATGCCCCTCGCTCTTGACCTAGGGTATCCCTACCTCCCTCCAGACCCTTTGCGACGCTGAGCACTTGAAAAATATTTGTTCATAGTCCTCCATCCCGTCGCACCTGTCACACTTTGTGTCCTCCAGGGCTAACAATCTCCTCTTCCTTGCTTTATCACATAATCGACCCCTTCTCAAACACCACATGAAATTTTGACCCTGCACGAGATCTTCGACGCCCAAATGATTTTCATGTACTGGCACAGTTCCACATCCCGCTCCTCTGCCTTCCGCCTCATCTCGTTGTAAACTTTTATATTGAAATTCTGAGCTCACCCATTGAAAGTGGTCGTTGTTCCATTAAGAAGTCCTCGGGGGGGGGGGGGGGGGGTTGGCTTGCATCCTGAGATAGTCCTCCATGCGTTGGTCCGATAGGTTCACTAGAAACTGCGGTGACCACGTTCCAGTATCCACCATCTGCGAAAGTGTACTCTCCTTCGATGCAACCAAAGCATAAAGGCGCATGAATTTGCCCTCCAGCGAGCCCTCCCCAGTCCAATCATCGCGCCAGAATCTGAAAAGGTGACCATCACCCACCTTAGGCCGTAGTTTAGAGGCTAACCACAACAAGACCTGACGTATACCAGCCCATAGCGGCGACTCAAAATGAATTCTTCTAGCCACGAGTTCACCCTGGACTCCATAAATATTCCTAACAAGTCTGACAGCCAGCGAGGTTGGGGGACCCCATGTGTGGGTCATCTACTTGGCGATGAACGCCCTGTTCATACACTCCACGTCACGAACCCCAAGTCCCCCATCGTTGTGCCCCCTCATGACCTCGTCCCAACTGACTAGGTGCATTTCGGACCCCTGCTGCTTCCCATCTGACCAGAAGAATCTCCTCTTCATATCTCTATCTTCCTCTTAACCCCCACCGACATCAGTCTAGTAGAGTAAAAGAAGATTGGTATAGCCGAGAGCACATGCTTTAAAAGAACTAGCTTTCCCCCTTTGAACAGGGTGCCAACCTTCCACCCTGCCAACCTCTGCTCCATTTTCTGCACCACCACATCCCAATCTGCTTGCTTCAGTTTTCCAGCAACTAACGGCAATTCTAGATAAGAGATAGGAAGGGCCCCCAGTGGGCAGTCGGTAGTGTCTTATATTCATCGTGAGAATGCTTTCTTTCTATTTGTCTATGTTGAACACTGCATTGTCCGGCTTGAGGAGTGCATCCATATCATCCACATGTTTCCTAAAACATCCATTAAATGTGACTTGATAGTACTGGTGGGGTTATATAAGAAGAGCCTTGCACCATCTGTATACAGCGAGAGAGAAATAACAACTTATCCGGCCTTTAAAAGGCCTTCTTCTGTGTTTTCATCTTGCTCTTATGGAGTAGGGTTCCACGCAAATCTTGGTGTTCTTTATTCTTTATCTCTGTTACGTTTCCGGATTGTCCTTTTCTACGACAAGACTTAGTGATATTGGTGGGCTATATAAGAAGTCCCACATCCCATGTATTCAACGAGAGAGTTCAATATGTACATCCGGCCCTTAGTGGCCTTCTCCCGTGGTTTCACCCCAATCTTTATAGAGTAAGGTTCCACATACACATGTGTGTTCTTCCACTGCTCTTATCATTATTATCTTTAATTATGCTTACACATTATTATTTTCTACGTGAAAATCTAGTCCTTTTTATAGAGAGGTTATCCTACATATCATAAAACAAGAAAAATACACAAGTACTAATGGAGAAATTTGGCTCAAAACTATTCTTGCGAGTCTAATTATATTAAGTTGAGTTTTTGAGTGGAAAGAGATTGGTGAACTTTCCCTGAAATTTATGTATGGACATTGCAAGATATAACTCTTACTATTTCTATGAATTTGAGCACTTGCCCTTTAAACGTACTGTTCATGCTTTTATGGCCTCCAAGACATCTCTTTGTTCTATTACAATTTGGTCTCATGTGAATTACTTTGATGGTTAGAGGTGCCATCAACTTTGAAATCAAAAGTGATTTGCTCAAGCAAGCATTCACAATGCTGATAATTGCTAATGAAATTGGCCCCCAAATGAAAATTCTGATTATATGAACACATATTGAGTGTCCATTATATCGAAGGTCATTAAAGATGCGATACTAGGGGCATATAGATAAATATGCTTGCCATGTATGGTGTTTCTGCTTCCTAGTAATTTAATCCGAGCCTGCTGGGATATAGTTCTTCCATGTATAAAAGCTTCTTATGTTCAATGTGACCATATTGGTTCTTTAATGCGCAAAATGATTACTTGTTTTCAGGGCTCTGATTGTGTGAATCCATTTATTTCCCTACAAGACTGCATAAAAGAAAATCCAGATGCATTCTCTAAGGATGTATTGGAGGAAGAGGATGACAACAACTCTGAGCAAGAAGCCCAAGATTTTAAGATAATACCTCCATCGTGGTCGCGGGAGGCAAAGTCGAATCTGTAACGAATTTGCATTCACCTCCTGCTCGATGAAGACGGTGCATATATTCTTTTATTCCTTTCTACCATTCTGACACCTTCATCAACTTTTTTGGAAGGAAGGAATTCAGCAATTCAATATCTTAAGCTAGCTTGAAACATACATCTATCGGCCTTTATGATTGCAGGATGGAAATATTGGCCAACTCGAGTAGATTTGCTTTGTTTCATTTCATGGCATTTGCTAGAAATAAAAAGGAGGATGTTATTTGGGTGGGTCTACCCGTGTTCTTGGGTCGCATCGCACATACCGAGGATGAGAGGAGTCCCATGGGGAAGACATAAGAAAGCATAGCAAATCACATCACATTCTTCCAGATGAATCGGAAACACAGATCTTGCAGTACCCCATATAATTTGGATTTTTATCATTCATTTTTATGATCCCTGTACAAGGATCTGTTTTAGTACATCCAGATTAGAAGTCTTTCAGAAATCACAGATACTGATATGTTGTTTGTTTAACTGTCACTGCAGATGATTTTCTTCATTAGCTGTTCTATTTGTGCTAATGTCCATTTCAGCTTTCAGGAACTGGAGGGATAGAATGGGTATTTAAGTAACTTGTCGAAAATATCCATTCACTTAATTTTTTGATGGAAACAGTTTTTAAAACACTTGTACCCTTATTTATTTAGATTTGGCCACTACATAAGAAAATGAGAGAACACATTATAATCTCATCAAATATTGCATATTTAGATTCTTTTCTATAACAAACACTCCTGTTTGGCTGATTAGTAATTGAATATAACTTGGGTAACTTACAAAAAATTCTTCATCTATGCATCAATTCCTAATTGAAGTCGTCTTCTTGAAACGTATAAGGGGGGACATAATCTGATTTTTATGTCTCAAATACATCCTTCTTTGAGTTCGCTGTTAAAGATTTATTGGGAAAATGCGATATGTCTGGATGGCGTAGAAAATGGCCTCTTCTCTTACCTCCAACACACCCCATCTCCTCCTGCGCCTAGCCGTCCTCTATTGTAAAGATCTAGAAGGCCATCGTAGGAGGTGTTCCATGTGTATCTCACTACCCTCATTCACCCTTCCTTCCCAAAGACCAAGACTCCCTTGAGTATGATCTTCGTAGGCTTCGCCTTGGTGCAACTCCACTATCGAATCATGATCAACATCCTTAGCTCGTCTGTATCATCACAAACATGAGGCAAATCTTAATGTCTCCAACCTCCACCATGGAGTTTGTCATAGTGATCGTCCAAACCACCCTATCGCTTTGCAACACCAAATCGATCTCGATCACTTTTCTGCCTTGGGAATCAAAGAATCGCAAGAATGACAACCTAAGGGAGTTTCTCATATAGAGTCTCGCTTAAAGCCATATACAACCTCGCGGGAGATCCCAAACTTTGTAACGGTGTATCGGTCTATGATGTAATCTTTGTGCTACGGACACTGTGGAGAGAAAATAATGACTTATTTACTCATGAGGTTATAATGTTCTCTTATGCAGAGGAGAAATATGTTTGGGCAAATTACATAATATGGATGGACTGAATAAAAGGGAAAATATATACAACTATATGAAATCATGTCGATAGAGAGGATCATAGAGTTTATAGGGATGAGGGTATCAACAATCTTGATTGATCTGACATCAAGTTGTAAGAGGGTTCGTGGGGGATAAATTTGATGATAATGCTTATGGGGTTGGAGAGGTGGTGGTGTAGAGGAAGGGTGGGCAATGAGAGGGCGTGCGAGTGGAATTCGTTCTCTCGACGTTGTTTTTTAACAACGTCAAAATATGCTAATATCGAAAGATTGAACCCTCTTTGTTATGTTTTGAAGATGAAGACATCCATTGGGAATCGATGCATGGATGAGAACCTTTTTATGACTTATTTTATAACTTACTTGGTCAACCCATCTATGTAGAGTTAGACCAATTTGTTGATAGTTGATTGATAATTATAGTCTCCCCTAGTAGAAAAAATCATGGCTTGCTAGACTGGTTAAAATCTCACACCTTGGATCTTGATCGTGTGGAAAGGATCTGCAGCGACGAGATTGAACGACTCCAGGTGGAGATCCACGACAGTGCGACGGGGATGAGATGCTCGGTACGCCAAGTTTGTGCTTTTCGGTGCGTCTACACTGAGGGTCATTAGCCGCTTGCTCAGTGTCTCCCAGAGCGCCATCCCCTCCGACTTCCAGTGCCCCATCTCGCTGGATCGCCTCCGACCACAACACATGTCCAAAGACCGGGCAACCGCTCACGTACCTTCGGTTGATGCCCAACCTGACACTCAAGAACCTCATCGCATAGTGATGCCGCGACCAAGGCATTCCCTTCGGGGACAATAAGAAGCAGATCATGAGAACGTCGGGAGCAATGCCCGGCGTTGCCCAGGTGCTGGCCTCCAGCACAACGTGGCCAGTGAGGGAGAACACGATGACGACCCTCCTCAGCATCTCGTTTATGCACCCTCTGTATCGGAAGAGGGTGGTGAAGTAGGAGCATGTGGCGGATGGGCTCGTTGACCTTGTCAAGACCAGTCCGACAAGTTTGAAGCGCTTCGGGTAAGGGAGAGGAGGAGGGTAAGGAGAGTGGCACTCAATGTAAATTTGATAAAAATAGGTATAGTGTAAAAGACTATAACAGAATCCGATTAGTTTTAACGGATAAATGGATGGGAGTTAACCACATGGTCTAGGGTAAAGATTAGCAAGTTTACGGGGACGAGGGGGGAATTAGGTTGTTTCAAAGGTCGTGGAGGTAATTGACAAAGATTATAGGATGTGTCAGGTAAAAACTCCCTACAAAACAGGCCTGCGTGAACAAATGCGATAAAAACTTTCGCAAACCCTAATGAGACCAATTCATCCTAGGTTCATGGATCATATCCAAGACCTCTGACCTAGAGCTCTGATACCACTTGAAGGATACAGAAGGATCCTTAAGCGCATCATGGAAGTGTGGTGATTGTATCATATACGATCTAGAGCGACTAGTCATACTAGTTGCTCGGTGTAGCGGAATTTAAAATTTTTTAAACGACGAAACCACATGATCCATAAACCATTTGTGAATCGTTTCGTCTAACCACATAGTAGATATAGGAATACCTGTTGTAGCGTGGTTGCGATCGAGCTTCTAAGAGAAGAAGCCTCCTGTCTCAAGTCCAACTTTCGGAGGAGACGCTTGCGAGCGCGGGAATGAGTCGCGGGGATCTCGCAATCCAAGTAGTTGTCCAAGCAAGGGAATTCCTGATCTCGTCACACGAGATCGTATGTCTTCTTCGCGAGTGAGATGCACCAAAGAAGATGGAGTACCGAGAGTTGTCGAAGCGACAACACAACGACAAGGCGATGATGAGGGCCTTCTTCCTTCTAGGGTTAGGGTGGACGGCCACCCAAAGAGAGAGGAGGAAGAGGGTACGTGAGAATGAGAGAGAGAGAGAGAGAGAGGAGAGAGGAGAGTTGTTGCACAACTTGTTGTCACTTGAGGAGCATGGGGTGCCTCTTCTTATATAGTATTTTGGGGATCCATGGACTATACAAAATCAATGGATGAGATTGATTTGTGTTTCTTTCAATGGCCAAGATTTTGTTGTAAAAACACAACAACAATTAATTTAATTTAGATCAAATCTATATTGATAAATCAATATAATTTAATTCCATAAATTAAATCAATTAATCATGAAGATAATGGAAAGGAGACTTCCTCTCTAAGAAATAGAGTGGACAACCACCCTTTCCTTGTTGGAATTGGTGACCGGCAATGAGACTTCCTCTCTAAGAAAGGATACTTTCTCTCAAGGGGAGTGGAGATTACATGTAATCTCCATTATCACTTAATTATCTCCATATTTTGCAACAACAATTGTTGCAAATTATTCACCAAAAATAATTCATAATTACTTTGTAAATATTGCAATCTTACCATTGGAAATTTGTAAATCAAATTCACAACCCAAAATAAAAGGTGATTTATATTTTCAATTAATTATGTAATGTGAATCCAATTCACATCAATAATTAATCAACAAATATAAATCATAGCAAACTCTCTCTAATATATTGTAAATCATATTTATAACATATTATAAATAATATGGATAATCTTATCCATATTACACTTATCCACAATTATTAAATCACATTTAATTATATTGGATAACCATTCTCATTCTCCAATATAATGTGAATCAAATTCACATTATTCATGATAATTAAATCACTTTTAATTATCTATTTCTCTATGCTTTCAACAATGGAATTATTCATGAACTCTTTCAAGAATAATGCGTATTCTCCGTAGGTACTTGGAGATAAGGATAGGGCGATTGTATTGTTCCACGTATAATGACTTGGATATTGAGATCACATCTCAAATCCAGATTTCACGGACCTCCCATAGATGCTTGATTAAATCAAGTCCGTAAACCTAATCTTATTATTGCATCGGAATCTCATTCAGATCAATGTCCAACACTTGGGCTAAGATCAAGTTACTTCTCTATGAGAGGAATCACTAAAATCCAAACCTGTTTCATCACTCCTTCGGAATGGAAGCGTCATGGTTATACAATCGTTTATGATCACATCACCCTTAGGTATTCCCAATACCTATACATCATGCATACTGGAAGACCGTCGAATAAACCCGAAGTTATAGATCTCTTTTAGACTGTCACCTTCAGGGTTTATCATTAAGATTCTCATTTGATCATTGGGATTTGGTATTGATCATATGCTTTCCCAAGCATATATCGTACCTATAAATTCTGTCAAGCTTCATAAGCGAGACGACCATGCATGGATTTTATTGATCCTAATATCTCATGAGGGAGCTCATGTATTCCGGTTCAGAAGTGAACCTGTATGATCCCTTTGAGAGATCGTATTACTCATATGCCCTTATATGCACACTAGTTTGCCGGTATATAGACTTTGGTTAGGTCATCAACCTATTGGTCTACCAAATGTACATATTCAGACATATAGTAACACATCTGTCTCCGGTCAGAGGATGTGTGCCTATATTACGACAGCATACGATGTAGGACTTTGGTTATCTCGATCTCGTTAAGTCAACTCTTTGACCTACCTAATCTGACACCTCCAAATCTCTATTCCCATGCAGAGGACCTGCATCAAGAGGTCAGTCAGATATCATCCAAATGAGAAAGGATTGCCATCTCCTACTCAGGCTGGAGATCATCTCTTAACAATCATTTATCGGTGCTTGATGAGTCCTCAATCTAACTCCTTAGATATTCATCTAAGCACCATCCTCTATGATCCAACTATTGAATCAAGAACTGCATGATTATTAAGATGGCCATGGTACATAACATAATTGTACTGAGGGACCTTATAGTGCATTCATTCATTTAATCTCAGACAGGGAGTGAAATAAATCAATAACTTTAATTGATATATCAAATATTACAATAACATTTATTGTAGAAATGGTTCGCCCCGGGTTCACATTGCTAACAATCTCCCACTAGCCCTCAGAACCATTTAGGTACATTCCTTAAACCCATATTCATTACATGCTGGTTGAAAACCTTCTATGTCAGAGGTTTGGTAAGAGGATCAGCAACATTGTCGGCAGAGGCCACCTTTGTGATGGTGATGTCACCACGCTTTTGAATCTCCTGAATGATGTGGTATTTCCTTTCCACGTGCTTGCTCTTTTGATGCCATCTGGGTTCCTTCGCATGGGCAATGGCTCCCGTGTTATCACAGAGTAACGGGATGAGAGTATCAGAGGAAACTATGCCAAGTTCCAGGATGAACTTGCGCAACCACACTGCCTCTTTCGCATCATCCAATGCGGCTATGTATTTGGCTTCTGTTGTTGAATCTACCGTAGTGTCCTGCTTCTTACTTCTTCAGCTCACAGCACCACCGTTCAACAAGAACACAAACCTTGATGTCGACTTTCGATCATCAATATCATACTGCACGTCAGAATTTGTATATCCCAAGACTTGGAGATCACCATCTCCATAGACCAAGATATAATCTTACGTCCGTCTTAGATATTTAAATATGTTCTTTACTGCATTCCAGTGTTGTTCTCTATAGCAGGATTGGTAACGGCTTACCACTCCCACTGCATTTCATTAATCCAATATTCAGTAGTATACATTTGCGTCTCTCTATCAGGGTCCTATTCACGTGCTCTATGACTCTATTCTCCTGAAGAGTATATCTGAATGTACAGTACCCGCGATGCCTTCATTCTTGCAAAAGTCATTGAATTCGGTTGAACAGAATTCAAAGATATTATCTGTCCTCAACCTCTTATATGTTTTTTCGATCTTCTTCTTTAGTAGTGTTTGCCACTACTTGAAATGTGGAAAGAACTTTTTTTTGGATTTAAGGGCATAAATCTAAACCTTTCTGAAGCAATCATTAATAAAAGTCATCATGTATCACACACCATCTTTGGACGGGACTTAGGACGACCCCTATAAATCAGAGTGAATATAGTCCAGAGCGCCCTTTGTTTTATGTTCAATGACAACAAAACTCTTCTATATCTGTTTGCCAAGAACGTAATGGTCATAGAAGTCCAACTTGCACATGACCTAACTATCAAGTTATCCTTTATGTCCCAACCTGAGTTCCCATAATCTCATGTTGTCAACCTTTAAATTGGTGGAAACGGATGCAAAACCTATAATAGTGTCCCTCTATAAAGTATATAGATTTCTAGACTGCTTCGTGGACATAACAAAATGCCCATCTTCATATTCACACTATTTCTATTCTAGGGTACCAAGAGATATCAGGTTCTTTTTCATATCCAGAACATGGTGAACATATGTTAAGGTGACAGATATCCCATTGTGTATCTTCAACTCCATGCTTCCCAACCGTACAACCTTAGACTGCAAATTATTACCAATAACGACAACTCCTCCATCAACAGGTCTATATGAAGAGGGCCAATGATGGTTGGGTGTGATGCGGTAGGAACCCGAATTGAGGAGCCATGCGTTCTTCGATCTATGTCGTGTACATGCCATAAGAACATAGCCAACATTTCTGCATTCAATTTTCAGATAACTCACTTATGTTGTAGAACCACTTTTTCCAGGTTGTTTATGGTCTTTCTCTTGTTTTTGGAGTTTCCAACACTCCTCTTTCATATGCCTTTCTTCTTGCAGTGGTGACAAAACTTGCTCTTCCCCTTTTACTTTTCCTTTTGCAGCTTCTCAAATTTCTTTCATTCCGCGCAATTACCCCTCGCGTGGAGCACCACAACCTTCTTGTTGCTCGACGAATGGCTCGTGAGTTCACGGTCCATTAACTCCTTCGAGAGAAGGGACGATTTCACATCATCTAGTATGATCTCATCCTTCCCATAAATTAGGGTTTTACGGAAGTGCTTGAGGGAAGTAATGAACACAACAGTAACAATGCCTGATTTTCATCTTCAATTTCTTCGATAATGTTTTCCAACTCAGAAATAATTAAGCCTAAAAAAATCTGGATGAGATTTAATTGATGTACCTATGACCAAATAGAGCATGAAGAGTTGTTGATTGATATTTAGATGATTGGCGAGAGTCTTATAGAGACCCTCAAGTTTTAGCCACATAGCCGTTACAGAGGATTCCTTCATAACTTACGAAAACGTCGTTCGAGAGGTAAAGTTGTATGCTTGCCCTAGCCTTCACATCCATGACCTCCTCCTCATCTTGAATCAACATAGTAGGCATATTCTTGATGCCCTTTAGTGCATTTGTGATGCTTTGTTGGATGAGGATCGGATCCATCTTGAAATTTCATAGGACAAAATTGACATTACGATCGAGTTTCTCGATCCTGAACTTTGTCATCATCATGGGATTTGGATCAGATCGAGCAGAAATCTGTTGCAGGAGGTCTCAATGTCAAGGCCGAAATCGTCAACCAGACAGTTCTCGATGGGACTCTCTTGCGATGTAGAGAATCACCAAGAAAGCTATGATACCAGTTTGTCGAAGATGATCCAAACATGCAATCAACTACAAGTAGTCAACCATGGAGAACACACACTATTTATGCAGAAAAACTCCACCTATGTAGCGGGGAAAAATCACAAGCAAAGAGAGGTTCCACTATGAGAGAAAATAGGAGTACAAATACAAGAACCCTAGGAGGCGACTGCTCTCATGGAATGAGAATCTCTGATAACCCATGCCCTAATCCTATAATACATGTATATCGGGGTTATCGTTAAACAACTACAAAAATCCTTATTAATTGGGTCGGTCAAGATCCGTTTATGAAATGTACTCAGATCACAAATGGGTCGATGCTTCAAGGCATATTTCAATACAATGTGTACTGAAGTTATTCTTCTTATTGCAATTATACCAATATGATCTGATATTATTTCTTGTTATAATATACATACATAGAATGGAATGGGAAGTCTAGATAGCTATGAGCAGGTTGCTCGAGATAATCACAAAGAAATGGTCAACTGATGAAATATCAACAGAAGATGTGAATATTTAGCTATCATAAAACAAGTATTTGATGAATCTCCATTTCATCACCTTTATTCTTTCATTTTGACCTTTAAACCCTAGCTAAATGCATGAATGTATCCGTAATTTGTCAAAATAAATGATCACTAATGTGTACAAATACTGTATAAATACTGTATGTTTATTGTATTTATCGCCCAAAAAAAGGAATAAAGGAAAGAAAAGAAAAAGATCAAAGTGTCAAGGACACCGAAGTGACCCTAACCCCCGAGACTCAATTATATGACTTAGTCGACAAAGAATAAAGTAGGAGGAGATAGGACCTTATTGTACAAAAAATACAGAATGAATCACTCTATGAAATAAGCCAATAATTGTTTCTTGGGACCTATTTTATTCTTTATGAATTATACCCCAAATAATGGAACTTTGTACATGAACGTTGTAGATAATAATATATAGAAAAATACAAAATTTATTTTACACAAAAGTAATATATAGTTTATATTTTATACACAAAATAAAATTCCAAAAGACAAATTTACAGACCCATATTTCCCAAATAAAAATTCAAAATGTATCAAAATCATCTTTAATTGTATATAACTTTTAATAAGCTATATAATGAAGGTGGTTTCATATTTTTGGAGTTAAGATGTGAAATTTAGGTTTTGGCCCCCTATTGTATAATATACACGATTAAAATAATCATTTTATTCATTCTTTATTATTTTATAACTTTGTATTTTTATAATTTTTTGAAATATTATTTTTAACATATATATGTTAAAATTGGAATAAAAATACAAATAAAACATTAAAATAATATATATATTATAGATGAATATACAATAGCCATACCTATATAATAAATACACCTTTTCATTTAAGTGTATATAATATATCAGAAAATTATAACAAAAATATATTTAAGTATATAAAAATAATTTATAATTCTATAAAATAACGAAATAAAAAATCACACTATAAAAATAAAATACCCAAAACATAGGTAAATATACCAATATATGTACCCTAAAAAATAACTTGTAAATAAACACCTCTAAAAATAAATAAAAATATGCACAAAATACTAAAAAAATTTAGAGACATTTTTTGTTTTATAACCTAAAAATAATAAAATCAAATTCTATTTAATATTCATTTTCCAAGGTATTTTTGCCTTGGAATTTCCTGGTTGGTCCACGTGGACCAACCGTGCGCGTTCTTTTGTTGTCTGAAGATCAACTATCCGATCTCCCTTCTGATGCTTGTGAGAAGTCACGAGGCTGCCCTCTTCACAAATTTCTCTACGCTTCCTCCATCACTCATTATCCTCGAGTCCACCTCCATCGTGTGCCCTCTTCGTCCTAGATCCATGCCCATTCCAGAAGCTCCACCTACCCCCTGCTCGATCGCACGCCATCGCCTGTCGAAACTTGCTAAAAAATCGCCTATAAATATATCCCCTCACCCATTTTGACTTTTTCATCCCTAATTGCCAAGCTTTATCCCTCAGATCGCTCCCATTAGCTTTTCCATGTTGACAGTGTGGCAGAGCCAGTGATTTGCAGCGCGGAGAGCAAGGGAGGAGGTGTATCCAAACACACCGCCGTAGCACTGCCGACCGGTTCTGCTCCAGAGCCCCCCAAGCTCTGTTGAGCCCATTTCCCGTCATTCCTAGGCAACTCCTTAGTTTAATTTTCATTCCGCACCTTCAATTTGTAGTTTCATCGAGAGATTAATGCTCAAATAAAAAATCCCTAAATCATGGACCTTAGGTTCCATGTCTAATTCATCGTCATCTGTCTGTCGACTTGCTTCGATTTTCACGTCATATCAGTTCCCTTCGCCTTCTCCATCGATTGCCCACTCCATCCAATCCATATCCATTATGGATTTGGGATCCGAGCTCCCTCCACCGCTTCACGCTGGAGCTCCCCCTCCATTCCACTCCCCCATCCATTTTGTGTAAACCCCGAGTCGGGTAAAAAAGATGCATCGAAATATTCCGCGATGCCTTTCTACTGGTTTATCTCTCCATTTTGTTTGAAAGGACTTAGCCATGGGAAGAAATAGGAAAAATATCAGTTAAATATTAAGCTTTGACGCCTAACAATCTACATGGATTGAAATATGATAAACCAAAATACAATGTATCTAGCGGATTATGACTTTGCATGCTCATCCTTATGCGTATTTGTGATTTTTATGTTGTTTTAGGTATACCTATGTGATATGTAATACACATATGTAATATATATGTATAGGATTTTTTATATTTTATATATTTTAGATTTTATTCTCTATTTATGGTGATTTTTAGATGATTTTTAATGCCTTTTATTGATTTTAAAATGATTTTTAATTGGAAAAAAGTGAATTTGTAGAAAACTGTACTGTTTTGTGATTTTAAAAATAGTAGACAGTATCTACATTTTAAGATTTTATTTTTATGCTTTAGATTATTTTAATATCTTTAAAACAAGGTATTGTACGTATTTATATGGTTTTTATTGAATTGATTATGAACTTTTAAGTTTTTATGTGTATTATTTGCTTTATTGTATAAGCTATGTATTTTGTTTGGTTTTTGATTATTATTTAGTAGATGATAGTATCCAATTAATACATTTTTTAGAATGGTTTATTGTTATTTTTTAATTGATTTTTGAAGTAAAAATGTGTTTTTGGATATTGGTTTTGATTTATTTAAAATACTAAACACACATATTTAGTATAGAAATTATAATGCATATAGTATTTTATTATGTATTTAATAATATTTTAATTTGATTTTTATTATTAATATTTGATTTATTTTAAAAATAATAGGGAAATTATTTAATAGCAGAATGAAGGGATTAAATTATAATTAACGGAAATTATTTGAGCGCATAAAAATTAACGAAAAATTGGGGGTATGTGCGTAAGAAGCTCAGTTCTTATTTTCTCATATGTCGAAGCATGTGTCTCAGCAGTGGTGGATCTGTTCGTAATATGGCAAAGTTTTTGGGAGTATCAATGCAATTCACCCATAAGTATCCAAAGTCACGCATAGCGCGCGTGTGGTTTTGAGGGACGGCGAACGGTTAGGATTAATTCTGGCCAATCTGATCGAAAGGCTGATGTGCGAACTGGAGGAGGCTACGTTCTTCCCCAATTCAACAAGTCCAGGCGGTGCTCCAGTTTCCAGTTGAAGGCTCGGTGCTCCTCAGATGCTTGAGAAGAAGGCCCTCCAATGGTGGTTCGCGATGCTCTCCAAGCACGAAGTCCAGTCGCGGATCGATCGCGATCAAATGCTCCACGTTGAGGTCCTGTGCTTCGTTCTCAGATGCGGTGTGATCGATCGAAACTCCAGTTGATGGCTAACTCCAGACGGTTGATTCATTTCCAACCGAATTTCCTTCGATCTCTTTGTGCAGGTGCATGTATACCTCCAGTTCTTCGATTAGTTCTCAAGCATGCACAGATCGGCTTCTGATGCTCGATCTACAGGTGTTCGATGATCGTCCGTGTAAGATTCAGTTGCTGGAACATCTACAGATGTGCGAGAAGGCTCTAAGATGGAATCCTCGGCCGATTGTTAGAGGATAAAAAAAAGAACGATGATGAACAATGGAATTGATCTGGAGGTGAAAGATCGGTGAAAAACAAACGATGATCAGAGAGGAACTGACGATGATCGAAATGGAACAGAATCGAATTCGAACGGAAAACAAATGAAGATAAACGGATTAACTTCTCTGATCAGAGATGATCGGAGATGGAAAATATATGTGATGATATCCGATGAGATGATCGGAAATCTAAAAAAACTTCGAGCGCTTGAACAAAAGTGGATTGTGATCGGAAAAGGTTTTGGGTAGTCTCATGGTGGAACATCGAAGGATACATAGATCTGGAGAAACGTCTGGTCCGATAAGCAACGGCCCAGTATCGCCCATGATTGGAAATTAGAAGAACTGGACCAAGTGAAGTGGGTGTCTTTATCTTGTAAGTCCAACAAACCTGCATCATAAATCCACCGACTGAATATTTTATCATGCTTCTTAAGAGGGAGGGAGAAACTCCTGCAATGCTTTGCTTATTGGCCGTTGCCATCATGTAACTTTATCTTTGTGACATATTAAGTTCGTGAGGGAGGGTGTTTTGTTTATACTTTTTATTAATGTAATGAGATTCATGACTCTGCAGGAAGCTTAATGTCAAGTTCAGGAATTATGTGCCCAATGACAAACAGCTTCAGGAGCACTAGCACCTCCAGTTTTGCCAAAGTTTGAAGATCCTGTTGCAGCCAATCCAATACCTGAGAAAATTGAGGTATTTGATAAGTTGCATGCTGTTCTTTTGGTCGGCATTGGTTACACCGTGTTCGTAGTTCAATATATATCGGCAATATATCGGTATTGATATCCATATAGGTATCCTTTTCCAGGATATCTATCAATATCTCACGAGATGTCGGCAATATATCGACATATCGAACCATATCGCTCGAAAATATTGTATTTCAGTGGAAACTCTCTTGGATATCGACCAATATCGTCGATATTTTGCCAGTATCAATTTCACTACTTATTTACCTACTCCCAGCGAGATCCACATCTCGTAGGGCATGATGCGACATGGGGATGCATACAACGGTCGTTCAACTTGGGGGGGGGGGGAGCCTTCCTTTCGGTAATGGAGATGAAATAACTCTAAAACCGATTAAGTTAGAATCACAGATCCAGAATATGCTCCAATTGGTATTAGTAACTATTAGTGATATAATTATCCAAAAACACATACCCATGAAATACTCCATTCGGTATTGATTTTTTAATTCAGTTAGGAATGTTTTCCATAGATTTTAATTCTTATTTCATTCAAAAATAATTATTATGAATTATTTTCTTCAAAAACTCATTTGCTTGTTTGTTTAATATGCATAATACATGCTGTAATATAAACATAATATGCTAAATACATGTCCTTTATTTCTATAAATTGCTATTTTTTGGATTTCATTATTTCCTTTGTGCTCTCAATAGTCAGCAGTCAACATTCAACATTGATAACAAGCGATATGCACGATATAATGTATATTGGTATGCTAAATATTATTGTTTCATATAAGTGTGTATTTGTATGTTATTTATTATTTTTCGAACTTTGATCTTAATTTGTGAAAAATTTATTTTTTTACGTTATTTTCGAGATTTCCACCGATATCGTTGATATATCTCGATATATCATTTTTCATGTGAACTGATACGATATCGATATCTCGAACCTTGACCGTGTTTAAGTCACATGTATCTAAAAACATGCAGCAGCTATTACGATTTCTCTATTGTGACCAATTGTTCACAACAGAACAAATCCAAAATAAGCGTGTCTTAGAATAGAAGCAGTTGATTCTTTTTAAGAAATAATGCACATATACTTTCTAAAAGTAGTTACTGTTTAAAGGATACCTTGATTCGAAAGATTTCAGAAAAACAATTCTTGGGATATTGAATAGAACATATGGTTGGACGGGCCATACTATCTCAGAAGTCAAGGTATACCGCTCTTTGTTACTTGAGAGAGAATGAGAGAGAGAGATATATGTTGTGAGAGGACTCCCTAATGCGAGAGATCGAGTTGTGTGCTTCCCCTCCCGGAGGAGGTCGATATATATACGGTGTGTATGCCCCTCGCAATGTTCGCCCTCATTCCTCCACGCCCGAAAGATCCGGTCCGCGCAACCGCTAGTGTGCGCAACTTCCGGCGGTGGTTTTGAGCGTGAGGTCATCTTTGATATATTCAAACATTTCCCACTTGACCGAATCGATCAAATATTCTATAGTACCACTGTTTATATAGTGTACACATGGAGATGTCTTTAGTGAGACTCATTGTTCATGAAACACCTCTTCCCTAACTCATGTATTACTGAGTCCCATCAAACCAACATGTTTAATGTAGTTATTAGTTACTATTCCCTTGTTAAGAGAATCGGTTAACATATCACCTGTAGGTATATAGATTACCATTATTTCTTGTTTTGCCACTATATCTCGTATATAGAGATATTGGATTTCAATGTGCTTTCCTTTAGAACTATTAGCCCCACTATTGATTAAGTTTATTGCAGCTTGATTATCACAATAAATTTTAATTGGACCTTTAACCAATTCAAGGTTTAAGTTTTCCAGAAAGCGTTTGATCTAAAACGCATGCATGGTGGCCATGCTACATGCAATGTATTCTGCTTCCTGTGTATGTCTAGATAAACATCCTTATTTCTTGCTATCTTAAGAAACAACTGCACCACCAAACATGAACATGTAACCCGATGTGGATTTTTCTATCATCCACATCTCCTCTGAAATCGACATCGGAGTATCCTACCACTTCAAGCGATTCTGTTTGATACACAAGTTTCATATGTAGTCTCCCTTTCAAATATCGAAGAATCCTCTTTATGGCTTCCCAATGTGCTGGACCGAGATTGCTTTGATATCCAATAACCAAGCTTATTGGATAAGCTAAGTCAGGTCGAGTACACATCATTGCATACATTAGACTTCCACCACTTGTGCATATAGTATATCTTAATGTTTCTGCCCCTTTCCGGGATAATGATTCTTGCTAAGTCTCTTTCCCATCACAAGTGGTGTTGGAGCTGGAGTGTTATTCTACATTCCAAATCTCCTTAATACAGTATGCAAGTATCTTTCCTGACTAAGGGTTAATGTACTTGAGTCCTTGTCTCTTGTTATTTGAATTCCAAGAACATAGGATTCTTTGCCCATGTTCTTCATCTCAAATTCAATGGTCAATTTCTGTTTGATTTCATTGAGCATTTGTATGTCATTACCTGCGAGCAGAATGTCATCCACATACAATGACATGTTGCAAATCTGCTTCTACTCTTTATGACATACTCACATTTATCCAATTTATTTGTAACAAATCCAAATTGGATAACTTACTCATGAAATCTGAGATATCATTGCTGTGAAGACTGCTTCAAGCCATATAATGACTTTTTTAACTTATAAACCCTTTTCTCCTGACCTTCAACCTGAGAGCCATCATGTTGTCGCATATAAATCTCCTCCCTTAATTCTCCATTAAGGCCGTCTTCACATCCATTTGGAACAATTCCAAATCCATATATGCGACTATGGCTAAGATCATCCGAATAGATGCAAACTTAGCCAATGGAGAGTATGTTTCCTAGAAATCTATTCCAGCTTGCTGAATATAACCTGTGACAACTAATCTAGCTTTGTATTTGTCAACATGGGCTCAAATTTCAGCGAAATTCAGTCGAATATCCCGTCGAAATCGAAATTCAACCGAAATGGCCGAATTGACAGAAATATGAGGTCCCTAGTACAAAAAATGATCGAAATTTTGATCGAATTTTGACCGGAATTCCCTCAAAATTCCGTTTCGATCGATCACTGAAATGGTGACTGAAACCGACATTTAAGGCCTTGTTTGTCAACAGTACAGTTGACTTGGTACTTCTTCTTGAATGCCCACTTACATCATATGGATTGTTTACCTTCTGGCAAATCACAACTCTCATACACCGTTTTGCTTGATTGAGTCCAACTCATCCCTCGTGACAGTCGTCCATAATTCTGACTCGTTTGAAGCCATTGCTTTGGTAAAGGATATGGGATCTATAGAATCCACTACATCCTCGTCTATGGTGTAATACAATGCCTCGCATCTAAAGAAATGATAATCTTCCATCTATGCGGGTCGTGTTCTGGGTCTCTTGTTGCTGATTATACTCGTAGATTGTGTGGGTTCACCTACTTCCTCTAAATGATCATCATTAACCATAGATTCATTTTCTATAAATGGATGATCAGTATCATCTACTAATTCTTGTCTTATCTCCAAGTCGTCTTCATTGTCTTGTAGGACCATTACAAGATCTGATTCCTCTACTTCCTGCTCCTTTTCTTGATGAATTTCAAGGAAAGTTGCACTACGACTTTCGATCAAACCTTTAGCTTCATGAAAGAACCTATATCCTTTAGAATGTTCACTATATCCAACAAATTTGCACCTTAATGTCTTGAAGCTTGTCCCCAAGCTGACTCGGTACCAAGACATGTGCAACACATCTCCATTTTCGGAGATGACCCATCTCGGGTTTTCTACCATTCCAAATTTTGTATGACGTTGATTGTACGAACTTTGTGGGAATCCGATTCTGTATGTAGTTAGCTGCCAACACTGCTTCTTCTCAAAATTTCTTTGAGAGACCTGTGTGTGATAACATACACCTATTTGCATTCATCAGTGTTCTATTCTTTCTTTCAGCTACACCATTTTGCTGTAGTGTATAAGGCATTGTAGTCTGTCTACAAATGCCCGTTTGAATGCAGTACTCCTCAAATTCTTTTGAGGTATATTCTCCGCATCTATCAGTCCTAAGAGTCTTAATTGGTTTTCGCAATTTGATATCTACTTCTATCTTGTATCTCTTAAATATTTCAAAGGTTTCTGCCTTTCTTCCTAAGAGATAGACATAATAGAACTTAGAATAGCCATCAATGAATATTATGAAGTATTCCTTATTTCTATGTGTACTGACACTCAATGGTCCGCATATATCTGAAAGGATCAAGCCTAGTAATTCCTTTGATCAGATTCCTGTCGATCAGGATTTTCTCATCATTTTTCCAGTCAAACAATATTCACAGGGCAATATGTTAGCAGCAGAAGCCCAAGCTTATGGCATTGTTGATCTTGTAGCAGTCGAAAATACTGAAGATCCCGTATAAATCCATGAATTTCAAACCATAATTCAAATTTTCCATGATTTGATAGTAAATATTTTACACCGATAAAATATTAATTCAATTGAATGGAAATAATTCATAATTATCAGGTTAAGATCTATGTAAACCAACCCATTCTAAAATATATAATATCCTTGCACCCGTAATCTTAGGTAAAAGATCAGATTTGATCATTTGATCTATCTTAGAGTTTCCTGGATGACCCAGTCTCATGTGCCATAAGTCATAGTCAGATAAACAACACAAGGAATACTCAGAAGAAGAGATATTCATCGATTCACTAGAGTTTATTACAGGAAGTCGAAACATGTCATGCTTGGGCACAAACTTTATCATCGCATATACCTTCTTATTCTTCCTATAGATATATGTTTATTATAAAACCGGACTTCGAAATCTTTCTTAAGCAGCACTGGGATAGAGATCAGGTTTCGACGTATCCCTAGCGCATATAATAAATCATTCAGTACCATAACGCTGTTCCTCAGGTCAAGTCTGTATGTCCCAACACCTTACATGTCCAGGTAGGTGTTATTCTCCATGAAGATCCTCTGTTCTCCTTTGCTCAGCTCCTTGAATTCCACCAGGCAATCCTTCATCTTCACGATGTGTCTGGTTGCTCCAGAGTCGATCTACCATCTATCACTGTTTGTGACGACGGAATTGCATTCCACGACAGCAGCGAATTCAATCTTTTTCTTGAACTTTTGTTCACATACAACTAGCTTTGCAGTCAATGTAGTAATTTATAGATGCTCTCCCTGACGTGATGAAGGCTTGGCATCTATTGCTGTAGCATTCATCTCATCTCTTTCTCCTGTTGCAGCATCCTTTTCTTAACATGCACCTAAGAAACCTAATTGGGATCTGAGGAGGGATGTGCAGAAAAAGCTGGACAAGCTTGAGAAGCGCACTCAGAAGGCAATTTATCAACATTACTGTCAGTATCCGTTCTTTGCACTTCATTTTAAACGAAACTTTACACTATGTTTTTATATTCCCGGGTAATCTAATTTTTCAAATGATCCAGTAGAGCAAGAAGAGGAAAAACGGGCATTGGAGGAAAATGGTGAGATGGTTGAGGATGATTGACAACGTGTATGGTTAGACTGAAGACTTTATTCCAGAATGGTGCAGTAACCAAGAGAAGTATGCTTTGGATGCATACGAGAGCTTCCTTTGGTGATGGTTACCTTAAAGATTGTGGAGCGGTTCTTCTGTTTCAAATTCTTATCTGCTCCTAGAATGACTGCAATATATTATTTCCTCTCTCGTAAGATCATGCTTCATTGAGTGATCAGGAGGATGTCTATAAATTTAGGAAGTATATGCAAGCTGCAAGCCAGTATCTCTCGTATTTTATGGTGTATCATCTGTTGCTCATACCAACCTCGTTTCTTTGATGGTTGCTTGCATTTTGCTGTTTTTTCTAATGGTATATATTATTTATTGCCGACCCTACTTAATTGTGGGAAAAGGCTTTGTTGTTGTTGTATATATTATTTATTGCCGCTTTGGCGATTGGGAATGGCTCCTCTCTTTGACTCCCGCAAGGATAGATTTGCTTGCAATAATTATTGCTACCTTTGTTTCCATAAAACCATCCTCATCTACGTTCGCAAGGCTTACAAGTCCTGGTCGAGTTTTGGGCAGGATATTCCCTGACTTTCCTGACATGAACAATGTTCTTACGAAGTGGGTGCTGAGGATCTATGAGGGAGTGTGATGTGTGTTTTGCAGCTTGGTGGGAAGGATCTAGGGGGGGTTATCGAAGTTCAGTGGGGTCCTACCGTTCGTCATTGACCTTTGGGATGGAGTGAAATCGTGGATTTTTTTCACTAGTTAAGGGGGAGGGTGGGGTTGGAACCCTGATCATTGAAGTGTGAGCTCACTGCTTCAATCACTAGACCATTACAAGGGGTTCGAGTGAAATTGTGGTTGATGTTGGGCCTTCTTTGTATTTTGATCAGATGGTTGATATGAAAAAAGGGGCTCTGAGGGAGGTTTAAAAGCATGTACATTGTAAAAAAAGGGTAAATGCACAGTTGAACCTCACTTGTCACCATGCATACAAGGCCTGTACAAGAGATATGTAGTAAACTTGCCCTATCCATGCGTAAACCTTGGTTTTTTAAGTGTGTTTATCTCGTTATCACAACTACACTAGGGAATGAGATGATCACAATATGTGTTGTTTAAATCACAATATATACATCATCATCAACATGTAATCATGCCTAGATTAAATAATACATGCATTTTCAGATTGCAAGTAGGTAATGTAACATTCCACTACATTTAGGTTATGTATCTTTACATTCTAGGTAAGGCATTTTTGCATTACATCTAGGTCATGCGGTTCTAAGTTAACCAGATACATGCATTGAATAGTAAATCAATCTATATGGTTAATATAAGCATTGCAAATTTAGTTCCTTATTATTTCATCCTTAGATTATTAAACTAAAGGTGAGGTGAAATCCATCTCCTAGAGCTTTTATTCCTTGCAACCTTGTGGTGGCTAATATTAAGACCATTGATGAGAGATTAGTTTCAACTTTCAAGTCCTACTCACGAGCACCTTGCATGTATGCTCAAGCATTTAGATATATCTTATGTCATTATGGCTGTCACTTGATGCGCCTTTTCATTTCCAACCTGCCCCATCTATCGCATAAACAATGCTCCAATTTCATGAGGTTCATAGAATTATTATCTCATTAAAATCCCAATCCCCCTATTATCGTTTTAGTAATTAAGTTAGGAAGAGTGTAGGCACTAAATGGGTTCAAGCTTTATAACATGATGCTAGGAGTAAATCCTTGATTAATGCCATCTATGTGAACATCACTGTGGGCTACAATTAGAAAGGATCTTCCTAGAACACACTCAAAACTAATCATAGTACATTTCTTTTAAGATAACTGACCCTAAAGATTGTCAGGACAATAATACTTTGTTATTACTATCATATATTTCCACATCAAGGTTTGAATCTTAAGACATGGTTAATTTTGTTCCAATGGGGAGTGAAAGTAACTAATACGCTGTTACAGAATTAAAAGATTATGTACCACGTTGTTACTTTTAAAAGCTGTGTATGCCATTTAAAGTGGGTGTATAGTTCATGGATTTTTGTGTAATTTACTCAATCTTTAAACCTTGTTATTTAAAATGGAGAGGGGTGTTAGACATGTGAGCCCTTGACAAACCATTTCTATAATAAGTCTTTGTAATCTTTTTATTTGTATCAATAAAAGTTATTTATTTTCACTCCATGTCTGAGATTAATGAATGAGTGCACTTATTGGGTCCATTCATACAACTAGGGTTGTGTACTTTGACCATGTTGATAATCGTATAGGTGTTGATCTAATGGTTGGATCGTTGAGACTGGTGCTGAGTTAATAATCTAAAGACTTAGATTGAGGACTCAACTGACATCATCAAATGATTGTCAAGAGATGGTCTCCTACTCGAGAAGGAGATGTAAATCCTTACTCCAAAGGATGATATCCGACAGACCTTTTGATGTAGGTGCTCTACATGGGAATAAAGATTCAAATGTATTAGAAGTGTTAAGTCAAAGAGTTAACTTAGTGAGACCTAGATAGCTAAGACCTATGTTGTATGTTATCACGATATAGTCATACATCCTCTGACCAGAGACAAATTTACAACTATTTGTCTGAGTATGTACATTAGACATACCATTATATTGATTACCTAATCAAGGTCTATACACCAACGAGATGGTGTGCATACAAGAGTATATGAATAATATTATCTCTCAAAGAGATCATATGTGTTCACTATCGAACCAGAAGATATGAGCTCAATCATGAGATATTGGGATCAGCCAAATTTCATTGATGATCATCTCGCTCTGGAAGCAAGACAAGATTTGTGGGTATGATACATGTTTTTGGAAAGCATATGATCGACAACGACTCCCAGTGATCGAATGGGAATCTTAAAAACAAAACCCTAAGGGCACGTTTGGTACACGGGTTACCCCGGGCTAAACTGGTAGAGGGTAACCTGTTTTTGTGTTTTGATTTTTGGATAGAGGGTTAAACTGGGGGTGGGTTGTGATATGTTTGTATTGAAGTTTGGAAAAGTGAGTAGTTATTGTGATGTGATTGTTTGGAGTTTGAAAAGTAGGTAGAAGTTGAGTAGCTTATATTTTTTAGTTGATACAGTGGTATAATGTATTATTTTTTGAAATAGATAAAAGAGAAATGATTTATCTAATGTGTTAAAAAAGAGAGGAAAAATGGACCCTACATGAAAGAGAAAAAGGAGGTTTGTGGGGGTAAACTCAAAGGGGGGGGGGGGGGGGGGGGTTTAACCCCTAAGACGAACATGGTCTGAAGGAGACAGTCCAAAATGAGATCAGAACTTTGGGTATGATCATGGTCTTCCAATATGTAGGATGTACGGGTATTATGAATACTCAAGGTGATGCGATTTTAAACAATTGCATGCCATGATGATTTCATTCCAAAGGAATGATGAAACATATTTGGATTTTAGTGACTCCTCTCAGTGGACTGGATATCCGATCTTGATCTAATTATTGGACATTGATCTAAATGTGGTTCATGTGCAATGAGAAGATGGGATATTTTGTCCAACATAACCAGACACTTTTGTGTGGTATTCTAGATCTGGACATGGGATTGGATCTCACTATCCATGTCCCTATACATGGAATATATAGTCGCCTATACCTTATCTCCAAGTATCTGAGGATAAGACACACAATTCTTGAAAGAGTTAGAAAATTATTCACGAGCAATATTACCTAAGAATTGGAAAATTTGATAATTAAATAGGATTTAATTATCATAAATAGTGTAGATATGATTCACATTATTTAGATATATATGTAAAGAGACATCCTGGATAATTAATTTGTTATCATGGATGAGATTAATGTAGATAATACTATCCACAATAATAATGGATATGATGCACAGTATCACGGAGAGTTAATTATGAATGAGATTCAAAACTTTATTAGTTAATGTGAATTGGATTCACATTATACAATTTAATGTAAATATGATTTTCATTGAATTTTGGATGGGAGGATATAATTATTAATAGTCAATGGTCTAATTACAATTATAAAAAAGGAATTATTTGATGTTTATTCAATTATTAAATTAATTAGTTAAGTAAAATTTTACGAGATAATGGAATTGACTCCTTCCACTCCTCTTTGGGAGTGGATGGATGGTTGTTACAACATGGTGGCCATCTACCCCAAATACGGAAAGTGGATAGGGGCAATCATCATCCAAAAGCTACTTGTTGAATAATTGATTTAATTAAAGAAATATTTCGAAATTTTTTTCAACTTATTTCTTTGAAATTTTGTGATTTAAAAGAAGCACAAATTAATCTCAACCATTAAATTCTAAGAGCACATGGATTGGGATGCATGGACTTTCAATTTCTTATAAAAGAGGCTAATGTAGCCCCTGAAAACCCACGAATGCAATTGTTGCATAATTAAACACACACACACACAGACACACACACACACAGACACACAGACACACAGACACACTCAGACACACGCACACACGCACACACGCACACACGCACGCACGCACGCACACACGCACACGCACACGCACACGCACACACACACGCCCACGGGCACGCACGCGCACGCGCACGCGCGCGCGCCCGCGCCCGCGCCCCGCACCCGCACCCGCACCCGCACCCGCACACGCACACGCACACGCACACGCACACGCACACGCACACGCACACGCACACACACACACACACACACACACTCACTCTCCCTCCCTCTCTCTCTCTCTCGTGCGCGCGCACGTTGTCTCCACACGTCACTGCCATCTCCCTCCACAACCCTAGGCCGTCCCCTTGTCCTAGGTTGGTGGAGATCGCGGATGCCGTCGTGTTACCATTGTGTTGCTGGACTAATCGCTCGAGGAACTTGATCTTTGTCAGTGCCATATGCTCATGAAGAAGACAACGAATTTCGTGAGAAAAAATCAAGAGGTTCTGCGCTCGGATTATCGTTCGGAATTGCGGGAAGCACGTGTCTCATGAATACGCCTGCAAGTGCACTCTTGTCGGATCGAACTTGAGCCAAGAGGCCTCTTCGCTTAGAGGCTTCAGAATCAAAATCACACTTCAAAGGTAAGTGTAATCTCATATGATTTTGATGAAACAATATGGTAAAGGTTTCCGATCCATGTTGTTTCATCTATAATTTTTTTGCTTCCATATCAACTAATATGACTAGTTGATCTAGATCGGATTGATGCATGATGGCCTAACCACATTCCTTCAAAGTGGTATTATAGCTACAGTCTTTTCTCTTGGATATGATCGAAACCTTAGGGAACAAGGCTTTGGCTATCGAGATGTGCAAGAACTTGTTTTTCACATTGTTGAAATTTCAAATTGATTTTGAACATATGTGATATATCTCTTGTTTTTCCCTGCTATGAATGAATTTTTGGGATACTTAAGAATGCTTAGATGGTCTGGACATGTCCTCAAAAGTTTATCGAAAGTTAGCAAAGATCGGAGATTGTTTTGAATTCGAAAAATTCCCGCAGTGTATTGCTTTTTTAATAATTTTTAGTTACTATTTTTATGTCATGAAACCTGATAGTAACACATTAATTACATCACAAATCAAATCCAAAAACCATTCGAATTTATTTCGTGCTATCTCGAGTCCTTATACTATAGATATGTAATATTTAGTGCATACGGTCAGAAGATGATTAGATCATCACAGTAGACATCTTTAATTGAGTTAATCATTCAAATATAATCATGAAAATTTGGAATTTACCGTGACTAATTGATGTATCATTTATTTCGAGAAATACATGACAACAATAACCTTAAATGATTTCTTCATGACATGAGAACCCTCGATTCCAAAATATAATAGTTGTAGTACAAATTTTACATGCAAAACCAACTTATTTGCTCGATATGATTAAAAATTTATGATCATTAAAAAATACTTTAAGATGCCTAAATTTTGGATTGATTATTATATAGTATCATGCCGATCAACAAAAGGAATGATCGATATGCAGGGTTAAGGCGTACTCTAATAAATAATTGGAATAATAAATGTGTACTTTATGAGGGTACATAATATATAGTAATATCAAGTAAATTAAATTATTTTTTGGTTACATTAGATTACTATTAATTTAATATGAACAAAATAACATGCTCCAATTAAAAATCCAAAGTCTATAATAATATCGACTGTATTCCCTAGGAAGGGTTAATCATAAGAATATAATTCTAAATGATTAATCAAAATTTGAACGGGATATGGAGGACCATAAGATAACATTTATGGTCTCCTATCAAGGTGAAGGTTTTCGTCGCCATGGATTGTACATTGGAGACGGCAATGTAAAGTCATATCTTTGGTGTACAAGCATACATGGTAAGAAACATGCTGTATATGTAGTGACCCCAATATTGTTCCTCATATAATAGAGGCGGTATTGGATTGCACATGACATGAGCTAATCTTATTGATGGTTGGTTCATTTGACAACAGGTCAACATGACCTTAGGGGTAGTGGGCTCGAGTGTCAAAGATCAAATTGAGAAATACAAGTTGGATTTGCAAGGCAGAAAGAATTCCCTCTTTCTTCACTCGAGTTGCATTTTCTCATATTTATAGAGTATGAAAAAGGAGGAAGGGAGATCCCAAATATTGTTAGAGATATAACGATAAATGTATCTCTTTCTTTGAAAAGTTGAAAAAAAGGGAATGAACTTCTAAAGTATTAAAAATGAAAACAACTTTGATTGAATATCCCTTAATCAAACTTAATCAAAGAAAGTGTACACATAAATAGATTTTATTGCATTTATTCTAATAAGTGCTTATTTAATCTTAGATGAAATCAATGAACCTTCTTAGTAAGCTTCTGGAGGTCAACCAACTGACCGAGCCTAACTATTCAAACTGGCTCAGAAACTTGGAGCTTATTGTCTCCGTGAAGCGCACCAGTTGTGTTGACCAAGAACAAGCATTTGAACCCCAAGTCAGAGGAAGTGATCAAATTTAATAGAAATTTCGATGAAGATCACTCATTGGCTCGTGTTATATTTTAGGATCCTTGTTCAATGTGCTTTAGAAGCAACATATAGACATGAAGAGCGCCTATGATATAATGCATAATCTAAAGGAGATATTCGAAGACATGAACCACACTCAACGTTATAATGTATTGAAAGAACTGATTCGCTGTAAGATGTATGAATAGACATCAGTTAGAGATCATGTAATCAAAATGTTTGTTTACCTCTCTGAACTGGATGCCCTCAGGACAGAGATAGATTCAGACATGCATACTGAATTCATCATGCTGTCTTTACCCAAGTCTTTCAATAATTATGTGATATCATACCACATGAATAATTTGTACCCACTTAATGGTCTAGTGGTAGTACAGTGTGTCTACCACACAAAAGACCGGGGGTTCAAATCCCACCCTTGAAGGGGTTGCGTTAGGTAATCAATGGCCAGCGTAAAAAATATTCGAATCTTTCAACATGAATTTGAGCAAGAATCCATGTAGCCAACCCTACTTATAGTGGGAGAAGGCTTGGTACATTTTTTATACTATATGAATAAATGATGTTAATCTAATGTGAAGGTCATGGCTTTATTGAAGTCCACGGAGGACGTCACGAAGAAGTAGAACCCTATAGGCAGTGCAATGGTTGCACAAGCCAAGGGAAACTACAGTCGGAAGCAGGGATCTTGGTAGGATCTTTCTCATAGGAATAAGAAGAGTCAAGATGTTGTCTCCTCCTCCTCTCTGACTTACACTCTCCCGGCACCCAAGACAACGGATGTAGGTCACCACTACAAGAAGTCGAGCCTGGATGAGAAACTGTCCAGGCTATCTGAAAACTTTGGAAAATGGTAAAGGTAACGCTCCAGCAGGTATAAAATCTACTTTCATTATTGAAACTAATTTTCTCTAGAACGAGAAGGTAATTGGATTATTGATTCTAGTGTTTCCGTTCATGTATGCGATGTGGTGCATCTATTTCAAGAAACCATAAGATTTGAGGATGGAGAGATAGTCATCAAGATGTGATTTGAAGAAACTATTGCAACAGTTGCCATCGAGACTTACAGGCTGTCTTCAGCTAATGGGAGAGTCTTATTGCTTAGAGAGTGTCTTTATGTACATGAAGTTAGAAGGAACTTGTAATTTCTATCTAAATTAGTTAGAAATGGATATATGTTCCAATTTTACAATAAAATTATCATAAGTCATTATAGTAAACTTATTGTAGATAGTTTTCTAACATTTGGTGGACTTTTTGAATTTGCATTGATGAATATATCATGAATGTTACAATCAATAGTAGTAGCAATAATAATAACATCAAGTGATCTAGAGAGGATAATAATAATTTATTCATGATTTGACATCAAATGCTTGATCATTTATATGTTGATAAGATCAATAGATTGGTAAAATATGAACCTTTAAATTTCTTTAAAGTTCAAAGTTTACCTACATGTGAGCATTGTATTCGAGGTAAAATGACCAGAGCATCCCTTTGAAATAAGGGTACTAGATGCAAAGGAATACTTGACGTAATACATACCTATGTATGTGATCCTTTCAGTATCGTGACTTGAAATGGATAATAATATTACGCAACTTTTATTGACGATCATTCGTGATGCGGGTTTATATTCCTACTGATTTTGATTTAGAACTGAATCGATAATAATATTAAATGAATTTGTTTTGTCCAAGGCGGTGAGTACTTGTCAGATGAATTCATTTAATATCTTAAAGAGAGATAAATTATGTCTAATATCACTAATATCACTCCTAGAACTCTCCAACTAAATGAAGTTATTGTAAGACACAATGAGACCATCATGGATATGATAAGATCAATACCGAGTAAAGCACATTTACCTCTTAGTTTATGGGGATATGCATTAGAGACTTCGATATATAATCCTTAATAAGATTCATAGAAAATCTATATCCAAAACCCCTCATGAGCTTTGGTTTGGAACCAAGCCCAGTGTTAGAAACTTGAGGATTTGGAGTTGCTTAGTCCATGCCAAGAGCATAGATGGAAGTAAGCTAGAATCTCTCACTAGAGAGTGCTACTTCATTGATAATGTAAAAGATGGTACTTGATACCAACTTTAAGACCATGAGACTAAAAAGGTATTCATCTCCAGGGATGTAAAATTCTTAGAGGATGACTTACTTAAGAGTGAAGACAAAAATGAAGAAAAGGAACTCATTGAAACCTCTGAGGATATTGAGGTTCCTAAGTTAAAAACAGAAGAGATCAATGAAGATGAAACACCCGCACCTCTTTGAAAGAGTTCGAGGGTAGTAAGATCACCTGAAGGTAGAGTGATCATACTTCATATGATGAAGCACTCACAGATCATGACATGGATAGATGGATGCTAGCCATGAAGCCAGAAATAAATTCCATGCACAAGAATGGTGTGTTGACCCTAGAGGATCCACTTAGAGGGGTAAAATCCCTTGGTGTAAATGGATCTTCAAGAGAAAGAGGGGACATGATGGGAAAGTAGAGACCTTCAAGGCACGACTCATAGCCAAGATATACACATAGAGAAGGCATTGACTACGATGAGACATTCTTTCTTGTGGGCAAACTCAAGTTTATCAGGGCATTTCTAGCTATAGATTTTGACCATGATATATGACAGAGGGACGTAGATACTGCATTCCTCAATAGATACCTCGAGGAGGATATATATATGGAGCAACCCCAAGGCTTCATAGTTGAAGAAGGCAAAGCATGCGAGCTGAAGAAGTCCATCTATGACCTCAAACAAGCTTCTCATGGTTAGAACATCAAATTAGATGAAATCATAAAGAGTTATGATTTCATTCAGAATCCCGATGAACTATGTGTATACAAGAAGCTTAGTGGGAGCACTATTGTGTTCATCATGTTCTACGTAAATGACATCCTTATTATTGGGAATGATATATGATTGATGGCTAATGTTAAGGTCTGGCTTTCACATGCCTTCTAGAAGAATGATCTCGAAGAGTCTCTTACATCTTGGGTTTGTAGTTGTTCAGAAATAGAGAAAATAGGGTTTTGAGATTGTCCCAACATGGGTACATTAAGAAAATCTAGGAATGATTCCATATGAAAAATTCTAAGAAAGGCTTCCTTCCCTTAAGACATGGTATCGACCTACCTAAAGAGATGGATCCTCAAAGAAGGCCATGGTTGGATGCCCATACACATCAATTATGGGAAGCCTAGTGTATGCCATGATGTGCACAAGACCATATCTGCCATGTAGTAGGAGTGGTAAGCTATTACCGATTCTGCTATGGAGAACAACACTAGAATGCAGTGAAGAACATCTTCAAGTACCTAAGACGGACACAAGATTATATCTTGGTCTATGGAGATAGTGATATCCATATATTAGGATACACATATTCAAACTTTCAATCTGACATTGATGATAGAAAGTCAACTTCGGAGTTCATATTCTTATTGAATGGTGGTGTTATGAGTTGGAGAAACAAGAACCACGACTGATTCAACAACATAAGCTGCATACACTGCCACATCGGATTCTACAGAAGAGGTGGTGTGATTGTACAAGTTCATCTTGTAGCTGGGTGTAGTTTCCTCAGATACTTCCATCCCGTTGCTCTGCATAACACATGAGACATAGCTCATGCAAAGGAACCAAGGTGACATCAAAAGAAAAAGTACGCGGAGAGGAAATACCACATCATTCATGAGATACAAAGCGTGGTAACATCATCAACACCAAGGTGGCCTCTTCTGACAACATTGATGATATACTTACCAAACCTTTGCCTCAGAAGGTTTTCGACCAACATGTTATGAGTAAGAGTTTACGGATTGTACTAGAAATGGTTTTGAGGGATAGTGGGAGATTGTTAAACATGTGAGCCCATGACAAACCATTTATACAATAAATTATATTATAATTTTTTATTTATAAGAATAAAAATTATTGATTTTCACTCCTATTTGAGATTAATGATTGAATGCACTTATTGAGTCTCTTCGTATAACTAGGCTTATGTACTTTAACCATCTTCATAATCATATAGATATTGATCTAAGTGATGGATCATAGAGGTTGGTGCTAAGTTGATAATCTAAAGAGTTAGATTGAGGACTCAATTGGTACCGTCAAATTATTGTCAAGTGAGGATCTTCAACATGAGAAGGAGATGAAAATCCTTACTGTAAAGACTGATATCCAACCGACCTCTTGATGCAGGTCCTCTGCATAGAAATAGAGATTCGGAGGTGTTGGATGTGTTAAGTCCAAGAGTTGACTTAGCAAGATTGAGATAACTAAGACCTATGTCGTATATTTTCACGATATAGGAATGCATCCTCTGATCAGTGACATATGTATCACTATATGCTTGAGTATGTACACTAAGTTGATGACCTAATCAAGGCCTATATATCGACGAGCTGATGTGCATACAAAGGCATATGAGTAATACGATCTCTCAACGAGATCATACATGTTCACTACCGAACTGGAAAACATGAACTCACCCATGATATATTGGGACCAACCAAATTCCATCGATGGTCGTCACACTTTGGAAGCAATACAAGATTTATTGGTATGATATATACTATTAGAAAGTATATGATCGATATTGACTCCCAATGATCGAATGAGAAACTTAATGGTAAAACCCTAAAGGAGAAAGTCCAAAATGAGATCAGAACTTTAGGTTTGATCATGGTCTTCTAGTATGCAGGATGCACATGTATTAGGAATACTCGAAGGTGATGTGATCTTAGACGATTGTATACCATGACGCTTCCATTCCGAGAGGGTGACGAAACAGGTCTGGATTTTAGAGACTTCTCTTAGTGGAATGTATATCCCATCTTGGTCCAATTGTTGGACATCCGAATGTGATTCGGATGCAATGAAACATGTCTGACATAATCAAACACTTCTGAGTAGTCTTTTAGATCTAGATGTGAGATTAGATATCACTATCAAGTCACTGTACATGGCATATACTATCATCTTGACCTTATCTCGAAATATCTGAGGAGAAGGCACACAATTCTTGAAAGAGTTAGACAATTGTTCCATGGACAATATTATATGAGAATTGAAAAAATTAGATAATTATCACAAATAATGTGGATATGATTCACATTATTTAAACATGTATAAAGAGACATCTTGGATATTTAAATTGGATTTAATTATCATAGATGAGATTAATATGGATAACATTATCCACAATACTCATGGATAATGTGGTTATGATCCACATTATCATGGAGAGTTAATTATGAATGAGATTCATAATTTATAAGTTATGTGAATCGGATTCACATTATACAATTTAATCTAATTTGATACATAGAATTTTGGATGGAAGGAAATAATTCCTAATAGTCGATGGTCTGATTGTACTGTTCACACATAATTTGGAATTATTTGGTGATTATTCAGTTATTAATCTAATTAATTAAGTAGAATTTTGAAATATAATAGAATTGACTCCTTCGATTCCTCTTTAGAAGGGGACGACCATGGTTGTCACACCAGTGTGGTTGTCCACCTCAAATAAGGAAAGTGGATAGAAGTATCCCTTATCCAAAAGCTACTTGTTGATTAATTGATTTAATTAAAGACATAATTTGAAAATTATTTTCAACTTATTTCTTTGAGATTTTGTGACTTAGAAGAAGCACAAATTAATCTCAACCATTGATTTCTTAGAGCACATGGATTGGGATCCATGATTTCCAATTTGTTATAAAAGAGAGGCTAACCTTATCCCTCTAAAGTGATAACACATGCATGCAATTGTTTCACAATTACTCTCTCTCTCTCTCTCATTCTCTCTACACGTCAACACCATCTCCCTCCACAACCCTAGGTCGTCCAGTTGCCCTAGGATGGTGGAGATCGTGATTGTCATGTTACCATTGTGCTGCCGGACCAATCGCTCGATGAACTTGATCTTCTTCAATGCACCGTGCTCATGAAGAAGATAACAGATTTCATTAGATGAAATCAGGAGGTCTCGCTCTCGAATTATTGCTCAGAATTGCGGGAAGAACGTGTCTCATCAGCACACCTCGTATCAAACTTGAGTCAGGAGGCCTCTTTGCTTAGAAGCTTTCGGATCACAACCACGCTTCAAGAGGAAAGCCTAAACTCTTGATCTTGATGAAACATCACGGGAAATGTTCCTGAGCCATATGGTTTCATCTATATTTTTTTATTTTTCCACTTGCATACAAACTAGTATGACTAGTTGACCTAGATCGGATTTGATATGATCCCCATTCTTCCGTGATGCGTGAGGTCCTGACTCTCGTTCTTCAAAGGATTCAATTGCCACATACAATCTTTTTTTAAAAAAACGGTCGTGGGTGGGGTGTTGTGGACTGATGTTCACAAGTGGTTTATTCATTCATTTCATTAAATCCCTTTACGAACTTTTGCAAAGAAAAGGAAAGATATGTACATTAGGGTTTCACGAGCGACTATCTAGGGGAAGGTCACAATAAACTTGTTAAAAAAAATTGTGGGTATTGGCTAGTTATTAGTTTAAGTTAGTCTTGCTATCTGTTATAAATTAAAGGTATTCGATTGTTGTTTAAAGCTAGTCTTGCTGTCTGTTATATATTAAGGGCATTTTTATTGTTTATAGTTCTTAGAGGTGAATAGTTTAATCAAAGTACAATCACTGTTAGAAGTTTGCTTTAACATTCAAGATTATCATTAAATAAAAAAAATACATTTTCTTGTCTAAGATGTTTTGTTCGATTAAAAAATCTTTTACTTAATCAATTGTTTCTATACTCATTAAGTGCAAGAGTTATTTTCTTTGTCTTGCATTAAGATCTTAAGTTCTTTTTTGCATTGAGTCAGATTTAAGTGTATCAATCCTTTTACTGAGGATAACATTGTTGAGTTTTTTTTGCAAGTTATTGATTTCATCACGCTGACATTAACTAAAAGGTGTTTATTGTCCATCCGCGTTATTGCAAAATCAAAGTACATTAAAGTTTTAAAATCTCATTGCAAGTTTTTTTATTGATTAAATTGAATTTGCCTTAACTGCTTTTAAAAATGCACTTTCTTTAAATTATACTTTTTATACCCCATTTACGTTAAGCAATGCCATATCTACCAAGTTTGGAAAATTGAGTACCTTAACATTATTTATGATAAAGTGTGGAGTAGAAAAGATCTTTTCGACCTACTAGACGATGGCAAACACTCTATTATAGATAAAACAAACCCTACCATATCTGAAAATCCAACAACGGAGGAAATCAAATCTCGTGAACAATGAGAGAAAATAGAAAACATGCATAGAAGTTTAATACCAATGCATATGGAGTTGAACTTTATAAAGATCCTCGAGACCTGTAAATCAACGTACGAATTTAGACTGCAATTAAGGACAAATATCACTCCAACTCGGAAGTGAGTTTACAACTTCTTCTATATAAGTTCAAATCGTGTAGAATAAAGGCATTTGAAAGTGTCATAAAACAGGTGAATAAGATAATCATGATAGCAAAGGACTTGACAATAATTGATTGTGTGATTCTGGAAAAAATGCAATAGTGACCATCCTAAGAAGTCTTCTGTCGTCTTTCAACATGGTCACCACATCTTTGAGGATGAATCATAACATCAAAAATGTGATGGACCTACTTGCACAATTGGCAATTGAGCAAGATCTCTCGAAGTAAAGATCGAAAGTCAAGATCTTTAAGGTCGATGAAGAAGAAAAGCAAATATAGTGCACACCAAAAGAAGACTAGGACCTTCCATAGAGAATTTCAAAGAGAAAGTTGGGAAATACCCACATGACTCATACTAACACTGCGACAAATATGACCACTTTAAGGTCAGTTGCCCCAACTAAAAGAAGACTAGAATTCTAAAATGCTTGAGAATAAAGGTAAGAAGAAAATTGAATCCATGATTGTCGTGAATTGCAATTCTGCGAGTATGGACCGTGATGGGTGGTGGATTGGCTTTGGAGCAACCCGTAACATTGCCAAGATGAAGAATTAGCTACAAGACTTCGAGGAGCTGAAGAAAGGTGACCAGAGGATCTTCATAGGGAATAACACCTGCTTAGATGTCAAATATGTTGGGACATGTAAGCCTGACTTGGGTGATACTATCATAGTTCTTCATGATGTACTATATAATCTAAGAATGTGCCTAAACCTTAGTTCTATTCTATTTATACTCATGAATTTTGAAGTTCATTTTTTACAATAAACATTTATCCATATGAAAGAATAAGAAGGTCTATGCCATGAGAAAGTTGTATAACCGAGCACGATCTATTATGTCTTCCCAAAATAACTTCTAATGAATTAATGAATGTAGTTTCTAAGTACTCTGTGGTTAGTGAGTTGATTATGATTTGTGGTACATGAGACTAGATCATCCAGAAAATTCCAATATGGATAAATGGTTAAGTCTGATTTTCTACCTAGGGTTACAGGTGTACGGACATTTCCCTGTGAACGATGCCTGATTGGAAAAATAACAAGAAAATCTTTCTCGATGGGAGCTCGATCAAAGGAGTTATTAGTCTTGATCAACTCAGACATATGTGCACCATTGAGTGTCAATACATATAGAAATAAGAAATACTTAAAAGACTAATGGATGATTATTCAAAGTTCTCCTATATCTATCTCTTAGGAAGAAAGGCTTAATCTTTTAAAACATTTAAGAGATACAAAACATGAGTGGAGAGAAAATTAGAAAAACCAATTAACTCTTAAGACTGATAGATGTGGAGAACATACCTCAAAGGAGTCTGAGTACTATATTCAAGAAGGCATTTGTAAACAGACAATGTTGCCTTATATACCACAATAAAATGACGTAGTTGAAAAAAAAGAATAGAATATTGATAAATGCAGTAAGATGTATGTTATTATACTTAGGTCTCTCAAAGAATTTTAGGGAGAAGCAATGTTGATCATTAATTACATACATAATGTGATTCCCATCAAGTTTGTAGAATCAATGTCACATGAAATGTGGAATGGCAAGATACATGAATTGTCATCTACGGAAGTGGGGATGTTTTGCACATGTCTTGGTACACAGTCATCTTAGAGACAAGCTAGACTTCAAATATTAAAATGCAAATTTGTTGGATAGAGTGAACATTTTAAAGGATATAGGTTCTTCCATGAATCTAAAGGTCTAATCAAAAGTCATAATGAAATCTTCCTTGAAAATAATCAAGAGAAAGAGAATGAAGTAGAGGAATCATATGCTCTAGTTGTCATACATGTCAATGAAGACGTCTTTAAGATAAGACAAGAATTGGTGGATGATATTGATCGTCCATACATAGAGAATGAATCTATGTTTAATGATGATCCTTTAGAGGAAGTGGGTCAGCAACAAGAGACTTAGAACACGGTCCGCATGGATGGAATATTATTATTTCTATGGATTTGAGGCATCTATTACGATGAGGATGCAGAGTATTGTACATATTCCATATTCTTTGACGAAGCAATGGCTTCAAACAAGTCGAAATCATGGACGGTCGACATGAGGGATGAACTTGATTCAACCGAGCGAAATAGTGTATTAGTGGGTATTCAAGAAAAAGCACTAAGTTGATGGTGCTATTGATAAATAAAAAACAAGATTAGTTGCCAAGGGTTATACTTAAAAATATGGAACACACACGCACACGCACACGCACATGCACACAACATGATGGATGATTTTAGATGTTCCATATGCATAAACGGCCGGAAGTCCAATGTATACAATGATGTGCAATCGGCCTGACTTGGTTTATTCAGTTAGCCTAGCTAGTAGATATCAAAGTAAGCTTGGATCAACACATTGGGAAGATTAAAGATGATTTTTCGATATATGAAGGATTGTAAATATGAAACTAGTATACCAAGCTGAATCACTTGAGGTAGTAGGAAATTTCTATACATATTTCGGAAGGGATGTGGATGATAGGAAATCTACATCGGGTTATCTTTTCATGTTCGGTTGAATAGTTGTTTCTTGAAGAAGCAATAAACAAGGATGTGTATCTATGCATACACAGGAGGTAGAATACATTGCATGTAGCATATCCCCACCCCCATAGTTGGATTAAATGATTACTTGAAAACTTAAATCTTGAATTGATCAAAGAACCAAATGAAATGTATTGTGATAAACAAGTTGTAATAAGCTTGATCGATAATGTGGCTATAATTTTAAAGGAAAGCACAATGAAATCCAATATTTCCATATACAAGATATAATGAAAAAATAAAAAATTATGGTAAGCTACATACCTACAAGTGATATGTTAGATAATTCTCTAACTAAGGGAATATCACATATATTCGTTAAACATGTTGGTTTAATGTGACTTAAGAATAAATGAATAAAGAGATTTTCATGAATAATGATCCTCACTATATACATCTCCATATGTACAATACACGAGTAGGAGTGTGGAAGTTTTGATTATTTCGATCAAGTAGGAGATGCTTGAACAATTAAAAGAACTGACCTCGTGCTCAAGCTGCTACATCAGTTGTGCGCAACGGTGATTGCACAACACCGGGTCTCAGGGGGCATGGGGAGCAAGGGTGGACTATGTGAGGGGCTTTGCATACCCTGTAAATATTAACCTCCTTTGGGAGGGGAACACAACTCGTCATAACAAGTCACCCGCAACAGGGAGCCCCCTCTCAATCCATCTCTCTTTTCTCTCTCAAGATGTTTCTGCCGACATACATCGTTCGTTGAGATCGAGCATCGATGCTAGGCATAATCACTGATTACTCCAAATTAGTCTAGGAACATCAATAGGTTTAGGTTGGAGGACAATTTTGCACATGGACTGAAAGCACTCCAACATATAATACTATGGGCAAAGTTTGACATGGTCAATGCTGATATTTACATAACCATATATTGCAAGACATGTTAGTTAGCAAATGATATGTATGATTTTCATAATGAACAAATGGTATGCATGATTTTCATAAATATGAGAGAGGGAGTGGGGGAGGGGTGTATGATTTTCATAATGAACAAATGGTATGCATGATTTTCATAAATATGAGAGAGGGAGTGGGGGAGAGGGGGGGGGGGGGGGGGTGGGGAGATTATGTTGAAAATGTGGTACACAAGGTTTTTTTAGACAAATGTAGTACACAAAGGCACTACATGCATGCAAGCACATTTCTAAGTAGGGATGAAAATGAATGTGAATATATTCGTATCCGATCCGCTATCGTATTCGTTTTATACATATTTTGACATTCGTATTCGTATTCGTTTTAAAATGGATGCGGATATGAATGTCACTTTAACATTCGTTAATATTCGCATTCGTATTCGTATATTCGTCTTTGAACATAAGTATAGTAATATATTTATTTATAAATGTGTGTAACAATATTTTATGATTGCATTCACCATCGTTGATATAATTTTTACGAAATTACATTATCTGGTATATCTATTTTATGTTTAAACCATCCTAAACATGTGTATTAGTAAATTATTTTTGTTATTATTCGTATCCGATTCGTATTCGTCTTACATTCGTATTCGTTTTTAAGGATATGATAACACATTTTTCACATTCGTCAATATTCGTATCCGCATTTGTATTCGTATACATTTGTATTCGTATCCAACCGTTTTCATCCCTATTTGTAAGTGAGAAGTTGTTAAAGGCGACGAAGGTATCAAAGATGTAAAATATTGTTCATGTTGATTTTTAATAAGTTTGGATGGCATTGGATGCCCATCTGGCTTCTTAAAAAACAAGCTATGTGCTTCTCCCTTGCGTGTGAAGAAAATCAATTTGGCCCCTTCAACTATAGTGGGGAGGGTGAGGTTTTATATGTGGTAAGACCCTATTTTAAAAGGCATAAAAAGAATTGACTAACAATTTTCTCCACAAACATAACTATATTTTGGCACCATTCAACGGTTATATGAGATGACTGACTACAGTTGAAATAGCAGAACCATGGATCCAAGCTAAGAGAGACGAACTTGTATAAAGTAGTGGAAAAAGAAGATACTGAGGGGAAGGGAAACTAGAGGTAAATGTAAAAAAAATAATGATGATATAGTATTATTTAATCAGAAACACTAACATTTATCGGGTTTAGCGCATAGTGTTTGACAAAACGAACATCATTGATTTGATTTCTTACCAGTAGTACAGGCTAAAGTATGACATTCAAGCTAGCACGCCAACGTATGGCTACAAAGTGGCAAGTGTTTAGGAAAGAACCCTTCACCTATTTTAACAGTTCTTCACATTTTGAAGAAGAGAAAAAATCAATTACTTTCCTTGAGGGTGGATGCTGGCTTTTGTTTCTTGCCATGATGCCTCGACGAGTATCTAGCCACATGCATGTATGCCACTCGCAGAATAATTTGTAACAGTTCTGCAAGAACAAACCAACAATGTATGCATGTTCATGTCAACAGTCATTTTGGACATCGAATTCTCTCTTAAGACACCGGAAGATAAAAAGCTTATACATGCGCACCTTATTAAGTACAAACTCATGTGGCTACAAGTCTTGCCCGAATAGCTTCTGGATCACATGCTTTCCGAATGCTGTATGATTTAGCCAAGAGATTGGTTTAATCCAAGTGTGTCAATTTCGATTGCTTTAAAAGATGGAAAGTAACTGAAGGAGCACAAGACAATATTTTCATTCTTCCAATCAACGATACTTGCATTAGATAAATGATACTGATGTTTGCTCTAGAAACATATACCGGCAAAAGTTAGGCCTTGGGCCATATGTTGCAGAAACTGATGACAATTTTTGAAACATTAAAGGAAGCAAAAATTTAAAACCCAAACACTATACATGGGCCATCACCCATAACCACAGTTACGAAAATGACAGCAAAAAGTTCTTTAGTCAGGTAATCAAGATTTGCATAAAAACATCATATTTCTCATGTAAAAGAAGCCCCATCAAAAGACAAAAACAGCATAAACACAAACAATAAAACGGAAGGAAACTGTGGAAAAAAAAGAGCAAGTTGTTTATTCCATAAACCCTAGGCTCTCTTATATAGGAGAGTAGCCTATGGGTAAATTACATAAAGCATATTATGAAGAAAAACAAAATAGAGAAAAGTACAGATACTACTATTATTGTATACGTTAACACTCCCCCTCAAGATGAAGCATAGATATCAAATCATGCTCAGCTTGGAAGCACACTTCTGAAATGGACCTCGTAGCAATGCCTTGGTAAATATGTCTGCAGTCTGATTCTCTGAGGTAACATGAGATGTAGCAATGAATCCTTTCTGAATCATATCACGTATGAAGTGACAATCCACCTCAATATGCTTGGTCCGCTCATGGAATGCAGGATTGTTTGCAATAAACAAAGCAGCCTGATTATCACATTCCAAGTTCATAGGAAGTGGTACATCTAAACATAGATCTGTAAGCACAGCTTTCACCCACATCATCTCTGTAGTAGCCTGGGCCATAGCCCTATATTCGGATTCAGCACTAGATCTAGCTACCACAGTTTGTTTCTTACTCCTCCATGAGACTAGGGCATCTCCAACATAGACAGCATACCTTGAGGTGGACTTCCTATCCTTGGGACATCCTGCATAGTCTGCATCTGCACATGCTGAGGTAGAAATCCCCTTTCCTTTCTTGAATAGCAGACCTGCACCTGGAGAAGATTTGAGATATCTAAGTATCATATGTATTGCATCCATATGCACCTGGCGTGGTTGCTCCATGAACTGGCTCACACGGCTCACTGCAAATAATATATCTGGTCTAGTGATCGTGACATACAATTTGCCTACCAGTTCTCTATATCTTCTCCTGTCCACCTCCTCTGTGTTATCTTCATAAAGCTTCATGCTGGGGTCCATTGGTGTCGTAGTAGGTTGACACTCAAGCATACCTGTTTCACTCAACAGATCTGTAACATATTTCCTTTGTGACATGACTAGCCCATAGGAATTTCTGGCAAATTCAAGCCCCAGAAAGTATTTAAGGACCCCAAGATCTTTAGTGACAAACTCACTACCCAGCATTTCTTTCGCCTGCCTTATGCCCTGCTCATCATCTCCTGTAATCAAGATGTCATCAACATAAACCATAATGACAATGATACCTCTCGTTGTTTTCTGTACAAACAAGGAATGATCAGCATTGGAGCGTTTGTATCCTTGTTTCTCGAAGAGATCCGAGAGCTTCTGAAACCATGCTCTGGGGCTCTGCTTAAGGCCATAGATAGCCTTATGCAACCTGCATACCTTGGAGCACTCCCCCTCAACAGCAAAACCAGGTGGCTGTTGCATATACACCTCTTCCTGCAAATCTCCATATAGAAATGCATTCTTCACGTCCAATTGATGGAGCGGCCAGTCTCGAGCAACTGCAACTGACAACAAGATCCTTAGGGTGGAATGACGTGCCACAGGCGAGAATGTGTCAAGATAATCCACCCCATATGTTTGTGTGAAGCCACGTGCCACCAGACGCGCCTTGTACCTGTCAATAGAGCCATCTGCATTTTGCTTCACTGTGAACACCCACTTGCAGCTCACTGGGTTCACATCTGGAGGTATAGAAACCAAAGTCCAAGTTCCTCTGGACTGAAGTGCGGCCATTTCTTCTTCCATTGCAAGCCGCCATCTACTATCCTGCAGAGCCTCATGATGATTCCGTGGAATATCTATGGCTGAAAGTGCCATAGCAAACGACCTGAAATCTCCAGATAGCCGCTCAAAAGATACAGAGGCTGATAATGGATATTTGGCACAACTCCTCGTCGACTTCTGTAAAGCAATGGGAATATCCAAATCAGTTGTAGGCTCAACTGGCTCCTGCAACACATCCTGCTCAGAAATGTCGTCAGATCCATCAACATTAATATTCTCATTACATACCATAGGCGAGCTAGTGGACGAGTCATGACCATGAGCTGGTGGAGGAAGCCTGCGAGTATAATGGAACGAGAACGGTAAGATAGGCTGTTGTGGTGGTGGTGGTGGTGGTGTTGATGATGGCATCTGAGGTGGTAGTGGTGTCATGTATATGGCATCAGGTGGTATAGGTGGAAGCTGTTTGTCTCCAGATGCTGAAAAATACATAACAGATTCAAAAAATGTAACATCTGCACTAATCATATACCGCCGACGCAAAGGATCAAAGCACTTGTACCCCTTTTGAGTTCTGGAGTACCCAACAAAGACACACTTGACAGCCCTAAGAGAGAGCTTGTCAGTACCCGGCGACAATTGATGGACAAACGCAACCGACCCAAACACACGAGGAGTGAGAGTGAACAGATCCTTGTCAGGATAAATAAGGAGAACGGAATCTGTTCATTCAAGACAGACGAAGGCATACGATTAATTAGGTAACATGCAGTAAGAACTGCATCACCCCAGTAGGAATATGGAACATGACTGTATAAGTAGAGATCTAGTGACATCAAGAAGGTGACGGTGTTTTCTTTCAGCAATCCCATTCTGTTGAGATGTATGAGCACAAGATGTTTGGTGAATAATTCCTTTTGATGAGTAGCAATTGACAAGAAAATTATTGCACAATTCTAAAGCATTGTCACTTCTCACAATTTTCACAGATGTAGAAAAAAACATTTTGTATTTCATTCAGAAAATGGATAATTATATTTCCAGCTTCAGATTTATTTTTCATCAGAAACACCCATGACACCCATGACAAAATCTGTGTCCCTGATGATCAGGTACATGACTCGGACCCCAGACATCAACATGAAATAACTCAAACTTGGAGGTACTACCCGACCAGGGCGACTGGGAAAGGACGACCTGTGATGCTTTCCCAGCTGACATGCCTCACACTGAACAGATGTGTGAGGAAGACTATAAGGCAATACTTGACGCAACTTCTGAAGCGGTAAATGACCAAAACGCAGATGCCACAGTAAAGGAGATACTTGGCCAGAAGGAGAGGATGTGATTCCAGCAAATGGGGTCTGATTCAGGCGGTAGAGGCCTCCTTGCTCATAGCCACGACCAATCACGTCGCCCGTATGGATGTCCTGAAAAATCAAAGAAGATGGATCAAAAATTGCCCGACAATGGAGATCCTTCGTAATCTGACTAATGGACAATAGATTCATTGAAAAATCAGGTGCATGTAGCACATTCTTGAGCTGCATAGACGATGTCAGTCTAATCTCCCCCTGACCAGTGATGGGGGAATGTGTGCCATTTGCAATGACTACTGTCCGTCCTGGAGGGATCTGAGTGTATCCTGTAAGTAGACTCTGGTCGCCACATAGGTGATGTGTAGCGCCTGAGTCCATAATCCATGGCAATGTATCAGAACTACTACTGTGAAGTGCAAGTATACTACCTGAAGCACTGGTAGACGCGGAGGCAGAAGCAGCAGCATCAGAATGACTCTCTGTAGTCGGTGCTGGACCAGATGGTGGGATAATGCCCCTCAGACGGGCAACTAGATCATCAAATCGTTGATCCAAGGTAGCAACAGATGGGGGCTCTATCTGCTCAGCAGCTCGTGCGGATGCAGGAAATCCATGCTTTGAATAGCATGTATCTTCATTATGTCCAACTCGGTGGCAGTAGGTGCATGTTGGCCTAGTGCGGCCACCCCTCCCACGGGGTCCACGTCCACGGCCCTGGTAATGAGAACCACGACCTCTGGTTGCTGCCATGGCTGAAGAATTCTGACTTGCAGCAGTTGAGGGAACTGTAATCCGACTCAGTCTATGGAAGGCTTCCTTCATTGGAGGAATTGTAGAGTCGGCCAAAATCTGTGATCGTGCTGCCTCGTACTCAGGATCAAGTGCAGCTAGGAACACTCCCACCATAGTAGCATTCCTATATGTCTTCTGCTGTTCTGGCGTGGCTGTCAAGGGCATGAAGCTATATAGCTTCTCGAACATCCCTCTCAGTGACGTATAGAGAGAACGTAGGGGGCGACCATTCTGCTTGATGGTGAAGATATCATGCTGGAGTTGCAGAATCTTTGTCTCGTTCTTTGCCTGGGAATATGTAGCCGCCAGAATGTCCCACATATCCTTCGCTGTGGGTTGATGGAGGATGTCATTGGCAATCTCAATCACCAACGTGCCAGATAGCCAAACTTTGACGTATGCGTCATCAGCCTCCCAGGAGGCATAGGTTCCAGTCTTCTCGGCAGGCTCTGGTTCGGTAAGAATGTGCTTCTTACCCGTAGACTTCATCATACTCATGAACTGCATTGCCCACAGTTCATAGTTGGTACCGTCCATCTTGACAATAGGCGCTGGACCACGGAATGCGCCAGTAGATGGGATATCTGCCTTGCTCTCCGACATATTGAAAATGAAGACTGGAACGATTGACAAACAATGAGATTTGTCTACAACGACATAAATGGGTTTAGTTGCACGTGTAGACCTCACGCAACTAAACCCATGATGATATTCTGGGTCTTAGGTCTGGAAACCGTGCACCCGTACAGGAGCTACAGGACTTAGGGCACTGGAAGCGCACTGGATTACTTAAGCTGGACACTTGGTGCGCTGAACACGCGCACTGGGTGCACTGGATGTGCGCACTGCTCACGCACGTAGAGGATTACACGCGCACGCCCAGCCTTGCGTAGATGATGCGCAGCCGCACGTTGGAAGGTGCGCGATAAGGCGCTGGAGAGGCGCGATAAGGCGCTGGAGAAGCGCAGGTCACGCGCGATGATGCGCAAGGGGTGCGCACGCGCAGGAGGTGCGCAGATCACGCGGCAGCGCGCGTCGGAGATGCGCACAGCACCGATCGAAGAACGCCTGAGATACGCAGGAGAAGGGCGGCGATCCGAGGAGAAGGGCGGCGCTGATCGGAGGAGGAGCACCCGAGAAGAAGGGCGGCGCCGATCTGCAGAGAAGAGAGAGAGAGAGAGAGAGAGAGAGAGGGCCGGCGGGTGTGGTGGGTAGGGTTAGGGTTTCGAGAACTCCGGTCTAGGACCGTCGCTCTGATACCATGTTGGAAAAAAAATGAGCAAGTTGTTTATTCCATGAACCCTAGTCTCTCTTATATAGGAGAGTAGCCTATGGGTAAATTACATAAAGCATACTATGAAGAAAAACAAAATAGAGAAAAGTACAGATACTACTATTATTGTATACATTAACAGAAACATACCGCATTCTCGCTTAAAGGGAGTCCAGCCTGCCAGCATCTTTCCCATTGCGAGACCAGGAGCCAGTCGAAGGTTAAAACGTGAAATAGACACCATCATCCCATAGCCCCACCATCGTCAGTTGGCGCCCCCCACTTCCTGCGTACTATTCGATAGGGTCTTGGCTTGATAAAGCAGGAATGGAGGAGGACTATGCTTGGATTCCAAGTGACTTAGTGGGAATTCACAATTTCTCTAGTCGGGAAGGAATGCTTTTCTTTGAGTCAGATCAGTTACAATCTCAGTCCACATCCCAAGCACCATTAGTCTCACTATCTTCCCTTTCCTTTCATCTCTCAACTTTCCCAGCGCGTCAATCAAGCCTCTCCCTCAGAGTCAACCACCCACACGAAGCAATCGCAAGCCCTCGATGAATTGACTCGAAGAGAAAATAGACTCAAACCAGAGCAGGATGGGCTTGCGTCTCCGTAACCAATGGGACTATCTTTCCAGTTTCGTCATGATTTAGGAAAAAGCATATAATGTATTTCCGATATTTACGGCTTTGCATATGAGAAGATGTCTACAAGCTCACCTCCAACCTTGAAATCCGAGGTGAAATGTCAGCAATAGATAAGAATTCCACATCGGATGAAGACAATGACACAATTGGAGATGAGGTGATCCGCTACAACACTAATTCTAATATATAGAATAACCTGAAACTCGATTCTAAGGAGAAGAATGTATGCAACGAATTCGAGACATCATAAGACCGAGCATCTTAATTAGAAACAAAAGCCTCTTTCCCAAGTACTACCATAGGCATTGAGCAAGAAGCACAACTCTTTGAGACATGTTCGTACTTGTGAGATGCAAAGGTGGCTCAAAAATAGCTCGCAGTAATGCCTTTTCTATACGGGATGGAACTAGCATACTACTCCCAATCATACATAATCAATTAGAGTTTGTTCAATAATAATTCAAAAAATGCTCATTCGTTTCTAAATGAAATGAACATGAACTTCAAATTTTAGTTCGATCGCTTAACGATACGAACAAGAACATAGCATACGTTCCTTCGATAAAAGTTCGAGTTCGATTTATGTATACATGTGTTGTTGAAATATTAGTTATCTATTATGTATTCTCCTTTCTTTCCGTCTACATTATGTAATTTTCCCAACAAGTTTCTCCTCTATATAAGAGAATCCTAAGGTCTCATGGATAAGCAACTCATTATTTTCTCTCCACATGGTACCATAGGAGCTCATTAGTTGCCCACAAATTTATTCAGTGTTATTTGGCGAAGCAAGAAAATGACTGAAGATTGGAGGAGAAGCATCGTGATGCCTCTTTCTAAGAACAAAGGAGGCATTAAAAAATGTTCAAATTACAAAGCTATGAAGCTGATGATCACACTATAAAAATTTGGGAACATGTGATCCAAAAAAGGTTGAGACAAATTTTCAAAGTAAAAGAAAACCCATTCGAATTCATGCCAGGTCGCTCTACTATTGAAGCCATCCACTTGCTGAGGAGAACAATGGAGATTTATAAACTAAACGTAAGAACCTCCATATGATTTTTATTGATTTGGAGATGGCTTATGATTATGTCCCACGGAAGATATTGTGGAGAGTTTTGGAGAAGATACTAGTACATGTCCTATACATTAACCTCATAAAAGATATGTTAGATAGGGTTTGATCTTGTGTAAGGATATAGTTTGTGACGACTGATTATTTTGACATCAACATTAATCTACATAAGGTTCAACTTTGAGTCCATTACGAGTTGACTAGTCACATTCAGGATGAGATGCCTTGGTGTATGTTATTCGCTAATGATATTGTGTTGATTGATGAGACTAGAGATGGAGTAAATGAGAAGCTTGAGATCCGAAAACATGCATTGGAGACTAAAGGATTTCGTATCAGTATAGCAAATACTGAATATATGGAGTGCACTTTTGATGGAAGCAATGACGAAGAAATCAGTGTGCAGATGGGTGATGATAACATTCAGAAGATAGATTATTTTAGATACTTGGGATCTATTTTGCAACACGACGAGGAAATTGATGGAGATGTTACTAATATAATAAATGCATGTTGGCTAAAACGGAGAGGAGCCTCTGTTGTTCTCTGTGATAAGAAAATTCTTTAGAAAATCAAAGGAAAATTTTACAAAGCAACGACGAGACCTACTATGCTCTATGGATCTGAATGTTGGATTAGGAACCATAAACATTTGAAGAGAATGGCAGTAGTAGAAATGAAAATGCTAAGGTGGATGCATGGATACACACGTAAAGATCATATTCAGAATGATGCAATCAGATGGAAAGTTGGTGTAACTCCGATCGAGGATAAAATACGAGAAAATCATTTAAGGTGGTTTGGCCATTTGCAAAGGAGGTCAGTTGATGTCCCGGTGAGTACATGCAAGTTTTGCTATGTTGAGTCGATTAAGAGATGACGAGGAAGGCTCAAGAAGTGTTGGAATGAGACCATACGAAGAGATCTTATTTTTAGATCTAAGCCCGAGAATGACTCAAGATAGATTTGAATAGAGGCAAAGAATCCATGTAGTTGACCCTACTTAATGTGGGAAAAGGTTTTGTTGTTGTATGGTATCAGAGCAATAATCCTAGACCGGAATTCTCGTACCCATCCGTGTCCTAGCTCCCACCCACCAACCCTCTCATTGTCACACTCCGCATGCTACTGCTCTTGGAGTATAAGTTGTATGCGTCACTTATATGGGAGATCCAGAGTTTAGTCCCACATCTATTGTCTGTGGGATGTGTAGACTCAGTGGGGGCTATATATACCCCCACACCCATTGTATTCAGATGAGAAAGTCAATAGGCTATCAACCCTTTGAGGCGTTCTCCCGTGGTATCATCTCACTTCCTAGGTAGTAGGGTTCCACGTAAATCCTGTATTCTATATTCTTTATCTTTTATTCTGATATGCTTCCGCATTCCTATTTTCTAACATGGTATCAGAGCATGTTCGATTCTCGAAGTTTTCATGTTATTTATTTTATTCAAGATTCGATTTTGGAGTTGTTGAAGATTGATGTTTTGACGATCCAGTCCTTGATCATTCAAGTTCATGTTCAAGATTTGTTCATATTCAAGATTGTTCAAAGAATTTTAGGGTTTCTTTTGAAATCCTAATTTATGTACTGATGAGCGACCCGAGCGACTAAGGTAAATCAGGTGTCAATGGTCGTTGCGACCTCAACCTGTCGGGTCTAGAGCTCAATCAAGAAAAATGAAGGAAACCACCAATCAGAGAGATAAAATCAATAAAGGCAAAATAGCGGTCCTTGCTAAATTATTAACCTGGTATAACACCCAGGGTCGGTCTCAGGGAGCACAAATTGGCCTCGCGGCCTACGAAGTAGTCGAAATCAATAAACAAGAATAAAATATTTTTTTGATGGATTTTAATTATTTTTATATTTTTTGTATTTTTAATAATGAGGAAAAATAAGAAAATGCAAAAGCAAACAACAACAACAAATTATTGAATCACTCAAAAATGCTCCAAAAATTCAAACAAAATTGTTTTTGTGATTTTAATGTTTTTAAGTGTTTTTGGTAATTTTCTGGAGATTTTATAATTTTTATTTTGTTTTCTAAAAATCAAGAAAGAAACAAAATAAGAGCTACTGTGCAGCCATACTTGAAAGATCAATTTAAAATATCAAATTGCTCTATAAAAGTCTGGAGGCAATTTTTATGAAAAGTATAAACAACTAAGATTCAGAAAAAGAGCTTGTATTTTTTTGATTGTTCTAGATTTTTTTAGAATTTTTATGAGGTTTTTAGAGTTTTCAATTTTTAGGGTTTTTATAAATCCCAAAAGCACAAAAATGGGTCAGAAACAACAAAACATCGAAACAAACAATCTCTATTTTTTTTTGTAATTTTTAGACAAATTTTCATATTTTTCTTTGATTTTTCTTTTTAGACAGTAGCAAAAATCAATGTTTTTTGAATTATTAAAAATATCAAAAAGCATAAAAAATGTACCAAAAATTTAGGGAAATTTTTACACATGTCCAAATTTCACCTAATTTGGCTTTAATTTGCTATTTTATTCAATAAAAACAAATGCTCACAGTTCATAGGGACCTAAATGCAAACAAAACTATCTCCTGGGCTAAATAATAACACGCAAATAAAATGCAATGCCTGGTTTGCAAAAATCCCACAAAACACACGCCAAGCACGTGGTTCAGACACAGAGGGGTATATATGTAAATCCTATTTATAAAATACCAATCATTAACACATAGGAAACACAAGGTAGAACATACAAATGACCCAAAATCTCACGTGTCGACGTACGTGGTTCACATATACAGGGACTAGATTGCAAATAAAGGAAACATAGAGGTCCACAGTGCAATTTACCCTAATTAAAAACAATGTGCTAAAATATTTACAGGACTCAACATAAATAATAAGAGTAGGAAGGGCCTAAGGTCAATTTACCCCTTTATTATTGGACGGACGAGAAGGCGCCACGTGAAGGATCTGACGGTGCTGGATCGTGGAAAACCCTTCCCTGGATGTGCGGTCCGGATTAAGCCCCCGATGGATCCGACGGTGTAGAGCTCGCGTGAATGGACCGTCAGGATCAGAACTGGAGCTGAGGGGTAGATCGGACGGTGGCTGGACGACCTCCAAGAACAGCTCGCCGGCGAAGTTCGCCGGCCTAATGCGCGCGGTGGAGGCGTCCCCTGGAGCTGCTGAGGTGGGGAATAGATCTCCTAGGCTGGTCCGCAGCTGGTAGGGCCCTCCGATGAGGCCAGAGACCACCGGAGTGGCTCGCGATGCTGGAGAGCTGGAGCTGTTGTGGCTAAGCGTTCGGACCCTCAGATGGGCCCCTTTCGACCTGCAAAGTGCACAAAACAGCTCCTGGGTCGAGGGAAAAGTGCCTCGACCCGGTTAGGGGTGGAATGGGTGGCTGGATGGGTCGCGGTGTAGTTCTCCGACGAGCGGCGGAGGAGGAGAACCGAGCTCCCAGTTCCGGGGCGAACCGGGGTGGATGAAGGGGCGCAGCAGGTGGAGAGAAGTCTCGTGAGCGTGAGTCGAAGGTCGGATGGTCAAATGGGTGGTCGGAGATGGTGAATGGAGACGGCGGAGCTAACTGGGCTGGAACCTAAAAATCGAAATCTAAGCTAACCTACAAGCTATCTAAGCTACCTGGCGGGCGCATTCGTCTGGGCTGGAGCTGCTGGAGCTCCGGGGGTCATGGCCTCGATGGATCGACGGCTCCAGAGGCTGAGCGCACCTCGCGGCGGCGCACTGCGATGGTCGTCGCCGGATCGATGGTTCCCGGCTGCCCGGGCCTCGCTGCAACCCTCCCCCGCGCGACTGTCACTCAGGTAAGGGAGAGTTCACTGGCATCGAGGGGGAAAGCCAAAGATGGCGAGGAATGTTGGTCGGAGGCGAGGTTTTATATGACGAAGGGTCCGACAAGATGGTCGTGGAGCGCGCAATCCGAGGAGCGGATCCCTAAGATGATAGGCGGTGCCCGGATCCGTGAGAAAGAGGTCCGCGGGGGAGAGTTGACCGGAGGTCAACATTCCCCCGTGGACCAATCAGGATTCAACTTTTATTAATTATTTGAAAATTCGATTAAAAATATTAAATGACTTTATTTCGAAAAAGTTAAAACATGAAAAATGTTTATTTATTTTCAAATTATTTTTTAGTGATTTTTATTTATTTTTTGAAAAATAATTTATGTATTTACATTATATTATTATTATTATATGTAGGTATATACATAAAAGGAATTTTGATTTTTATTTTTAATTATTTATTTTTATACAATAATTCCAATTTTATATTTTATTTATTTATAACATAAAATTTGGAACAAAAAAGTATTTTTACTTTATTTTTATTATTTATTTACATAAGTTAAATAAATAGGTATATATACATATTTACATGGTATATGTACAATGTGAAAATTGATTTTTATTGTATTTTTATTTTTCTGATTTTTATTTTATTTATTTACATAAATATGTACAAAATAGCAAGAACACAATTTTATTTTTATTAAGAGGAAAATAATTTTATTTATATACATAAGTATATGTACACATGATTGAGCTTCCCTATCTCTCTCTACTTGGATTCTTTAGCGGTCAGGCTCATGCTGAGCCCTCCCTTGGAATTAGGTCACTCAATATTTATTCTAAATATTTCCCTCTTTTTCTTTTATTTCTTTATTCTTTTATTTATGCAAAAAAACATGCTAATTACGCATATTTATCAAATGAATGCATTTTGATAATTTATGCTATTTACACATATATACATGATGTTTTGCAAGGGTTTTGTAACTAAAATAAAAGAATAAAGAGTGATGAATGGGTATTCATCACCATATCTCACGCAAATCGAAGGAAAAAAGAACATCCAGTTTAGCGTGAGCAAAACATATGCGTATTCTCTTCACAAAGGCGCAAATCCAGTATCTCAGCACCGATGAAGCATCTATAAGAGGCAGCGCAAGCAATGCTCCTCCCTCACGCAAGGCTGCGCACATCTGGCGCGCGAGACAACACACACATCTCAAGTTCGTGTGTGGCTAACAATCGTACAACAACATCTCTCCAGGCTATCTGCTCCGTGCGTGAAGCCCGCACGATCTCCAGGATCCTCGCTGGGAGCTGTCGCTCCAGGTTACAGTTTCGCCCCTCATTGGCGCACCTCCAATCTTTGAACATGAGCATGAAGACGAAGAGGAGCATTGAGGAGATGCTCTGCGCGAGATCATTCGAGACCCTCCAACGGTCTCCCAATACGGCAACGCTCTTGCCACCATTTCTCCAGGCATCACACCCTCTTCATCACCACCAGCGGAGGTGATGCTCCTCTAGCAAAGCCTCTCCTTCCCAGCGGTGCCGCCACCTTCGAATAAGCAGAAACCCCCATCGGGGTCGAGTCTTCGAGCAAACACGATCGCTCCCTTGATGTTCTCTTTCCAGGCCAATACATTGGGCTCCTCCAATCTGATCATATTGTAGGTGGCAGCGACAAGAAGACCAGAGGTCACATTGGGGGCGGCTTTGAATGAGGGGAACCCTAAGTAGGGTTAGCCCCTAAGGGAGGGGCACATGTAAAAAAAGGAAAAGTACATGCCCAGTTGGGCGGCAATGGACCCAACGTTGGGTCACATTGATAAAAAAGGAGGGAGAGGCAGCTGAGATTTTTTAAAAAAAGGAGAAAGAGAGAGAGATCCATTTAAAAAAACACGTGTTTTGAGGAAAAAGGCGCGTACAATAGAAAAGCTGTACACAATTTTAAAAAAATACAAAAAAAGAGAGAAAATGAAAAGTTGTAAAAAAATGATGATGAATGTGAAGATTATTAAAAAATGAAATGAAATAGCGAAAAAACAGATGTTTTTGCAAGAAAAACCAAAATATGTGACAACTTATTTATGTCTTCCCTATTTTTTTATCTTCTCCCAACTTTGTCGATGTCATTGTTTTCCAACAAGTATGGGAGAAAGGATGAGTATTGTGTAGAGTCACAGGTTATTTCAAATGTCAGATTCTCTAGACCAGCCAGATCTTCAGACTCTACAGTTCAATTTCAGACGCGACGTCAGATGTTTTCGGGTCCTCAGTTTCAGGCACGCACATGTATGCGAACTTTTTCAGATGTGCACATGTATGTCATCCTTTGTTGTGATCCCCATCTTTTATGTTTCGGCCAGGGTTTTCATGTGTTCCATGGGGACTTCTGAGTAGAGACCCCATTCCCTAAGCCATATGGGATAGGGTTTTCATGTGTTTTCATAGGGACTCCAAAGTAGAGTACCATTCTCTGAGCCAATTGGGAGAAATCCAGTTCTCCAACGAGGAGACTTTCAGACTCTATTCTCTAGTGACCGTGGACTCCGACGAGGATTGCACTCCACGACTTTTCAGTTCGACCCCTTAAGAGATGGAGCAATTGTCCACATGTTGTGGCGGGCCAGAGTACTCCGACAAGGAGACTCATTTCAGTTGCAGTGACTCTGACAGACGTAGTACAGAACACATGCTCTTTGAGGAGGAGATTCAGTTGACTCACACTTCTGCCCGTTCGTCCTCCTCACCTGCATGGCATGAGAAGCAACGTCCTCGACAACAGTCGACAGTTGTGCGCATTGAGTTTATATTGTCTGTAGTGTTATGTATTGTGAGTTGAGATTTCTTTCTGTTTGTCCAAACTGAGCATTTCATGCTCCAGATTGAGGGGAAGTTAGAGTATAAGTTGTATGCGTCACTTATGTGGGAGATGGGTAAATGGATCTCTCCAGGATCCATTTACCCCATCCTGAGCTTAGTCCCACATCTATCGTTTGTGGGATGTGGAGGTTCAGTAGGAACTATATATAGACCCCCACACCCATTGTATTCAGATGAGAAAGTCAATAGACTATCATCACTTTGACGCGTTCTCCGGTTCCATCCCACTTCTTACAAAGAAGGGTTCTACATAAAATCCCCTGTTCTATATTTCTTTATCTTTTATTCTGATACGGTTCCGCATTCCTATTTTCTAACAACTGCCGACAGCCCCTCCAAGAGGGCACTCGCGCATAACTCAAAGCCCCTAGTGGCTCGTAACCGTTGCTGTTCAGCATTGTTGTGCCACTTCTGGGCATCGTTAGGGCCACAATGCATAGCCAAGGGTCACTGTAGACCCTCTCGAACAATCGTACGGTGTTGGTTTAGGCATCTGTTCCCCTGCCAACATCTCTAGGTCCCCTCTTAGCCATCGCTAGGCCACTAAGGGCCCCTCCTATACTCTTCGCCGCCATCCCAAGTTGCAGATAAATCTGATTTTGATTGGAAAGGTGATTTCAGATCTATAAATCACCTTTTTCAATCCTAACACGGATCGAGGAATGACAATGATGGTTGTATCAGTCTATATGTGCAACTAATCCTCCATATGATTGTGTATACTCACTCGGATCGGTCTATTGCGCCAGTTGAGTTCTGTTTCGATCTCATTCTCATCATATCAGAGAACAAGGGTAACACCTCTCTGTCTGATGCCTTCAAGGGCCGAACTCCCATTGTGAAGGATGAATGGGACCAACTACGAGTTGTGTCCCATGCATTTCACGACACTTGTGCAGTGTAATAACAAGGACCACATTCTGACAAAGTCAGAGTCAATGGATAAGACTGTAAAGAATGCCTTCTGAAAGCAAGATGGCATGTATGAATGTATTTGGCTATCTAGGACTCTTACCATAGAGATCAACGATGATATTGTTAGAGATTGCAGTAAATTACGTCTTTATATTCTATTGTAACCCCGCAAGGAAATTTATGTATTTTGTCTTTGTGAGCTCTCTAAGATTTGGTCCTATATAAGGACCTCTAAACCTCTTGAATAAACAACTCATCATATTCTCTCATCACCTTTTCACATGGTATCAGAGAAGCGGTCATAGACTGGTGTTCTGACCTAATCCCACTACCACCGCCAGCCCTGAGTCCCTCTCCAACAAGCGGCCCCATGCTGCCAAACACGCGTTCCCTCGCCGCCCACCTGCGGCCTCGTCTGCGGTTTTGTGCCGCATCCACTTGTGGCCCGCACTGCCCCCTTCAACAGTCTCACTCTGCCTCGCGCCTCCATGGGGTCAGATCGAGCGGCGAGCGCTGCCAGGCACCGCGTGCGTTGCCAGGGGCCGGGCTGAGCGTCGCCAGGCGCCTCCGCTAAGCCAGCCAGGCCCTCCTCACGTTGTCAGGCGCAACCTTGTGCCACCCCTAGGAGGGATGAATGCTCCCTGCATCGCCCGGTGCTCCTTGTGCCGCTGTTATACACTCCTTGAGTGCCCTAACACCACCGGACGCTCTTCCACCGCCACACGTGTTACTAGCGCCATCATCAAGCAAACCCCGTAGCATTGCCTTGCCATTCTTGTTCTGGGATGTGGGATTAGACATCTGATGATTGATTGAAACAAGATATACTCTCTAGGTCACTTTTTCTTGACCTAAGCCACCACAATGACGTCCGCCGAGACCAAGCCCATGTACCCTACTTCTTTGATGGTACAGGGCACTTCTATCAAGTTGAAGAGCTCTGAAAATTATGTTCTATTGTCTCAGTCTTTTAAAGTGTTTGTCCATGACCAGCGCAAAAGTTACGTTCCTATAAAGGTCCCGCTAGCAAAATAGACAAGGACTATGAAACTTGGTTTGTTAACAATTGCCAGGTTATCACTTGGATGACAAACAATGTCGATCCAAACGTGCGAATCTTCTTTACAAAGACACTACTAAGGCAATATGGGAAAACCTTGAGCGTACATATTCTCAGAAGACGACTAAGTCTCGTCTCTCTGACATATACATAAGGACCTGGTCTGCTACTCAGGGAGAGTCGAGTCTTATCGAATACTACATGCTTCCTACAAGCCTTTGGAGAAACTCATTTTTCAGCCTGCATGTTGTGATAAACAAATAGGAGAACGTGTTGAATGACAAGTTTACAGATTTCTTTCAGGACTGAATCCAAAATATAAGCCTGTAAAAGATCAGTTTTAGATGGTTGATACTCTACCTACTCTTGAGACCATCTTCGAACGCTTACAGGAGTTGAGGCTTCAATTCAACACTCTACCATCCACGCCTCTATATAGACGACGACCCACTATACCTCCTCAGGATACAGAGGACGTCAGAAATATTGAGGATGGGGTCATGATTCAGGACATGGACGTGGTCGTGAATTTGGAAGCAGCCGTGATTCTGGACGTGGACACGCTCGTAGACGTGGTCGTGATTCTTCGATTGCTCGGTATCCAGCATGTGTACAATGTGGACGTTCGAATCGCCCTTTTGACCACAGCTGGGCAACGTTTGGCATGCAACCTAATGCCAACGCCTATGATGAAGCATCGTATGATGCAACTGCAGACACATTTGCTCAGCAAACTGGCGGTGTACAAACCTCATTCATTGCTTCTGAATATCCTGGCCTACGACAACTGCTACAAGAATCTGGTTCCTATGTCAGCGACAATAGTGCTTCTGCCTCTACTGCTACCCTAGCTACTACCTCAGGTACGGTGACAAACTCTGTCTCTGCCTCTAAACATGTATGGATTATTGACTCTAGAGCCTTTACCCATCTGACAGGAGAAGGAAGTTTGCTCACATCTTCCCAGGCACCTTCCTCTGTGAAGACTGTTCGAAGTGCTAATGGGGATCATTCCCCAATAAGTGTTGTTGGTACTGTTGATTTCTCTGCCAAGCTGCGATTGACGGATGTTCAATGTGCCCTTGTTTTTCCTCTCAGTCTTTTATCCGTACAAAAGCTATGTCGTAAACTTAATTGTCGTATTATTTTTATGAGTTTTGCTGTTATTTTCAAGACATCTGGATGAGGCATTTGGTGGGGGTCATGAGAGGAACAACCTCCATTACCTCAACATCCCTTTTGATTCCAAGTTTGTCGGTGTTGTCTCAATCTATGAAGATCCTTTTCTATGGCACCCTTCTTCTAAGGCACTCTCCATGATGTTCCCTGAACTCTCTATGCTAAAACCCTTTAAGTGTGAGGCATGTCAGTTCGGGAAACATCATAGAGCATCCTTTCCTGCGCGGACCGTGCCTCGCCGCCATACTTCTTTTGCTAACGTTCATTGTGATATTTGGGGACCATGTCCGGACCGAAGTCTAAATGATCATAAATATTTTGCTGTCTTTGTGGATGACTACAATCGATCATCTTGAGTCTTCTTGTTAAAAAGGAACGTTCAGAAATTAATAACATTGTCAAGAATTTCTTTTACTATATCAAAAACATCCTCTCCACTACTGTTAAAATCTTTCATTCTGATAATGCACTGGAATTTACATAATGATTTGACATCTTTTTTTGTTTCCCATAGTGCCATCCATCAAACCTCTTGCCCATATACCTCCCACAGAAAGGGGTAGCCGAAAAAAACTACAACATCTCCTCGATATTGCCCGCTCTCTATTTATCCAAATGAAGGTTCCCAAGACCTATTGGGGAGATGGTATGCTCAGTGCTGCTAAATGGCTCCACCCCCATCGTCTTACTATACCCAAATGATACACCATTTCCTCTACCTCTACGGATTTTTGAATGCACCGCTTTTGTTTACAACTTTCATACTATAGAAAAATTATCTCCACGTGCAATTAAATGTATTTTTCTAGGTTATTCTCAAACTAAGAAAGGGTACATATGCTATGATCCTTCTGGCAAACACTATTACATATCAGTTGATGTCACCTTTTTCGTAAAAACTAACTTCTTTAATCGGGATGTGTCAGATATACCATTAGACCTTACTCCACTAATTGTGTATAAAAGAAAACATGTGTCCCATCTTGTTCATGTTCCTCTACGTGTTCCTTTGTTGCAGGAAAATACGCCTCCTTCAATTGTCCCCACCAACATTGTCCCAGATGATCTCCAGGAGCTTCCCATCGCCCTGTGTGGAATTAAGAGGCAATGTACACTTCATCCTATGTCTCATTTCACGTCCACCGATAGCTTATCACGTGGTGACAGAAGATATGCAGATGCTCTTATGACAATTTCTTTTCCAAGAGACCATCATAGTGCATTGCAGGACTACGGGTGGCGACACTATCCTCTCTGTAGCTGTGAACAAGGACTGACCTATTTTTCAATCGGATGTCAAGAATGCTTTTTTATATGGCGATCTCGAGGAAGAAGTTTACATGATGCAACCCCCAGGTTATGAAGTCGAGGGGGAATATGTTTGCTGACTTCACAAAGCAATCTATGGTTTAAAGCAAAGCCCGATGGCATGGTTTGACAAACTAAGTTCAGGGATTGGCACTCTGGGCTTTCAGATAACTACATCTGACTACTTTATTTTTGTCAGAATACGATCAACCGATATTGTTATACTTGCTGTATATGTTGATGATATGGTTGTTATGGGTGACGATGATAAAGGGGTGCTAGAAGTGAAGGCTTTTCTGCAAAAGGTTTTTGTCACCAAGGATCTGGGGCAGCTTCGCTATTTCCTGGGCATAGAAGTTTTACGCACCAAAAGGGACTCCATATGTCACAAAGAAAGTATTGCTTAGATACACTAACTGAGGTAGGGCTAACTCTGACATTCCAGCAGAACCAAAGCAACACTCTACATCCAATGACCCTGCCTTTGAAGACACAACACGATACAGAAGCCTGATTGGCAAACTTCTGTATCTTACTGTTACTAGGCCTGATATATCCAATGTTGTGAGCAGAACTAGCCAATACAGAGAAAAACCATGCTACATCCACTAGCAGGATGTTCTTCAGATCTTTCCCCACCTGAAGGAATCCGCTGGATGTGGCCTATTCAATGGGGGCAAATGGATACCCTAATGTTGTTGCTTATGCCGATGTTGATTATGCAAGCTCACCTGAGGATCGTCGTTCTACGACGGACTATGCTATGATGGTAGGAGGTAATCCTATTAGTTAAAGGAGCAAGAAACAGATGACAGTTTTCCAATCAACTGTAGAGGCAGAATATAGGGCAATGGCACATGCTACATGCGAAATTACTTGGTGACTGACTCTTCTACAAGAACTCAATGTTGCTATCACTACTCATGTTCCTCTAAACTGTAATAACAAATCTACCACTTACATTGCTACAAATCATGTATTCCATGAGACAACCAAGCACATTCAGATTGACTGCCATTTTGTTCGTGATGTTGTACGAGAAGGCAAGATTTTTACACCACACATCTCAACAGATCTTCAGCTTGCAGACATATTTACAAAGGCCTTATCAAAGAAGCATTTTTCCTGGATATCTTCCAAGTTGGGCATGATCGATGGATATGCTCCAACTTGAAGGGGAGTGTTAGAGATTGCAGTAAATTACATTTTGGGTAAATTACAAAAAAAGGACTGAGCTTTACATGGATTCCCAAATTAGGGACTAATTTTTAGTTTGTAACAAATAAGGGAGTAAAGTTTAACTTAACGGTCCGGTCCCCAATGCCGTTAATGGACGGCTCAATTCATAATTTTACTTGACGAAAATAACCCTCCGACCTCTTCTCCTTCCCTTGGCTATAGCGACAGACATACGATTTACACTGATGTCGTCCCGCTCATCGAATCATCCAACTCATCCAAATGCAATTGGCAGTTCGTCAGCAGATATGCGGAGTGCAAGGCCTCAACGAGATCCGTATGGAACTTGGTATTCATGAGCAAATTCTCGCAGAGCTTCCGTTTCACAAACTGTGAGCACTGGGCTCCGAATTCACTGTGACCATCGAACACGCCAAAGAAGTGATCATCGGGGTTCGTCCCGAACGACGTGTGTATGCAGTAACTGCCTTGGTTGGCCTTGTCGAGGGCCTCGGGGTAGTAGCCTCTCTGCGAGAGGTAGGAATAGCACAATTCATAGTTGCCGAGCGAAACCTTGACGACACGCGATCCGTCGGGTGGGAGGAACTACGCCGAGACACGGTTGAGGAGGTTTATCCCGACGTCCGAGTCGCGGCCGAGGGCCATCTGGGAAGGCTGGTCGTCGCCCTCGTCGCGTAGGCTCATGGTCTCTTGGGAGTACACGGATTCAGTGACGGGGCGCCCATCGCCACTCCATCAAAGGCAGAGCCCGAGTGCGAAATCGAGTCGTGAGCTCATCTTGGGGGGAAATCTGGTCCATATGTTCTCATCCACCATTATAAACATGTATGATTGGTAGGGGAGTGGAGGGGGATAAGGGGAGAGGCGGTGCATTGGGGGGTACCGGAGGGTGCTCTTCGCCATAACGAAGGGAAGGAGAAGAGGTCAGAGGGGTATTTTCGTCAGTAAAATTATGGATTGAACCGTCCATTAACGACATTGGGGACTGGACCGTTAAGTTAAACTTTAGTCCCCTATTTGTTACAAACTAAAGATTAGTCCCTAATTTGGGAATCCATGTAAAGCTCAGTCCCTTTTTTGTAATGGGATATTTACACCCATAACCCTGAGTAATTTGGTAATTACCTCAAAAACCCTCGATAATCACGAATTACATCTAAACCCCCGAATAACCGCTCCGTTTTACACCCGTAACCTTCCGTTAGTTTATTCCATTAACTCAACCAGATGAGTGAGTTAATCTAACCAAGCAGTGATCTAACGGCTGACATTAATCCAAAAAAAGAGCAAGAGTTACAAGGGAAAAAAGAAGAAGAGGTCCAGGAGGAGGGGGCTCCACCTGTAGCGTGGGTACCTCCCACCAAGAGACTGCCGGAGGGAGGGGTGGTGTCCGGTGGGATGAACACTTTGGTGCTGCTGTGGGACTTGGGCAAGGGGGAGGTCGCAGAGACGATGAAGGGGCGCGATTATCGAGGGCTCGAGGGGGGGGGGGGGGAAGGGGGGGGGGAGGGGGCGATGAACTGCGAACAATGACCTCGACATTGGAGGAGTTGGAGAGCCAGAAGATGGCACGGGAAAGCGGCAGCGGGGCCTCACGATTGGCGACCCATATTGCTGTGCGGACATCGGAGCCGCAATGCCATATGCCGAGGTAGGAGTTGGAGGTGGCGTTGGAGGGGTGGAAGAAGCCGAGCACGAATGTGCCGCTGCTGCTCGACAACAATGTCTCGTTGGCGGTGATGGATTGGCCGAAACTGAGGCCATCGGTGGCAGAGGAGCCGTGCAGGAGGAACAGGAGCAGAAAGGGGAGGAGTGGAGGAGCCATGGAGATTGAGCTATATGTAGAATGTTGGACATTAAAATGGCCCAGAAGCGGGGAAGGCTATCGAGGCGCGTTCGTTTGCGTGTGACGTGAGGTAAGCGGGGGCCCGTGTCTATACATCACAAGTGTCTAGAACAGGGCTTCGACCACGACGATGGCAGGCATGCGGGGGGAGGAGGGAAGGGGGTGGACTGCGGGGGGAGGGGGGGCAGTGGTCTGCGAACAAGGCTTCGACCATGGCTATGGCGGGCAGGTCGGGGGAAGGGTGTGGACTGCGGGGGAAAGATCTGGGATTCGTCGATGGCAGGCAGGACTCCAGGGGGGCGCGGTGGACTGCGAACAGGAGGTGATTCGACCATGGCGATGGCGAGCGGCGCTCAACGAGGATGACGGGGTGGGGGCTCAGGAGGCTGGAGCTTCGACGAGGAGGTTCTTCGTCGGCGTCCAGGAGGAACTCGCGGGTTGCAGCTTGCCGGGCCTAGCTCGCATGTGGGGGCCGGACGAGCGAGGAGGGAGAGGGCTGGAGCTCGTATGCGGCGTGGGCGCAGCTGGAGGGAGCAGCTTGTTCGGGACGAGCAGAACGCCACGAGGCATCTTGTTTCAGATAATGACATCAAGTTGTAAATATGATATCTTTTGAAGGATAAATTGGTCAACATATTTCTTTTTCCGTCAGAGTTAACGGATCATTCAGACGGAAATTGACATAAGGTTATGTCATGTAAAGGTTAAGCATTATTCAGGGTTCTGTATGTAATTTGTGATTATCGAGAGTTCCTGGGGTAATTACCAAATTACTCAGGGTTATATGCGTAAATATCCCTTTTGTAATTTACCCTTACATTTTTATATTCAATTGTAACCCCAGGAGGGTATTTATGTATTTTATCTTTGTGAGCTCTATAGGATTTAGTCCTATATAAGGACCTATAGACCTCTTGAATAAACAACTCATCATGTTTTCTCATCACCTTTTCACAGATATTATGAACCAATCCACTCCCAAGGCGATGTGGAATATTTTGGCAACCACTCAGCCTAAGCAAAGAACGAGGCCAAGATTCTTCAGCTACAGTTCAATATCAACACAAGCAGAATGTTCGACATCTGCATACATTCTACTCTTTGCTTAGGGAGTAGAGTTCCATGTTAATCAATACATTATTTATTTATTTTATATTTTCACAAGATCAAAAAATGTGCCGAATTTCCGGGCACCCACGGAAGATGGGAGCAATCTCTTTTTTCTTTCCAAAATTATAGCTGCTTGTCTTTCAAAGATCAATTTGCAAGAAATAGTCTTGTAATAAAACTATAATTATGAAATGAGGCACACTAAATTCTAGAACAAGAAAGAAACGCAAAACTATAGAATGGGTCACCATTAGGGAAGCCAACGGAAAGGAATATATATGTATATGATCTACCACATGTATTGGTTTTATACAAATTTTGACATCCTATCTGTATCCGTTATAAAATGGCTATGGATATGGATATCACTTTGATATATGCAAGCATTTGTATGTGTATCTGTATAACCACTTTCATATATGAATAAAAATTGTAGATTTAGTTTCACCATATTTAAAGAATTGTGTACCTTCTTTCATTATATTTGTTATATTTCTTATGATATAAGCAAATTTCAAATATTTATGTCATGTGTATTCCATCCAATGCATGTATATTTACGCTACTATAAAATATTTCTAATATTACTCATATACGATCCGTACCCATTTTACAACTGTATTCGTTTTATAATGATATGGTAACGTAGTTTCAATATTCGTATGCACAACTGTATTTATATTTAAAAATGGATGCGGATATGGTAACACCCATATCCATTTGTATCTATCTGTTTGTATCCCTAGTCACAAATGAGAATAATTCTCAAAAAAAACTTCGGTCATGCAAACTATCATGAGACATATTTCAGATTCAAATCCACTTAAATGGTTTGGCGGTTGTACAGCCGAGCAATGCCTTCTACTCAAAGGACAACGGTTCAAACTTCATCAAATACCCTTCACTAAAAGAAAAGGAACAACTGTCCAAGAAAGCATGATTTTAGAATGGACTCATGAATTCTCAATAGCCTACATGGCACTAATGTAAATAAATCAGCTATGATGCCAACATAAGGCACAGCAAGTACATGGCACGACAAGAAATCTAAACAATAAGAAAAAGGCATTCAGGATCATACAATGCCAGAACTTAACTTAGAGGAAAGAAAATAGGACGGACATCGACAAGACATTTGGCATTGAAAAACGGACTGGGACTCAAGAAATGGCACGTGAGAGAAAGAAACACACTCACATAATCTGACTGCATGCATCAGAAAATAAACACCGAGAAAATAAGAAGCGGTGCTGAAAGGTATTAAGTGTATATGACCATAATCTGACTGCATGCAGCAGAAAATAAACACCGAGAAAATAAAAAGTAATGCTGAAAGATCTAAAGTGTATATGGTTCAAGATGGCATGAGTAAATCCGATGCCTGTGCGGAAGAGAAACCAGTTCGGGTCAGATTCCATTATTTATCCTCATAAAGAATATTAATTGGGTGCATATAGGCTCTCCCATGGATAAGCTCTCCCACAAATATAAAATAAAAAAGTACATGCCAGAATGTCTCCATACTGTACATTTAAGAATGAAAATATAATGATTTTTAGTCGCATTTAAAGCTGAAAGTAAAGTAATAGAAAATGTCCACCTAGGTATTTGTTTATTTACCAATAGATCAAATCACCAGTAGAGGCAGTCTTTTGAGATATCCAGTCAGGAACCAAGTTCTCCAATAATTTCAACTGCTTTTCAACTTCCTCTGAAAGGTAGAAATAATTTAAATAACTTATAACTTAGTTAAAATCAAAATACTGGAAGAAGATTAAGAAAATGAAGCATTCTGTACCTGCATCTTCAATTTCAAAGTTATGGAAAAGTATCTTGTGGACAAGTTCCTGTTTTGTAATCGAACTACTATCAACTGATTGGAAAATAAACCAGATGGAACTGAAGAAATCAGGTAAACCAGCTAGAAGTTGGCAAGTGTCTGCACGTTCATCCCAAACGTCCAAAACTTTGGGTGCATCCCCGCCACCCTGCTCATAGATTTTCAAATAAGGAAGCAATGAATGTAGACAAATTTATTTCCCAAAAAGAGATGAAACGACTTCCCAGGAACTTTTCAGTTGTTTATTTTTAGACTTCCAGTATCAAAATATACTGATAAAAAAGTTCTGCTTTTTAGAGGAAAAGTGATGTGATCTCGAGGTGAGGCATACCCAAAAATTCATTAAAAAATAAGGAAAGGTGTCAGATTACAAGGACCGTGCTTCACACAAAGCCATATAGAGGAAGAACATGTTCACATGAGAACGCTCATGACGAAAAACAACCCCATTGCGGGAGAGCCAAATCACCCAAAGATAAAAGGTATCCAATAACCATCATGTGGCGAAAAGCAAGCTCAAAGAATAGAGCTCCAAAACGCATCTGAAGTCGTATGGCGCAACCAAGGAAAATGGATCCGGTTCCACGGATCAATAAACATTGGACATAAAAAAAGAGAGAAGAAGATGGGGCGCCGTTGGCTAGCCGAACCGACTCCACAGTAGGTCAAAACATTGTCTTCTCTAGTCAAGTGAGTAGACGCACTAGAGTAAATAATCCAGGTCAGTGTAGTGGCAGAAACATAGTAGGCTACAGTACCTTAGTTAGATGTGCAGTATTTATGTAGAAATACTCTCAATGGGAGTAGAGCTATGCAGAATTCCATTAAGCGGGTGATACGAGCACCTTGAAAGCCCGAGACCAGAGCAGGTACTAGTCTATGCCCTTGAGTTTGATCGAAGTTCCAGTAATCATCATAGAAGATGCAGAGTACAGGGCTTGGTCTCGGTATTAAAGGTGGCAACTGCGATCAGATAATGAGTTCAAGAAATAACTGCAAGGACTTAAGCCCTCGCGTGATTAGGGCGCTCGGGCCCTGTTGGTCATGATAGGTCTGCACTGTGAAGGTCAAGACAGCCTATTCCTGACGTATATAGCCCTTACAGTTCGGTCTTCAAGGCATGATGAATACAGTTTGGACAAGATGAATACCAAGCGATGGAGCCTTTACAATCCAGCCATCAGGATACAACCCAATACAGTGAGGGGCACGATGAAGCCCGTATGGCCTATCAATTCAGGCTGGAGCCCTTACAGTTTGGGTGATGGAGACCTAGTCGCAACACAACACAAGGGTGATGGGAGCCCTAGGCAAGGTCTTAAAAGTCGGATTTCGATTTCATTTCGGTAAAGCCAGAAAAAAGAAATTCGTTGGAATTTCGGTGAAATGACAGGAAATTTGAGAAATTGCTTAAAAAATCACTTTTTCGAAAATTAAGATTTCTATTATTCTTTAACTCAATAAATGAGAGAAATAGACAATTTATTTTGCTAATAGTAAAATATTAACATGATATATTAAATATCCATCCAGTCACTCTAACAAAAAAAGTAACATAATGCTCAAAATCAGAATTTGGAACCTAAATTAGAAGCCAATGGTTTCATTTCTTGAATACGAAGAGAATGGTGACACAAAATAATACCAGAGAAAAGCATAGGCCAATAAAGAATACTAGCAAAATGATATCTTGTGTAAGAAATTAAAGATTGAAATGATAATTTAGAACTTGTATCTAAGCAAAATACTTTCAACATAGAAAAATACTTACTTTTAGGAATACAATAAGGCACACACATACACTCACAAACACAAATCTTTGAAACATGTACATCTCATAGATGCATTGTATAATTTGTAATCATAAAAGATATATTATACACAACACAAACATATCAACTAATACCAAGAAATTGCATAGCACTCACAAGCATAATCTATATCCAACCTGATAGTAGGAACATACAAGTTACAATCACATGATTTTGAAGGTTGCTAACAACCTAGCCCTCACACAACCGTACACACTCCTTGTAATAGAGAAGCCTTAATTTATGGATTCCGATTTCATTTCATCGTGTCCAAGAAGAGAAATTTCAGAAAATTTTGGTGAAATCGTAGAAAATATTGGAAATGTCTCTAAACTGGACTTTTTCCCACAAACAAAGGATTTTAGTATTCCTAAGTTAATAAATAAAATAGAAATGCATACTTATTTGTAAAATAGTATTGTAAATATAATTTTTGAAGTAATATTATTGTCATAACCATCACACGTGTTGATATGTAAAGCAATGTGTTTCATAGAGTCAGAACTGTATACTAAATTGGAAACAAAAGTTATGATAATCACCTTGTCAATAAGAATGAAATGACACATATAATAACTACTACACAAAACATATATATTATAGAGAAAGAACAAAAAAATAAACCTCTTCAGTTAAAAATTTGAATTTAACTCGTAAATTTTGTGGCTAACTGATTTGGTTTGGAGATATAAAATTTAGAACTAACTAAAGAAATTTCTTCAAATTATATAAAGCACTCTAACAAATCAATACATTGATGAATAAATAAGTGAAAATTCATTAATATACACAAATTTCGATGAAAGTCAAGGGTAGATTTCCTTATTTTTGTTGCTTCGTCGGAATGACATGCAATTTCGATGATATTTCATTGACATTTCGGTGATATTTCGTTAAAATCCTGGAAAAAGAAATAAGGTAGCGTTTCTATTTCGGCTACCTAGAGAAAGGGAAATTTCGGAGAAATTCGGTGGAATTTCATTGAAATTTGAGGCCATGGCCCTAAGTAGAGTCCAAGTCGCATAGCAAGAGGGGAGGCAATGGGAGCCTTAGGTACAACCTCCGGACGATGAAAGCAAGCCATGCGGAGCCCTAGACACGATGTGATGCAATCCCATATGCCAAATAGATTTCGTGGGTGGCTACCCGATCTATTTTTCAAAAAAAATGCCAAATAGCTTGCTAATATAAGGGTTGCTTTTGCAATTAAAATATAAATTGTTTTTAATCAGCTAGATGTGTTGGTTGTGCAAATATATTCCATTGAACCAAAGCGCGACCGAAACCCCAAACAGAAGTTTTAACCAATCGCCATCAGGGATCCTTGCTGTTGCAACCTCGTAAGGAACAAAATGGTGTGTCGTTAGACAATTATAAGAGTCTCATAGCACAAAGAAGGACGAACACTTGAATTCGATAAAAAAATAGCAGATTCAGTCTCCAAAATTCAGGATCTAACCACAATAAAAGAGAATAACTAAGAGATGACGGCTCAGATTTGACAGGAAGATGTTGCAGAGCAAGAGAATTGGGAAAACTTAAATGAACGACTAGGAACAAAAGATTAAACAAAGGAAACATTCACAAGCACAGGAAGCAGATACTGAACTGGACCGAAACATGAAATAAAGGGATGGAGGAAAATAAAGTTCATTCTGTATTATGGATAATGCCACGGATTACAGAACAAAGACATAACATGCTCATACCAACTTGAACCCAAGACTTAGGCAAACAGTGGGGATGTTAGGTGGGGCATTAATGGTTGATGTTGAGCAGAGGAAGTTGTTGGGAAGAAGAAATGCAAGGTTGGTGATGGGTTGTTGGGATGAGAGGGAAGGCTGGGGAAAAGGAGGAGGTTGCGGGAGAAGCGTGGGGCTTGGTGAAGAGGGGGAGCTTGCTGGACAATGAGGAGGGCAGGGGGAAGAGGAAGAAGAGGGAGAGGAGAAGGGGGGGAGATGGTAGGCCCGTAAGGTGTCTTTGGGTTGCTCTGATATGCCCCTACGTGTTGCCTTTCTCCCTTCTTTTAAAATATAGTAGGCTCCCCTACAAGACAAAAGGGGATGGAGCACTTACATGGGGCTATACAAAACATTCAAAAAAAAGGGGGAGGCAGGTGTTGTTACATGGTGCTGCACCGTTCCTAGACGCAAAGAAAACAATAAAAACACACACAATAGCACCCTTGCATTTGGACATTTATTGTTGAAGTGAACTTTAAGTAATCCTAAGTTGCATCAATTCCCCTTTGCTAAGAAGAATCTTTCTCCGACAAGATAGCATTGTAGTAGCTTTGCAAAAGATCTGGGGGGAGCCCTTTCAACTCTTTCTCTTTGATCCATGAGTTGTCTTCCATGCGTCATCCCTTCCATCGAACCAGAGAGCGACGGATCACCCCGCGACGTGTTGCTAATTCGTGGACGTCGACAACATCTTCAATGGCATCTGGAGTTACTATTGCTGCAGAAATTGTTCGTGATGGTTCCTCTGACGAATGCTCTGGTATAGATGTATCTTGGTCAACATACGAGTACAAATTGGACATATTAATTATAGTTGAAATGCTGATTTCTGGTGACAGGTCCAGGACATAGGCATTCGGACAGATTTTTCTGATGATTTTGAATAGACCAGCCGGCATGTCCAAGTTGAGTATAGTAGATATCTACGCTTCAGCTTGAGGGAGAGTGTTGACATACATACTATATTTCTTAATTTTATTTCTTTTCTATTGTGTATGTCTTATCTGTGTAATTTGTCTAACATGTTACTCTCATATATAAGAAGACCCTATGGTCTCATGAATAATAAAGATATCATGTTCTCCCAACTGAACTGGTTGGTCACATGGAAAAACAAGAAGCAAACAGTGGTTGCTATATCTAGCATTGAATCCGAGTACAAAGCTATGGTGAGAGGAGCACTAAGATGATGTGGGTCATATCCGTTCTAACAAACTTAAATGTTGACATGCCTCCTTCCATGCAGTTACAATGTGATAACCAGGCTGCTTTTTTCATTGCCAACAATCTAGCGTTTCATGAGAGGACTGAACACATTGAGGTAGATTGTCATTATACGCAAGATATGAATCGGAAGAGCTTTATCTCTACTTTTTGTGTCAGTTCAGGGAATGGTCCAGGAAAGCAGTATGTGTATGTGTTCTGATAGGCCACTGAATACTGAATAAGCGCTATGCAGGGGCATATGTGAGGTATATGCGGTTCTACGCAGTTTTTTTAATTATTAATTTAAAAATAAATAAATATCTGTGAATGACATTTCTACCGCATTTATATATCTAAGTGGAGTTAAAGAACTAAGAAAATGATTCATGTTAGATGGTTGAGCACATGCTTTTAATTGCCTTACATTTAATCACAAATAACAACATTTAGCCATAAAAGCTTACCATATTACATTATTCGTAATAACAAAACTTCATTACACACATGGCCTCAAATTTCAATGAAACTCCATTTATTTAGGTCATCGAAATCGAAACGCTTCCTTATTTCTTTTTTAGGATTTCAACGAAATATTAGCGAAATGTCAATGAAATTTCATCAAAATTACATGTCATTTCGACGAAACAACAAAAATAGGGGAATTTACCCTCCGTTTTCAACGAAATTGGCATATATTAATAAATTTTCACTTATTTATTTGCTAATGTATTGAGTTATTAGAGTGTTTTACATTGTTTAAAGAAGTTTCTTTAATTACTTTCTATATTTTAGATGTAAATCCAAACCGAATCATTTAGACTCAAGATTTAAGAGTTAAATTAAAATTTAACTGATGATCTTCATATTTTTTGTTTTTCTTTATTTTGATATATATATATATATATATATATATATATGTTGGGAAAAACGAATTGCTTGTTTATCCATGAACCCTAGGCTCTCTTATATAGGAGAGTAGCCTATGGGTAAATTACATAAAGCATACTATGAAGAAAAACAAAATAGAGAACAGTACAGATACTACTCTTATTGTATACGTTAACACTCCCCCTCAAGGTGGAGCATAGATATCAATCATGCTCAGCTTGGAAGCATACTTCTGAAATGGACCTTCGTAGCAATGCCTTGGTGAATATTGTTAGAATACTTCGTTGTTTATTCCATAGAGCCCTCGGGTCTCTTATATAGAGAGAGAGCCCTTGGGTAAATTACATGAGAGGTACATAAAGAAACAGAAATAACACATAACATAAACAACGCACAACTATCTCTACACTCCCCCTCAAGATGGAGCATAGATATCTATCATGCTCAGCTTGGAAGAACATCTCTGAAAGGGTCCTCTGAGCAACGACTTTGTGAATATATCTGCTGTCTGGTCCTCGGAGCTGACGTGAGACGTGGAGATGAAGCCCTTCTGGATCATGTCTCTAGTGTAATGGCAATCCACCTCTATGTGTTTTGTTCTCTCATGGAAGGCTGGATTGTTGGCAATGAACAACGCAGCTTGATTGTCGCATTGCAGGTTCATAGGCAACGGAACTTCAACATTCAGATCTTCCAGGACTGCTTTCACCCACATCATTTCACTGCTTGCCTGAGCCATGGCCCTGTACTCGGATTCAGCACTGGATCTTGCCACAACAGTCTGCTTTTTGCTTTTCCAGGAGACTAAGGAGCTTCCTATGAAGATGGCAAACCCAGAAGTAGACTTCCGATCCCTTGGACATCCTGCATAATCCGCATCCGCACAAGCTGAAATAGCCAAATCCGTGTCTTTCTTGAACAGCAACCCTGTGCCTGGTGAAGACTTCAGATATCTCAATATCATGTACAATGCATCCATATGTACTTGCCTCGGCTGCTCCACAAATTGACTCACCCGGTTTACTGCAAGTGCAATATCCGGTCGAGTTATAGTGATGTATAATAGCTTGCCCACCATTTCTCTGTACCTTCTCTTGTCCACCTCCTCAGTGTCATCATCGTACAACTTCATACTCGGATCCATCGGTGTACTCGAAGGTCTGCATTCCGTCATTCCTGTTTCAGCCAGCAAATCTGTGACATATTTTCTTTGAGTCATCACCATTCCTTGTGCATTTCGTGCGAATTCTATCCCCAGAAAATACCGTATAGTGCCTAGATCCTTTGTGATAAACTGACTGCCCAGCATAGACTTGGTTATCTCAACCCCTTGTGCATCATCTCCAGTAACCAATATGTCATCAACATATACCATAACAACAATGGTACCTCTAGAAGTCTTCCGGACGAACAGTGAGTGATCCGCATTTGATCTCCTGAACCCTTGTTGTTCAATAAGCTGGGAGAGCTTTTGGAACCATGCACGAGGACTCTGCTTAAGGCCATAAATAGCCTTATGAAGTCTACATACCTTCTGAGTCTCCCCCTCAGCAGTAAACCCTGGTGGCTGCTGCATGTAGACTTCCTCTTGTAGATCACCATACAAAAACGCATTCTTAACATCAAGCTGGAATATAGGCCAGCCACGTACCACAACAACTGATAGAAGAATGCGAAGGGTAGAATGTCGCGCCACAGGTGAAAACGTGTCCAGATAATCTACCCCATATGTCTGTGTAAACCCTCGAGCAACAAGCCTTGCTTTGTATCTGTCAAGACGACCATCTGCATGGTATTTGACAGTAAACACCCACTTGCAACTCACCACAGACGCACCTGGAGGAATAGGGACTAGAGACCAAGTCCCTCGGGACTGTAAGGCACGCATCTCCTCTTCCATTGCCAAACGCCAGCATTCAGTCTTCATAGCATCCTGATATGTCCGTGGTATCTCAACTGATGATACCGCAGCGGCAAACTTCTGGAAATCCCCAGTGAGACGATGAAAGGAAACATGAGAAGCTAGGGGATATGAGACACACTGTCGTCGCTGTTTCCTATGAGCAATAGGCCGGTTCAAGTCATCCAAAACAGTGCTGACCGGTTGATCCTCCTCCTGTTGTACAAGCTCCTGCACATGTGCATTATTTAACCCATCACTAATGTCAGAAAATACCTGAGGCATGCTGGATGGTTGAGATGTGGCTTGAGCAGGACCCTTGCGTCTCGTGTAGAACTTAGGAAATGGGACAACTGGGGGTGGTGGTGGTGGTGGTGGCGGGTTTGGTGGTGGTTGTGTTATTGGAGACGCTGGAGTAGAAGACTGACCCAGGCTTGGAGGTGGTGGAACATAGACTTGGGAGTCTGATAATGTGGAGGAGACCAATCTGTCACCTGCAGGAGAGAAGTACATGACAGGTTCGAAGAATGTAACATCTGCACTCACATAGTATTTGTTATGGATAGGATCATAGCAGCGGTACCCCTTCTGTGTCCTAGAGTAGCCCACGAAAACACACTTGATAGCTCTAGGGGATAGCTTATCAAGTCCCGGAGATAACCGGTGAACAAAAGCAACAGTGCCAAAAACCCTAGGAGTCAATGTAAACAAGTCTCTGTCCGGAAAGAGAACAGAGATTGGAGATTTTTCCCCAAGGACAGTTGTAGGCATACGATTGACCAAATAACACGCAGTAAGAATAGCGTCACCCCAAAAGCTTAATGGAGCACAACTCTGAATAAGTAAAGTCCGAGCAATGTCAAGGAAATGTCGATGTTTTCGTTCGGCAATTCCATTTTGTTGAGAGGTGTAAGGACATGTGGTTTGGTGGATAATGCCTTTAGATGAAAGAAAACTAGCAAGAGATCGAGTGCAGAACTCCAATGCATTGTCAGTACGGACATATTTAACAGTAGATGAAAAAACATTCAGAACTTCATTAATTAAGTTTTGAATAACATTGCCCGCTTCAGATTTATTCTTGAGAAGAAATGTCCACGACACTCTGGAGAAATCATCAACTACAACTAGATAGAACCTGTGCCCCTGGTGATCAGGGACACGACTTGGACCCCAAATATCTATATGAAATAATTCGAACGGGGAGCTACTGCTCCGACTCTGACGACCGGGGAAGCTAGACCGATGGTGCTTCCCCAACTGACATGCTTCACATCGAAAAGAAGAACTCGGAGATATCTGAGGCAGGAGGTGACGCATCTTCTGCAGAGGTAGATGACCAAACCGAAGATGCCAGGTGTATGGAGAAACAGAGGCCTGGGTATGCAAAGAGACACCAGCGTAGGAGCTCCGAACGAGACGATAAAGGCCATTGTGCTCAGAACCACATCCAATCACCCTGCCCGTCAGTATGTCCTGAAAAATAACAGACGATGGGTCAAAAATAGCACGACAGTGCAAATCACGTGTAATCTGACTAATAGATAAAAGGTTCATCGAGAATTCTGGAGCATGTAGCACGTTCTGTAGATGCAAAGAGGGTAGCAAAGCTGTCTCCCCCTGACCGATGATAGGGGACTGAGTCCCATCCGCAATGAGTACAGAGCGACCTGGCTGAACCGCCCTGTATGACTGCAAAATATCTCTCTCACGGCAGAGATGATGGGTAGCTCCAGAGTCGACAATCCATCCTGTGAGATCATGATTATGAAATGGGGCTGAAGGGCTACCTGAGGCACTGGCTGAGGCCGATGTACTGGCTGACGCCGAAGCCGCTATATCTGCAACATCTGCACCCTCTGATGGAGAAGATTGTGGCATGATATCCCGAAGTCGTGCCACCAACTCCTCGAACCTGTGATCTGAAGTAGACGCAGGTGGACCCTGAACATGATCAGCTACTCGTGCAGATGGAGGAAAACCATGCTTGGAGTAGCATGTATCCTCCGAATGACCAGTGCGGCGACAATAGGAGCACGTGGAGCGTATGCGGCCTCCACGACCACGTCCACCACTTCCTCTACCACGAAACGAGGATGAACTACCACGTCCCCTGGAGACTGCCATTGCTGACGGAGTAGCAGTCGCTATATTGGATGGAACGGGTACACGGCTGAGCCGCCTGTATACCTCTTCTATTGGTGGAATCGTGGAATCTGCCAGTATCTGAGCACGTGCTGCCTCGTACTCCGGATCTAGGGCAGCAAGTAACACGCCAACCATAGTGGCGTTGCGGAACGTCTTCTGCTGTTCCGGCGTGGCTGTAAGAGGAATGGTGCTGTAGAGTTTCTCGAACATGCCACGAAGCGACGTGTACAAGGAATGAAGGGGCTTCCCGTTCTGCTTCGTGGTAAAGATGTCATGCTGTAGCTGGAGCATCTTCGTCTCATTGCGGACCTGAGAGTACGTCATAGCCAAAATATCCCACATCGCCTTAGCGGTGGGCTGGTGAAGGACGTCATTCGCTATCTCCATAGTGAGCGTACCTGAGAGCCATACCTTGGCGTACGCATCATCAGCCTCCCATGAGGCATAAATCCCTGTCTTCTCCGGCGGTTCATCCTCGGTAAGAATATGTTTCTTACCACACGACTTCATGAGGCTGAGGAACTGCATCGCCCACAGCTCGTAGTTCGTCCCGTCCATCTTGACAATTGGTGCCGAACCTTTGAAGGCACCTATGGCGGGCATATCTAACTTGTGATCTGACATGATGCCGGAGAAGAGCGACTAATGATGACCAAGAATATACTGTCTACCGGAACTTTGTAGAATCCAAGTGCATAGGTAGACGATTATGCACTTGAATCAAACATAAGTCCGAGTCCTAGAAAGAACTCGGCAGCAAGTAGAGGCTGTGGGAGCCTCTACCTTGCCAAAATAGCGACCGAGAGGAGTCGGTCAAGGGCTGGACAGCAAGTGCAGGAGGTCGGCGAGATAGAGGATGCCCTACAGGGGCTGTCAGCGGCGGTGGAGAACCAGCTTCGGCGATGGAGACCCCGGCGGCGTTGGAGAGAGGGGTTGAGGCCGGCGAAACCCTAGAGGGGAAGGGGAGGGGGGGGGGGCGGCGGTGAAAACCCTAGGTTAGGGTCATGGCTCTGATACCATGTTAGAATACTTCGTTGTTTATTCCATAGAGCCCTCGGGTCTCTTATATAGAGAGAGAGCCCTTGGGTAAATTACATGAGAGGTACATAAAGAAACAGAAATAACACATAACATAAACAACGCACAACTATCTCTACAAATATGTCTGCAGTTTGATTCTCTGAGGTAACATGAGATGTAGCAATGAATCCTTTCTGAATCATATCACGTATGAAATGACAATCCACCTCAATATGCTTGGTCCGCTCATGGAATGCAGGATTGTTTGCAATAAACAAAGCAGCCTGATTATCACATTCCAAGTTCATAGGAAGTGGTACATCTAAACATAGATCCGTAAGCACAGCTTTCACCCACATCATCTCTGTAGTAGCCTGGGCCATAGCCCTATATTCGGATTCAGCACTAGATCTAGCTACCACAGTTTGTTTCTTACTCCTCCATGAGACTAGGGCATCTCCAACATAGACAGCATACCCTGAGGTGGACTTCCTATCCTTGGGACATCCTGCATAGTCTGCATCTGCACATGCTGAGATAGAAAACCCCTTTCCTTTCTTGAATATCAGACCTGCACCTGGAGAAGATTTGAGATATCTAAGTATCATATGTATTGCATCCATATGCACCTGGCGTGGTTGCTCCATGAACTGGCTCACACGGCTCACTGCAAATAATATATCTGGTCTAGTGATCGTGACATACAACAGTTTGCCTACCAGTTCTCTATATCTTCTCCTGTCCACCTCCTCTGTGTTATCTTCATAAAGCTTCATGCTGGGGTCCATTGGTGTCGTAGCAGGTCGACACTCAAGCATACCTGTTTCACTCAACAGATCTGTAACATATTTCCTTTGTGACATGACTAGCCCATAGGAGTTTCTGGCAAATTCAAGCCCCAGAAAGTATCTAAGGACCCCAAGATCCTTAGTGACAAACTCACTACCCAGCATTTCTTTCGCCTGCCTTATGCCCTGCTCATCATCTCCTGTAATCAAGATGTCATCAACATAAACCATAATGACAATGATACCTCTCGTTGTTTTCTGTACAAACAAGGAATGATCAGCATTGGAGCGTTTATATCCTTGTTTCTCGAAGAGATCCGAGAGCTTCTGAAACCATGCTCTGGGGCTCTGCTTAAGGCCATAGATAGCCTTATGCAACCTGCATACCTTGGAGCACTCCCCCTCAACAGCAAAACCAGGTGGTTGTTGCATATACACCTCTTCCTGCAAATCTCCATATAGAAATGCATTCTTCACATCCAATTGATGGAGCGGCCAGTCTCGAGCAACTGCAACTGACAACAAGATCCTTAGGGTGGAATGACGTGCCACAGGTGAGAATGTGTCAAGATAATCCACCCCATATGTTTGTGTGAAGCCACGTGCCACCAGACGCGCCTTGTACCTGTCAATAGAGCCATCTACATTTTGCTTCACTGTGAACACCCACTTGCAGCTCACTGGGTTCACATCTAGAGGTATAGAAACCAAAGTCCAAGTTCCTCTGGACTGAAGTGCGGCCATTTCTTCTTCCATTGCAAGCCGCCATCTACTATCCTGCAGAGCCTCATGATGATTCCGTGGAATATCTATGGCTGAAAGTGCCATAGCAAACGCCCTGAAATCTCCAGATAGCCGCTCAAAAGATACAGAGGCTGATAATGGATATTTGGCACAACTCCTCGTCGACTTCCGTAAAGCAATGGGAATATCCAAATCAGTTGTAGCCTCATCTGGCTCCTGCAACACATCCTGCTCAGAAATGTCGTCAGATCCATCAACATTAATATTCTCATTACATACCATAGGCGAGCTAGTGGACGAGTCATGACCATGAGCCGGTGGAGGAAGCCTGCGGGTATAATGGAACGGGAACGGTGAGATAGGCTGTTGTGGTGGTGGTGGTGTTGATGATGGCATCTGAGGTGGTAGTGGTGTCATGTATATGGCATCAGGTGGTATAGGTGGAAGCTGTTTGTCTCCAGATGCTGAAAAATACATAACAGATTCAAAAAATGTAACATCTGCACTGATCATATACCGCCGACGCAAAGGATCAAAGCACTTGTACCCCTTTTGAGTTCTGGAGTACCCAACAAAGACACACTTGACAGCCCTAGGAGAGAGCTTGTCAGTACCCGACGACAACTGATGGACAAACGCAACTGACCCAAACACACGAGGAGTCAGAGTGAACAGATCCTTGTCAGGATAAATAAGTGAGAACGGAATCTGTTCATTCAAGACATACGAAGGCATACGATTAATTAGGTAACATGCAGTAAGAACTGCATCACCCCAGTAGGAATATGGAACATGACTCTGTATAAGTAGAGATCTAGTGACATCAAGAAGGTGACGGTGTTTTCTTTCAGCAATCCCATTCTGTTGAGATGTATGAGCACAAGATGTTTGGTGAATAATTCCTTTTGATGAGTAGTAATTGGCAAGAAAATTAGTGCACAATTCTAAAGCATTGTCACTTCTCACAATTTTCACAGATGTAGAAAAAACATTTTGTATTTCATTCAGGAAATGGATAATTATATTTCCGGCTTCAGATTTATTTTTCATCAGAAACACCCATGACACTCTAGAAAAATCATCCACAAACACAATATAAAATCTGTGTCCCTGATGATCAGGTACACGACTTAGACCCCAAACATCAACATGAAATAACTCAAACTTGGAGGTACTACTCCGACCAGGACGATTGGGAAAGGACGACCTGTGATGCTTTCCCAACTGACATGCCTCACACTGAATAGATGTGTGAGGAAGACTATAAGGCAATACATGACGCAACTTCTGAAGCGGTAAATGACCAAAATGCAGATGCCACAGTAAAGGAGATACTTGGCCAGAAGGAGAGGATGTGATTCCAGCAAATGGGGTCTGATTCAGGCGGTAGAGGCCTCCTTGCTCATAGCCACGACCAATCACGTTGCCCGTATGGATGTCCTGAAAATCAAAGAAGATGGATCAAAAATTGCCCGACAATGGAGATCCTTCGTAATCTGACTAATGGACAATAGATTCATTGAAAAATCAGGTGCATGTAGCACATTCTTGAGCTGCATAGACGATGTCAGTCTAATCTCCCCCGACCAGTGATGGGGGAATGTGTGCCATTTGCAATGACTACTGTCCGTCCTGGAGGGATCTGAGTGTATCCTGTAAGTAGACTCTGGTCGCCACATAGGTGATGTGTAGCGGCTGAGTCCATAATCCATGGCAATGTATCAGAACTACTACTGTGAAGTGCAAGTATACTACCTGAAGCACTGGTAGACGCGGAGGCAGAAGCAGCAGCATCAGGATGACTCTCTGTAGTCGGTGCTGGACCAGATGGTGGAATAATGCCCCTCAGACGGGCTACTAGATCATCAAATCGTTGGTCTAAGGTAGCAGCAGATGGGGGCTCTATCTGCTCAGCAGCTCGTGCGGATGCAGGAAATCCATACTTTGAATAACATGTATCTTCATTGTGTCCGACTCGGTGACAATATGTGCATGTTGGCCTAGTGCGGCCACTCCTTCCACGAGGTCCACGTCCACGGCCCTGGTGATGAAATCCGCGACCTCTGTTTGCCGCCATGGCTGAGGAATTCTGACTCACAGCTGCTGAAGGAACTGTGATCCTACTCAATCTATGAAAGGCTTCCTCCATGGGAGGAATAGTCGAGTCTGCCAAAATCTGAGACCGTGCTGCCTCATACTCTGGATCAAGTGCAGCGAGGAACACGCCCACCATCATCGCATTCCTGTATGTCTTCTGCTGTTCTGGCGTGGCAGTAAGAGGCATGAAGCTATAGAGCTTCTCGAACATCCCTCTCAGTGATGTGTAGAGAGAATGTAAAGGACGGCCATTCTGCTTTATTGTGAATATATCATGTTGAAGTTGCAGAATCTTTGTTTCGTTCTTCGCCTGAGAATATGTTGCCGCCAGAATATCCCACATGTCCTTGGCTGTGGGTTGATGTAGGATGCCATTGACAATTTCAATAGCCAATGTACCAGATAGCCACACCTTGGCATATGCATCATCGGCCTCCCATGAGGCATGGACTTCAGTCTTCTCTGCAGGCTCAGGTTCGGTAAGAATGCGCTTCTTACATGTAGACTTCATCATACTCATGAACTGCATTGCCCACAGTTCATAGTTAGTACCATCCATCTTGACAATGGGCGCTGGACCACGAAAGGCGCCAATAGACGGGATATCAGCCTTGCTTTCTGACATACTGGAGATGGAAGACTGGAGCGATTGACAGGAGATGAGCTTCGTCTACAATGACATGGACGGGATTAGTTGCATGTGTAGACTTCAAGCAACTATCCCCATGAATATGCGCGTGCTACGGTCTTTACATGCGCAAATAATCACGAAGATGCACGCAAACAGTAGACTGGCGCACAGATGATCACGCGCAGGGGAGCACGGTTACGCGCAGGCAAGAGCACGCTACATGCGTGTGCAACTAGGGCACACACGCAAGTACTGCAAGAAGAAGTTGCGCAGGGGCGCGCGTGTATGCACGATCACACCTTCAAGCTTGGGCGCGAAGAGGTGCAAGCGTGGGCATGCGCAAGCGATGCGCTTACGCGCAGAACTGGCTAGCAGATCTCCGCAGGGCTACACGCTAGGGCTGGCGATGCGCGTCGTGCAGGTCTCGCGCGTGAAGCACCGCCGCGAGGGCGAAGGCGCGCAGGGCTGGCGATGCGCTAGGGCCGGAGCACCGCCGCGATTGGAGAGGAAGACCTGCGCAGGAGATCGGGATGGGCGGCGCCGAGTAGAGAGAGAAGAAGAGAGAGGCCGGTGGGTGGGGTGGGTTAGGGTTAGGGTTTCGAGAACTCCGGTCTAGGACCGTCGCTCTGATACCATGTTGGGAAAAACGAATTGCTTGTTTATTCCATGAACCCTAGGGGAGTAGCCTATGGGTAAATTACATAAAGCATACTATGAAGAAAAACAAAATAGAGAACAGTACAAATACTACTCTTATTGTATACGTTAACAATATATATATGTTTTAATAAGTAGTTATCATATATGACACCTTATTCTTATTCACGATGAGCTCATGTGTCACCATTCTCTTCATGTTCAAGAGGAGAAACTATATGGTTCCAAATCCGGTTTTGGTTCTGAACAGCATACTACTTTTTAGCTGTTGGGATGATTGGATGAAAATTTAATGTAGCATACATATTAATATCTTACTATTAGCAAAAAAACTCTTTTTATCATATTTATTGAGTTAAACAATATTAGAAATCTTAATTTTTAAAAAATGATTTTCAAGCAATTTTCCTAATTTCCGACTTTTTAATCGAAATTCCACCGAATTTCTCTTTCCAAGCTTACCGAAACGACACTGAAATCCGACATTTAAGGCCTTGATTGCATATACATGCACTACATGAGCAAAAACTCGACATATATTAAAATATTTGAAGATACATTGCATATACTTATGAAAACAATACATGAGATAAACATAAAACAATGCATATACATAATAGAATAATGCATTGCAATTGTATAAAATGAATGGCATATTCTTACAATTGAATGTAGGAAGAGATAGATCTACGGAATTAAGCACCTGAATGAGTGGATTGGAAAGTTGGAGATGCTGGAGCAGTATGAGGGACATATGCAGGATATGTGGGGTATATACGGGTCGCATATGCGGGGAGGGCGCATAATGCACCAATTCATAAATCGGTTCGGTCTGCATGTCGCACGGGCATATGCAGCCCGTGCCACTGATTTCATGAACACTAGTTCAAGGGAACCCACGACATATGTTTTCACCAAGACCCTAGCCAGAGTGCCACTCCAGAGGTGTTGTTCCAAGTTGGGCATGATTAGCATCTATGCTTCATCTTGTGGGGAGAGTGGGGAGAGTTATCAATGTATCTTCTTGTGTCTTATTTATTTTTTTCTATTTCTTTTGTCTCTACTATATAATTTTCCTTCTTAGATTTCTCCTCTCTATATAAGAGAGCCCTATTGCCTCATGAATAAATAAGTCATTATTCTCTTTCCACAATTATTACCCTTTTATTTAGTCCCAAATTGTTAAGGGCAGGACTTATGTGAGTTGGTGGGTCTTTATATAGGCCCACATCACATGGAGTGGGGTGGTTATCATTACTCTCAAATCACATAAAATCCTAGTGTTCTTGTTTTTTAGTCCCAAATTGTTTAAATGCGGGACTTATGTGCACATGGAGTAGGATGGCTATCATGACTCTCAAATCACATAAAATCTTAGTATTCTTGTTTTTTTTTACTGTTGCACGTACTATATCAGAAAAAAAATCAAAACACGTCCAAAGTGTACCAGTTGTACTTAATATAGAAGAATTTGGTATGTAGAATTTCTAAAAATAGTACCAAAAGTTAGGTACATAGAGTACCAATAGTTAGGCAGCATACATCTTCATGCATAAAAGGCCTCGATACTTCATGCAAACTAATTAATGACAAAAAAAAATTAACATCATCAAGATATCACGTGATTATACTTAATTTCATTGAGTGTGCATTTCTTAATGTCTTAGTTACAAGAACTATATGCTGACGAGTGTATGGTTATGCACTCTAAACAAGTTTCTAGAGATACATCTTGGTGCAGCATTGTTTTATGCAGGAATATTTTTGTCTAAGCTAGGACTAACAGTTAGAATGGTTGTGCCATATATGCATATATGTAGCAAAAAGATTAACATCAGCCACAATCGGGCAGCCAAAATGCTCAAGCACACGATAACAAAGCCAAGGCCCTAAATGTCGGTTTCGGTCACCATTTCGATGACCGACCGAAACGGAATTTCGTTCGAAAATCGATCAAATTTCGGTCATTTTTTGTACTAGGCCCTCATATTTCGGTCATTTCGGACATTTCGATAGAATTTCGATTTCGATAGGATATCGATATTCGACAGAAATTCGACTGAATTTCGCGAAAATTTGAGGCCGTGAACAAAGCATCCATGCCATCAAGTAGTGACCATCCTACCCAAAAAAAATGTACCTTCTCAGGCAACTATTGTATACAACAATTTAAGAGTGCATATAAAATCTGATTGTCAATTAAAATAAAAACCAGATCTCTGTGAACTTCAATTTTACGAATAATAAGTTCATGAATCTACGAAGAACCATTCGAAGGAAAATAATTAGCAATTGCATACCATCTCCTTTGACATAAAAGATTCAATAGTGAACCCTCGTTCCACCGTACTTTTTACCAGCATTTGATGATCAGCACACCGGAAAGAGCTACCTGGTACATTCAAGCTGATAACAGAGTCTGAAGAACCGCAAGTAGTCTTTGATGGAGAGAATGTCAAGGATTTTCTGGCAGAGTGAATAGCAGTCTCAGCTTTGTCATCTGTCTTCTCATCAGGGCTATATATTTTAGATACTTTTGGCGGTTTAAGTTCAGGTGTTGGAAGAAGCAACTTGGAAGGAGTGATCTCTGGCCTTGAAGGGGTATTTTTCCCAAATCAGTGCAAACAGGCTCTGGTTTTACAGTAGACTTGAAAGGTATTTCGGAGTTTTGACTTCCAAGAGGATGCTTGTTCTCAAGAGATGGCAATGTGCTGGCAACAAAACAACAGCTCGAAGAGACAGGTTGCACAGATAGCTCTGTAGACAATTGTGTCTTAATTCTAATTTGGCTCTGACAATTGAATGGCTCTGGCAGCGTGGCCTCTGAGATGTCAATGTTCTAAAGCAATGGAATAATTAGGGAATTCAAACCAAGTAAAAAGAAAACTCCAGGAAGAATACATCGAGAATTTAGGTGAGAAACACAAAGCATAAGATGATATAACACGAAAAGACAATAAGATATACTGACATTGAAAGCAAGTAGCTAATAACCATCTTGTGTCAAATATCAAACTCAATGCAGCAGTGTCTTTTAAGAATCACTCGCGAATGAGTTAACTTTCAAGTTTGGAACAAAGAAATATTTGCCGGCATGATGTTTTTCGAGTGATTATGCATTCCTTCACTGAGATGTCATCATCATTTATCAACTCACTATGCATATAAACCGGACTTTGGGCATTATATTTCTAAATTTTGAGTCCTTGACAAGGTTATCACTGACCAAGAAGTACAACCGTTTAGATTTACTTTTCTGTTTTATCAATTCTTTGCGACGTTTCATGAGGAAATATAAAAAATTATATCAGGAAAATTCACTTCATCAATGGAACATTCCTAGCAAGTAATAAAGGGTGGTAAATACATAGTTATGGATGCACTATAATGGTGCTCACCCTTTTTACATCAAAAAATAGTTAATATGGGCGGTGTTGGTGCCTAGCCCCAATCGGACCCCTTCAAGTTGCCCTGGTCAGTTTTTATATGACATGATCGAAACTATTGTTCCAAAGCTGTGTCTTTGTATAGGAGCTAGTTTCTTTTTCTTAAGAATAATCTTTTTATTTATTTTAAACAAATTTTGAGTCCTCGACAACGCTATCACTTACCAATAAGTACAACAGTTTAGATATACTTTTATGTGTTACTAATTCTTTTTTGAAAGAAGGGCCTCCACTGTATGGAAGTGTGTCCAAAAACTTCACCATCTAATCACCAAAAATATACATGCCTATTATAGATTAGAAAACTTAAAAGTTACAAGCTCCAACTCTCAGCTAGCGCCTTAGCATGCACCACAACATTTTACCATAAAAACGGTCATGTCGAAATACCACTCCATTTCCGGCTAACCAAAGAACCCAAATCATTGTCACACATCTCGATATCTCCTTCTCAATGCCGTTCCAGTCCACCCCAATGGAATCCCAAAATCCATACACACCATCAGCACGCACCAACAGATTCCCAAATAGTTCTCAGGCCTCCAAGGTACTTCCCCGTTTGAAGGAGAGGTGATCGGCATCCTCGGCATCCTCTTGACAACGAGAACAAGCGGGAACAACAACCTGAACGAACCATGCAAATCTATCCCCACTCAACAGCCTTCCCCTTCTAATCAGCTACAAAAAAGAGCTTCGCACGCGTTGGAACTTTCCACTTCAAGATCCTTCTGCAGTCTGTCGCACACCTCCCAGGGTCAAAAGTCATTAGACCTTTCAAAGCCATGTGTGCCTTTCCAACAAAAAATGTTCCACTACACCAACTCCAATAGTCATGCCCTCTGCGAGCCAAACCACACTATCAAGCTCCACTAACATCACCAAAGCTCTTCCAATCGTCCATCTGAGAGTTCGGATCTAAACTGAGGCAAAAAGAATGCTCTCCCAAACGTCTGCCACCGAACACTCCGAGCCAACAACCAACACCATCAAACGTGGGAATTTCAAACCAAATGCCCCGGCTTACTCCAATCATCGGCCCAGAACCTAAAACCAGTGTCGTCCCCAATGATTGGTCTCAAGAACAATCTTATATCATGCACCATGACACAAATCCCTCTCCAAAAGTAAGAGGGAGCACGCTCAAGTTCCTAGCGCCAAGAAAAGAAGACCCAGACCCATAGATTTCAATCCCCCTAGATGCAAGCAATCCACTTAATGAATGGGGCCTTATTCATCTCCTCCAAGCTACGCACTCCAAGATCACCATCATCCTCCGAACAAGAGACCGTCATCTAATTCACTTATGGACACTTGTTCGAATACCCAGATAACGACCAGAAAACCATCTCATGATGCTCTCAACTCTCCTCCTTACCTCCACGAGCAGAAGCATAGACGACAAGAAGGAAATAGGGATCGCGGAGAAAATTGATCGCAATAGCACCAACATGCCACCTATAGACTAGCAAACAGACTTCCAACTCGCCAGTCTCTGCTCCATCTTCTCAATCACCAATAACCAGCCATTCATGCGCATCTACCCAACCACCAGAGACACACCAAGAAAGCTGAACGACATGTCCATGCGTGGGGACCTCAACCAACCAATACAAAACCGACCTTCGTCTTTTCCAAGTCGAAAGGAATGAACTCCAACTTATCCATGTTAAGTCTCAACCCAAACACAACATTGAAGATGTCAAGGACTACCAATAAATCTCTACAACTCTGTTAACCTCCATCCGCAAAAAGGATCGTGTAATCCACATACTAAAGAATGGTATCGAAATCTCCAATTTAAATTAACTGCAGCAAAACCCACTAGTCATTGCATGACCTGTCACACCTTAACTGACAAAACATCAACCGCAAGAACAAAAAGTAGGGGGCCCGAGGGCAACTCTAGCGAACCCCACGCCATGGCTGGACAGAACCCCCTTTTGGTTGCACAATCACAAAAACAACAAAAGAAGCGGTCGTAACGTATCTTTTCATCCATGCAATCCACTTATCAAGAAAACATCGTTTAAACAACGAGGTCTAAAGGAATCACCAATTTGCGTTGTCATAAGCTTTCAAAAAATCAACTTTCCATAGAACTCCTCTAGCTTTCCTCCGCCGCCAGTCTGCCACAATCTCAGAAGCCATAACCACAATGTCCATAAGCTGCCTGCCAAGTAAAAACACACTCTAAAGTGGAAAAATGATCATGCACAACACCATTATCAAATAGTTAGCCAACATTTCTGCCACAATTAAACAAAACGAATTGGAAAAAATAATAGGATAGTAATCATCTAACCTTGTGGCAACATCCTTCTTAGGCAGCAGAAATAAATGATTGGTTAAGTCAATCAAGGCCAGATCCCCACTGCAAACTCCGATATTCATCTCCATCTCCTCCTCAGCAACCAGATCCCAGAATTCATGCAACTGTCCAACCCAGGGCAATCGTCCAAGTTCAGCTTAAAGACAACCCCATGAACCTCCAACCCAAAAGACCTCGTCAACCAGTGTTGTTAAAAGCGAGAGGCGCTCCAAGGCGCTAGGGGGTGCAAAACGCGTGAGGCTTTAGGCGCTCGCTTGATAAAAGCAAGGCATCATATATAAAAATAAATAAAATATGCATGAGTCTATATAATATATGTACATACACACATGTGGGTGTGTTTTGCTGTTGTTGTCAAGAGATAGAGGATTGATGAAATCGAAAAATGCCTCTTTAATAATGTCGTATTATTGTAGTACGAGACAAATGTATGTGTAATTGTAAATATATATATATATATGTATATGTATAACTTATATTTTAATCTAAGACCAATCCAATATATTTGTGGGTGCGTTTACATGCACGTATATAAATGTGTACATGTGTGTATATATATGTATAGTTGTAATTATATGTATATATAACGTATATTTCAATCTAAAACCAATCCAATATATTTGTGGGTGTGTTTACAAGCGTGTATATAAATATGTGCATGTACATGTCTATATGTATATGCAATCACCAAATTATATTGTATGACCAATCCACTATTTATTAATATGTGTACGTATAATGTATGCATGTACTTACGTACGTATGTATATGTATTAAATATTTGTGTTTATATGTGTATTCACATGTATGTGTATTTGTATGCGTATATATTTGCATACATGTGTATGTGTTTATGTATAAATGTGTGTGCATGCTTATGTATACATGTGTGTTTTGTCTATTTATATGTGTGTGTATGTGTATGTGTATGTATTTATAATACTTCAAACAAAATATATAGAAGAATATATACTTTTTAGTCAAAAGTATATGTAATATTTACAACTAAAACATGAATGTACATGTATACGTATATGTAATAAAAGTGTGTGTAAATTACATATACTTGTGTGTGCATATCTATAAGTATTTGTGTTAACTTAGAACTAATATATATTTAATATAAAAACCTAAACATGGATAAAAATCGCACAAAGTTAGCAAAAAGCCCTACTTTTACCTTGGCATTTGCCTTGAGTGCCTAGAGCCTCAAGCCAACCGCTCACTTGAGTGGCGTACGAGGCAAAACGCCTCGCCTGGAGGGAGGCAACGCGCTAGGGCCTCGCCTCGCCTGGGAGCCTAGGCGAGCGCCCGGAGGGCTTTTGACAACACTATCTTCAACAGCTCCACATCAAGATCGATGACGTGACTCCCACCATGCCCCAATCACCTTGACAAACAAGGTGGCAAGCGCCTACTCATGCTCCTAAAATAGCCCATCACCACCCTAGCAACCTCCTCACCATTAAACTCATCCCAACCTCAATCAAGTGAACCAAATTCCTCCTCCTCCTGCCACTTGCCACCACAAGAAAGAATCAGGTATTCGCGTCTCCCCTCCTTCAAGCACTTCTAATGCGAAATCTGCCTCCATTCGAACTCTAGCTTCGTATTCTCCTCCTCAAGGATGTTCTGCACCACCCGACGGCTCACGAGCTCCTCCTCATCCAGCTCAATCCTTGCCATCTCATCTTGTGCATGACTCCTCTACTCATGTGCAACACGAGAGTCCTTCCTGAAAGCAATTAGTATACACTGCAGTGCAACCAGCTTCAAAGGGAACCTCACAGTAGATGGCCCCTACAACTCCAATTAGTCCAGAAAGAAATAAGACCGGTTTGGCGCATTTGGAGAAGGCCCCAGAATGCCATACATTGAAGTCACCAAAAAATAAGACCGGTCCTTTTTTTGAACAAAAGGAGGCGGAGTCCCAAGATGGGACCTACCTCAAAGCATAAATATATTAAGGTCCTCCTTCGATGTCTGACTCTTTCCTCCACGGAACAATCCAAGGACCCTCCCCCACCAACTCCTCAATCTCAACATCCTCAAGCCTCTCATCCTCACACGTTCGAGAGCTCTCGTCGTGCCCCCCACTCCCAATAAAGATGGCCCTCCGCTCGTCGCCATCACACTTCTTCTCTCCGCCCTCACCACTCATGCTCTCCATCCCAAAATCCCCAAGATCAAGAATTCTGAGTTCCGTAATTTTTTTAAGAGAGAATTTTGTTATCAATTATTTGTGATGTTTTATGAGGAAATATAATAATTATATCAAGGAAATTTTATTTCACCAATGGAACATCACTAGCAAGTAATAAAGGGCAGTAAATACATAGTTTTGGATGCACTAATATTGGTGCTCACCCTTTTTACATCAAAAAATAGAAATTATGGGTGGTGTTGGTGTCTAGACTTAATCGGGCCTCTTTAAATTGTTTGTCACTTTGTAGGACATGGTCAAAACTCAAACTGTTCTAAGCAGTATCTTTGTATAGGAGCTTGTTTTATTTTCCCAGTTCTTAAGAATATTGTATTTATTTTATAACAAAACTTTCCCTCCCTCCTCTCCATGCCCCCTCCAACACATACAAACATAAATCTAAATTTCTAATCAACCAAAATAGCCACCACAGTATGGCATCAACTCCAATCGTCAAGTTCTCACCTCCATCAAGAAGAAGCCAACCTCCTTTCTCCTCACAGTGGTCCATTAACCGCATCACCTCCTCCTCGATCTGGACTCATTCTGCTCATGTCTGTCAATTATCCCACCTCCAGCTCTCCATCCCAACTCCTGCACCATCAATAACCTCTCGACTACCATGGCATTCCTTCGACTTTCAACACCAATAACACACCACCTCTCTTCTCCCATACTACATTGCCTCACTTTCTCCTTTTTACCTCACTACTTGTTTTCTGCAGTTCCCTCCATCATCAATCTCATTTTTTAAGGAAAAAAGGTGTACACTCAAAATGATGCCCACCCCTTGAAATATGTTAACAAGAACTTACAAAAATACAAAAGGAAAAGTTTTGGAAAGATGACAAACATTCTCAACATAAAGTCCACGCAGTGGGTGCTTCTGTCCAAATCTCAATAGCACGAGTACATGGGAGGAACATGTAAACCGATTCTCCTAGATTAACATCGCAAAACTGGCACTCCACCCCATATGTAAGAAAATCTTTAGCTTTTCATACTTTAGCCATCAATATTTCATGCCTCAATAGGCAAATAAAAAATTTCACTTGCAAAGGAGCTTTAAGAATACAAGATGGTGGCACAGAGAGAGCCTTATGGGTCTTTTTCGCTGAAAAATCACCATCTCTCCAATATCAATTATCTCTAAGTGATGAGGGTCGTCCAATAGAACTATGGTCCTCCAACATCTTCAAGAACTCCATAACTCTTTGTCGATAAATATTGAGCGAAAACTTGTAAAATATGCCACATCTGATTGAACTTTCAAGACAAGCATATCATAGTTTAAAGCTAGCGCAACAAGTCTCGAGAAGTAGGCATCAGGTGCTCATTACAATACTAATCATCGAACCAGAATCCGAACGAGCACCCATCGCCTCACACCAGACACATCTAGAACACCATCTCCTTTTTTAAGTTAACATCTATTCCGCCACTATCTCCACCAATGTATGCAACACAGGTTTCCGAGTGCACACGTCATAACAGCATCTCTGGGAGAATAGAATGTATGCCCCTCCAAAAGAAGTAAAAAGGGGCTTGAACACAGCAAAATAGAAAGTTGTGAAGGGGTCTTATGTATACTTCTAACTAATAGAGCAAATCATCACCGTTTCACTAGATCTTTTTAGGAAAAATGGTAAGACGTCGTCCAAGCACCCATCCAAAAAATTCTAATAGTTCACAATCTTACAATGTAAGGTTACAAAGAGCATTATGCCATAAGGATTTTGCATGTTCCATCACATACTCCCGATACATTTTCTCTCCCCGGAAAATAACCCCATTTCCCGATAACCATAAGACCAGGGTTTAGCAGCAATATAAACCAAATCAGGTCCATGCCCAGACCCATACGGTCAATAGATTTTGACAAGGTCTCCATCCATAGTCCACCTGAAACCAAAATATCCCAAGACTCGCAGGCAAAGAACAAGCAATTAAAATCCTCGACATCAGCCAATCATTGCTGGCACATACCCTCTATGCCACGAAAGAAGCGGGCTCTCCTCTCACTAGTTAGTAGTCAATCCCTCGTCAACCAAACAAAAATCTAGATCCAAAGTGGTATTCTAAATATGTCAACACAGTCCCCAGGTCAAAGATAGAAGCAAGTATATGAGGCCTTATATGCATTTTGATTGTGAAATGGCCATCGGCCCAACTCCAATGATCACGACTAGATGAAGGTCCATAAACTTCGGCCAAAGACTCCATGAGAAAAATGAGCTTGTCAGTGCACTAATCTAACTACTCTATATAAAACAAAGGGGCCCATCCACCTTCCTCCCAATACTCACCAACTGAGCAATTCCCATCAGGAGGCCAAAAACAGCATGTACTACTCCCCGAGTCCCCGAGAACCGCGCACCCAGTATGATCATCCGAATAGAAATGGAAGACACCAACAATCGACTTCAATAAATGGGAGGCCATGTGCAAGATCGAGTAAAAACCATGCCAAAAGTTAGAAAGTGCTCTTACAGTCCCAAACTACATTGAGAGACTAGACGCGACACCATAGATGTCGTATAGCATCCCACAAAAAAGATCCAAACCACCATCGTAAATGTGGTCACCTATTTGGCAAACAATGCCATGTTCATCTCCTCCAATCTTTGGACCACAAGTCCCCCATCATCCTCCTTCAGTAGCAAGAGGGTCTTCCGCCTCATTAGAGGCATCCCCCACTATCACCAAAAGACACCCAAAAGAATCTTTGCATCGGTACCTCGAACATTCTCTGAATACCCATAAGCAAAGACGACATCAATAGAAAGAAGTTTGGAAAGCGAAGGAGAGAGCTTCCTTAAAGACAAGGGACTAACTCCTGACGTAAACAACCGGACTAGTGGAATTCCGAACGTACAAGAGGGCCACCCCTAGATAGATCAATTAGCAGGCATTCCATCCTTCTAATCTTCGCTCTAACATCTCCACCATGAGCAACCAGACATTCTATCTCAGTATGCCCCTAACCAAGGTAACCCAAGCAAGTGATCGATATCATGCCCCATTACGTACAAGGGAGACCAAGCAACCCCCACCTCACTCTTGTCCATCCCGAAAGAAATAAACATCGACTTGCCCTGATTGTCCAAAGATCATCCTAAAAATTCAAGAACCATATCGATATCCTCAACCACAACACCAAATTTTCCCCCGCAAATAAAATCGTATCAACAACATATTGAATAATAGGAAAAAAAGGTCATCCGTAGAAATCCAGCAACAAAACAATCACTGATGGCCTTAGTCATCATCTAAAGAGTGCATCCGTAGCTAGGATAAAAAGCAGCAGCCTGCGCAGACACCCTCGTCGGACGCCCCTCTGCGGCTAAAAAAAGCCCTCGCTTTGCATGTCATTCACAAGTACCGCATAAGAAGATGTCATCACATGTCTCTCCCTCCATCCAGTCTACTCACACGAAAACCATTGCGATGCGTGGAGGCCCACAAGAATCTCGAATCAATAGACTCAATACAATCATAAGCTGCGGAGAATTCAACCTTCCACAGAAAGCCCTTCTTATTCGACATCCAATTTCCCATGATCTCTATCACCATCACAATACCATCCATCTTGTGTTTGTCTGGAAAAAAAGTTGTCTCAATGTATCTACAGGGGCAATAATAGAACCAAGAACAACTCGAAGTCCATTAGCTAACACCTTTGTTGTGATAAGAAATACCGTGAGCAATAGGTCGTAGGTCCACCACTTCACACCACATCCTTCTTCAACAAGCTTGTAAAGGCAACCGATTAGGCTGACTAGTCGACCCGACTAGTCGAGCCGAGGGGGCCATTAGTCGGTCAACCCGACTAATCGACCGACTTTTGCATCAAGCTTTTTTAATTTTTAGTTTTTTGCTTTTTTAGAAACAAACTTATACTAATATGATTAATGTTATATTTAAAGTCAATTTGCTTTTGTTTCATTATGGTAGTATAGAAAATGTACACATCCATGTTATTATATAAGAACATATGTATAAAAATGATTTATAAATTTAAAAAAAAATAAAAATTCAAAACCGACTAATGAGCGACTAAATCTGATTGGTCATCTAATTGCGATTAAACCTTAGTCAGTGACCCTGCTGACCGAGTACGGACTACCGTATTTTGCAACCTTGTGAATCTTCAACAAAAGAAACATAAGTGACCAATTTATTCATTAAATCCATTATTTTCCGATACAGCTCTTCAATAACTGTTACAACCTCTTGCCCAACAAGATCTTAGAACTCTTTAAAGAAGATAAACAAAAATCATGTGGACCAAGATAGCCATCAGCATTCAGATTAAAAACACAAACCTCCAGAAAGGAAAATAGTCTCATGAGCTACTCAACTTATAATTCAATCAATCATGGCACATCGCTATACTCTCGTATGGCACCATTCCTCACCACACAACGATGAATCTCCCTAAAGTATTTGCCCATCGTAGCTCCAAGGTCTCTATCACCCTCTACAGTTACCAATCCACCTCAATAGAATGTATGAGATTGCATCTCCTCCCATTAGCCATCAAATGGAAAGTATCAGGTATTGGCATCCCCCTACTTCAACTACTTCTATAGCTATCGCTGTCACCACTCAACCTCCCTCTTCTTATCCTCCTACAAAAGAATGCCGTGTTGCATACATCTCAAAGCCCTTTCAACCTCCCATAAATCCCAATAATCATCAAGCTTGTCCATCAAAACCACCTCTATAGTGGAAAACTCTCCATCAACTCCATTGAACCAAGAGGCTTGTACCAACGAAAACGTGGCCTAGAATTCCATCATGTGTATCCGAAATTCACAATTATCTCTGTAACACTCGGATTTGATACCAAATCCGACCTGATTTGGGTCCATATGATCCGACAAAAGTATCAATCGATATTAAATAACGTAAATTAATCCATAGATCGTAAATCAAATTTTGTTTGGGTGCAATCGACCAAAAAATTGATTGCAATGTAATTCGTGTCATCCGAACCGCAAAATAAACTAAGACCATCACAAATTTTCTTTCAACAAACCAAAACTAATGAAACCGATCATTTGTCGATCAGATGTCATTTGACCCATTTAAATCGCAAAATTTAATCATAAATCAAAATCATATTTCACCAGCTTATGAATCTATCTTAGATTAGAAAAATATGAATATTATACCCATTTTGATCGTAACCCCGAGACGGTCGAAACGAGCCATAAATCATCTGAATCTAAGATTCACGGTGAAAATGGTGATAACATTGGTATTTCAAATATGTTGGAAATAGAAGTTAAAAAATAAATAAACAAACAAAAACCCAGCACACACGTGCCCAGCCCATACCCCCACAGGTCCCACATGTCAGCACCTCAAAACCCCATTTCCATGTAAATATCGCCCTTCTCTTCTTATTCTTTTGCCCCATTCTCCTCTTGTTTTTCCTCCACCGAAAAGCCACTCCCCTCCATTCTTTAAGTTGTTGCAGTTGTTGCTCTCAGCAGCTGTTAAGGAGCTGCAACCAAGGTTTAAAAAAGCGCGAGGCGGTTCGAGGCGTTTTCCCTGAAATCGAGGCGAGGCGTAAGTCTCGAGGCGGTCGAGGCGTAAGCCTCAATTTTTTGGAAAAAAAAATAAAATTAAAGGAAAATACATTGAAAAAATATATGATAATATTAGATGTTCCCAAAAATACATTCAAGAATAGTTTAACACTAATAAGAGATGCAATACATAAGCAATGAAGGCATTGTAATTCAAAAAAAGGCACTAATATATGGAATATCAAGTTCCAACTCCAACTTCAATAATTCTATATGAGTATTGAATTAAAGTCTATACTTAATACTAAAGTATAATAGGAACCATAATTTTTAGTGTTTGAAGTAAAAAATACTAACACACCTTGAATCCCAACCATTTGTCATGCTGGATATTGTTAGAGAACCGTCATATGCATCCCCTCCTGCCATATCATAACCCAACAAGACGGGGGTCTCGCTTCCTGCTATTCACAATCAAATGTAATAATTATTTTAATTCACGTGTTTATTTGCATCCTTGCTTCTTCATATATGCGATAACTATTCTAAGATTCACAACTTATACAACCAAATAACAACATCAAGTTTGCAAACTTGCAACTAATATAAAACATTTATTACAATTCAAACTCAAATCCGTGTGTAATAGAACTAGTATGTGTAGATGTATGATAAATTGAACATGAAGTATACAAGATCATTAAACTTCGCTTGTTTCAAGCGATCTCTTCTCTTTGCATGGAGCTATATATAGAAATATGCAAGGGTTAACATGTAAACAAAACTACAAACATAAAAAATATAATGCTAACAAAAAAATAAGGTCAAGTGCAAAGCACATAATCAAAAATGTAAAAAAAAGCCTTATGGCTCGAGGCTTACGCCTCCGCCTCGCCTCGAGCGCCTCGCGCCTCGAGCGCCTCACGCCAAGTCAAGGCGCACGCCCCACCCAGAGAACCTGAGGCGTGCGCCTCAGGGCGAAATTGCTGCGCCTCGCCTCGAGGCGTACGCCTTTGCGCCTCGAGGCGGCGCTCCTGCAACTGCTGCTTCCAGCAGCTGATAGGAAGCCTCCAGTGCAGTGGCTGTTGGACATGTAAGCCCACGGCGAGCCATTATGCAATAGATGTTATTGCGAATATCATTCCCTGATCTGAAATGAAGAATAAATAATTTGCATAATAGGTTCCTCTGTACAATTAGGGTTATGTACCATGGCTGTCTTAATGATCATACAGCTGTTGATTCAATTATTGAATCAAAAAGGCTGGTGCTTGGATGAATATCTAAAGAGTTAGATTGAGGACTCATCAAGCACCGTCAAATGATTGTTAAGATGTGATCTCCAACCTGAGTAGGAGATGGCAATCTTTTCTCATTTAGGCTGATATCTGACCGACTTCTTGATGCAGGTCCTCTGCATAGGAATAGAGATTCGGAGGTGTCAGATTAGTTAGGTCAATGGGTTGACCTGACGAGATCGAGATAACCTAAGTCCTATGTTGAATGTTGTCACAGCATAGGCATGCATCCTCTGACCGGAGACAGATGTATTGCTATATATCTAAGTATGTACATTTGGCAGACCAATAGGTTGATGACCTAACCAAGGTCTATACACCGGCGAGCTGGTGTGCATATAAGGGTATATGAGCAATATGATCTCTCAAAGGGATCATACAGGTTCACTTGTGAACCGGAAGACATGAGCTCACTCATGAGGTATTGGGACCAATCAAATTCCATGCACGGTCGTCGTGCTTTGAAAGCATGACATGAATTTGAAGGTATGATATATGCTTTGTGAAAGCATATGATCGATACCAACTCCCAATGACCAAGATTGAAAAACTTAATGATTAAACCCTGAAGAAGACAGTGTAAAAAATGATATTGATCTTCGGGTTGATCATGGGTCTTCCAGTATGCAGGATGTACAGGTATTGGGAATACCTGAAGGGTGATGTGATCATAAACGATTGTATATCCATGACGCTTCCATTCCGAGGGAGTGATGAAACAGGTCTGGATTTTAGTGACTCCTTTCAGTAGAGAAGCAATCCGATCTTAGTCCAAGCATTGGACATTGGTCTGAATGAGATTCAGATTCAATGAGAAGATTGGATTTGTGGTCTTGATTTAATCAAGCATCTGTGGGAGGTTCGTAAGATCTGGATTTGAGATAAGATCTCAATATCCAAGTCACTATACATGGAATAATACAATCGCCCTGTCCTTATCTCCAAGTATCTGCGGAAGAGTTCAAGAATAATTCATTTGATGAAATATCCAAGCAAGGACTTGATGATTAAATGAGATTTAATTGTCAAGCTTAATATGAATATAATTCATATTGTGAAAATGATTATCTAAGATAATTAAATGGGATTTAATTATCAAGGATTAAGAGAATGTGGATAACACTATCCATGATATATGTGTATTATAAATAGGGTAAAATGGGGCTGCCCCCAGGGAGTAGCCAACTTGGCTACTCCCACCCCTATTTTTCCCTCATTTTTTTATTTTTTTGGAAAATAAAAATTTGTATATTCATCATTATATCCCTCTCACATTCTATTAAAATTTCGTCAGAAACAGAGACTCCTAAGCCCTCCATCCAGACGTCATTTTTTTAACGGTCGCAGGATTTTTTAAATCGACCATGTTTGGATGGAGGCCGTAGGAGTCTCTGTTTCTGACGAAATTTTAATAGAATGTGAGAGGGATATAATGATGAATATACAAATTTTTATTTTCCAAAAAAATAAAAAAATGAGGGAAAAATATGGGTGGGAGTAGCCAAGTTGGCTACTCCCTGGGGGCAGCCCCATTTACCCCTTATAAATATGATTTATAATATACATGTATAAGAGAGAGAATTTACGTAAATAGCATTTGTTAATTAATAATGTGGATTGGATTCACATTTATTTATTAATTGGAAATGCAATTTACTAATTAGTTTGGGTTGTGAATATGATTCACATAAATATTCATTGGCATGAATAAAATAGTCACAAATTATTTTGGAATTAATTTGGTGAATATTTTTTGTGATTAATTAAGGAATAATAAGATAAATAAAAAGGAGCCAAATAACCACCATTCATAGGTGGCGTCACCCATGAATTGTTCATGGGTGACGCCCCCTATTTTTAAGGGAGGTTGGTTGACTCCATTTTAATTATCACATTATCTCTTAATTAGTTATGTTAAATTAAATAATGTTGATAATGTTGCAACATATTTTAATTTAAATTAATGTTGTTGGTTTTAACAAACAACAATCATGGCCATTGATTTAACATGGACCAAGCATGGCTGTTGGATCCATGTGTCCCATGGATTGAGATCCATTGGATCCCAAACTAGTATAAAAGGAGGGCTAGGGTAGCCTTCCAAGTTACAACAACACAATCAAGAGTTGAAGAACTCTACTCTCTCTCTCTCTCTCATTCTCGTGTGGGCTCTCCCTAATATTCAAGTGGCCGTCCACTTTGTGTATTAGGAAGGAGAGCATTTCGGCTTCGCCTCGACGCTTGGATCTTCGTCAAAAGATTGCGGGAAGGACGCGACTCATCATCGTGCCCGCAAGTGCATTCTCCGTGGGTCGGACTTGAGACAGGATGATCTCTACTTTGAGATCTCGCGATCACAACCACGCTTCAAGAGGTATTCCTAATACTTTGTGGTTTGATGAAACGATCCGAGAAATATTCTCGTGATCATGAGGTTTCATCTTTAAAGTTAATATTTTTAATTTCCGCTGCATCTAACATCTAGTACGACTAGTTGCTCTGATTGCATACGATACAATCGACACGCTTCCGTGATGCGCTTAAGGATTCACAATATCCTTCAGTGGCTTGTTGTTGCATAGAAGCAGCTACCAAGTCCTGCAGCAGATGTTGTTGGCCAAATCTTGCAAGCTACTGCTGCATGCAGTAGCAGCTCTTACAGATACTGATTCAAGGAAATCCTCTCCATTGTTTGGAGATATAAGAGGTACAACAACACCCCCATCGTTACCATCCATGAGATTTTTCCCATTTTCTTCTTCCTTTTCAATATTTTTGTAGAGATATAATTTATGTTATTTGTATTGTTTCATATTTTCTTTATCTTAAGGACTCTTTACGTAATTTACCCATAGGCTACTCTCCTATATAAGGGAGCCTAGGGTTTATGGAATAAACAACTCTTTTGATTTTCCCAACATGGTATCAGAGCGGCGGTCCTAGACCGGATCTCCGTTACCCTAACCCTAACCCCACTGCAAGCCCCTCTCCGCGCGCCGCCCCCCCTTCGAGCGTCGCCGCCTCCGCGCATCGCCCCTCTCCTCGGGTCTCCCATCTCTACGCGTCGCCTCCCTCGGCGCGTTGCCTCCCTCCGCGCGCCTCTCCTCTCCGTGTTGTATCGCCTCTTTATCGGCGTGTCGCCTCTCTCCTCAGACCTCCCTGTGTTGTGCCACAGGCCGTGCATCCCCCTAGGCCTTCGTATTGCCGCCTAGGCCCTCTCTTGCCTAGGCCTATCACCGCCTAGGACCTCTCTTGCCGGGGCCATTATATAGATTCTCGACGAACCTTCTTCCTTATGGGTTTGGTTGCTTGAGTCTACACATGCAACCGAAACCGTGATCCAGTCTACAACCCTAGTCTTATAATATCAATATGTCAGAAAGCAAGGCTAATATTCCATCCACAGGCGCCTTCGGAGGTCCTGCACCGATTGTGAAGATGAACGGGTTAAATTATGAACTGTGGGTAATGCAGTTCATGAGTATGATGAAGTCGACCGGTAAGAAACACATTCTTACTGAGGAAGAGCCTACTGAGAAGACTAGAGTTAACGCTTCATGGGAGGCGGATGATGCATATGCCAAGGTTTGGCTATCAGGAATGTTAGCAATTGAGATTGCAAATGATATTTGTTATAAAATATGAAGAATGCGGAAGCGAACATGGAAAAGATAAAGAACAAAATAAGAACGCGGGATTTTAACGTGGAACCCTACTCCGTGAGGAGCGGGATGAAACCACGGGAGAAGCCCTCAAAGGGGCATGCTATGCATTGCTTTTCCTCTCAATGAGTACAGGAGGTCTGGGGCTCCTTATATAGCCTTCCCAGAGCCTCCAAGTCCCACCACTGGTCCATGTGGGCCTAAACACTGTATGGGGTAAATGGATCTTCTCCAGGATCCATTTACCCTGCTACAACACAATAGGCGCATACAACTTATACTCCAACACTCCCCCTCAAGCTGGAGCATGCAATGCTCAGCTTGGACAAACAGAAAGAAACTCTACTCAACGCTACAGGACACTACGGACAATATCAACCCAACGCGCACATTGCTGCAGTCGAGGAGGTTGCTTCTCATGCCGTGCAGGTGAGGAGGACGAACGGGCTGGAGTGTGAGTCAACTGAAGACTCGGAATCTGACCATCGAGTCTGAACTTGCGCCTGAACTGAAGTCTCCTCGTCGGAGAACTGGGTCTCTCTCATCTGGCTCAGAGAATGGTGCACTGCTCTGATGTACCTATGATACCACATGAAAATCCTTGCCAACATGGCATAGGAAATGATCCTCTACTATGGAGTCCCTATGGCTCACATGAAAACTCTGGCCTGACAACAAGAAGAATGATGGGGACCTCTGACAATGATGGCAACATATGCTCATCTGAAAATGACCGCATCCTTGTGCGTGTCTGAAACTGAGGACTCGGAAGACAATCGTTGAGTCTGAAACTGAACAGTAGAGTCTGATCATTTGGCTGGTCTGGAGACTGATATCTGAATCTAAAATCTGGATCTAGACCTGTGACTCTACATACATACTCCCCCTTTCTCCCATACTTGTCGGAAAACATGGACGTCGACCAAGTTGGGAGAAGACAAGATAGAATGGGGAAAACAAACATGAACCTGCGGTTTTTTTATCATCATTTTTTTTAAGCCGCCAATAATTTTTTTTAACTTTTATAAAGCCGTTTAAACTTTTTTTTACGGCTTTTGTTACTTTTTTTTGAAATGCGTGCGGCTTTTTTTTAATTGCACGCGCCTTTTCTCTCCTTTTTTTAAAGAGACGTGGTCCACTTGGACCGAAAGACAATATAGCCCACTTGGGCCGAGCACTCCCTTGACATTTTTTTTTAATTTCCAGCAGCCCACTTGGGCCCAACATCAATAATGGCCATGGATAAAAAACCGCTACCCTAATTAGGGTTCCCTCACGGGAACCCTTCTCTTGGAAAATCGCCACGCCGCCTGGAGTATGCGCACGTGCAGGCTGGAGAATGCCGCTGCGGGGGATCCTGCTGAACAGGGAGGAGCCCGCGCGAGAGTACTTGGAGGTGGATGAGGGAGCCGTAGCGACCTGGACATGGAGGCTGAACGGTGGGACTTTGCGCGCGCGCCTGCTGGGGGCCCGATGATGTTGAGCGGCGTCGCCTGGAGCATGCTGCTGGTGGAGCGCAAGTGCGCGCATCGCAAGGAGGTCCTCCGCTTGGAGTCTGGGCCAGGGCTGGAGGTGCGGCAGAGGTGCGCTCGCTGGGGTTGCCTCACACCGCCTGTGCGAGGACTAGGATAACGCCTGAAGTTGGAAGGAGCGGAGGAGTCAGCACCGCCTAGGGTGCCACCTTGGTCGTACATGCACCGTCAGATGCAGGCTACGGAGCCTGCGGGCGCCAGGGGTTCTCCGTGCATTTGGGGATGCAGGATGTGCACGTCTGATGAGTTGCGACTAAACACTGGATATGGGCGGAACTGGAGAGGGACATGGGGGCTCCGCCTGCACGCATCGCCTGGACCTGGAGCACGAGGGCCTGCACGCGGGGAAGGAGTACGCGCCTGGGTTTGCCGCATCTGGAGGAGACCGCACTGGATGATTTGCGGCCCCTCCGCCTGGTTGCGTTGATGAGACTCTGCCTGGTAGCGGCTTGCGAATCGCGCGCAAGGAGGAAATGCGCGAGGAAGGATCGCCGGGAGGGCGTGCATGTGCACGCGATGTCTGAATCGGGGCCTGGTAGCTGCCCGGAGGAAGGATGCGGCCGCCAACTGCTCGGAGCGGCGCCGCTGCAGGTTCTTCACGCCGCTGGGTCTTCACCCTGTTCATTGGGTGCAAAAGGTGCGGGCGGCGCCTGATGCTGGAGATGGGAATGGAAACGTGGGCTTGGGGGGGCCTGCCTCCTGGAAGATCTCGAAGGAGCGCCGCCAGCACGAGAATCATCTCGTGTTGCATGATCAAGATGCGGCGAGCAGATCTAGGGTTTTACAGATGAAACCTCCTTTCGGAATCTCAAAATAAACAGAAGATGTTCTTCATGAAAGAACACTAATTGAATCGAATCTCGAAACAAATAATACAAAAAAAAACTCTTCGAGAATCGACCCGCTCTGATACCATGTTATAAAATATGAAGAATGCGGAAGCGAACATGAAAAAGATAAAGAACAAAATAAGAACGTGGGATTTTAACGTGGAACCCTACTCCGTGAGGAGCGGGATGAAACAACGGGAGAAGCCCTCAAAGGGGCATGTTATGCATTGCTTTTCCTCTCAATGAGTACAGGAGGTCTGGGGCTCCTTATATAGCCTTCCCAGAGCCTCCAAGTCCCACCACTGGTCCATGTGGGACTAAACACTGTATGGGGTAAATGGATCTTTTCCAGGATCCATTTACCCTACTACAACACAATAGGCGCATACAACTTATACTCCAACAATATTCTCCATCAGCCTACTGCAAAAGCAATGTGGGATATTCTTGCTGCTACCTATTCACAGGCAAAGAATGAGACAAAGATTCTGCAACTCCAGCATGACATCTTTACAATCAAGCAGAATGGACGGCCTCTACATTCGTTATACATGTCTTTACGTGGAATGTTCGAGAAGCTTTATAGCTTCATGCATCTCACATCTACTCCTGAGCAGCAGAAGACCTACAGGAATACCACTATGGTTGGCGTATTCCTGGCAGCCCTTGATCCAGAGTACGAGGCAACACGTTCCTAGATCTTGGCAGATTCCACTATTCCTCCCACGGAGGAAGCCTTTCACAGACTGAGTCCTATTATTGTTCCTTCCTCTACTGCCAACCAAACCGCCTGAGCAGTGACATCATCTCGAGGTCGTGGGGTCATCATCCGTTTTGTTGTCGTGGACCTCGGGGAAGAGGAAATCGTGATCGTCAACCACGCACCTTCTGTCATCGTTATGGACATACCGAGGACACATGCTACTCCAAACATGGATTTCCTGCTTTTGCACGAGTAGCTGAACAGATAGAACCCCGTCTGCTTTGTCTTTGGATCAACGCTTTCATGATATGGTAGCTCGTTCGAGGGGTATTATCCCTCCATATGGTACTGTTACATCATCATCAGCCTCTGAGAGTTATCCTGATGTTGCTGCATCTGCATCCACTAGTACCTCAGGTAGTACTTATGCACTCACTAGCAGTAGTAGATCTGATATTATAGAGTGGATTATGGACTATGGTGCCACACATCATCAGTGCAGAGATAGAGGTCTACTTACAGCCTATTGACAGGTTACTCCAGGACGCACTATGGTTATTGCTAATGGGGCGCACTCCCCGATTACTGGTAAGGGGGAGATTAGCCTGACACCATCTATGCATCTCAAGAATGTGTTGCATGCACCTGATTTTTCTCCGACTTTGTTATCAATTAGCCATATTACGAAGGATTTACACTGTCGAGCAATTTTTGATCCATCTTCTCATATTTTTCAGGACATCCTTACGAGCAACATGATTAGGTATGGCTGTGAGCAGGGTGGAATGTATCGCCTTGTTCGTACTCCATATGTCGGAATCTCCTCTCTTCCTGTTGGGTCTGTCTCACCATTCATGTAGCACCTGCGCTTCGAACATTTACCGCTTCAGAAACTGTGTCGTGTTTTACCTCAAGTTTCGCCTCACACGTCCCTTCAATGTGAGGCTTGTCAGTTAAAAAAGCATCATCGATCTACCTTTCCCAGTCGTCAGAGTCGGAGCAGTGGCTCCAATTTTGAGTTGTTTCATGTAGACATTTGGGGTCCAAGTCGTGTTCCTGATCATCAGGGACACATGTTTTATATTGTATTTGTGGATGATTTTTTTCTTCTGTCTTGGGTCTTTTTCTTAAAGAATAAATCTGAAATCGGGAATATTATCATAAATTTCATAAATGAAGTTCGTAATGTCTTTTTTGCATCAGTGAAAATTATGAGAGGTGACAATGCCTTGGAATTTTGTAGTCATGCTCTCTCAAATTATTTTTCTACTCAAGGAATTATCCACCAAACATCATGTGCCTATACTTCCCAAAAAAATGGAGTTGCAGAAAGGAAATATCGTCATTTGCTTGATGTCACCAGAACACTTCTCATACAGGGTCGTGCTCCTCATTCTTTCTAAGGTGATGTTGTACTAACGGCATGTTATCTTATTAATCGCATGTCGTCGTCTATCTTAGATAAGAAGATTCCTTTCTCTTTGGTCTTTCCTGAAAAGAAATTGTTATCACTTACCCCACGTGTGTTTGGATCGATTGCCTTTGTCCACCAGTTGTCTCCAGGTACTAACAAGCTCTCTCCTAGAGCTGTCAAGTGTGTTTTCGTCGGGTACTCCAGGACACAAAAAGGCTACATGTGCTATGATCCGCTGCGTAGGAAATATTTTGTTAATGATGATGTCACCTTCTTAGAATCTGTTATGTACTTCTCTCCTACAGGTGATCGGTTGGTGTCCTCAGACACTGATGAAGTCATATATATGCCACCACCACCTCCACCTACACCTCTACCACCATCACCACCACTACCTACACCATCTGCACCTCCTATTACAATTCTTGTTCCTCCATTGCCACTACACTATACCCGTCACCCTGCTTCTGCTCATGGTCACTGCTCATCATCTAGCTCACATGAGGTATGTTCTGAGAATATAATTTTTAATGATGTATCTAATGGTTTACTAGAGCAGGTTGTGGTACAAGGGAGAGATGAGGATGCCATTGATTTGGATCTACCTATTGCGCTTCAGAAAAAGAAGCGTAGTTGTGTGTCATATCCTATAGCATCCACGGTTTCTTTTGATCGTCTATCTGGTGAATTCAGGAGTTATGCTATTGCACTAGCTGTCGTGGACATTCCACGGAATTACCAAGATGCATCGAAGGACAGTCGATGGCGCTTACCTATGGAAGAAGAGATGGATGCTCTTCAATCAAGAGGTACCTGGAGCCTTGTTCCTGCACCTATCGGTGTGTCTACAGTGAGTTGTAAATGGGTGTTCACAGCTAAGCATAATGCAGATGGCAGCATTGACAGATACGAGGTACGCCTGGTTGCCTGTGGGTTTACATAGACATATGGGGTGGATTATCTGGACACATTCTCGCATATTGCTCATCATTCCACCTTACAGATCCTTCTCTCTGTTGCGGTTATTCGAGATTGGCCATTGTTTCAGTTAGATGTTAAGAATGCATTCCTATATGGTGATTTGCAAGAGGAAGTCTACATGCAACAACCACCTGGTTTTGCTGTTAAGGGGGGGTATTCAAAGGTGTGTAGACTTCATAAGGCCATCTATGGCCTTAAGCAGAGCCCTAGAGTTTGGTTCCAGAAGCTTTCAGACTTGTTTGAAACACAGGGGTATAAACATTCTAATGCAGATCATTCCCTCTTTATACAGAAAACATCTAAAGGTATGATTGCAATTATAGTGTATGTAGATGATATCCTGATTACAGGTGACGATGTACAAGGAATTCAGACGGCGAAAGAAATGTTGGGTCATGAATTTGTCACCAAGGACCTTGGAGTCCTTAGATACTTTCTGGGACTGGAGTTCGCCAGAACTCCACATGGACTTGAATGATGTTTTGCTAAGTTTCCGAAGCGTGGAGGTGGGGGAAGTCATGGTGGAGAGGTGGTTGAGAGTACGAAGTCCGGGGGCACCGGTGGGTACATCGTAGCCGGGTGCTTCGTCGAGAAGGGGCTCGTCGCAGGATGGAGGGGTGGAGTCGGGCTCGTCGGGGCTCGGCAGTGGGGTGGTCGTGGAGGGAGGGCGCTCGGAGGGAGGGCGCTCGAAGGGAGGTCGCAGCGGTGTGCTGGTAGGGGAAAGACGCGGGGTGTCGGAGAAGAGGAAGTGGGTGGTTTGCTGGGAGGAGGGAGGAGGCCGAGCGTTAATGATGGCGGGACCTGGCGGAGGGGAGGGTGAGAAGTGGGTGCATGTCTCTCACAGGAAGCCGGAGAAGAGGTGCTTCTGGTGTAGGGCTAGGGGCCACGTCGCGTCGTTCTGTCCTACCCCTCCGAGGTGCTTTTCTTGCGGGAGGGTTGGGCACCGCCAAGCTACGTGCAGGTTTGCTTCTGGGTGTCATGTAGCTGGTGGTCCGGTGCATGGTTCGGTTCGTCAATCCATGCAGCGCTTGTCCTCTACGTCGTTTGTTCGCCGGCAGGATCGTAGCTTCGCGAAGGTGGTTGTGGGTGGAGCTTGACATGTGGGTGGTGTGGAGGGTGGGGGTGTCTCGAAGGCCGCCGAGGCGGTGAGGGATAACGCGCGGGGGGCCGACGTGCATGCGTTGATCGGTTTCGCGGTGTGAGGTACCATCTCGGTGGAGACTTTGAGGTCTCACCTTAGTGGTTTCCTTGGGTCGCGATTCGCGGGTGATGTGGTGGCGCTGGATGCTCGGAGGTGCTGTGTTCGTGGGCTCTCCGCGATGCAGAGGGATCACGTGTTACGAAATGGCGATGTGGGCGAAGTTTGCTGGCAAACTCTTCGCTTTGTGGATGGTTCGTGTACGGATGTGGAGGTTTGCATTGCAAAGGTTCAAGGTGTTACATTCCTGTCCCGGACGACTCATTGCTTGCGGGGGGCCCTCCGGCGATTGGGTACAGTCCTCGCGGTGCTTGAAGATGGGCTGAAGCCCGGCACGCCTCCGGATGACACGCTTGTGCTGCTGGAATGTAAACAAGGGCTTATTGGATGGTTTAGACGGCTGGGTTTTTTTCGCGACGATGGAGGTTGTCGCTTCACCTTCAGAGTTAAGTTGCAGATCGTTGAACCTCTGCCGCCGCCGTCGGAGGTTCCGAGGGTGCCCGATGTCGCTTCGCTTCCCGAGTTGACGGTTGGATTTCCAAGGGGCGCCTTGCTTGAATCGTCGCGCGAGGTTGTTTCGACGCAACCTTTGGCTGTTTCTTCTCGGGTGTTGTGCCTGGTATCCCAAAAATTCTCTTTGTCCTCTGATGTGGGAAGGGGGACACCAGATAGTTCGACGCCGCCTTACTCTTTGCCGCTTGATGTGGGTCCCGGTTTCCGGATTGCGTGCTTGGACCCTATCTCGGGTTCGGTCGCTCCGGTTAGCTTTTGTTCAAGCGTGGAGGACTTCTCAAAGTCGGTATTTAATTGGTTTTTCCCAACCGCACTGGGCCCCTCTGTTCTCACGCCTAGCATGGCCCATTCATCCTCGGGAGCTTGGTCTTTTCCTCGTGATGGGACTTCGGGAGCTTGGTCTTGGTGCTCGCACCCTAGTGATCCTCCAGAGTCGTCGCGTTTCTGGAGCGACCCCTTGGTGTTTGATGGGGGGACAATGACCCAATCCACTCCATGCTCCGGTGCTGCTCTTCCGACCTTGGCCGCTATCGTGGATGACCATTCCCGTGGAGGTCTCTCCTTTGCTACTTCAGTGATGTCGCGCCTGGTCCAGGGCGATGTTCATTCCTTTGAGGAGATTGCTGACCGGAGATCGAGCAAGAGGTACAGGTGCAGGAATAGATCCAGGTCTTCGCGCCCTGAGCCGCAGCCATGCTCGGCCTTAAAGAATTCCATTGCGGAGGCCGTCGGGGTGGTCCGCATTCAGGGGCAGCACGAAGGTCCCAAATGAAGATTCTCTCCTGGAACGTTCGAGGGCTCGGGGACCCGGGCAAGCGACGGATCCTGGGTTCGAGATTCATTGAATGGGGCTGCGATGTGATATTATTACAGGAAACGAAGCTACAATCCTTCACGGATGATCTGTGGAAGTCTTTTGGTGCTGGAGGCATTGATCAATTCAGATCTTTGGATGCGGTGGGCGCTTCTGGTGGGATGTTGGTGGCATGGCGATCTTCCGCCCTGGCCATCAGCTCGATTCTTCGCGGGAGACACGTCCTCTCGGTCCTCTTGGTATGTATGAATTCCTCTTTGCCGCTAGTTGTCTCATGTGTTTATGGCCCCTGCTGTCATGTTCTGAGGAGAGAGGTGTGGGAGGCACCATTCGAGGCCCTATACGGGCGGAGATGCCTCACACCTCTCAGTTGGCGTGAGGTAGGTGATCATGCTTTATATTCCGTGGATCTCTTGGAGGAGACTGCGAGAGCTGTTGATCTTGTGAGACGAAAGCTTCTGACGGCACAAAGCCGCCAGAAGAGCTATGCGGATCGTCGAAGGAGAGACTTAGAGTTCCAGGTAATCTAATTATTTCTTCTTCATCTATGACATATATATATGTCCAAATTACTCTCATATTAATGACACTCCTATCGATTATAGGTTGGAGATTGGGTATTTTTGCGAGTATCTCCCATGAAGGGAGTGCAGAGATTCGGTGTTCGTGGCAAGTTGGCACCGCGATATGTTGGACCTTTTGAGATTCTGGCTAGAGTGGGGAAAGTGGCATACCGAGTAGCCCTTCCTCCACATCTTTCAGCTATTCATGATGTTTTCCACATATCCAATCTGAGGAAGTATGTCCATGACCCTCGCCACATTATCAGTTACGAGAATCTCGATGTAGAGCTGGATCTGACCTATGAGGAGAAGCCTGTCCAGATACTTGACCGTGCCGTGAAGAAGCTTCGCAGCAAAGAGATTTCATTGGTCAAGGTTTTGTGGCACCGACACGGCGTCAAGGAAGCGACATGGGAGACTGAAGCCGACATGCGGGCACGATACCCGCAGCTATTCTGATGTAATCAACAAAACAAGCTTTTGTAATTAGATACATTATAAATATATGGCTTGTTTTCCCTTTGAGGTTTTTATGGGTTAAAAAACCCTTTGAGGTTTTTATGGACATATGAAATTCCAACCAGACACTTAATAGCCTTAACTCGAGTCTCGAGGACGAGACTCCCTTTGAGGTTTTTATAATTGTAACATCCATATTCAAACAAACCCGAACTCGTCCGATTTTGGGTCTAATGAACCTAAAAACGTTGTTGGTCAATGCCAAACAACCTAAAACGATCAATTTATTATGAATCAAAAGTCGTTCGGGCGAAATCGACCGAAAAACGGTCGCATCGTAGAGCGCGCCGTGAAAAGCCGCGACGCAAATTCGGAAACCGCGGAATAAACCGAGACCATCATGAGATCCGATTCGACGATACGAAACCAACGGAATTTACCGTTCGTCAATCGAAGGTCGTTTGATAAATTTAATTCATAAAATTTAAACCTTAAACAAAAACCGTATCCGGAAAATTTCGGGCATTCAAAACCCGATCAAAAGTATATCAATATTATACTCATATTGATCATCGTTCATAGACGATCAAATCGAGATATTACGCATTGAAATCTGAAACTCGAAGTGCGTATACGACCAAAATTAACGTTTTAAATAAATAAGAATATATATACACATATTTAAATGAAAATTTGGATTTTTTTAATTTCCTGTAACAGCAACAGATTCCGGCATGTTTTAAAAATATATATATATATAAAAAATATTTTAGCTACAAGGGTGGAATTCCAGCTGTATAGTAAAGAATAATGGCATGACACTTGGGTTCCTTGTGATTCCACTTGGCAACAAACTAAGTCTTAATTCCCACTATATATATTAGCCCACCCCTCCTTATTTCCTTGCCATTACCCAACGGAAGGAGTTCTCTCTCCCTCTATATCCTTCGTTTTCTTCCCCAATTGCTCCACTGTTTCACTAGCAAAAGAGCTGCTGCCCACTTCTCCCTTCCCCATTTCTTCTCTATTAATTATCTACCCTAAGTTCCACCAACGAAGGAGCAGCTCCAGCTTTGATATCCTTCTCCAGCAACCTCCCTTTTCTCCTTTAAACTACAAAAGCAGCTCCTGCTGTACAACCACTGGTTGGGTTCTCTGCCACATCCTGCTGCCCCAATTTCGAAACCTCCAAGGATCCATTGCATGCATGATTCAAGAGCCTATTTCCTCTCTTAAAGCTGTTGCATGCTTAAAGAGTTCATCTCCAAGTTTCAAATCAACAAAGAGGTACACTCCCTTTCCCCTCCTACTTGCTGCCAATGCATGCACATTTTACTCATATGTACAATCCTTAGCCCATCTTGCTACCATACATGTAATTTCTTCATTCTCTCTTCTCCTTTCACTGTTTGGGTCAAATATATCAGAAATTATTGTTGGAATAGAAAGTTGATCTGTTGCAACTTCTCTCTTTTGTGGCCTACAATGCTAAGTGTACCTTGATATACAATATAAGGAAGAGTGTATTGAGTGGAAAAGGATTAGAAGGAATAGATTGGATCGTGGGTTAAATACTTCCACCAACCTGTAGTTTTAAAGCCAACATTTCCATGATATTTTAATTTTCAATAAATGTGACTCTTATGTCTATGATCTGAAACCCTATAGTGGAAGTATGGATAATACTTTGAGGTTGCTATGTTAATTTCAGTGCATCTAATTTGTGATACAGATCCTTTATACAAACACAATTGATAATGTAAGAAATCAACTATAGGTAAGGGGGGGATGTTGAGTCATAAGTTAACAGAATGTAAGAATGTTATACGTTAGATGATTCACTGAAAATAAGGAACCTGACAATTAAGCTTCGGTTGTTTGAAAGATGTAAATCAGTGAAGAAAAAATACTAGGTTACCATGTTTGTCTACATATAGTATGCATACTGTATTTTGTAGATTTTAAGACCTTTATTGATAAATAATGAATAGAACTGTTGATTGAAAATTATCTTCAACTAATTATGTTGAGTTTAACACTAACCATTGCCCATGCCTAGTTTGATGCGGACACCTGTTCAAAATAAAAATCTAGAGAGCTCACTAATACCGAGTGTACTATAAGATAGAGGGTTTGTTTCTCTCATTATAGCCAGTTTAGCATTAAGGGAAGTGGAAGATTGTGATTTAGAATGGCATATCTTTGAAATACGAGTTATTTAGTTTGTCCTGGATTGGTTGAATGTGGAACAAAGATGTTTGTATCTATTTGATCATCTCTTTCCCCATGGCCGTTGCTGTTGATCTAATATAGAGGAGCGGGTTATGCTCAAGATTTGAAAGGAATGCCATGTTTGGAACTTTATAAGGATCTTTGGTGGTGGTATTACAAATTTTACGTAAGATTGAAACACTTTTTTCAGAGATTATTGGACTTGAATATCTTGTAGATTTTCTCAGGATAACCCCCGTTATTAAACTTAAAAAAATCTAAAAGGGCAAAACATGATTACACCTGCTCGGATGAGTTAATGTTTGGATATATTTTATTGGAGATTTATGAATCATTTGAAATAGTGATAAGTTCTACACTGGATAATCATGGAAGAACCGAGGATATTGGGGTTAATTGCATACAATAGATCTATAAAATTAAGTCAATCAATAGGCCAAATCTTAGAAACCGAGAACCTCGGTGCTTTAACAGATCAAGGAACTTAAGTATTATGCACTACAGTGGAATCTACGAGGTACTTGAAAGTTATGAATTGGTAATAACTGACATTTTTATTGCTGGTCATGGTGACTTCTACGCCTGACTGTGCGAGGGCGCGGTGACCCTCACCTGGGCGGAGGAAAGGAAGCCCAGTTAGGGCAGCGGCCGCCAAGTGCGCGGGTCTAGGATCCCAGTCCCTTTTCGGTTTTTACGCGAGCTCGCAGTGTTTTACGCCTCGTTGGGATCCAGACTTTAGACCAGTTCCGCTGACCCTGTTTTAGGATGCCCAGGCGGGGGATCCTGGTTTGTTCAGCTTTACGTACGAGCTCGGTTGCCCGTACTAGTCGGGCTGTTTTTCTAGAGCGACTTTTCTAGGGAGTCTCTCTCACCCGTCTCAGTGGCGTAGTTGGAGAATAGACCTATCCCTCTATTGGACCGCGCTTCCAATTAGAGGGCGAGACGGAAGAGCCATTTGTAGGCTTCTTCACCGCTTGAGTTACTTCGCCAACAGACATGGCGATTCTACATCTAGATCATCCATATCCGCATCTATACCATCTGGAATTGTATCTGAAACATTAGAATTAAGAATTTGAGAAGTTACGATCAAAAGTTAGGGTTAGTAGGAAATGACCATTCTCTCTACCCAATGATTTAAATAAATTAATAGATCTTTCCAATCATAACTTTTCCATTATCACTCAACAACGTGATTTCTGAATAGATATGTGCTTACACTCAGATACTCATGAATACTCAAGTAGTATAAAATATGTCACATGTGGGAAATGCTGGGGTATGGGACAAACATTTGAGATGCTTACAAGTAGCCTGAAAAACCTTTTTCATTGCAAAGTAGAAATAAAGTTTAATTTGAGTTGTTCTTGCCTCTCTACTTGCTTTCTTTTGTAAATAATAAATGCCTGTTATTTTATATAAGTTTTTGGGAGGTACCAGCAACCGCTGACGCCTTTTCTTTCCTAACATGTTTGGCAGGCAAACAGCCTGCAGCTCAGTAGCTATACATGCTTCCTGGAGACAGAGTTTATACCCGACGGTATGAATTACTTTGTCTCAGTTTTTGTCCAGATAATGATGTAAATGTTATCTCTTTTGTATCACATTTTGGGATATATGTTGTAACATGGAATATGCTTGTACATGTTGTAAATGGATATGAATATTAATGAAAAGAATTTTGGTGCCATATTGTCTCTTTTACTTGTGGTCAGATATTGAGAATGAATGTCATAGTTGCGAAAAAAAATTTCCCTGTATTTTTGCGACTTGTGCGATTAAATATGAATGATATCTTGCGAATTGCGCGTAAACGGGTACCCGGATCCTGAGGGGTTCACAGTTCCCATGCACTGAGATCAATTACGATCAATGGTGTGTGCATGGATGGCAACAGAGAAATGGGGAAAGCTATTGTCCAACACTTTAAGGACTTCTCGGCGAGGACTATACCAAGAATTTGTAGATGGTCGGGTCTCGGGGCTACGCCCTTAACGCCCTTTTGTTGTGATATGTTGACTCAGAATATTTCCTTGGAGGAGGTTAAGGGTGCGGTGTGGGACTTGAATGCATATGGGGCTCCAGGCCTGGATGGCTTCTCGATGGCTTTTTACAAAAACTTTTGGGATCTGGTTGGCTATGATGTTCTGGAGGTCATTTCTGAGTTCTGTATGGGCAATACGGGCTTCGAAAGGATTAACCGATCTCTGACCATTCTTCTTCCCAAATCTTCGGCGGTCGAACGTATTGAGGACTTTCGTCCCATTACGGTTTCTAACGCGCTTTATCTGATTGTCGCGAAGGTGTTCGCCATTCGGTTGAGCCGTGTTCTTGAGAGCATTATTTCCCCGCTGCAGTCTGCATTTATTCAGGGTAGGCAGATCTCAGACTGCCTCACGCTTGCCTCGGAGATAATTACGGACTGGAGGAGAAGGGATAAGCGAGGAGTGTTATGGAAAGTTGACTTTGCAAAGACGTATGATAGCTTAGACTGGAGGTTCCTGTGGTCGGTTCTGCGAAGGAGGGGGTTCCCGGAGAGATGGATCTCTTGGATGAGACGTTGTGTGACAAGGTCTTCTTTCTCGGTCATGGTGACTGGCCTCCCGGAGGGTGGCTTCTTCCAGCCTCGTCGAGGCGTGCGTCAGGGTTTCCCCCTTGCTCCTCTGTTATTTGTCCTCTCTGCGGACGTCTTGGCGCACATTGTTCTTCGCGTGGTTACTTGCAGACTCTCGGCTGGATACTCTAGAGATGGGTCGTTGATCCCGCTTCTACAATACGTTGACGATACTATCTTATTCAACGAGAGGGGGCGCTGCGGAGGCCACTGGCATGGCCGTGGCCTTAGATATCTTCAGTGAACTGTTTGGTATGTTCAAGAATGTTGATAAGTCGAAGGTCATCCCGTTCGGCCTTTCTGAGGATGAGGCTGGCGCTTGTGCTCGGGCATTAGCATCGGACTGCAACTCCTTGCCAATGGACTATCTTGGGATGCCTTTGACGGTGGGAAGAACGAGGCTGCAGGATTGGCTCAGAGTCGTGGAGAAGGTGGAGGCGAGATTGGCGGGGTGGAAATCGACCATTCTATCAAGGAGGGGGGGGGGGGGGGCGTTTGGTCCTCCTAAAGGCGGTCCTTTCCTCCATCGTTGTTTACTTCTTATCCAATCGCCTTTTGCTGAAAGGAATTCGTAATCGGCTTGAAAAGCTTATGCATAGGTTCTTATGAGGCAAGCATGGGGAGGACTCGGCGGGGCATTCACCTTGTTGGATAGGAGAATGGCCGGGTGCTCGCGTGGAATCTCACACACAGTTCTGGAAGGGGGTGGTGGACGTTTTCTCCAAGCATATCCTCTGTTTAGGTCAATCCTTGGCAGTGGCGAGTCCTTCGCTTTCTGGTCTGATGACTGGATGGGGGGGACCTTTATGCGCGTGTTTCCCTTGCTTGTTTGCTCTTGCGGATGATAAAAATGCGATGGTTGCGTCTTGTTGGTCGGATGGTAATTGGTTTCCGGCTTTCTCATCTAGTTTCTCGAACCAGAGACTCGAGGACTTCCTCGTGTTGCTGGATCCTATCAAGGATGTGGGGCGTCCAACGGCGGGAAGGGACCATTAGAGATGGTGTGCAGATCCTTTCACGGTTAAGAAGGCATTCGGGGCGATTTGCAGGCCTCCACCGTCTCGCTCGGAGGTTGTGATTCATGATTGTGCGTTTTTTGGGATCTCAAGCTCCCCGAGCGAATTGGTTTCTTCTTGTGGTTGTTACATAGGCAAAGGCTAATGACGAGGGACCGATGTGCTAGGCTTCTGGGCTCCATCTCTGATAGGTGCTTTCTATGCGACGAGGCGATTGAGACCGTAGAGCACCAATTCTTTAAATGCCCCAAGGTGATCCCGATCTGGGGGGGGGGCAGATTGACTTGGTTGTGCGCTTTGGATCTGGCCTCCTTCTGCGGCTCGATGGTTGCTAGTAAGAGCAGATCTCGGAGGGAGCTCGTCTACCCAGTCGTCATTCTGTGGGCCGTTTGGCCGGAAGGATGCTATCCTCCTCTCGGGGCAACGCTTCTACAAGGAAAACGTGGGGATTCATGCTGCGAGATTGGTGGATGAGTGGGATCTGTAGCTGGTTATTTTTGTACCTTTCACTTTTGTCTCTCCTTTTTGTTTTCGTTTTATAAATAATCTTTGGGGCGAACACCATTGAGTGCCTCCCCCTGTTTTTGGCTTCAAAAGAAGCTCCACATGGACTTGTGATGACCCAGAGGAAATATGTCACTGATTTGCTATGTGAAACAGGAATGCTTGGATGTCGATCTGCCACTACACCTATGGATGCAAGCATGAAATTATATGATGATGATACTGATGAGAAGGATAGGACAAGATACAGAGAATTGGTAGGAAAACTTATTTATGTTACCATTACCAGACCCGATATTTCTTTTGTTGTTAGTCGGGTGAGCCAGTTCATGGAGCAACCACGTCAGGTACATAAGGATGATGTACATATGATACTCAGGTACTTTAAATCATCTCCAGGTGCAGGTCTACTGTTCAAGAAAGACAAGGAGATCGCTATTTCAGCATGCGTAGACACAGACTATGCATGATGTCCAAATGATAGGAAGTCCACTACTAGATTTGTTGTATATTTTGGAAACTCTCTTGTTTCATGGAGAAGCAAGAAGCAAACTATTATAGCCAGATCCAGTGATGAGTCTGAATATAGGGCTATGGCCAATGTTACTACAAAAATGATGTGGGTGAAAGCCGTTCTTACAGACCTATATGTAGAAGTCCTACTTCCTATGGCTCTGGAATATGACAATCAAGCTGCTATATTTATTACTAATAATACAGCTTTTCATGAACGAAACAAGCACATTGAGGCTTATTGTCACTATACGAGATATGATTCAGAAGGGCTTTATTTCCACTTCTCATGTTAGCTCAGGGGACCAAACTGCAGATATTCTCACCAAGGCGTTACTTAGAGGGCCATTCCAGAAATGCTCGTCCAAGCCAAGCACGATCGATATCTATGCTCCATCTTGAGGGGGGTGTAGAGATATAATTTATGGTATTTGTACTATTTCATATATTCTTTATCCTTATGGACTCTTTACGTAATTTACCAATAGGCTACTCTCCTATATAAGAGAGCCTAGGGTTTGTGGAATAAACAACTCATTTGATTTTCCCAACAATTTTCTTTTCGAATAATTATATGTAAAACTACACCCACATTGCTTCCATCCATGAGATTTACCCATTTTTCTTCTTCCCTTTCAATACTTTCTTTTGGAATAATTATAGGAATAAGGTCTTTGGTTAGGTTTTAACATTTCTAAGGCATGCTCTACTTCTTATTTTCCTTTGGGATCATTTTGGCCGTGAAAATATTTATACACACACATCTGCTTCTCATTTAAGCAGAGTATATTGTTTCAATTGGAATAACTTCATCTCTTTATACACGCCACAAACTTGATATGTATATATTGTTGGATCAATATATACATGCGGCGGCATCGGGAAGGCAGAGAAGGAATTACCTGCATGAGATTGAGGTAGCGGGGTAAGAGTTTTGGGGGAGGCACGGTTGGGGATCACCTTGCGGGGACACTTTATGGAAACATCACGAAGAAAAAGGTAAGGGGGGTGGAGATGTTGTCCGATGCTCAGGCGGATGCTCTTGTTACCCCATTTACAGAGGAGGAGACGAAACAGAATATGTGCGGTTTGAACGCGGATGGAGCCCTTGGACCTGATGGCTTCCCCGTCAAATTTTACCGCGAGTTCTGGGGCTTGGTAAAGGAAGAGGTCTTGGAGGTAATGAACGAGTTCAGGGCTGGGAAGGATTTGAGAAGGTAAACCGGGCATTGCTCTTCCTTCTCCCCAAGAAGGACTGTCCGGTGGGGATTGATGACTTCAGGCCAATTGCGCTTTCCAATGGTATAAACCTGATAGTGGCCAAGACTCTGGCAAATCAGTTAAAGGTAGTCATGGACACTGTGGTGCTGCAGGGGCAGTCAGTTTCATTCCGGGTAGACAGATGGCAGATAGATTGGTGATGGCTTCTGAGATCTGTCTAGAGTGGAAGCGGTCGAAGATGAAAGGGGCCATGTGGAAGATTGATTACGCCAAAGCATATGACTGTGTCGAATGGAAGTTTCCGTGGGTGTCGTAGAGGAGAGACTTTCCTGATATTTGGGTAGAATGTATGAAGAGATGTGTCACTACCTCTTCTCCATCTTGGTGAACGGCAACCCAGAGGGGGGTTTCTTTCAACCCCAAAGGGGGGTTCGTCAGGGTTGTTTGTTGGCTCCTATGCTCTTTGTGCTGGTGGTGGATGCTTTAGCGGTTCTACCTAGACGGGCTATTGACACAGGGTGGTACGAGGGATTCCGACAGGAGGATATCTCTATATCTATCCTACAGTATGTGGATGATACGATTGTATTTCTTGGGGGCTCGGAGGAGCAGAATCGAAATGCGTCTCATTTGGTAAAGATTTTTAGTAGTATCTTGGGTCTTGAGATCAACAGGCTCTAGTCGATGATGGTTACCTTCGGGTTGGATGAGGCAGAGCGCTCCAATATATCGGGTCTGACAGGATGCCCACTGGGGGATCTTCCTATCTCATACTTAAGCCAACCATTGGTGGCGGGGAAGCTGAAGAAATCATACTGGGATGCGGTGATACAAAAGAATGAGAGGTTAGCTAGATGGAAAGAGATCATGTTGTCTAGGGGAGGAAAGTTGATTCTCTTGAAACATGTTCTTTCTGCGTTTCCAATATTCTTCTTCGCTACACGATTGATGCTGGTGCGAGTAAGAAAGAAGATTGAGGCCTTGATGAGGAGGTTCTTCTGGTCGGAAGGGAAGCAGCAAGGGTCTGCGATGCACCTGGTTAGTTAGGATATGATAACCAGTGTGAACCCCCTAGGATCCGGGTACCCATTAATCACACATTCATACTATTATTTTTACATGAGATCGCATTAAGTGACAGAAAAACAGGGAAAATTTTTCGCACAGATAATTTTCCACATGACATTCACAATCATAACCACAAGTTATTAGAACAATTGTCACCAAAATCTTATTTCATTAACTTCCATATATTTCACATGTACAAAGTCTGACAGTACCTACAGTATATCCCAAAAATCTGACTGAAGAGAAAGAAATATAATACAATATAAATTGAACAAAAATTGGCACAAAATAAACCATACCATTGGGTATAAAATTTATCTCCTGAAATCATTAACCCGCTACTGTGCTAAAGGCTCCTTGCCTGCCATGCGTGCAAGGAAGAAAAGGCGTCAGCGGGTGCTGGTACTTCCCATAAACTTATAAAAGAACAGGCATTTATTATTTTCAAAAGAAAGCAAGTAGAAAGGCGAGAACAACTCAAATTAAAGCTTAATTCTACTTGCAAATGTAAAAGGTTTCCAATTTCTAGTAAGCACATCTCATGATCAGCCCTTATCCCAACATTTCCCACATAAGCATATATCTATGGTAACTTATTGATCATAAGTACATTTTTTTTCATATTACTGAGAGATCATATTCATGGATTTTGATGATGGGGAAGATGAGATAAGAAGATATAATGGTTTATTATTAAGTCTAGTGGATAGTCTGTGGTCTTGGTTCATGTGAAACCTCACACTATGACTCTAAGACTTGGGGAAAGTCTTAGGGTTGGGGTGCCTCCGTAGGCATGCGGTGTAGTATAATGCATCCTAACTAAGTTCCCAACACGTCCACTAGCTTATTAAGATTTTGAATTCAGATTATAGTCACTTCCATTTACTCAACTTAAACTGTGATCTTTATAGGGATTTCAAACCTGATTATAGTCACTTCTAATCATCTCAATTTTAATTGTGATTTCCTCCAAACCCTGACTATAACTTTCTCTCTGATGTAACTCTCGATGATGTAGATATAGATGTAGATATTGATGATCTGGATGTAAAATCGCCAAGTCTGTTGGCGAAGGAAAACTCAAGCGGTGAAGAAGCCAACAAAAGGGCTCTTCCGTCTCGCCCCCTAATTGGAAGGACGGTCCAATAGAGGGATAGGTCTACTCCCAACTACGCCACTGAGACGGGTGAGAGGGACTTCCCGGAAAAGTCGCTCTAGAAACAGCCCGACCGGTAACGGGCAACCGAGCTCGTACGTAAAACTGAAAACCAAGGATCCCCCGCCTGGGTATCCTAAAAGACAGGGTCAGCGGAATGGTCTAAAGTCGGGATCCCAACGAGGCGTAAAAACACTGCGAGCTCGCATAAAAACCGAAAGAGGACTGGGATCCTAGACTCGCGCACTTGGCGGCCGCTGCCCAAACTGGGCTTCCTATCTCCCGCCCAGCTGAGGGTCACCGCGCCCTTGCAAGGTCAGGGTAAGATCACCATGACCGGCACAATAATTATTAGTCATCATTGATTCACCACACCCAAGTATCTCGTAGATTTCACCAAAATGCAATATTACTTATGTTCCTTGATCTTGATATGCACCAAGATTCTCGGTTCCTAGTGATTTGGTCTATTGATTGATTTGACTTTTGGTTTTCTGTGAGCATTGCCTCTTTGGAATGTATCTAGCTCTGAACTTAGCTAATATTGTTCCCTTATAGATTGAAAAAAATGAATAATATGTGATTGTCATTTCAGAGGAACAAGTTGATTTGAACGCATGGCATATGAAACTCAGATTTTCATGCCTAAATAAGTGATGTGATAATGACTGTAGATAAAGCATAAATGTTTAAATGCCAAATGCAGAATGATATTGTATAGAAAAAGTTTTCAAAGAGGAACATCCTCTTAAACACTTTAGTATAGTCTTTCACATATGGATGCTTAGCTAAATGAGGCGGTTCCTTTGCTTGAGTGTTCATTCAAAACCTAAGTTTAAACTTGTTATAATAATTTTGTTTGCTTTAAGAACAGAAATTTCATCTCCACATGTCCCACCTTGGATTTAATCTATAAGATTATCATATATCATTGTTTTAAAACTTACATGAGTCGATCCTTGAGAGGAATAATGATAGACTTTCATTGAGTGCCATCAAGAATATATATATGCGTAGTTATGATGGTACTCTTATTAATTCCTTATTTGTTTGATTTTATTAAGTACTGTCTATATAGGTTTAGAATTCTCTAAAAATCCTGAAATCTAATTATGATGTGTGCATCATTAAGTCTAAAGCCATCCATAAGCTCCAGTGTACTAATATACTATGCACTACTTTGTTTCTTTGTGTGCATTAATGACCTCATCTTACGTCCCAAGATATTTGATCCTAACTAGGATTTGAGTATGGAGATTAAGATTTGAAATTTAATGAGTAAGAGCAATAGATGCATCCAATCTTATTTGAATCCGATATTTCAAACCCCTTCGTCACAATAAGCACATACAACGATCACTTTACTTGACTTTCCCCTCCTCATTTCGTTCTTTTTTTTTTGATTTGGGGTCTGTTGCTTGTAGCATTTATTTATAAAAAAAATTAACGGAATTACAGACACTCGTTCTCATCAGCATTGTTAACATTAACATTATATTTTTCACCCTATTCAATTTAACATGTGTTCTTCCAAGGAATCGTGTAGAGGCATTTTTTTTAGCTTTATACACCGGTTATAAACCGAGCAGAGAACAGAGAGTAGATCCCTGAACATTTATATACATATCTATTTACTGTCAATAATCCTTAGCCAGAAAATTCTCATTTGTATGTATATATATATCTATTTACTGTTAGTAGGAATGATTTTTTTTATATCAGAACTCTCATGCATGAAACTTAAATATCTTGTAAAGCAAAGAAAAATTTGGAAATGTTTGTCTAAACTTTGAAAAGTAACCTTAATCTTATACCCAGATTTATCAACTAATTATGGAAGTAGATTCATAGAGAGCAACAAGGAGGAGGTAACATGACATGCATGGCAGCAAAGGATGGGGAAGGAGGAAATAATGGGCTGCCACACTTGTTTATTGCAGCAGCTTGTAGCATCTGATGATAGCAGCAACTTCAGTCACTCATGGAGATAGAAGAGCAGAATGTGAGAGGAGGAAACGAGGAAAGAAAGATGATCCCGTTGGATTTAGAAAAAAAAATGGGAGAGAAGAGAGTTGCTGGAAATAAGGAGAGAGAACCTTTGTCGATGGAAATGGAGAAGGTGTTCGAGGTTTGAGGAGATATATATAGGAGAAAGAAATGGCTTGAAATTTGACATGTGGAATGAACGGGTGTGTGTTGTCAAGAAGCAATAAAACCAAGTGGACTGTTGTTTTCCACTTGCTGCCACTATATAGCAGTCGTAATTCTTTTTTTTTAACCGTAGCACCTGTGTGTCTGTGGATTAGAATTATTATTAATATTATATTTTTTTTAAACCAAAAACTCTATTTATCAAACTTAAAGTGGACCGTACGTGTAGCTCGAGCTTCCGTTTTTTGACGCGCAATATCCTATTTTGATCGTCTCTGAATGACGGTCAATATGAGTATAATATTGATATATTTCCGATCGGGTTTGGATGCCCGTGATTTTCGTGATACGGTTTCAATTTGAGGTTAAATTTTACGGTTTTAATATATCAAACGACCTCCGATTGACGAACGGTCGATTCCGTTGGTCTTGTTTCGTCGAATCGGATTTAATGACGGTCTCGATTTGTTTCGCGGTTTCCGAATTTGCGTGGCAGCTTCTTTTTTTGCGGCGCGCATTACGAAGTGGCCGATTTTCGGTCGATTTCGCCCGAACGACTTTTGATTCATGATCAATTGGTCGATTTAGGTTATCTAGTGTTGTCAGATAACTTTATTGGGTTAATCGGACGCTAATCGGGTCGAGTTCGGGTTTGGTTGGAAACCGGATGTTACAAATATAAAAACCTCAAAGGGAGTCTCGTCCTCGAGACTCGAGTCAAGGTCATTAGGTGTTTTATTTGGATTCCTTGTGGCCATAAAAACCTCAAAGGGTTTTAAACCCATAAAAACCTCAAAGAGAAAACAAACCATATATTTATCATGTATCTAATTACAAAAGCTTGTTTTGATGATTACATCAGAAAAGCTGCGAGCATCGTGCCCGCATGTCGGCTTCGGTCTCCCACGTCGCTTCTCCGACGCCGTGTCGATGCCACAACACCTTGACCACTGCAAAGCTTCTTCACAGCACGGTCAATGATCTGGACTGGCTTTTCCTCATAAGTCAGATAAGGCTCCACGTCAAGATTCTCGTAGCTGATGACGTGTCGAGGATCGTGCACATATTTCCTTAGGTTGGATATATGGAAGACATCGTGAATAGCTGATAGATGTGGAGGTAGAGCTACTCGGTAGGCCACTTTCCCCACTCTCGTAAGAATCTCAAACAGACCCAAATATCGCGGTGCTAGTTTGCCACGAACACCGAATCTCTGTATTCCCTTCATGGGAGATACACGGAGGAATACCAAATCTCCAACCTATAATTGATAGGAATGTCATTAATATAAGATTAAGTTTTTTTTTGTATAAAGCAAAGAGAAGAAGATTGGATACCTGAAACTCCAAATTTCTTCTCCGACGGTCTGCATAGCTCTTCTGGTGGCTCTGTGCCGTCAGCAGCCTCCGTCTCACAAGATCAACAGCTCTTGCGGTTTCCTCCAGGAGATCCACGGAATATAAAGCATGATCGCCTACCTCACGCCAACTAAGAGGTGTGAGGCATCTCCACCCGTATAGGGCTTCGAATGATGCCATGCCAATACTAGAGTGATAGCTGTTATTGTACGTGAATTCCACCAAAGGCAAATGGTCGTTCCAGGACCCTTTCCACTCCAAAGTGCATGCGCGAAGTAGATCCTCAAGCGTCTGAATGGTGCGCTCACTCTGCCCGTCTGTCTGAGGATGGTATGCAGAACTCATCTTCAGCTCTGTCTGTAGTGCTGACATGAACTGATGCCCATAATGAGATGTAAATCTCGAATCCCTGTCAGACACTACCTCTCGTGGTATACCATGTAGCCTGATAATATTCTGCACATAGAGCTTGGCCAATCTGGATGGAGTGAAAGTCGTGTTGACAGGTATGAAATGGGCTGACTTGGTCAACCTATCAACAACGACCCAAATGGAATCATGGCCACCCGGTGTCTTTGGCAATCCCGTGACAAAATCCATAGAAATGCCCTCCAACTTCCATTCGGGAATGGGAAGAGACTGCAGTAATCCTGGTGGTCTCCTGTGCTCGGTCTTGACCATTTGACAGGTCATGCAACTATTGACATGTTGCGCCACATCGCGCTTCATTCCATCCCACCAGAAATGTCAACGCAGATCTCGGTATATCTTCGTGCTGCTTGGATGGATAGATAACCGTGAACTGTGTGCCTCATCAAGAATATCTCTGCGTAGCTGCTCATCATTGGGTACAACTACCCGTCCTGCCTTTCATAAAATAGACTCCATCACAACAAAGTCATCAAATTCGTCCTTGACGGCGCGCATGTATCTATCTCGGATCCAAGGATCGGTCTTCTGGCCTTCTACAATACGATCCCAAAGGCTGTTGTATCGAGGAGGCACGACAGTAGAAATGGATGCGCTCTCCTGAGGATGCCAATCGGTCAAAGCGGCAAGCGTATCCCATGTATATAGCCAGTTCGCCGTACCATCAGCATGCGCTCTCCTGCTGAGTGCATCCGCCACCACGTTTCCCTTACCAGGATGGTAAGAGATCGTGCAATCATAATCCTTCAGCAGCTCGAGCCATCTGCGCTGCCTCATGTTTAGCTCCTTCTGATCAAAGATGTACTTCAGACTCTTGTGGTCTGTGAAAATCTCGAAGTTCACCCCATATAGATAGTGGCTCCAGATCTTCAAGGCGAAGACAACTGCCGCCAACTCCAAGTCATGTGTGGGGTAGTTCCGCTCGTGCGGCCTCAACTGCCGTGATGCGTAAGCAATCACCTGTCCTCTCTGCATCAACACTGCTCCTAGACCTTCTCCAGATGCATCTGTGTAGACTGCATAGTCCTGAGTGCCTGAAGGAAGAGCGAGAATAGGCGCTGTAGTCAACCTCTCCTTCAGTGTCTGGAAGGCCTGCTTACATGAATCGTCCCAAATGAATGGAACTCCCTTCTGCGTCAACCGTGTCAGAGGACGAACGATGCGTGAAAATCCGTTGACAAAGCGTCTGTAATAGCCTGCTAATCCGAGGAAACTTCGAATCTGTGTAACTGTCTTGGGCTGCTCCTAAGACATAACTGCATCTATCTTCGCAGGATCAACTGCAATGCCTGCTCCAGAAATGACATGCCCGAGAAACGAGACCTGGGATAACCAGAACTCACACTTGCTCAATTTGACATATAGCTTGTGCTCTCTCAATGTGTCCAAAACAATCCGTAGATCATTCGCATGATCCCATTCATTCCGTGAATAGATGAGCACATCATCGATGAACACCACTACAAACTTGTCCAAGTATGGATGGAAGATACGGTTCATCATATCCATGAAAGCCGCAGGTGCATTGGTGAGCCCAAACGGCATCACCACAAACTCGTAGTGTCCATAACGAGTCCTGAAGGCTGTCTTCGGAATGTCCGACTCGCGAATCCCCATCTGATGGTAGCCTGAGCGAAGATCGATCTTCGAGAAAATCGAAGATCCCTGGAGCTGATCGAATAAATCATCGATGCACGGCAAAGGATAACGATTATTCACCGTTCTCTTGTTTAACTGCCTGTAATCGATGCACAGTCTCATGGATCCATCCTTCTTCTTGACAAATAGAACCGGAGCACTCCAAGGTGAAGTGCTCGGTCTCACGAATCCCAAATCAAGTAGCTCCTGTAATTACACCTTTAGTTCCCGCAACTCAGCTGGTGCCATACGATAAGGAGCCATCGAGATCGGCTGGGTGTCTGGCAACAATGTGATCTCGGACTCGATCTCTCTCTCAGGAGGTAATCCTGGTAGCTCATCAGGAAAGACATCTGGATAGTCTGATACTACTCGGATGTCCTGTATCATCGGCTTCTGATCAAATATCTCCCGAACAAATGCAAGGTATGAATCGTAACCCTGATCAACAAGTCGTTGAGCTCGCAACACTGAAAAGTACTCCACGGTGGAGTCATGTATGGTACCCTCAAAGGTGAACTCAGGTAAACCTGGAATCCTGAAGACAACTGTCTTCCTAAAACAATCAACTAATGCATGATGAGTAGATAGCCAATCCATGCCTAAAATCAAGTCGAACTCATCAAGCTGTAGGAGTAGACAGTCTGCGATCATCTCATGATCGCCAATCAGTATGGGCAATTGCCTGACTATCAGGGATATGACAAACAACTGGCCACCTGGCCCTCGGATGTGATATGGAGACGATAGCGTCTCTGCAACTCTATCTAAAGAAACTAGTAACCTCGAAGAAAGAAAAGAGTGTGTCATACCAGAATCAAATAGATCAGGGAAAGGTCGATAAGAGTAGTCAGTATGTGTACTAGTTGGATAGTCATCTCCTGGTCTGGTCAAGATGACATGGCTCTGAATGAGAACCATTTATTAGTCATCAAATTTATTGTTCGCAGATGATATGATATATGTTTTTTCTCTTCTTGGGATATACATGAAAATTAATGAAATTGGTGACATCTGTGGTAATTGAATTCGAATGTCATATTTCCCTTTTCGGACTCACGACAAGTCGGAAGACTGCCGCTATCCGAGAACTTAATGCGATCGGAATTGAAATACTGCGAATGCGAATATCGGGGTACCACTGCTCTGATACCAAACTGTGAACCCCCTAGGATCCGGGTACCCATTAATCACACATTCATACTATTATTTTCACATGAGATCGCATTAAGTGACAGAAAAACAGGGAAAATTTTTCGCGCAGATAATTTTCCACATGACATTCACAATCATAACCACAAGTTATTAGAACAATTGTCACCAAAATCTTATTTCATTAACTTCCATATATTTCACATGTACAAAGTCTGACAGTACCTACAGTATATCCCAAAAATCTGACTGAAGAGAAAGAAACATAATACAATATAAATTGAACAAAAATTGGCACAAAATAAACCATACCATTGGGTATAAAATTTATCTCCTGAAATCATTAACCCGCTACTGTGCTAAAGGCTCCTTGCCTGCCATGCGTGCAAGGAAGAAAAGGCGTCAGCGGGTGCTGGTACTTCCCATAAACTTATAAAAGAACAGGCATTTATTATTTTCAAAAGAAAGCAAGTAGAAAGGCGAGAACAACTCAAATTAAAGCTTAATTCTACTTGCAAATGTAAAAGGTTTCCAATTTCTAGTAAGCACATCTCATGATCAGCCCTTATCCCAACATTTCCCACATAAGCATATATCTATGGTAACTTATTGATCATAAGTACATTTTTTTCATATTACTGAGAGATCATATTCATGGATTTTGATGATGGGGAAGATGAGATAAGAAGATATAATGGTTTATTATTAAGTCTAGTGGATAGTCTGTGGTCTTGGTTCATGTGAAACCTCACACTATGACTCTAAGACTTGGGGAAAGTCTTAGGGTTGGGGTGCCTCCGTAGGCATGCGGTGTAGTATAATGCATCCTAACTAAGTTCCCAACACGTCCACTAGCTTATTAAGATTTCGAATTCAGATTATAGTCACTTCCATTTACTCAACTTAAACTGTGATCTTTATAGGGATTTCAAACCTGATTATAGTCACTTCTAATCATCTCAATTTTAATTGTGATTTCCTCCAAACCCTGACTGTAACTTTCTCTCTGATGTAACTCTCGATGATGTAGATATAGATGTAGATATTGATGATCTGGATGTAAAATCGCCAAGTCTGTTGGCGAAGGAAAACTCAAGCGGTGAAGAAGCCAACAAAAGGGCTCTTCCGTCTCGCCCCCTAATTGGAAGGACGGTCCAATAGAGGGATAGGTCTACTCCCAACTACGCCACTGAGACGGGTGAGAGGGACTTCCCGGAAAAGTCGCTCTAGAAACAGCCCGACCGGTAACGGGCAACCGAGCTCGTACGTAAAACTGAAAACCAAGGATCCCCCGCCTGGGTATCCTAAAAGACAGGGTCAGCGGAATGGTCTAAAGTCGGGATCCCAACGAGGCGTAAAAACACTGCGAGCTCGCATAAAAACCGAAAGAGGACTGGGATCCTAGACTCGCGCACTTGGCGGCCGCTGCCCAAACTGGGCTTCCTATCTCCCGCCCAGCTGAGGGTCACCGCGCCCTCGCACGGTCAGGGTAAGATCACCATGACCGGCACAATAATTATTAGTCATCATTGATTCACCACACCCAAGTATCTCGTAGATTTCACCAAAATGCAATATTACTTATGTTCCTTGATCTTGATATGCACCAAGATTCTCGGTTCCTAGTGATTTGGTCTATTGATTGATTTGACTTTTGGTTTTCTGTGAGCATTGCCTCTTTGGAATGTATCTAGCTCTGAACTTAGCTAATATTGTTCCCTTATAGATTGAAAAAAATGAATAATATGTGATTGTCATTTCAGAGGAACAAGTTGATTTGAACGCATGGCATATGAAACTCAGATTTTCATGCCTAAATAAGTGATGTGATAATGACTGTAGATAAAGCATAAATGTTTAAATGCCAAATGCAGAATGATATTGTATAGAAAAAGTTTTCAAAGAGGAACATCCTCTTAAACACTTTAGTATAGTCTTTCACATATGGATGCTTAGCTAAATGAGGCGGTTCCTTTGCTTGAGTGTTCATTCAAAACCTAAGTTTAAACTTGTTATAATAATTTTGTTTGCTTTAAGAACAGAAATTTCATCTCCACATGTCCCACCTTGGATTTAATCTATAAGATTATCATATATCATTGTTTTAAAACTTACATGAGTCGATCCTTGAGAGGAATAATGATAGACTTTCATTGAGTGCCATCAAGAATATATATATGCGTAGTTATGATGGTACTCTTATTAATTCCTTATTTGTTTGATTTTATTAAGTACTGTCTATATAGGTTTAGAATTCTCTAAAAATCCTGAAATCTAATTATGATGTGTGCATCATTAAGTCTAAAGCCATCCATAAGCTCCAGTGTACTAATATACTATGCACTACTTTGTTTCTTTGTGTGCATTAATGACCTCATCTTACGTCCCAAGATATTTGATCCTAACTAGGATTTGAGTATGGAGATTAAGATTTGAAATTTAATGAGTAAGAGCAATAGATGCATCCAATCTTATTTGAATCCGATATTTCAAACCCCTTCGTCACAATAAGCACATACAACGATCACTTTACTTGACTTTCCCCTCCTCATTTCGTTCTTTTTTTTTTGATTTGGGGTCTGTTGCTTGTAGCATTTATTTATAAAAAAAATTAACGGAATTACAGACACTCGTTCTCATCAGCATTGTTAACATTAACATTATATTTTTCACCCTATTCAATTTAACATGTGTTCTTCCAAGGAATCGTGTAGAGGCATTTTTTTTAGCTTTATACACCGGTTATAAACCGAGCAGAGAACAGAGAGTAGATCCCTGAACATTTATATACATATCTATTTACTGTCAATAATCCTTAGCCAGAAAATTCTCATTTGTATGTATATATATATCTATTTACTGTTAGTAGGAATGATTTTTTTTATATCAGAACTCTCATGCATGAAACTTAAATATCTTGTAAAGCAAAGAAAAATTTGGAAATGTTTGTCTAAACTTTGAAAAGTAACCTTAATCTTATACCCAGATTTATCAACTAATTATGGAAGTAGATTCATAGAGAGCAACAAGGAGGAGGTAACATGACATGCATGGCAGCAAAGGATGGGGAAGGAGGTACCTTGATCTCCAAATTTTGGAGATCAAACTTGGTTTTGATTCCTGATCCCAGCAGCTCAGGAGGTGAGACAGTGGCTGCCACACTTGTTTATTGCAGCAGCTTGTAGCATCTGATGATAGCAGCAACTTCAGTCACTCATGGAGATAGAAGAGCAGAATGTGAGAGGAGGAAACGAGGAAAGAAAGATGATCCCGTTGGATTTAGAAAAAAAAATGGGAGAGAAGAGAGTTGCTGGAAATAAGGAGAGAGAACCTTTGTCGATGGAAATGGAGAAGGTGTTCGAGGTTTGAGGAGATATATATAGGAGAAAGAAATGGCTTGAAATTTGACATGTGGAATGAACGGGTGTGTGTTGTCAAGAAGCAATAAAACCAAGTGGACTGTTGTTTTCCACTTGCTGCCACTATATAGCAGTCGTAATTCTTTTTTTTTAACCGTAGCACCTGTGTGTCTGTGGATTAGAATTATTATTAATATTATATTTTTTTTAAACCAAAAACTCTATTTATCAAACTTAAAGTGGACCGTACGTGTAGCTCGAGCTTCCGTTTTTGACGCGCAATATCCTATTTTGATCGTCTCTGAATGACGGTCAATATGAGTATAATATTGATATATTTCCGATCGGGTTTGGATGCCCGTGATTTTCGTGATACGGTTTCAATTTGAGGTTAAATTTTACGGTTTTAATATATCAAACGACCTCCGATTGACGAACGGTCGATTCCGTTGGTCTTGTTTCGTCGAATCGGATTTAATGACGGTCTCGATTTGTTTCGCGGTTTCCGAATTTGCGTGGCAGCTTCTTTTTTTGCGGCGCGCATTACGAAGTGGCCGATTTTCGGTCGATTTCGCCCGAACGACTTTTGATTCATGATCAATTGGTCGATTTAGGTTATCTAGTGTTGTCAGATAACTTTATTGGGTTAATCGGACGCTAATCGGGTCGAGTTCGGGTTTGGTTGGAAACCGGATGTTACAACCAGGGGGCGCAAGGAGGGGGGGTTGGGATTCCGTGATGCAGAGTACATGAAAAAGGTGATGATCGCCAAGTGAGAGGTCTGCATCTAGGGACCATCATCTTCGTTAGCGGCAAGGCTTGTCATGAAATTGTATGGGGTCAGAGGGTGTTGGTCGCTACTAGAATGAGGTTTGAATCGCCACTATAGGCAACAATTCGTGAGGTCCTGCCGTCAATAGCCAATACACTATTTCCAAAAGGTGGGAGATGGTGATGTCTTCATATTTTAGCGTGATGATTGGTCGGGGGATGGTCCCCTTGAAACAAGATTTCCAAGACTGTACGCAATGGCAGCTTCGAAGGAGTGCTCTCTTTCGCAGGTGGCGGTCTCGGGGACTTGGGCCCCTACCTTTATATCCGACCTCTCTGACCAGCGCTTGGGTGAGTTCTTAAGGCTCCAAGCGGAAATCCCGCCCCTCACAGATTTCACGTTGGCTAGCGATCATTTTGTGTGGGCTGGTGTCGGAACCTCAGTTAGGAAGCTATACACAGAACTAAGGATTGTGGAAGACGAACATGATGTTGTTGACTTGTGCCAGTACTTGATGGTGGTTTGGGCTGTGAAGATTCCGTGTAGAGTAAAGGTATTCCTCTGGTGTTTGAGAAGAGGATGCTTGAACAATAGAGCAAGGAGAGGGAGGCTGCTCCGGCTGGATGACACATTGTGTGACAGGTTTGACGGTATGGTGAAGGATTTGGACCACTTGTTCTTCTGCTGCTCGACATCGGAGAAGTTTTGGAGGAGGTCGGGAGTGCTTGGGTAGCGACGAGAGGGGTTGAAGACTTCTGGAGGTCTATTCGATCGGTCGGGACCAACTCCTCTGACGATGTATCCACGGCGTTTGCGGTCCTGTGGGCAATCCGGGTTGGAAGAAACGATCTGATCTTTAAGAATCAAAGATTTTACTGCGAAAATGTAATATCGCAATGTAACTTCTTTTATCACCAATGGGTATCACGGTAAGGTACTCTAATTTCTGCATAATAAAATACATCGCGCGGTGACTTCCACCTTGGAAGTTCACCCTCTTCCTTATCAAAAAAACATATTGTTGGATCAACATGGACATAGATATATAACAACGAGACGGGAGGTGTACCTTCCATCTCAAAAAAATCAGTTCTTGACTAGTCCATCTATATCACTTCTCTTCTCAAGGCATCTTTTTGAAAGCTGTAGCAACATTCCAGGTAGAAGAGATCAGATATCTCTAACCAAAATTGTTGTCTGCCATGTTGAGAGGGTTTTAATTTAATCTGTGGAAGTTTTAGCGTGTTATTCAACCAGAAGTGGGGTTCAATTGTTTTCACTGGGAGTTCGAACACTATAGAACCATTAATTTCCTAGATTTTATTACATTTTCACGAAATCGGCAATAATGAAGCCCCATTGACACGTTCTAAATAGGTTGGGCATTTATTTTAGAATAGTGATTGCATCTTCATTATCTGGACCATTGACAGTATGTTCCGGTTTAGTTTATCACTTATCTGAAAACGGTGGTTGTACCTTTAGTTAATGCGAATTTCCAAACATTGTATAAGTATAAGGTGCATGGACCTTGGTTACTTATATAAGGTGCACGGTCCCAATTGGTTGAACTGTTAATTAGTGGCTATGTAATCTCAGAAGTTGGATTATCTATCGATTCTTCCAAAGAGGTGTCAGATCAGAACTTTGTGTATGATGACTTCAAGGAAGATAACAAGGCTGGTAAAGCACGCAGGAAAAAGAGAATGTGGAAATTAATTTCGACGGCTTCCAGTGATCAGGAGGTCTAGCATGGAAAATCATCATCCCGTTCTAAAAAAATTTGAGAACTGTGTGTCTCCTGGAAAGTAAGGGGCTAATCTAAGTGGCCATAATTGCGAAATCTGAAGTTGATGTCCAACCATTCTTGACATCTTTTGATAACCAGATTATCATGGTAAAAGTTGCATAAAATTCAGGGGTGTGGGTACCATATGTAGATAAGATGAGATTAAAGTCAATGCGAAGTACCTTGTTACTTCACCTTTAAAAATGATGAAGAGTGAACCTCCGTGTCTTATTTTCATTTCTTTAATTTTTTTCTACCAACACTGTCTTTGGTTCGATTCATGTGGAAAACATTTCGGTATGTGAGTGGAAAACCCCTAAAAGTATGATGCTCTACTGTCAACTCGCATCTAGGATTTTGCTTTGCAAAGACTAAATTATGGTGGGTGAATTTTTACAAAATGTAAGCATCATATTTAGATGGATCCATCTTAAATGTTTTCAAATTCAAGTCATCCAGACTTGAACAATGGAGAACCGATTCAACTGACCGTGGTCCTTTGGCATTTTAAAACAATTGAAATTGAGAGTTAGGAGGGAACTCATTGAATGTTAATACGAGTTATGTTATCATATTACGTCTCGAAGAACTATTCATTTAATGGTAACTAATTGATGTTGACTCGGAAAATTGATTTGATGAGAATCAGTGATGACAGACATTTCTACCGGTCAAGGTACCCCTTACACTTGACCATAAGAGGGTACAGTGACCCTCAACTGGGCTTGAGTTACGAGGCCCAGATTGGTATTGGCCGCCAAGTACGCAAGCTTAGGATCCCAATCCCTTCCTTGGTTTTATCACGAGCACGCAGTTATTACGCTTCCATGAGATCCATGTGTTTTCATTTGACCAGTTTTGTTGACCCTGTATTCTATTGGGGTTGCTAAGCTGGAGGACCCTTGGTTTTTCTTTGTCCTCATTTAGCACATACATATACCAATCAGGCAAGACTAGAATGACTTGAACCAGAGAGTCTCTTCCACCTGTCTCAGGGGAGAAATTGGAGTTTGCCCAGATTTCTCCTATACCGCACTTCCACTCGAAAAGTGAGACAGATGAGTCCTTTAGGGGGCTTCTTCACCGCTTGGGATTGGTTAGTATTACGCCAGTAGGTTCTAATGAGGATAAAGATCAAATCATAAAAATCTTCATCAATCATCTACATTCAATAAGATCTGTCATCACATCATACAATTGACAATAATGAAAATGATGTAAAATAGATCGAGATTACCTTTGTCATCATGATAATATGATGAATCCAGGAAATAAATAATTCTTGATAATTGAAATATGGTGAGTGAAAAAGGGAATTATATAAGGAACAACTATAAAACCAACTTTCCATGCAAGTAGCCTAATACCTATCTAATTGCTATCTTTTTGTAACCACATAAATAGTTGTTATTTTAATAATTTTCGTTATACACAACATTAGTTGACATCCGTTTGTTCCTAACATGGATCGCAAGAAAGGCGTCTACTACACAGTAGTTACTTCACATGACTCTTAGCTTTTGGTGATCAGACATTTGACGTTGATGGTACACATGACAGTCATTGTATAGATAAATGTATCTATTTTTTGTTTATTTTTCTCTCTTGTCATATTCACGAGATACATGTATAAATGATGAAATTTTTCTTTTGATACATATTGTACTAAATGGATATAAATGCAAAATGTTCTGAAGAGACAAATGTTATTATGGGGTTGGTTAATAAATTGTGACTGACATTCAATCGCAAAAAAAATCCTCTTTTTCGTAACTTAGTCCAATCAATCATAAATTAAATAATGTGAATGTTGTGTAAACGTATAATCAGGATCTCGGGAAGTCACAGGCAACACCAAATCGTCGACAAAATTAGCAAATGGTGGTGACCTAGGACTAACTCCTCCCTTGTCACGCAAGCGATCACCAACAAACATCGCAATATTGAAGTCACCCCAATAATCTAGACCAAATCCGCAAACTGGATCTACACCGGCCATAAGTCATCCCACATGCTCCATGGTGTGAGTCGTCAAAGTCCACGTAGTGGTAAGGGATAACGAGGGCAAGTGGTGTCTACTTTATCATGGAGCAAGAAAGTGAACACATAAAGGAACTCTCGCTTGTTGGTGTTCAATTAGAGGTTTAGGATATGAATGCGGAGAGGCACCAGGTCCTGATGGGTTTCGAATCCTTTTTTAAGGAATTTGACCCTTGGTTAGCACTGATGTCATGGATATGAATTTTTAAAGGAAAAAGGGTGATTACTGTGACAACATCTAGGGAACGCCCAAAAAACTTCTCCATTAATTTACGAGGTTACATATATAGGGCTATCTAAGCCAAAACTAATTACATTAACCATCTCTCAGCTAAAGCTTTAGCACGAGTAATAATATTTTCACAATAAAATCACTCCCGATGGAACACAAGTCTATTTCTTGCAAGCCATAGGCAATGATGACAGCCATAATCACACCTCTCTCTTCCTCCTAGCCCTGCCAATTGGAACCAATAGATTCCAAGCAATTCATTGCACAATCCATCCTAATCATCGTGTTCCCAAGCTTATCACGGACTTCCACAGAGCACATAAATGTATCGCCCATCATCAACCGTCTACGCCTTGAAAGCCAGAGAAAAACGTTAATCCTTGCCGCCACCTTCCAATTCCATAACAACTCACAATCAGAAATACAACTGCTTGGGTCAAAAGGCAACGGTCCCATCAGGCTCTTATACAATTTTTTAACAGTGGATCTTCTATCAACCCACCACTAGTAAGCACACCCTTGTGAAGACCCCTCATCCGATGATGAGGTGTATATGATCGAAAAGATAGCAAAAAGGAAGTGTCGTCCCATGCATCAGCCACCATACAATCCCAGTCATTTGTCAATGCCATCGAGGGAATCTCTCCACAAGTATCCCAGCTTCTGACCAATCGTCTTGCCAGAATCGAAAGCCTCTCCCATCTCCCAGAACTGGCCTGAAAAAGGACGAACCTCATGTAGTATTGAACAGAACCCTCTCCAGAAATGAGATGTGCTATACCACTCTAACTCCCACCAGTCAAGGTGGCGTCCCGTATATTGTCTGGATCACTGAGAGAACTACACTGTCACATTCGCCCCAGACACGGGCGATCCACTTGCACAATAATGCTTTATTCATCTCCATCAGGACACGAACACCAAATCACCATCATCCTAGGACAAAAATAAGAGGTAACCAATCAACATGGCACAATCTCTTGCCAACTAAAGGGAGATCAAGATGACGCAAAGGTAGACATGTGCGTAGGGATCTCATCCACCTTGTGTACGAGGAGATCTCTTTTTCATTCAAACCAAAAGGTACAAACTCCGATTTCGCCTTGTTCAATCTTAGACTAGAAATAGTACTGAATAACTCCACGACTACCAACATACCTCTACATCTTTCTGGGCCACCCTCCGCAAAAATAATAGTGACATCTTCATACTAGATAGTAGGGAATGATATATATAATCCTTCTAATAGCCACTGCATATACCACCCGCCACCATGCGATTCACCATAACGGACAAGGATTCTGCCACCAAGACAAAGAGCAATGTAACTAGAGGGCATCCCTAGCGGACCCCTCTATGAGGCTGGAAGAAGTCCCCTCCAAGTAGGCAATTAATCAAAACCGTAATAGATGAGGTCGTAATACATCTCCTCATCCAACCAATCCATGTATCCACAAACCCTCTCTGATGCATCGAGGTCCAAAGAAATCGCTAGTCAACGCAGTCATAGACCTTGGAGAGTTATCCTTCCACTTAACACCCCTAGTCTTGTCCTTTCTCTAGTTAGCCAACACCTCTAATGCTAAATCCACACCGTCCATCATTTTCCACCCAGGTAAAAAAGCACTCCAAATAGACGAGATAATCCCATCCAGCACACCACCTACTGTCGTCCGGAGCTCGGGCAATGCAATGGGTCGGAAGTCCTCCACTTTCGTGGCGATTTCCTTCTTCGGTAAAAAAAAAGAAATGAGTGATTCAGCATGTCATATCCACAATTTCCAACGGCAAACTCCGAGACCATGTCCATCAGCTCCTCCACAACCAAGTCCTAAAACCCTCTGAAAAAGGAAATCGGAAAGTCTTAAGGTCCAGGACATCCATCAAGGTTGAGCGCAAACACTGCCTTCCGGAGCTCCTGTATGTCAAAGGCGCATGTAAGCTTCTTTGAAGTGCATGATTACTGCTCTAGACACTATCATCTCTTCGAGGAAGACTAGGCCCCCCACCTCAATCATGTGTATATAATTTCAATGGCATCGATCACTAGCCACTGCATGAAAAAAATCTAGAGTTTATGTCACCCTCATTCAGCCAATTTTTGTATGAATCTCTGTCTCCACTCAACCTCTTGCCTACAATCTTCTTCCTCGATGATTCTATGAACCTCGCTTCTGTTCAGCATTTCTACCTTGTCCAGATCTCGATCGTCCTCCAAAAGATTCAGCCTCAACACTTCCTCCAAGGCAACACTTCTCCTTTGCTCACGTGCCAACCTGGACTCCTTGAAAGAAATTACATCATGCTCAACACTTCAAGCTTTATTTCCAATCTCCTAGTTGTCGACCCATGCACTTCCTAAACAGTCCAGAAGGAAGACATAAGATCATGAAACCTCTCCTCCATCAGCCAAGCTCGTTCATATTTGAAAAATATGGGAAAGCTCCTTCTAAAATCGATGTCCAGAGAAGGGGGTGTGAGATTCGAACGCGCACATGGTAGAGGAGTAACAAAAGCCAACTGGAAAAGATTCAACGCCTCTATGAACAACAAAAATCAATTAATATAAGATATTGATGAGTTTCTCCTCAATGTATATTTACTATTCGTCGCATCAATAACCTCCAAGGCAAGATCAGTTACCACCGCTGCGAATAAAGACGAACTCGGGTCTTACGCCCCGCCCACCCCACCCCAGTCAATCGTTTGAGTACAGTGTAGCATTGAAATCACCTCCAATAATCCACACCAACGAGGAATAGCTCACCCTTAAATCCAGCATCTCGATCCATAGCACCAAATTAGAAGACATCCTAGATATGCCCTAAACATATGTAACAGCCTATGAATTTTTCTAGAACGTTCTTCTCTTAAATATCATTCAAAAAAGCTTCATATTGTTGGGTATTCCACCAATTAATAATCCAGAGTTTCAAACTATTAAATAATAGAGAAATCCACCAGGGCAAAAATACTATAGATACAGGATGAGGATCCACAAGAGAGTACTTGGGTTCTCCCAATAAATAAAAGAGATCAAAACCGTATCATGCATGAATCTAACAAGGGTTCATGGTGGTGGAGGAACTGGATCCAATATAGATTGATCCCTCCTATTGTCTAGGATGATTGTCACATAATGTATCAAGTTCACCTCCTTTACCAAACTGAATAACTCCATGCTCAACGCTACAATAATAGCTCCCAAAATTTTGTCTACTTACGCTGAAATTTTAATCGGCGAGTATCCAAAATCAGATCCCACCTTATGAGCTCCCAAGAATCACTGTTGTGTTCATGCTTACACAAGATATCCACTAGCCAAATTTCAAGTACCTGAACCGGTGTTCTCTTCTCTAGCTGACCTAGGCAGCGCACATTCCATGAAACACACTTCATTAAGAAACCAAAGGGACCTTCCGGTCGCATGTATCCCCACATATTGTGTTAAGAACAAATAAAAAATGGCTTATGTTTGACTTCCTTCTGTTAAATCGCTTGCGCAGCCACCATTCGTAGCTACAACAATCACATCCTCAATTGCCCCATCCTCTATTGATACTTGTTGCTCCATGTTCATCGGGGCATCAACCTCACCCATAGGTTCCTCTTCCAGGAGAACTCCCTATTCAACAATCTGCATAGCCAAACCCAACACATCACATCTTTTCCTTTTTTTAGGAAACTGTGGAATGGATCTCCTTTAGAGGATCGTCCAAACATCTTTTCCTTTTACTCGAGAAAGTAAAACCAGTCCGCGTCGTCGCCCCTTTTTTTATTTTCGGGCCATAATTTTCTTTTCACCAACCACCACGATTTTTCTTTCAAACAAGACCATCAACCCCTGGTGAAAATAGCCTTAATGTAAGCTCGACAAATCTCCACTATGTAACTTTTCATCCCCTCGGAATTGTAGACGTTGCTTTGTCGAAGTTGGTAGGGAGAGTGCACTCTCCAAACCTCCTGAATGATTACTATCTACTTGCACACATTCCCTTCGGTGGTCTTAGAATTTGCATCCCAGTCCGAAGCAGCAGAAACATAACCCCCTCAGACCGTGTATACTTGGAGCCACATGAAGAGTGGGATGCAAGTGGTTGGACCGGATCCATAGCACAAAGAATGCTTCTTAGTCCAATTTAGGATAATATAGGGGTTCGAATCACTAACATTCAACCCTCCAATCGTATCTGGGTCAAAAGTAAAACTGGGCTCTCTGATCAAAGAAAGATCTGTAACTGAATCCGAGTCAAAAGAAAAGTAGAGCCTAGGGCTTGAAATGCTACATGAGGTGACAAGAGAGCATAGAAAGTTGTATCGACGATATATCGGTTTTGACAGGAACGGGGTTTCGATACCATCCAGTATATCCTTTTACTGGGATATCGGCGATATATCCGCGATATATCGCCATATCAGCTCATATAGATTCAGTACAAAAAACCCCGGATATCGATCGATGTCGTCGATGTTTTGTCGATATCTCTATTTATCAATGCTATTATTCATGCAAGATTGATTCCACTACTTATCTAGCTACACCCAGTAGTAAAACACATATCTAGCTACACCTAGTACACACAATGATTTATATTTATATTTATATTGTTTCGAGTATAGTGCGACAGGAGGGTGCATACAATGGTTCTTCAACTTGGGGGTGTCCAATCAATTTTAATTCATCTCCCCACCCCTCGAAAATATTATTATCAATTATATCTCTTAAAGAATGTTATATCCGCTATGAGAGACAACAGGGCAGGGGGGCCTATTTAGATCCTCCACAGAATTCTTGATTTTATGTATTCTCTTTTACAACAATACATTGATTTAAATATTTTTCATTTATTTTTGTAAATAGATAAATCTTTATACCAAAGAAACATTTGTCTCCTTAAACATGATGTACATTTTTTGAATCAAATGACTCATGTAAATGACATTCACTATGTCATGTGACAAATATGACCCATATGAACGAGTGATATAAGGATCATAGATAATCTATAATTATGTGTTATGAATATCTAAATGTATATTTGCAAGTTATTTCATGTTGTAAGAACTTGAATGAAATTCATTTTCAATATCTACAAGTCAATTCTTCAAAAAAATCTATAAGTCAAGAATCAACATTAATATCGATATGTTCAAAATGATCGACATATGCGATATAAAGCTTCATAGATGATCGATATCTGTGATCTAAAAGTATATTTGTAAGTTATTTAGCGATCTAAGAACTTGGATGAACTCCATTTTCAATATATATATATAGGTCAACAACTAACAATACCAACGATATGTTCGATGTGACCGATATGAGTAATATAAGGATCATAGTCCTCATAAATGATCTATATGTGTCATCTAAGTGTATATTTGTAAGTTATTTAATGTTATAAGAACTTGAATGGAATCCATTTATAATATCTATAGGTAGGGAATAAACATTAATAGCGATATATTCGATATGACCAATATGTGCAATATATGGGCTATAAATGACCGATAGGTGAGACATAAGTGTGTATTTGTAGGTTATTATTGTTTTAATATCTTGGATGATCTTAATTTCTGAAAAAATGACAAAAACGGATTTTTTGAGACATTTCCGACATTTACACTGATATCGTCGATATACCGGCGATATATCCCGATATATCCATTTCCGAATAGACCAAAACAATATCGACATCAATACGCCCTTCCTTGCAAGAAAGGAGCCATTCTAGAGTGCCTCCAAATATGTCTTTGACTCAAAACTGCAAATCATGCCGCCTATAAAGTTCGAGATTGATTCCCTCAACGAATTCGAGAAACTCGCCCATGATTTCTCATGTCTCGAAGATCTCATCGTCGAAGAATCTTCAACTACTGTCGTCGCAAAAGGCAGTACATCTTCAACATCAAATTTCCTAACACACAACGCCATCGATGTTCGACTAATGAACCATCCCCTCCGATACCATCACCAGGACAAAGCCCATCGAATACGATATCGAACAGACAACCCACCGACGCAAGCGACATCTTCAACGTCTCCAAACTTCTGTTATGGAACGGTGTGCCAAAGATTATCACCTTCCATCTTTCGACATCCAGTGAACATCCATCTCGGAAGTGCAGACGACGCCATCCAAAAGAAGTCAGGGAATCCTCCAAACCCCTACTATTACTATGTGATGCCCTCTGTTGACAAGCCTTTGATACACTGAACATCTCCTTCCAGCAGCACGACGATCGACTTAGAAAGTTAGGGGCATCAACAACCATGAGAAGGGAAGAATGGTAAGGAGCTCAAGCTACCTTGTGGCATGCCGAACCAGCTTGTAAATAAGAAATGAAAAGTGAAGTTTGGTAATTAATGTTGTGGATCAACCTCTGGCCCTCGATTAACAGAATTAGTAACACTTGGGGTGGCAGATAGTACAAAAGGGGTCGTGGTGGCATGGAATGTTGGACATGTTTAGGTTGGTGGAGGAGGATATGGGGTCTAGGTTGGTGTTGGCATGGAATGCTGCCATTTACGTGGAACCCTACTCCCTAAAAAGTAGGATGAAATGACGGAAAAGGCCTCAAATGGTTGAATATTTTAATGTTTCTCAATAGATGATAAAGGGGTACGGTGCACTTTATATAGGACTAAAGACAAAAGAGTATAATTAAATCTTTGAGAGATCCAATTATCCATCTAAAACATGCTCTAACCAAGGTTTAAAAAAGCGTGAGGCGGTCCGAGGCGTTTTCCCTAAATGTGAGGCGAGGCGTAAGCCTCGAGGCGGTCGAGGCGTAAGCCTCAATTTATTGGAAAGAAAAATTAAAATTAAAGCAAAATAAATTGGAATAAATACTAACAACACTAACAATTGCAATATATTGTCCTAAAGTTCAATACAAACTACAAACTACAACTATGATTGTCCAAAGTTCAGTTACGATTGGGAAAGTAGAAAAGAAAACATAAAGTAGGAAATAAAGTTTCACACAAGCATGAAATTAATGCAACATATGTTCCATCACTATTGTGTGATACATCAAAATCACAAATCATCAAAATTGATTCAACGAATCAACTTCAGTCATCTCGCCCCTCAGCAGTGTTGTCACCGCCATCGTCATCGTCACTGCTACTCATTGGATCATCATCGGAGTCATCCATAAAATTCAAGTGCACATCATCTTCATCTTCATCCTCGCTTCCATCCTCAGAATTGGAGTACTCCTCCTCGTCAACATTAATTGGAGCTTTTCCTTTACCTAATCAAGAAAGTAATATGCATATTGCATAGTCAACCATTTGAAACACAATTCACAAAAAAGCATCGAACATTCTTTTAATTTATAATATTGTATTGCACCTTTGTCATTTCTTTTCCCCTTCTTTTTAGGCTGAGCGACTTGAGCTCCTCCACCTCTTTGACCTCCTTCCTCCTCAAGAGGATCATCGTCAAGGGGTATGATGCAGCGTGACCCCAATTATGGGGCCACATTTATTTAATTAAATAATTATCAATTTTATTTACGTTTTTAGCGGTCGTATTGGTCTAATTGAATAATTGAGATCGCATGTGATCTCAATGTTGATTTCGTAGATTTTAATTATAATTGTTGGTCAATTAAATAATTAGAGTCTAATTAAGGTAATTAGAGGTCAATTAGGATTTATTAGAGTCCAATTAAATAAGTTGGTTGTCAATTTCATTAAGTTTACTATTTTTGTACACCCTCTCTCCTATATAAAGAGAGGGTAGGTCCTTGTTTTTAGACAGTCAAGTATGAATTAAAATTTGAGTTTATCCCATTATCTCCCTCTCTCTCCTCTCCCTCCACGCGATCTCCGCGGTTCTCTTCTCCAAACCCCTCGTTCCGACGAGTTTTTCTTCCTCTCAATCCCTCCAATTTCTCTCTCAACCATTCTCTTCTTCTACCAAAAATCCGCCAAAAAAATATATTATAATTTCTATCATCGACGCCGGAAGCAGTTTGCATCATTTGGTATCAGAGCATGGCATTTAGATCGTCCCCACGATCTAACGATCCGTCCCGGCGCTCGCACCGACATCATCGTTCGTCCGAACAAACACGACGAGCCATCTCCGCCATCGACGCCACCTTCAATGAGACGGGGGACATGATACGTGATTTGCAGGCCAACCTCGAATCCATGTCTCGGAACCTAATGGCCTACTTTGAGGCCTACCGCGACGCCCAAGCAAAGCCGCCGACCCCCGAAGCCGTTATCGCGAGCTTTGACGACGAAAAACTCGCCGTGGAAGCCGATCAAGCCGCTGTCCAGATCGTTGTGGTTGGAAAAAACGTCAACAACGATGATGTGCTCGCTGTCCACAAAGAAACCGCTGCTGTCCAGACCGTGTTAGAAGGAAAAGACGACGAAACGGTGGCTGTCCAGCACGTCTCAGCACCAATTCCGTCGCCGGAATCAACCCGACTACCCCCGCCGACCAACCCGGCGCCACCCCAACCGTCCCAGGATGCCTCAGCCCCCATGTTCCCTCCCCAGGTACCGCTCCTGTCCTTCCCTACCCGCACGGCCGCCAGCCCCGCTCCGGCAACCCCCCCGACAGTTCCCAGGTCCCCAGCGGCGCCACCCACGGCCACGGCGCCGCCACCTTCCCCGCCACCCCTCTCCCTCCTCCCGTGTCCCACACCCCTTCCCCCAGACCCCCTCCCGCACGCCGCTTTCTTCCCCGAACTTCACAGCAACCCAACCCCAACCTCACCAACTCGCCCCCGCTGCCTACCTCTTCCCCGCGCCGCCTTCTATCTCTCAACTCCCCGCACCCCTTCTCCCCGCGCCTCCCATCCCGCACGCCAGGTTTTCCCGCAAGCCCCCTGTCGCCACCTCCCTCCCCCACCGGTCACCCCCGCGCCCAGCTCGCTATCACCCAGCGTCGCCACGCCTCGCGCTTTCCCCAGCCACTACCCGACCCCGCCGCCCAGCCACCCGCGCCCTCACCGCGCGAGAAGGATGGGCTCGTACGGAGCCCCACCGGCGATGCCCCGCCGCCTTTTTCTGAGGGAAGGAGAAACCCTATCGGGTGCTTTCTTAACGAAGGGAACCAAATCCCTCAATTCCAGGGAATTGAGGTTAAATTGGAAAATTTGCAAGAATAAATCGCCAAAGTTCTCTATTTACAGACAGGTCCAAGGCATTATAAAAAGAGAGAAGAAGGAAGGGGTACGAAAATTGCAGTGGTACCCTCCAATTGGAAAAAATTATAAACGTAATGTTGAAGATGATCCCATGGGAGGAAATTGAAGCCCAATTCAAGGATGATTTCTCCAACTATCCACCTACATCACGCAATTCGTCAGGAGCCGAATTTTTTAAAGCGGTGGAGAGTTGATGCAGCGTGACCCCAATTATGGGGCCACATTTATTTAATTAAATAATTATCAATTTTATTTACGTTTTTAGCGGTCGTATTGGTGTAATTGAATAATTGAGATCGCATGTGATCTCAACGTTGATTTTGTAGATTTTAATTATAATTGTTGGTCAATTAAATAATTAGAGTCTAATTAAGGTAATTAGAGGTCAATTAGGATTTGTTAGAGTCCAATTAAATAAGTTGGTTGTCAATTTAATTAAGTTTACTATTTTTGTACACCCTCTCTCCTATATAAAGAGAGGGTAGGTCCTTGTTTTTAGACAGTCAAGTATGAATTAAAATTTGAGTTTATCTCATTATCTCCCTCTCTCTCCTCTCCCTCCACGCGATCTCCGCGGTTCTCTTCTCCAAACCCCTCGTTCCGACGAGTTTTTCTTCCTCTCAATCCCTCCAATTTCTCTCTCAACCATTCTCTTCTTCTACCAAAAATCCGCCAAAAAAATATATTATAATTTTTATCATCGACGTCGGAAGCAGTTTGCATCATTTGGTATCAGAGCATGGCATTTAGATCGTCCCCACGATCTAACGATCCGTCCCGACGCTCGCACCGACATCATCGTTCGTCCGAACAAACACGACGAGCCATCTCCGCCATCGACGCCACCTTCAATGAGACGGGGGACATGATACGTGATTTGCAGGCCAACCTCGAATCCATGTCTCGGAACCTAATGGCCTACTTTGAGGCCTACCGCGACGCCCAAGCAAAGCCGCCGACCCCCGAAGCCGTTATCGCGAGCTTTGACGACGAAAAACTCGCCGTGGAAGCCGATCAAGCCGCTGTCCAGATCGTTGTGGTTGGAAAAAACGTCAACAACGATGATGTGCTCGCTGTCCACAAAGAAACCGTTGCTGTCCAGACCATGTTAGAAGGAAAAGACGACGAAACGGTGGCTGTCCAGCACGTCCCAGCACCAATTCCGTCGCCGGAATCAACCCGACTACCCCCGCCGACCAACCCGGCGCCACCCCAACCGTCCCAGGATGCCTCAGCCCCCATGTTCCCTCCCCAGGTACCGCTCCTGTCCTTCCCTACCCGCACGGCCGCCAGCCCCGCTCCGGCAACCCCCCCCCCCCCCGACAGTTCCCAGGTCCCCAGCGGCGCCACCCACGGCCACGACGCCGCCACCTTCCCTGCCACCCCTCTCCCTCCTCCCGTGTCCCACACCCCTGCCCCCAGACCCCCTCCCGCACGCCGCCTTCTTCCCCGAACTTCACAGCAACCCAACCCCAACCTCACCAACTCGCCCCCGCTGCCTACCTCTTCCCCGCGCCGCCTTCTATCTCTCACCTCCCCGCACCCCTTCTCCCCGCGCCTCCCATCCCGCACGCCAGGTTTTCCCGCAAGCCCCCTGTCGCCACCTCCCTCCCCCACCGGTCACCCCCACGCCCAGCTCGCTATCACCCAACGCCGCCACGCCTCGCGCTTTCCCCAGCCACTACCCGACCCCGCCGCCCAGCCACCCACGCCCCCACCGCGCGAGAAGGATGGGCTCGTACGGAGCCCCACCGGCGATGCCCCGCCGCCTTTTTCTGAGGGAAGGAGAAACCCTATCGGGTGCTTTCTTAACGAAGGGAACCAAATCCCTCAATTCCAGGGAATTGAGGTTAAATTGGAAAATTTGCAAGAATAACTTCTCTATTTACAGACAGGTCCAAGGCATTATAAAAAGAGAGAAGAAGGAAGGGGTACGAAAATTGCAGTGGTACCCTCCAATTGGAAAAAATTATAAACGTAATGTTGAAGATGATCCCATGGGAGGAAATTGAAGCCCAATTCAAGGATGATTTCTCCAACTATCCACCTACATCACGCAATTCGTCAGGAGCCGAATTTTTTAAAGCGGTGGAGAGTTGATGCAGCGTGACCCCAATTATGGGGCCACATTTATTTAATTAAATAATTATCAATTTTATTTACGTTTTTAGCGGTCGTATTGGTGTAATTGAATAATTGAGATCGCCTGTGATCTCAACGTTGATTTCGTAGATTTTAATTATAATTGTTGGTCAATTAAATAATTAGAGTCTAATTAAGGTAATTAGAGGTCAATTAGGATTTGTTAGAGTCCAATTAAATAAGTTGGTTGTCAATTTAATTAAGTTTACTATTTTTGTACACCCTCTCTCCTATATAAAGAGAGGGTAGGTCCTTGTTTTTAGACAGTCAAGTATGAATTAAAATTTGAGTTTATCTCATTATCTCCCTCTCTCTCCTCTCCCTCCACGCGATCTCCGCGGTTCTCTTCTCCAAACCCCTCGTTCCGACGAGTTTTTCTTCCTCTCAATCCCTCCAATTTCTCTCTCAACCATTCTCTTCTTCTACCAAAAATCCACCAAAAAAATATATTATAATTTTTATCATCGACGCCGGAAGCAGTTTGCATCAAGGTATGTTCGCATCAAGATCCTGATACGCCTCGACATCGTGTGCTTCTGAAATCCATTCATCACCAGAGTCAATGTCTTCCAAACATAATGGATCTTCTATTGTTTTCTTCCACAATTCTCTATGTTTCAATTTCAAATTGAACATGATATAAACCAGATCATTGAGCTTCGCTTGTGACAAACGATTTCTTCTCTTAGTGTGGACCTATATAGACATACGTACGGTTTAAGTGATTAACATGAAACAAAAACACTATCATAAAATTAAATAATGCTTTAACCACTTACTTGATTAAAAGAGCTCCAATTACGCTCACACCCAGAAGCACTGCAAGTCAAGCTCAACACCCTAATAGCAAATGCTGCCAATTCAGGTGTTTCATCACCAAACAACGTCCACCAATCCGCTGGTAAAGGTCAACCACACATTTTAGTAATTATGTAGTATATGGAAAACTCTTAAAATTTATTTACAATACTCACCAGGACTTCTTGTTTTCCTTGAATTAACTGCATTTGCCCATCCAAAAAAACCTCTTGCATGCATGAAGGAATCAAGTTGTGAATCTGCTTTCATCCTCGCATCTGGATCAATGATCAATCTTTCCATGCATGAAAACAATCCCATTTTCACCTCTAAGTGGTTGGAGAATGTCGGTTCATAATGAAAGTGGGGATTGAGGAAATAAGCAGCAGCATGTAAAGGCCTGTGAAGTTGACGATCCCAACGGCTATCCACAATATCCCAAATAACTTTATATTTGGTCTCGTCATTTTCAAGATTTCTAGCAATCTCCTCCTTGGCCCTGTCCACGGCTTCATAAATAAATCCCATCAGTGGAAATTTTTCAGAATCCACCAACCTCAAAACGGTGACCAAAGGCTTCGTGGTGTTGAGAACATATGCAACACCAGGCCAAAAAGACTTGCTCTTCACAACAATGTTCACCACACTTTGGCCCAATGGGCGATTCACATAAGAACTGTTCTTCCATGCTCTGGAAGTGAAGAAGGATTCAAGTGAATCCTTGGCTCTAATCAAGCTTTGCAACGTAAGAAATGCAGTGGCAAATCTTGTAACGGCAGGTTTCACCAAATCACAACCTGCAATTTTTCTCACCATTGCCAAAACCCAAGCATGAACATACACAAAATTGATAATTTTTTTGGCTTTTTTGAACACCGATGCATGAAGTGGCAATTTGAGGATATCCTCCAACATCAAATCTATACAATGCGCTGCACAAGGTGTCCAATAAAGATTCTTCCTTTTATCCATCAACATTTGTCCAGCAGCTTTGTAAGCGGATGCATTGTCCGTTATGACTTGGACAACATTCGTCTCTCCGACCTCCTCAACAACTTCATCCAGCACTTTAAAAAGCATCCTAGCATCTTTAACTTGATCGGATGCATCAATTGACTTCAAGAAGTAAGTGCCTTTGGGATTATTCACCAAAAAATTAATCAAAGTGCGTCCTTTCGTGTCGGTCCAACCGTCCGACATGATGCTACAACCCGTGGCAATCCAAGAAGCCTTCGCCTCATCAACAAGAGTGGTAATGGCCTGCTTCTCTTCTTTCAAAATCCAAGTTCGGATTTCATGCATGGTTGGTGGCTTGAAACCCCTTCCATATCCACATACATCAGTCATCATCGCCAGATAAGAAGGACTATTGGCTATGTTGAATGCCAATGAATTCTCAAAAAAAATCTCCCAATGCTCCTGCAAATCCTCCTTCTCTCATCTTTTTTCCAGCTTGCATTCAAAGTGACTTGTTGAGAGGGAGGATCCGAACTACCTGCACTCCTACCTCCATGTGCAATGAAAAAATCCATCGGTCCTCGAGCTAGCTTGATACCACTAGAATCTGTCGGTGCTCTTTGTGCCGGTTCATTTTCGTCACCTCCAGATGGCCCTTGCATCCCAACTCGGCAAACTTCTTCCATTTCTTCAAACCGTCTTCTCTTTTCATTACCCTTGCTGTCCATGAACATCTTCATCTCTTGTTGTACTTCAATAGGAACGCTTGGACAAGCTCTCACATTCTTGCGTGTCTTTGCAAGATGGTCTTTTAGCCGCTTCACCCCACCGGTGATCTTCATCGAACAAAAATTGCATTCAACATATACATATCCTTTCCCTTTGTGATGCTCGTCCATTTCAAGTTCTCGACAGTATCTCCATCCGGGATCCGATCGCCCCCCACTTTGGCCTTTCCTTCCCATATCTACAAGTTATACAATAACATACACATATTGATATATACTAACTACAAGATGCACATACATCATACATGTAATCCTTCATCATAGTTGCAAAAAAATAGCCTAGCAAAAAAATGCACATACATCATAGTTGCACATACATGACATCCTATCCCTAGGTGTTATGTCAAAGAGAAAGAATACAGTGTTGCAAAAAAATAGAGAACTCTCTACTAATAAGTCATAGCATATGTAAGAATTTAACCCAACAATTGGAAAACACAAAAAAATGAAAAAAAATAAAAAAAAACAAACTCGGAGGAGGCGGCGACGCATACCTACTCCGGCTGGACGGCGAGAGGGTCGGCGATGGAGAGGAGGCCTGGGCGGCGACTCCGGAGGGCGGCGATGGCAGGTTGGCGGCGAGGCGGCGCCAGGACAGGGAGGTGCGGGGCTCAGGGGAAGGGAGGGGGAGGGTTTCTGTCGAACAGAACCTTCCCCAAACCCCCGACCTTTCGAATGTATTAAAAAAGGTCACGTGCTTTGCACGTGACCCGGGAAAAGTAAAAAAAAAACCATTTTTGAGGCTTACGCCTCAGCCTCGCCTCGAGCGCCTCACGCCTCGAGCGCCTCAGGCGAGGCTGAGGCGTACGCCTCCTTGGATACACCTGAGGCGTGCGCCTCGGGGCGTTTTGGCCACGCCTCGCCTCGAGGCGTACGCCTCTGCGCCTCGAGGCGGCGCTTTTTAAAACCATGGCTCTAACGCATCCCTTTAAGCTGGAGCTTAAAAAGATGCAGTTTGTTACAAAAGAAAATAACCAACTCATCTTCATGCAACGCATCTGAGCTGGGACGAGATCCCTTTGAAGAATTCATTATTGGGAGGAGGCATGCATGAAGGAGATAGCATTTTGAGAAGACATGTGCCTGGACAGGATGCTCGATGAAAATAGTTGGTAGGCAATAGATAGTTTGGAGTATTGATCTTCATGTAATCAATTGATAGGCAGCAAAAGTCTAAGTTGATCCCAAGCAGCGGCAATAAAAATCCATCTAAAGTAATATTTGATGTTGAGCATCGCAAGGAGAGTGGTCCTCTTTAAGACGAAGATCTCAAGAGTGAGCTATCCAAACAGAAACACTGAGAAAAGCCTTCTCCTACACATGAGTCATTTTTTTCGAAAGAGAAGAGAGTGACGTCTCAAGATGGGACCAACATGTAATATATTACTTAAATAAAAGTATACGACTTACAGGTTACATGCAAATCGTTGATGTGTGTTAATGCATTCTCGTAATAAAAAGATTGCTCATGGAAGATATGCTCATTTGTAGGCTTGTAGCACACCAGAGAGCCCACATGAAAGCTATTGCCATCGTGTAGTCCTCCTACGAGTTCCTACTCTAATTGAGTTCCAGAATGATGAACAACTATCTACACGTACCTATGGAATATTTGCCTCTGTCCAAAATCTCACGGAGTAGATGCACCCGAAGAAGAGGTGATCCAAGTCCTTATTGCACTCAACGCACCTGGAACAAAGCATGTACCAAGTCTCAATAAGTCTATCTCTGTGTGCCTTGGTAAGAAGCTGATCAAGTCTCAATAGCCATAGAAAGACCATGATACGTAGCAGAACCTTACCCTTCCATAATAAGGCAAGATCCTACATCAAATTCTCATGCACCTCCGACCGAGAGACAGAGAAAAATCCATATGCCTTATTGATAGAGAAACGGCCCTCCGCCCTTACCCAATGATCCCAACCAACAGTAGGACCCTCCAGGTCCCTTAGTTCACTATCCATCCGCAAGAAATCATCCATCCTCTGATCAGAGAAGTCTGAAAGAGAAGGGGGATCTCATATGTCAATCGACCAAGTGTACGCCAACGTGGCATCCCAGTCCCTCGTCAAAGTAGACAATCTTGGGAAACGATCCGCAAGACACCTTGAGTCAATCCAATCATCCATCCAAAAGCGAAAGGACTCACGATCACCAACCCTCGGAATCACCTTAATCGCCACCTCAAATAAAAGACTAAAGATGCCCCACCATAGGGAAGGAGAATAAACTAGCATAGCACATGAACAAGGTTTTATTAACTAAATGGATCAGCATGCTATAGGGTTGGGTTGAGAGTCTAGTTTGCCAAGTGGTAGGACACATTTACGGGCAAACGGATCCCAACAAGTAATAATCTCGTGGAACAGTAAAATAAAGGGATCACTGAAAGAACATAAGTAATATCAGCTTCCCTTCCATGATAGCACTGACGTTTTCCACCCTAGCATTTTTCCCAAACCTATACAAAATTAGACGTCAGTCCGAGGTGTGCAGCCTACCACCCACCAACATAAGCCACAAGTAGGTGATCGGGTGAGAAGCACACAGACATCGAACAGTCTAAGTAGCCCCCTGAGTCTCAGTCAATGACGGGACAAACGGAATAAAAGATGCCTTCTCCTTGTTGAGTTAAAGCCCTAAAATATCACCGAAGATGTCCATTATGCAAAAAGCATGCTACGCCTGCTCCACTCACCCCTCAAGGAACAAGATAGTGTTGTCTACGTACTGGAGGATATGAATCGAAATATCACCACACATGTCCATGGGCAGATACACTTAGTGTTAAAGAAATCGATTCGTGGGCTGCATATGCATATGCGGCTAGTTGGGGGATTGATTCCTAAAGGGGGTCATTATGCACCCAGATCCCTTAAACAAGTCGCATACGTCGATAATTGATCCGCTTATACAGTTTAAGCAGTTATCGGGTTTAGAATGGGCCCAACTAAAGATCCGAATGTTATAATATTCTCAAATGACCTTTCCAAATACCCTTATGCCTCTCATTGCAGACTCGAGAAACCCTAAACGAAAAAACTCCTCTCGTGAAACCTCCCACGCATGGGCTCCTCCATCTCTCACCTCGCTGCACCTCCTCTGCCTAAAGACGAAGCTTGTTGGTCACCGCCTGCCCTACTCTTGCACCTCCTCTACAGACATTCTCAATTGCGAGATCCAACCTCCCTCGTATGGAGACAAGTTGTTTCTAGCCACCTTTGCCTGGAGACTTGGAGAGAGGGATGGAAAAGGCCTCGCAGTAGAGAATCTCCGCCAATCTGCAATCAAAGAATCTTTTGCAAAGGAGGAACGCGCACTTGTGAATTCATTTGTGGCAACACATTTCTATAATTGTGAAAATCCTTTCAATATTGTTGCACATGATTCCTTTCTTCAAATGTGCGAAGCAATTAGGCTGTATGGAAGGGGGAAAAGTTTCCATCATATTATGGGCTTACAGAGACCCTATTAAAGGAGCGAGTTCTGGAAGCAAAGAAGTTCTTGAAAGGACATCGTCCTTGTTGGAATACTTCTCAATGTTCCATTATAACAGATGCATGGATTAATAGGATAGGAACGAGCATCATGAATATTTGCGTAAATTGTAAGCTTGGGACTAGTTTCTTGAGTTCTATTGACTTGTCTGCAGCTTGACATATCGCTGACTACATTACTTCCTTTGTGGATATGTCCATTGAAGAAGTTGGCCCAGTAATGTAGTCCAAATTGTGACAGATAATGCATCTGCCAATATTGCTCCAGCCTCCAAGAAGAATATTGAGGACCAACTACCCACGGATCTTCTGGAGATTGTGTGTAGCACATTGCATCGATCGTATGCTAGAAAAGATACGTAAAGAGGCAAAGGAGAAAAATGTCATCACAAAGGCGAGAACATTGAGGGTCTTCGTATACAGTAATGCAAAAAAATTGAGTCTGAAGAGACAACTTACACGAAAGGATGAGATAGTGCATTCGTGAGCAACAAGATTTGATGCTACATATCTCACTTTGCACTCTGTAATGGAGAAAAAGGATAAGTTAAGACTGTTTTCTTATGACAATGGGAGGGAATGTAAATGGACCAAAAAATGGTGAAATGGCTTAAGCCATTGTTTTGAGTCCTTCATTTTGAACTCAAGTGTCTTTGACCTAGAAGGTCTTCTCTCCGTTGGTCCATGTTATGCGTGGAGATAGGAGGCCAACTATGGATTTCGTATACGACGGGTTACAAAATGTAAGCAGAGAGACTACGAGCATATTCAAAGATGTGGAAGCATCTTACAAGCATTTTGTTGATGCCAATGACTCGAAGTCAAAAGGAAGGTTGGCATAGCTCTGAAGGGATTTTAAAATTGTATAGACATTTTCTATCTCGATTTGGAGATCCAAGATAGCATCACTAGGAAAGAGTTGCCTTTATAAGGAGCATATGGGTCATTTGCCCGAACCTTTGGCGATCAAACAAAGGTCAAACAATGGTGATGATTTCAATCCAAGTATAAGTTCTCATTTAGAATTTTTGTACTTATTTATTTATTCTTTATTTTAATAATTATTAAGTAAGATGTTATATTTATTCTTAAAATAATGCACGGGTGGTGATTGCAAGCATTGAGACGTTGCATTTGAAAGAGATGCCAATGAAGATATTAAAGTTGATATCTTCTTCCTTGGTAGAGAAAGGAATTGAAGCACTATTGAGGAGGTAAGGCTAAATAATAGGTGCAACATATTTTATATGTTACATAATATCAAGAAGGTGATTATTGATATTTATGTGGCTATTTTGTAGATTCACATGAAGAAAAGGAACAAGCTTGAATTCAAGCGATTAAATGACTTGGAATATTCCAGATTCAACACCAAGTTAAGAAATTGCCATCTTAAAAAATGAAATGATACATTTTGCCTAAAATCATGGATCCCATGAGAGAGAATGGATTGGTGAAGATGAAGGAGATGATGAAGTATTTGAATGATCAGGGCTAACATGGATTTTAGTGGCTGAGGCAACTGGTGCAGAAGATTTAGTCCAATAAAGAAGAAGCCAAAGGCATGCTAGTCGTTCGACCTCACTGTCAAGCACGCCTGAAGAACGCCCATCAGAGGAAGAGAGTGAAGATGATGATGATGACGTTGACGATATCATTGCAATGGAATTCCAAGTAGACCTGGATTAGAAATGCTTTGTATTTAGTACAATATTGTCGCTTGAACAATTTAGATTATCTTAGGCTATCTTACTTAGCATATTAACAATGGTATTTGTGTTGATTTTAGGTGTTCTTTATATTTATGTACTTGGATGATTGTTATCAATTGTATGTGTGCTAATTTTTCTATTGATATTTGGTGGATAGATTGTTTTGAGATCTAGCTGAAAGTCATTTTTCTTAGATCTTTTGTTAGATCACATTTATTCATAAATTATGTTCAGCTAAAATCGCTTTTTATAGATAGTTTTTAAATTAAAAATTAGAAAACCATGTAGAACCGCATATACCCTGCATGACCCTGCACATCGCCTAATTACTATTCAGTGATTGTCCGGACGCAAACACATATCGCTTTCCTATGTGTAGAATCGCATATACCCCTCGTAGAACCTCGTACATTACTCGAAGCTAGCTTTATCATTATTATCAACGCATCAACAAGCACAAAAATGAGCCGTGTCAATGGGACCCCCTGACGGACCTCCCTTTGTAGCTCGAAGAAACCTCCTTCAGGACGCCCATTTACCAAGACTGCATAAGAGGTCGTCGTAATGCATCTTTTATCCACGCAATCCATGTCTCAGGAAAACCTCTTCATTGCAATGATGCACAAATGAAGAGTCAATCCACACAGTCATACTCATTAGAGAAATCCACTATCCATGTGAGGCCCTTCCGATTGTTACGCTTCCAATCCAGAACTTGATTTTGACGCCAGAACAATGCCATCCATCATCAAGAAACCTGGAACAAAAGCAATCTGCTCAGAGGAGATAATGGAACTCAACAAACTTCGTAGCTTGTTCCCCAACACTTTAACAACAATAAGATATACGGCGTTGGACAACGCAATCGGCCTAAAACCCTCCACCCGACCTGACACCCCCTTCTTGGGAAGTAAGAAGAGTAACGCCTTGTTAAGACAATCAAAGCCCATGTTCTCTGACTTAAATTCGTGCAGTACCTCCAATAGATCAGCTTTTATAAACTCCCAAAACTCCCTATAAAAGATCATGGGTAAACAATACGTGTTAAGCTAAAACACCGCATCATTGACCTCATGAATAACTGTTGGAGTATCTGCATCATTGTAGTGATGGGTAAGTGGATCCCTCCATGATCTAATTACAACATCCAGTGGTTTAGTCCCACATCTACTATTTATGGGATTTGGAGACTCGATGGAGGCTATATAAGAAGTTACACAACCATTGTATCATATGAAAAAGTTCAATAGAAACATCAGCCCTTTAAGGCATTCTCCCATCGTTTCATCTCGCTCCTCGCGGAGTAGGGTTCCACGTAAAAATTCCAATGTTCTTTTCATGTTTATTCTATTTCTCTAATATTACGCTTCCGCATTCTCGATTTCTAGCATGGTATAAGAGCGGGTTCGATTCTCAAGGATTTTTATATTCGAAATCCGAGATTCAGTTCTAGGCATGGAAGGAAATATCGCGATATATCGGTGATATATCGCCCATATATAGATATCAACATGGGACCGATATGGGCACCGATATGGCGATATATCCCGATTTCCAGGCATTTCACAAAAGCTCGTCGATATGGGCAATATTTCGGCGATATATAGTCGATATATCGTCGATATATCGTATCGATATCGATACGGCCTTCCATGGTTCAAGTGTTTATGTTGAAATCCTAATTCACGATTTGGTCAAGATTCAATTCTCGGTTGATCTTGAAAATTTATTATTATGTTTGTATTCAATGTCTATTCATAGTTCTATCATCGAGTTTCAAACCAGTTCGAGAATCATCCAGGGTTTCATGAAACCCCGACCCTACACAGTTTGGAAGATATACAAAGTTATGATGATCGTCACGTTCAACAATCTAGGATTAACGAAACCCTAATTCGTCACGGCTGGAGACAATTTGAGGAGAATCGATTTGTCCACACAAAGAACAACCTACAGGCAATCGTCAAGTTCTAGCGCATCTTCCCTTGCATAAACCAAATGAAGAAAGAAGATTCAAAAAAGTTCATCATGCAAGCAATAATCCCGGTTCCTTTGAAAAATCTGAAATCCAACACGGATCCCAGTCGTTGTTCTTGGTGGAGTCACCTGGCACCACGCATCAGGGATTCCATGCGGCACCCTACCTTTCTCACGACGAAGAAGGTGCAGAACGGAAAGAAGAGATCGCCCCACACCTCCTCGCGTAAGGTGATGGTGGCTCCCCGCCTTCAATCCTCCCACGCATGATTCCCATTGGCGACACGAGTAGCCCCACGCGACTCCAGATCTCGTGCAACACCTCCAGGCGGTCATCCTCCATTGATAAAAGAAGAAGAAGCACGGGGGTTCCTGATCTCATTCCCCTCACACACAAGAAACCCTAAGCACAATAATCAGGCACATCTTCGCAACTTCTTCAGGCAGCGGTGGACGCTTTTAGTGGTGTTGCATTACCCGTCTTCAAACGGTGACAGTCACAACTCCATCTCATCCTCCTGGTGTAGCCCCCCCTTAGGTGGTACTTTCCCTTCTCCGGTGTCTCAAATCTCCCGACGGCACATCCTTTCATGTCGTTGAGCCAGAACAACACATTTGTTCCGCCTTCCGATCTACTAGTGTCGCCATCTGCGCACGAGAGGAGCCCTATCGGGAAGGGGGTGATTTGGTTTGAGGTTCCCAAATGGGAACCCTAAATAAAAGCCTAAGTGGGTCGTTACTTATTTTTAAAAAGGGGAGGAGAGGCCCAATTCAAAAAAAAGATGGGGCATGCTCTAAAAAAAGGTGTTGCAGATTTGGCCTCTATTTGGGTCATGTTTAAAAAAAGGAAAAAATGGCATGTACAAAAGAAAGGCCATACAAAAAATGTGAGAAGAAAAGCCGAAAAAAATCTAACGAATCATTATAAAAACGGCGAGAAAAAATTTATGGTGGTTTATTTTAAATTTTCCCATAATCAGATGTTCTCCCAACTTGGTCAATGCCTTCTATTCCGACCAATATGGGAGAAAGGGGGAGAAGACCATATTTTCAGATTTTCCAGATTCCAGGATGGTCAAATTTTAGAATCTCCTGATTGTCAGATTCATACTCTATAGATAGGTTCAAAGTCTTCAGTTTAAGGCGTACAGGTATGCATTCCTTGTTTCAAAGGTCCCCATCTTTGATGGTCGTCTCAGAGTTTTCATGTGATCCAAAGGGAATCCAGAGTAGGGATCACATTCTCTATTCCATTGTGGGCTAGAGTTTTCATGTGGTTTCATAGGGACTCCAAAGTAGAGATGCCATTCTCCGAGCTAGTATGGAAGAGACCCAGTTCTCCGATGAGGAGACTTTTAAACTCCATTCTCCAGCGACCGTGGACTCCGATGGGGATGATTCCACAGCTTTTTCAGTTTGTCCCTTCAGAGATGGAGTAGTTGTCCACATGATGTATAGTTTTCTACATGTCACAGGCTAGAGTAATCGACATGTATATTCATTTCAGTTTCAAATACAACAGACGTGATACATAGCACATGTTCTCCGACCATGTGACCCAGTCCAACTCACACACCAACCATGTTGTTCCTCCTCACCTGCAGCCATGAGAAGCAATGTCCTCGACAACAAACAACATTAGAGTATGGGTTCAGTTGATATTGTTTGCAGTACCGTGTAATGTGAGTTTGAGATTTCTTTCTATTATTCCAAACTGAGCATTGCACGTTCCAGCTTGAGTTGAAGTGTTGGAGTGAGTGCGTCATTGTAGTAATGGGTAATTGGATCCCTTCAAGATCCAATTACCACATCCAACGATTTAGTCTCACATCTATTATTTGTGGGACTTTGAGACTCGGTGGGGGCAATATAAGAAGCGCTACACCCATTATATCATATGATAAAGTTCAATAGAATCATCGGCCCTTTTAGAGTTCTCTCGTGGTTTCATCCTGCTCCTCACGAGTGGTTCCACATAAAATCTCAATGTTCTTTTCATGTTTATTCTATTTCTCTGATATTACGCTTCTGCACTCTCAGTTGCTAACAATAACGAAATCAGGAACTAGCACCTCAACTTGTCTTTGTGAAATCTGAGTAACCCCCTAACCACACCATCCACAACATTCCCCGGTTCGCCTTCTCCTCAAGGCAAGAAAATGTTTCACTAATGCGTCACATACCTCCTTTTCCCTGCAAAATTATTTCCCATCAATAACAAGTGATCGTATATAGTTCCTTCGTCAGCTGTCGTTGCTTATCTGAATAAAAGAAACGAGTGTTTTAGCCAAAGCTGTCCTGCTCTCTACATCAACTCCACCTCCAAGTTCTTATCTACCTCATGTATAACCTGCAGGAAAATCCTTCTTTCCTATTTCTCATCTGGTAACAGATCCCTCTCGTTCTCAAGAATGTCAAGTCTAGAGGTCTCCTCTAGCACGGCACATCTCATAACACGCCTCTAGGGTTGAATGCGTTTGTTGAACCCCGTCAAGAGAGTCCAAAAAGCCTTCAATCTAGCAACAAAAAGCAAAACGCACAGTGGTTGATCTATTCGACCAGCAACCTCGCCAGCACTCCACCATATCGCAAAACCCATACTCCAATAGACATGAATGTTCAATTTGATATCTTGGTATGCTCTCTTCCATAGACTTAAGTAAAAAGTGTGTGTGTGTGGAGAAGAGAGACGAATAGGATATGTATTCCATAGAGCTAGGGTCTCTTATATAGAGAGAAAACCCTAGAGAGTACAAGAGGAAAAATACATAAATACACCTGAGGGGTTACGGAACCCGGAGGGATAAAGGTTACGGACACCCAAAGGGTTACAGAACCTGAAGGGTTACAAACATAATTGCAATATAATAATTCTAACACTCCCCCTTAAGTTGGAGCATATTTGTTGATCATGTCCAACTTGGATACTAAGTACATGAGGCGCTTCCTTGGAAGAGCCTTTGTGAGGATGTCTGCAAGTTGAAGTTCAGTGGAGGTGTGTGGAGTGTTGATTCATCCTCCTTGTACTGTAACACGAATAAAATAGCAATCAACTTCAATGTGTTTTGTTCGCTCATGGAAAACTGGATTCGTTGCGATGTACGTGGTAGACTTGTTGTCGCAGTATAAGGGTACATGAGTGGCAACTGACATGCCAAGTTATGTTAGGAAAGAAACAAGCCATGTGATCTCACATGTGGCCTGAGCTATTGCCCTGTATTCTACTTCCGCAATGGATCTGGAGACCACAGTCTGCATCTTGCTTCACAAAGTGACAAGGCTATCCCCAACAAACATGGCATATCCTGTAGTGGATCGACGGCCCTCAGGAGAGCTAGCATGGCCAGAATCTGTATAAGCAGAGAGATATTAGTGCGTCCATTCACCCCATAGAACAGACCACGTCCAGGAGATTCCTTAAAATATCGAAGGATCAAAAGAACATCCTGCCAGAGACTGTAAAGAGCTTCTCCATATGTTTATTGGCTCTGCTCACAAAATATGATATATAAAGAGGCTTCTCCATATGCTAATTGGCTCTGCTCACAACATATGATATATCCGGTCTAGTAACAGTGAGATAGAGTAATTTCCCACTAAGCTTATGTATCGTGTTGCATCCTCAAAAGCTGGATCAGTAAATGCTGAATATTTTCTCACTTCTGCATGGATGCCAGATGGCTTGCATCCAAGAAGTCCTATCTCATTCAGAATATCGAGGCAATGCATTCTCTGTGAAAGATGGAGCCCCTTTATAGTGTGTATTACTTTGATGCCAAGAAAATAACGAAGTTGGCCGAGATCTTTCGGGACAAAGACCTTCTAGAGGAAGGTCTTGGACTCCTAAATACCATCTACATCATCTCCTGTGATAACCAAATCAACAACATAGACAGCAAGGACGATCGTGTTAGTAGACCATCGTCTAACAAAGACAGAGTAGCCAAATGTTGTCCTCTGAAAACCAAGTGTATTGTTCTCCATAGGGAGCCTCTCAAACCATGCCCTTGCGCTCTGCTTCGGACCATAAATGGCCTTGCGTAGTCGACATACATGCTCCCCCTCGACTACGGTTGCATCATGTAGACCTCCTCCTCAAGATCACCATTAAAAAAGGCGTTCTTCACATCAAGTTGATAAATGGACCAAGTCTTGTTGGCAGCAACTGAGAGAATGGTACATATCGACCTCATTCTGGCAACAGGCAAGAAGGTCTCAAAATAATCAACTCCAAAGGTGTGAAACCTTTGGCAACAAGTCTGGCTTTCAACCTGTCAATAGAACCATCAGGCAACAGTTTGGTCGTGAAGACCCATCGACAAGCTACAGGGCGAACTCCCAGGAGGCACGGCACAAGATCCCACGTGCCCGGAGGTAAATGCATTAGTCTCCTTATCCATGGCCTATCGCTAACCAATATCCTGCATTGCACTGAAATGATCTCTTAGAACAGAAACAACATTCAGAACATCTGCAAATCTCTTGTCACAGCTAGATAAACCATCTGTAGAAGTAAAAGGTGACATGGCGAGGTACATGCATTGCCTTTTTTGCTTGCGTAGAGCTATAAGAAGCTCCCCAAGTACATCCGAGACAGCAGCGGTGGGAGCACTCGAAGTGGTCATATCATCATGCATAAAAGGGACAAGCAAAGGTACAGACAGTAGTGTAGAAGGTATAAAGGTATCCTGGCGAGTATAGACGATTAGCGGAGGAGGGAGGTCCAGAGGAATGTCACTTACAGTCTGTGTGAAATAACTTGTTTGCTCAAATAAGGTGACATCAGCAGACACATAGTATCGATGTCCAACAGGATCATAGAAGCGATAGCCTTTCTAGGTACGAGAGTACCCAAGAAAGACGCATTTGATGGCACAAGAGGATAATTTGCCAGTTGCATGAAAGTTATGAACAAAGGCAATACAGCTAAAAACTCGCAGAGGTATGGGAAAAGAAGACACGGTAGGGTAAAGTAACGAAAATGGAGATGCCCCTTTGAGAACAGATGAAGGAACATGATTGATGAGATACACTGCAGTAAGGATAACATCTCCCCAATATTGTTTCGGAACACTCATTTGACTAAAAAGAGATCTGGCAACATTTAGCAAGTGTCGGAGTTTTCTCTCAGTTATATAATTCTGTTGTAAGGTATATGGACATTATGTTTGGTGAACAGTTCCCTGGGATGTAAAGAAAGAGGTCAAGTCATGTTGGGTTAACTCAAGAGCATTGTCGGTACGAATGATCTTAACAATGTTAGAAAAGAAAGTTTTAACATATTGAAGGAAACTTCTGACAATTTTATTAATCTCCGAATGTCCTTTATTAGATGGACCCAAGAAGATCGATTATAATTTTTTTTTAGGCTCAAAAAAGGGGGACACACTCACAGGTGCTCACCCCAATGCATTAAAAACGGTAAAGAGATACTTACATGGGGTAATGGAAGAACAGCAAACGAAAAACAAAGGGACAGGGGGTACCCAAAAGGCGGTAACCCCGCTATAAAAGCATCATATTACATTGAGGTCCAGTCAAGTAGAAAACCCGAGGCCGAAGAGCGAATATTCTCCAGATAGAACCGCTGCCTAGCAAAGATTGCTTCGTTTCTTCCCAACCAAAGGCTCCACAGCCGCGCGATAGGATCCATCAGCGAAATCCACGGTCGCCCCCTACCACGGAACAAGATATCACAGAACGAAGCCAAAGAGGACAGGTCGAGCCAGCCCAAGTCGTCCCACAGAGCACAAACACGGCCGCAATGAAGGAATAAGTGGTCAATAGTTTCCGTCTCCAGTCCACAGAGTCCACAGATCGGCGACGCATTAGGAAACATAATAGCACAGCGTTCACGAGTTAACAATCTTCCCCGCCGTAATAACCAAAGAAAAATACCAATGCGCTCAGGGAGCATGAGCCCCCACAAGAATCTGCAGTCCCGCAAGAAAGTCGCATCGTCCCCTTATAAGTTCGGTAAAAGGGCCAAGTAAGCCTTACGGGTAGAGAAGGAGCCTTGCTTCCAAGCCAAAAAGTCACTGCCCAGAGAAGGCACGGGGGCCTCAGCGAGAGCGGACGTGAGAGAAATATAATCAAGCGTCCGTTGCTCCGATAAGTACTCAGAAATTGTAGGGCACCAAGTGCTACCATCCCAGCAGCAGGCCACCGTGACTTCCTTATTTGGCACCAAAGCGTATAGCCGGGGGTAAAGGTTCCGTAAGGGCCCCCTTCCCGTCCAGTCGTCCTCCCAAAAACGAATCAAATTTCCATCACCGAGCTTAATAGCAAATAAAGAGCGATTGCGGTTAAGGGCATCCATCACCCCCCACCAAAAAGATGAGAAGTGTCCCTGAGAATCACCACGAAAAGCGGATACAAATCCGTCCCCAGCCGCCACCCTCAAACAATTTAACATGAAGTTGTCCTCCCTACCCCAAATCCTCGCCGCCCATTTGAGCAATAGGGCATCATTCACCGACGCCAGCCGCCTCACGCCCAGCCCCCCCTCCTGCTTAGGCCGCGTGACGTCATCCCATCCCACCAAGTGCACGCCCTTCCCCCCGCCCCCCCCCCCTTTTCCCCCACAAGAATCCCCGCATACACTTCTCCAATCTTGTTCGAACCCCCTTCAGCATCCAACGCACCGAGAGGAAGTAAATAGGGATGGAAGATAAAACAGATTTGAGTAGCACTAACCGCCCACCACGGGAGAGAATAGTCGCGCGCCACCCAGCCAAGCGATGCTCCAACTTTTCCACAACCGACCTCCAGTCGCGAATGCGGGCGCGGCCCACCGTCAGAGGTAGACCCAAGTAATCGAAGGGGAGATCGACGGGAGGAGAGGCCAGAATCCGCGAGCACTCCTCAACCTCCGCCGCAGACATGGAGAAGGGGACCACCTTGGATTTTTCCCCATTGATTTGAAGATCGATTATAATTGTCAACGAAAACTATAAAATAGCGATGACCACTTAATGTGCGGATCGGACAAGGTCCCCAAACATCACAGTGAACAAGATGAAAAGCAGCAGTACTACGAGAATCAATACGAACAAGAAACGAAAGGGCTTCAGAGCGGAGAGTTCAGGATACATAATGAAGACGGTCTTAGTAGAGGATGCCCAAGGTGCAGATGCCATAGGAGCGGATCTTCGGAGACGGACGCAGCACAAACAAAATTGGGATCCGAGGGTATGTCAAGATAATATATGTCGTTCTTCTCATGACCCCCGCCAAAAATCTGCCTCATCCGAATGTCCTGAAAATAACAACAAGACTCATCAAGTATCACACGACAATGAAGCTCAACACAAAGCTTGTGAACTGACAGCAAGCTAAGAGGAAAATCAGGAGCACAGTGAACCCCCAAAAGTTGGAACTTGGAAGAGAATTCCATAGTTCAGACAGTAATAATCTGTGATTGAGTCCCATTAGTGACTCGAACTGACTTCACAGAGGTAGATGGTATGGAAGAGGTGAGCAGACTACCTTCTCCAGTGAGATGAGTAGAGGCACCGGAATCAATAATCTAAGCTGGAGTAAGAGAGATAGCAGAGTTGGCTATTGTACCTAAAGGAGTAGCCACGGCAGCAGTTGTAGTGTTACTAGTGGTGGTAAGCCCTGGAGACTGAAGGATATGCACTAGGAGGGGGTAATCTATATCATTAAGATGAATAGTCTTGCCATTAGAGGTAGACGATGCCTCTTCCACATCATAGGCATCCTCATAAGCATTATTGGCGTGATAATAAGGTACGCCAAACTCAGCATCGTTCAGTCAGGTGATTCCATCTACCATAGTGAGTGCATAGGGCAGTAGAGTCTCACCTACGACCAAGACCAAATCACGACCTCGTCCAGATTACCGTCCAGGCCACGACTTGGATCGCGACCGCATCCTCCTCGCAAGCCATATCTTCCTCCTCGCCCAGATGAGGCGATGTGTGCAAAGCTCTCTGATGAAGGTAAGACGGGAGGCCGTGAAGCGAATGCTTCGAGGTCCTTATGTCGGCCAAAGATGGCCTTCATTGTTGGCAGTGTGTCTGATATAAGAAATTGCTACTTCACTGCATGATATCTAGAATGCATGCCATCAAGGAAGCAGCATACCTACCTGTCAGAGCGCTCTTGTATCTGTTTGGTGCAACCATGGTTTTAAAAAACGTGCCTCGAGGCGCTGAGGCATACGCCTTGAGGCGGTTTTCTCATCCGCCTCAAGCAGCCCATGTGAGGCGTGCGCCTCGAGGCGCTGAGGCGGTCCTCGAGGCGGTGAGGCGGTCTTGAGGTGCTGCCTCGGGCTACACATATTTGGTACCCTATATTTTATATTGGGATATTTACACCCATAACCCTGAGTAATCTTGTAATTACCCCAGGAACCCTCGATAATCACGAATTACACCCAGAACCCCGAGTAATGGTTAACCTTTACATGGCATAACCCTGTGTGAACTTCCGTTTAATTTCTCCGTTAACTCTAACGGAAATAGTCAATTTTGCCCTTCTAAAGCTATCATATTTACAATATGATACCATTCATCAAAACTGTAACCCAAAAAGTCTATTGTGTCCTTCGTCACCCATCATATTTACAACATGATGCCATTCCTCTCCCCCCAGGCTGGCCGGCAAAGCCTTCGATCCGAGCTCCCCCACCTCCGCCCGCGAGCTCTTCCCGCCGGTCGCCCGCAAGCTCAAGCACCCCTTCCCAGCGCCTGCGCCCAGCTCGAGACCTGGCCGCCCGAGCTCCCCCCACCCTCCGCGCCTGGGAACCCATCCCCCTCGCGGGCGTCGCCCCCCAGGAACCCATCACCCTCGCTCGCTACCCCCCCCCCCCCCCGCGCCGACGCCCCGCCAAGCCTGGGAACCCATCCACCCCCATCCCCCCGGCACCCTGCCATGCCTGGGAACCCATCGCCGTCGCTCGTCACCCCCACCCCCCCGCCATGCCTGGGAACCCATCCCCCCGACGCCCCGCCATGCCTGTGAAGCCATCACCCCCCCGCCATGCCTGGGAACCCATCCACCCCCATCCCCCCGGCACCCTGCCATGCCTGGGAACCCATCGCCGTCGCTCGTCACCCCCACCCCCCCGCCATGCCTGGGAACCCATCCCCCCGACGCCCCGCCATGCCTGTGAAGCCATCACCCCCCCCCCCCCCCGCGCGCGCCTGGGAACCCATCCCCCTCGCATCGTCACCCCCCTGGGAAGCCATCCCCCCGCCATGCCTGAGAAGCTCGCCCCCTAGGAAGCCATCCCCTCGACCCCCCGCCATGCCTGGGAAGCTCGCTCCCCTGGGAAGCCATCCCCCCGACCCCCCGCCATGCCTGGGAAGACATCACCGTCGCTCCCCCCCCCTCGCCCGCGCCGCCTCGCCCCCCTGCCGCCTGGAAACCCATCTCCCTCGCACAAGCCCCAGGTCGCCCGCGCCTCCCCCTCGCCCAAGCCCCCCCCCAGCGCCGCCTGATCCCTCACCCCCTGTAATTTCCTGTCAGGTCAAGCCCTCCTCCTCTCCCCCGACAAGCCCCCGCCTCGCTTGGGAACCCATCCCCCTCGCCCAAGCCCTAGATCGCCCGCGCCTCCCCCTCCCCTCCGGCGCCGCCTGGGAAACCCGCCCACATCAGAACTCTTCGCCCGCGCCCAAGCCCCAGGTCGCCCAAGCCCCCCTTCTCCTCCGACGCCGCCTGGCCCCTCGCCCTTGCAATTTCTTGCCGGGTGGAGCCCTACATTTTCCTCTCGTTCTTTTCTTTTTTTTTTATTTTCGATTAATCTCAACCGTTAAATCAGCTATTGGTTAGATTAACTCAGCCATCTGGTTGAGTTAATGGAGTTAACTAACGGAGGGTTATGAGAGTAAAACGGAGCAATTACTCGGGGTTCTGGGTGTAATTCGTGATTATCGAGGGTTCCTGGGGTAATTACAAGATTACTCAGGGTTATGGGTGTAAATATCCCTTTTATATTTTATATGAATTTCTATAATATCTTAAGTATAATATTAATTGTTAACAACTTGGTTTGTTATATTGTCATATATATTTATTCTGTATTTAAAAATATGCATTATCTTATAAAGAAATTGTTTCGGGACGAGAGCGTTGCCCCCAGCAACCCCCGCAAGGGGGCATACAATGATTCTTCAATTAAGATTAGCAAATCGGATGGTTAGAATTCAAGACATATTGATATATATGCTAGTCATATAACACATATAAAACAACATAGACATATTATATATTGTGTATGTTAATAATATATGTTAGTCACATAAGTTTACTTCATCCATATACATAATGGGAAGCGTTACATATCGACAAGAACTTCACCGACCAACATTAATGGAGGTCATAATAAGTTTTGCATTTTAGATGGATGATAATATGAATTAGGATTCAAAGTAAATCACGCAAAGAATATTATATATTCTCATTCTCATAGCATATATGGTGAATATGTTGGGAATATCTAAATATATGATTATATATATATAATTATGCTTAATTATATTTTACGTATATTTTCCTATATAGATCGAAGCTTACGCCTCGCCTCGTCAAGGGAAAACCGCCTCGATCCGCGTCACATTTTTTAAAACCATGGGTGTGACATGAGGGCTGGAATATTGCAAGCTCCTCATACAGGCTAGAGTGATGCCTGCAGTACTCGATGAGGGTGGAATCACCCTGAGATGCCGACCAGATTCGCCTGTAAATGTCTGCAAGGCATGACTTCATCTTCTTCTGGGAGTATGTTTGCTCAAGATCCTCCCACATTTCCCTAGCTGTATTTTTGTAAAGAAGATTTGAGGCAATGTGAGCATCAACACTGTTGGTCATCCAGTTGATAACCAAATAGTTGTCAGTCTGTCAGTCGTTGTACTCTTTATCCTCTTCATCTAAAGGATCTTTAGTCAAAATGTAGTTTCCTCTGACCACCAATGAACACCATAAAAGATCGAGACCAGAGCACGTAATTTTTTGTGCCCTTGAGTTTGATAGTAGTGCCTTGCACCATAATATTCGTGGCCAAGGGCTTTGTCTCGGTAGAAGAAGGCGCCATCATGGTATTAAATAGAAAGAAGATCGTGTGATCAATTAAGGATGCATATAAGAGCTAAAAAATGCCCTAGAACTCACGTTTGCCATTGAAAAAAGGTAGAAAACCCTCAATGGACAGCAGATTTGGATTCTTGGCAGTGGTTGATGATGAAAACCCTCCACGGACATCAAAAATCTATGGATGTATCATCTCGTATGTGGTTCCTCCAAGTATAATGGCATCCCAAGGCAAGGCCCAAAATGTCGGTCTCGGTCACCGTTTCGGTATCGAGCAAAACAGAATTGCGGTGGAATTACGGTGGAATTTCGGTCGTTTCGGTCATTTTTTGTACTAGGACCCCCCATATTTCGGTCATTTCAGTCGAATTTCGATTTCGACTGGATATCGATATTCGATAGAAATTCGACCGAATTTCACTGAAATTTGAGGCCATGTCCCAAAGCACCCATTATCTCCATCTGCAACACGGAGACAAGCTTTGATAAACCAATCAAACTAGCATCTCTGCCACCCCTCATCATAGGCCTATCCTCCGGACGCAACGCAATGTTGAAGTCTTCCCCTACTGTCCATGCAACTGAGGGAAATCTCCTCCTGAGAAGGCGAGAGCTCCTCCTAAAGGACGTGATGTATTCCCGTGTCCAAAGGCACATACATATTCGTGACCAAGAAATACTTGTCATTTGTGGAGCCTTTCAGTAACACCGATAGTGTATGCCTTCCCATCTTCTCGGCTCCACCAAGAAAAATTTATCCGTATTCCATCCCAACATCAAGTTTCCGGACGCCCCAAGGAAGGGAGCAGCCATGAATGATGAAACGTGAGAGCCACCGACGTCCCCAAAGCACTCTCAAAATCACTCCTTCGACTCGTGTACCAAAGCAATATCAACCCTATTACTCAGCAACAACTCATGAACTGCACTGTGTTTCTCTGGCATCCCCAATCCTCGAAAGTTCCACGAAAAGATATTCGTTAAGAGACGAGACTTACTCCCTTGGGCAGAATCACACTTATACAGTCTGCCGAGACCATGTCAAAGCATGCATTGTTTTGTTGCACAACCAAGACCAGCTAATCCGACAACAAGTTTTTTCTCTTTCAATGTATTTCCGTAGCTCCTCTGAAGCTGGGGAAGAAATTGGATTGCAAGATCCCATTCTCGAAGGGAAAGAGAAACCATTCCTTACCCAAGCACCAAACGACCAGTTAGTCTAATACCCAACTCTTAGACGAGAACCAACATGATATGTGCTTCAAAGTAGGTCCACCAAGAGCTCTGTTGAGGTAATCTCATGCCAAACTCGCCTCCAATACTTCAGGGAAGATGCCCCCCATTGTCCCTTTCCCATCACTTACCACACCACCAGCACTTTGCCCCCATAAGCTTATCGGCTCTTCAATCCCACCGCCAATGTTCACAACAGCATCCAGTGAGTATTGAAGCATTTGAGACTCTTAGCCAAGTCGAGCACGTTCAAGAGATGGTATCCAAAGGTCACACATCAAATCGCCCCTCTCCCGTGATGGGTGCTCTTCACTCGATAAAGGCCCCACCCAAGGTTTAGGCAACAAGGCAAAAAAAAAGAAACGAAGGGCCTATCACCAATCGGGTTTAAATCAGGCCCAACACCCACACCAAAAGAGTGGACCAAATGAGCCTCACCCAAATCTGAATACGAAGAAGGGCATCCGGATTTTATGTTTTTAAATTGGTGCTCCGACCGATTGGGAAGTAACCCATCTTGAAGCCCCAAATTCGCCAAGTCTCATTCTCTGAAGGTATCTGCCATTTCCTCGACGACACCAAATCCCGAGGCGAACCTAAATCTCCCAAACACCAATCGATGTTTGGTTCTAAAATCTCTCGATTCTCCAGTCCCAAAAGCCCAAACGACGTGATGCTTCAACTCTCACTGACGATGTTCCTCCGATCTATATTCTCTCCAACAAGCCCTGCCCCAACGACAGAAACCTCCTCCACCGCAACTTGTAACAAGGCTTTCCCTATCCTCAACTGCACTATAGGCGACATCGAGAGGATTCGTGCCACCGCCTTTATGACGACATCCTCCCCGAGCCCTTTGTAAGGCCATCTGAGATGATTGAATCACACGCCTGAAGTCCATAAGAGCCTCATATGGCATAGCAAGATCCCTTGCTCAAAGGGGTAAACCCTTTAACAATAGTACTTTGTATTACACCATCGGCAAAGCACCATCGCGTAGCATACCATCGCGTAACATCAGTCGTCCCCACAAAACTCTGACATTTCCTCCATCCAACGCTGAAGTGCTCAACAAAGCTCGCATCTCTGACACGGAGAGCCCCCGTGCGTACACCAAAGGGCCTTTAATCTGAATAAGCTCACGGATGAAACAATACCCAAACCTCCGTCCGATATCCTCCATTGTCAAATGACAGCTACCCTCTTGTTGCAAGCATACTACCACCAAGACCGACTCCAATAGAGATCTTGATGCCTGAGTATAAGGGTCAGATCTCTTCTCTGTCAACTCGACCTGACTCTGATCAAACCTGGAGTCTTTCCTTTTCAACGATCGCACCATTCGCGTGGGTCCAATGCCCCAACAGTCGTAACACACCACCGCGTTCCAGCAAACTGATGTGTAGTGGCCTTCATCTCCGTACCTGAAGCACACCTCTTCTCGTCCTTGCACAACCTCCTTAGCCTCAAATGCTTGCTTCCCCAACTCTGGACGACGACTCCGTCGTGCTTCAATAGGCTTGGCATTCCCTATAGATTGCTTCGAGCTTTCTCTTCACCACATTCCCATCACTCTCCATCTTTTGTCAAATGCCTGCTTCCCTAACTCTGGACGCCAACTACGTCGTGCTTCAATAGGCTTGGCATTCCCTATAGATTGCTTCGAGCTTTCTCTTCACCACCCTCCAATCGTTCTCCATCTTTTGTCCAATACACATACTCTACACAGGAGTCATTCATTGCTTCTTCCATATCGTGACCCCAAGAAATGTGTTCTCTGACATAGGAACCTCAGTGAGGAGACCTCATTTTAGGGGTCACAAACTAAAGATGATGGACATGAGTAAAAACAAGTGTTGGACGGTCTCAAGTAGAAAAATGTGGACCATTCTCTTACTCCTCTCTCCCATACTTTGACAGAAATATCAAGATAATCGACCAAGTCGGGAAACAAATGAAGGGGTATAATAAAAAAACGTCATCTTTTTTTATCTTGCAATTTTTTTCTCCAAACAGCTCCATCAAATTTTTCTTTTTTCAACTTGTTCCCTTTTTTGTACAGTCACGGCAGGCCAACATTGTATTACACGAAGGGAATACAATTTGAGGAAAGAAATGAATGAGTTGTTTATTCTTGTCATAGGGCTCCTTTTCAAGAAGAGAAAACCTATAGGGCAAATAAATAATTGTCAAATTACATAAAAGGGAAATGAGAAATGCATAAATACTACTTCCTATAACACTCCCCCTAAAGCCGGATCATAGATATCTATCATGCTCAGTTTAGACGAACACTTCTAGATGAAGTCCTCCTGTATCATATCTCTATTGTAGTGGCAATCCACCTCGATGCGTTTGGTCCTCTCATGGAAAGATAAATAGTTAGCAATGAATAGTGACATAGTATAGCATGACTGCCACATAATAGTTGCATGGGAAAAGGTGCATCGATAACTAGGTTAATCAGAATAGACATGTCTCGCATCATCTCAGTGCTTCCTTGGGCCACGGCCATATATTCAAATTCAGCACTTGACCTAGAAACAACAATTTACTTGTGGCTTTTTAATTAGACCAATGAGCTCCCAATGAATACTGAAAATCCAGAGGTGGACTTCATGTCTTTTGGACATCCTACATAGTTAGCATATGCATACACCGTGATGGCAATAGAGGTATATTTGTTGAATAGAATCATTGTACCTGGAGAAGATTTCAAATAGCTTAGGAGCAAGAAGACTACGTTCGTGTAAGCATAGTGTGGTTGCACCATAAACCGAACTTTGCTCACTACAAAAGAGATGTCTGGCATGGTGATAGTCACATACAAAATCCTTCCAATTGTATCATCATCATAGAGCCTCATATCGGAATCCATAGGAGTAGTTGCAATTCTGCAATATGCCATGCCAGCCTCTAGATGAAGATCTATAACATACTTCCTCAAAAGACCTCTCCGATTCCTGGAAAATTCAAGCGCAAGAAATATCATAGTTCCCAAGGTCCTTGGTGACTAACTGTTGCCAAGGAATTCCTTAGCCTTATTGATCCCATGTAGATATCTCTTGTAATAATAATATCGTCAACATGGACCAAAACGATAACAATACCTCATGGTATCATGTGTATAAAAAGCAAGTGATCTGTAGCTGATCTCTTAAAGCCCTGCTACTCTATCATATCCTAGAGCTTCGAAAACCATGCTCTAGAACTCTGCTTAAGGCCGTAAATAACTTTATAAAGTATGTATATCTTCTGACACTTCCTCTCAGCAGGGAACCCAGGTGATTGATGCATATCTTGTAGATTTTCTTGACATCAAGTTGGTATAACGATCATTTGCTAACCATAGCAATACAGAGAGGATCTGAAGAGTAGAACGGTGTGTCATACTGGAGAAAGTGTCGTGATAATCCCAGTGTTCAGAAAGTCGGCCTAGGCGGCCGCATATGCGTAGGCGCCCCCCCTACCGCACCGAGTATACTATACTCGGTCAATATGCGGGCCATGGACTATATGCGGTCGAGTAATCCGCATATGCGGCCGCATATGCAGCCGCATATGTAATAGAGATGACTCTTTGCTTCTCCATCGGCTCCAATAGCTCGTCCACGTTCTCATAGCTCCAGAAGCTTCCTTGTCTCCTGTAGAGTCATCGCCACCCATTTCTCTTTTAGGTTTGTCTTATTTATTGGTCATATGTTGTACAGTAAGAATGTTTTAATACTTTGGGCATAAAATTAGGTCGGTCATATGCATAGTACATAGTCATATGTTGTACAGTAACATAGGTTGGTCTTTTTATTAAAATGAATGGTCATATGTTGTAAAATAGCACGTCTTTTTTATTTGCTATATGTTGTACATCAATACTATAACATATGTTGTACAATAACATATATATTTTTTAGTTGTCATATGTTGTACAGTAACTTATGTCCTTTTATGTGTCATATGTTGTACAGTAACAGTTGTACAATAACATATGCCTTTTTATTTGTTATATGTTGTACTGTAGCATGTCTTTTTATTTGTCATATGTTGTACATTAACATAAGTTATACTGTAACATATGCCCTTTTTATTTGTTATATGTTGTACATTAGCATGTGTCTTTTATTTGTCATATGTTGTACAATAACATACAAATGTAGCTAATATATGGTATAGTTTATATATTATATTCTTGTTACAAAAAAATAAAATTTGGATATAATATTGCACATATTTTGTATTATTATATTTTTAATTAATTTTAATTAAAATAATAGAAACCGCATAATCCGCATATACTTCCGCATATACTTCCGCCTACCTGCTTACTCGCTCCAGACCGCCTGACCGAACGAATACCGCATACCGACTTTCTGAACCTTGGATAATCCAATCCATACATTTGAGTGAACCCACATGCCAAAAGTCTAGCATTGTAACAAGCAACATTGTGTGCTCTTTGCTTTACTGAAAAGACCCACTTGTAGCCAACCACATAAGCCCCTGCTAGGCAAATAACCAAGCTCCAGTTGTCTCGTAACTTGAGTGCATCCATCTCTTCCTCTATAGCAAGATGTCGTTGATTGGCATGTATAGCTTCTCAATATGTGTATGGAATCATAACGGATGACAGTCTCACCACAAACAACTTGAAATCCTTTGATAGGTGCTCTAGTGAAACATGGACTGAGAGAAGATACGCAGTACATGTACGCCTCCTCTTAAAAGAGCAAAAGGTTGGTCAAGATCCTCTAAATGATATGTTTCTTGTACCACAATCTCCTGAGGAGTTGTACTCTCACCATGTAATGTCTCATGTTATATAGAAATAACAAAAATGCCATCAATGGAAATCAACCGTTCAGAATTTACCTGAAGCATACGTGGATGATGGGAAAAGCATAGGAGCAGAGGGTCCAGTACTTGTCATGCGAATGTATACACGAGGAAAGGTCTGAGCCACAAGAGTTATGGTAGGAGTAGGAAGCGAATTAGGAGGTGGAACGTAGACCTCCTTACCAAACTCAGACGAAGTTATCATGTCACCTATGGGAGAAAAATACATGAGAAATTTAAAGAATGTGACATCAGCACTAACATACAGACATAGTACTTCCCTCTGACAGGATAAAAGCACTAGTACCCTTTTTGGGTTTGGGAGTAACTAACAAAAAAACACTTGACAGCTCTGGGAGCGAGCTTGTCATGGCCAAGAGTCAGGTGATGAACAAAAGCCATAGAACCAAAAACATGAAGTACTAAAGAGAAGATGTCCTTATTGGGGAAATGCAATTGAATAAGAAACCTTTTCTCCTAACAAGGAGGATGGCATATGGTTGATGAGGTAGCAGGCAATGAGGAGATTGTCTCTCCAGTAAACGAGGGGAGCAAGACTTTTTATAAGTCGAGTCATGGTAACATCAAGCAGATGATGTTGTTTGCGCTCTACGACACCGTTATGTTGAGATGTGCAGAGACACAAGGTATGATGGATCATGAAGAACTCCAAGAGACTTAAAGAACTAAGAGAGTTGAACAATACAAAACTCCAAGGCATTGTCAGAAAAAACATGCTTAACATTAGCGAAAAATGTTCTATATTTCAATAATGAATGTTTTGCATAAAATAACCAACCTCAGACTTGTTTTTGAATAGAAAAATCGAAGAAACTCCAGAAAAATCATCAATTTCAACAAGATAGAACGTGTGTCCCTGGTGAGCAAGAACACAACTAGGATTTCAAATATCAAAATCCAAAACCTCAGATAAAGAACTAATGTTACGTCTTTAATGACTAGAAAAACTGGAATGATGATGTTTCCCAAATCCCACACTAAAAAGTGGACTGAGAAAGAATCCGCAAGAGAACTCTACACAGCTTATGTAGAAGATGACTGAACCAAATACGCCGCATGTATGAAGAGATTGATTCGGTGGGAATAGAAGATCTACTAACGAAAGGTGATTTGATGACTCTGTTGAGACCTTGCTCACAGCCACATCCAATCACCATACCCGTGAGTATATCAAGAAACATAAGCGAAGATGGGTCAAAATGACACAAAAATTTAGACCCATGATAATCTGTCATAGAAAGATCGAATGCATGTAGCGCACCTTGCAGATGCATGGAGGGTTATCAACTGAATCTCTTAATGTCATGTAATAGGAGAATGTCTTCCATCAGCAATGACTACAGATCTACCATTCGGTCTCCGTAGAGATGGTAAGATGCCTTGGAGTACATGATCCATGCTCAAATGCATGCCATGTGACAAGTAATAAATCACAAGTTGTACATGAGGTACTGGTAGAGGTTGTTGCATCTTATGGGGTCGAAGGAGCACGAGTAGAACCGATTGAGGGAGCCATAATCTCCCTCGGACGGGAGACAAGATCATCATACTTCTGATTAGCAGAAGTTACAGAACGACCATACTTCTGATAGCATGTATCCTCTGAGTGCCCGACATAGTTGCATTATGTGCATTGTAGGCGAGGGCATCCACGTCCTCTACTACGGATCACCATGTCGTCTAAAATGTACCAAGCCTCCTCTACTGCGAAATGTGACCATAGCAGAGGAGGTCAGAGTAGTAGCTACAAAGTTTAAATAGGAAGAATAAGGCAAAGAACTTCTCTTTATAAATGTGCAAACCGGCTTTTACAAGTAAACAAATGTGAGAGAATATACGAAAAAATGAAAGAAATTGAACATATATTGGGGTGAAACTAAATAAAAGAATGATCTTATGTTTCAACTCAAGCAACTACTACGAATTAGGTAGGTTGATGAGCGGGTTAGAAGAGCTTAGCTGACTATAGGTAAGAATCACTGGAGATGACATGAGGGGTTATTGTTAGAAAACTTGAATGCGGAAGCGTATCATAAATAAAGGATAAAGAACAATAAAGATTGCGAGATTTTACGTGGAACCCTACTCCCTAAGGAGCGGGATGAAACAACAGAAGAAGGCCTCAAAGGGCCAAATGATGCATAGCACTTTCTTAACTGATACAGAGGGTGAGCGGCTTCTTACATAGCTTCCATTGAATCTCCACATCTCATAGACGGTCGATGTGGGACTAAACAACTGGATATTGTACATCTACCACATAAGTTACGCATACTCAACATACTCAAACACGCCGCCTCAAGCTGGAGCATGCAATGCTCAACTTAGACAAATAGAAAGAAATCTCAAACTCACGCTACAGGACACTACGCACCTAAACACAAACACAACTGTCGGTTGCCGTCGACGACGTTGCTTCTCATACTGTGCAGGTAAGGAGGAACAAACGGGCTGGAGTATGAGTCAAAGTGAATCTCCTCATCAGAGAACATGGGCTCTACACTGTATTTGTCAGAGTTATTGCAACAGAAAATGAGTCTCCTCGTCGAAGTACTCTGATCCGCCGTATTATGTGGCCAACTGCTCCATCTCTGAAAGGGTCGAACTGAAAAAGCTTTAGAGACATCCTCGTCAGAGTCCACGGTCACTAGAGGATGGCTTGAACTTGGACTCTGAACCAATCTGACGTTGAGATTTAATCTGAACAGTAGAGTCTGAAAATCTGTCTGTCCTGGAACCTAGCATTTGAATCTGGAGAAACAGACAATCTAGCATGTAACTCTACACAATACTTAGTACTTCCCCTTTCTCATATACTTGTCAGAAAATATTGGCATCGACAAAATGGGAGAAGACAAGAGAATGGGGAAAACATGAATCACATAAGCAATTTACATTTTTTCTCAGCTTTTCTTTTCAATTTTTTAAAATCATAAGGTAGTTCAATCTTTTTCGACTTTTCTCGTAATTTTTTCATACGATTTTTTTGTATGATATCACTTTTTCTTTCCCTTCTTTTTTTGAATAAAAAGTCTCAGCCAAAAAAAAGGATTAACGCTCTCTCTTTTTAAATAACAGTAGTAGCCCAATTTTGGGCTCTTTTATCTCTTTTTTTAACTCATGGCCCATCAAAAGTGCACCTCTTTAGGGCAGCAGGCCCGTTGGGCAATAAAAAAGGAAGGACCCCACTTTTTCCTCGTTTCCCATTTTTCCTCAATCGCATCCAAGCCCAATTGGGCTTTATAACCATTCTCTTCAAGTGTCGCCATCCCAGATAGGGGATCAGCTTGCTGCTGCCACCTTGCAGTAGAAGAGGGAGGTGGGTCGACGCCTTGGCAGGGAGCGTCAAGATCAAAGGGATGTCGCCCAAAGAGCATCCGCCTCGAGATGTTGACGCAAGCATCAGAGGAGGTGTTGCCTGGAGAGTCACGTGCAAGGGAGGTGATGGATCACGCGTCGCCTGTGCGAGAACCGAGAGGAGATGGGACGCCAATGCCTAGAGCGTCAACTGGAGGAAGGGTATCAAGCTTCGCTTGGGGCAATGAGGCTCCGCCCAGAAGAGCATCGAGCTTCGCCAAACAAGGAGAGGATGGGGTTTTGGAACCCCACAGGAGATCTGTGCGGTTGCTGCTGGGAGTGTCGTTGTTAGGGGTCTCCGCCTGAAGACGATAATGGGTTGTTGCTCGACACAGCCCCCCCCCTTTTCTCTCGTGAGATAGGGTTCCTCTCCTGGGAAACCGTTACTGCTGGTGGAGGATCCGGAAGAGGTCGCCAGATCAGCTAGGGCTGCGCCAGATCGGTATCTCCAGATCTGTCTAATGCTAGGGTTTTGCCATCTGAACGAGATCACATGCCACCCTGGAGACTGGGGCAGCACATCTTGATTATGCAACCCTAGAGATGCAACCATGCAGTCCAGGATACGCGGCTTTCACCGACTGAGAGTCGCCATAAACTGGAATAGTGATCCTGGAGGCTACGATTTGAATCTCAAGACACATAAGTTTCCAGAGATTGAACCCTAGCAATGAAATTAGGGTTTTTTAAGAAACCCTTAGAACTGAATCTCCGATCTCGATCATCAACTTGAATGATAAAGAATAATCTTCAAATATAAATCTTCAAGAATAAATGACGATCGAATCTCGAAAAAGAACATAAAATAAATCCTTAGAATAAATCCTCGAGAATTGAACATGCTCTGATACCAGTTTGGAAAAACTAGAATGCGGAAGTGTATCAGAAACAAAGGATAAAGAACAATGAAGAACACGAGATTTTACATGAACCCAACTCCCTAAAGGACCAGGATGAAACCACGGGAGAAGGCCTCAAAGGGCCATATGATGCAATGCACTTTACTGAAACAGAGGGTGAGGGGTTTCTTATATAGCCCTCACAGAGTCTCCACATCCCACAGAAGGTCGATATGGGACTAAACAACTGGATGTCGTAAAAGGATGCTAAAGGGATCCATTTACCCATCTACCACATAAGTGAGTCAAGAAGATGCAAAACCATGACTTTGCAAAGGTGACTGGGGACATGGGGTTGGTGAAGGATCGCATGCTCCTTTGAAGGAATGGGACACCGTTGAAGGTAAAAAATTTGTGTGATTATTCAGAAGGTGCAAACTCATGATGAGGTCCTTCGGAGCACGTTATCTCGAATTTTGTTGTGGACTATCCTGTGTGTGGAGAGGAGCGGGACTTCAACCATTTATTCTTTGGTTTCTCAGTCGTGAAAAAGGTGTAGAGGAGACTTTCAATTGATTGGATGTTACCCAACAAAGCTAATACATTTTAGACGAGATTAGGAGCCCATTATTATTGGTCGAGGAGCGAGAAATCAAAACCCGAAGCATCTGCCTACCAAGAAATGTGGTTTTTTAAAGGAGATGCCTTGTGTAGAGAATTATGTGGAGCATATGCATGTGCTTTAATGATCCAATCTTTTCCAATTTTATGTTGTTTTTTAATAGAGTTTAGGTGAAAGGTGAATTTCGTCTTTTTATAGTCAAATAATTACATTTAAAAAACGATGATATCACCTCTCAAATAATTTCGTAAAAACAAAACTCCGTCAGAATATGCTAGTGAAAATCAGTATCTTTTTTATCAACTATAAGAACGGTGGGTCTTTGTTGATAATAAAAGTGGAGTGTACTTAACCAGGTTTACGAAACACATTGATTCACGAAACCCGGATATTCTAACTAGAGATGTAGAGAGCCTTTACCTCTTGGACAAAATTGGCCAGCCTTGCACGAAAAGCTTGCCGTAGAGCTTTCGATGTAGAGAGGCTTTTTCTGTTTTCAACTGCATTAAAGGATATACTAATCTTCATGTCTGGCATCATACATGAAGTCCTTTTATCAAGTACGAGAATCTTCTCTACATGAAGTGCTTCAGGAAAAATATACTTTATCTGGGCTAGATGGTGTGGCAAAAACTTTCTGCATCCAAAAACATGTGTCTTAGGCACATCAGTTCCAAAGTTGAAGCTCCTAAAAATGGCAAGTATATTACCTTTTCGTTAAGATCTCCACCTGATTTGAAATGTTGCAAAACATTGATGGCTTCCTTCGCAAATTAAGCAATCTCACTGAGCACTCCAGCTTATCGAAAAAATCGGCAATTATATTGTATCTGATTCATAAGAGGACTTCAACAAATTAGCACCATATCCTCATGTGTATCTTACCACTACAAAATGAGTAAAATTTGAACTCCGCCTACTTTTCTGAATCTTCAACTCCTGATTTAGACGTAGTTATTGAGACATCAGAACTTAGTGTTCGTCCTTCAAAAACCATGACATTCGCATTTGTACCACTGCACAGAGGTCGAAGATTTCTCACAGGAGTCTTTAATGCAAGGGGGTTCGCATCGCCCATCTTGTGATCAACTTCGGACGACTGCAGCTTTGCAAGACTTGTCTCATTTAACTTTCCACTATCAAGAATTGCATTGCTTCCATCTTTCTCCATGCTGTTCAACTCAAAGACCACAAAGCCAATTATATTTTAGTAGTTTGCAGACTACAGAAATGCTATAGCTATTTGGTAACAGACTACAGAATAGGCACATTATTATCGAGACTACTATAAATGAAGCAAGAGGGCCGTGAAAAAGTGGAATGTAGTAATGTGGAACCAAAGAAAGAGAACAAAAGGCATGCATCATCTATGTGGTTCAAGATAGTTCTGAAGGACCGTCATACTTCACAAGAGAAGACCCTCTGGGCAGATATCGCTATCAATGTTCCTAAAAGCATAAGGTGGATCAAGGCAGTTTCTTGCATATGAGGCAGGGCATAAGCGTAGACGCGGTAGAGGCGTAGCCTCGATATAGGAGAGCAAAGATTTTTTTAGGCAAAAAAGGGGAAAGCACATGGTGTCTGCCCCAATTGAATTATTAAAAGATTAAAAACCTGCATTGGATTTTGGAGAGGAACGATGGAACTAACATGTTATACTTGCATCAAAACACACAACTATAAAAACCAAGTTTAATGTGATTTCAATGTCTAAAGGATTTGATAGTCCATTTCTCTTATATGTCCTAATTCTTCTTAAAATAAAAGAAATTGAATTCAGAACTTTCATACTTTACATCATAGAAATAACTAAAGTCGTAGAATTAGAGTAAACAGATTGTATATATTCTGTAATAAATGAAGCCTTAATGAATTGGGGTAACAATGATTCTTAAAGTGGATTTAGATTATTTAGCTTTACTCCTAAAAAGGACTCATTAAAAAAATATTAGACTATTATACACTGTGAATTACTCGCTCGCCGCTATTCTTAGTAATAATCCCAGAACCCCTGCAAACTTAATAACCCGTACATTACAACCCTTGTGTTTGACTCCCATCCATATTTATTTCTTTTAGACCAAAAAGAGGGGAACACGTTGATGAATCATCAATTCATCATATCTTTATTCCTTCATTTTGACTAAAAATTCATTATAAAACATACATAAATATCACTAATTCTAATATATTAATAAACTCACAAAATTTGTTAATATTGTATTATTAGCATTATTTTTTCTCAATAAAAGAATAAAGAGGACAAGAAAAAAAAAGAAAAGAAGGATGTATATATGTATTATAGATACAAACTAATCCTAACCCCGAGAGTATGTCAAGTATTGACCTAATCGACAAGGAATAAAGTAGAGGGAGATGAGGTCATTAACTTATAAAGATCTCAAAAAACCAAGTTCACATTGTATATAATGATATAATCATCACTTTCACTTTATAAATATCTTGCACTATTTTATTTAAATACATCAACCTCAAATAAAATTCTTTTCTTCATAAAACTTGCATAAAAATGTATGCAAAAATAAATCATGTATAGAATAAAAGGTACAACACTTAGGGCTCGTTCGGTAGGAGAATAAGCAAGAATAAGGATGGGGAATAAGGGGAATAAGGGTCTATTCTCCGTTCGAGTGGAGGATAAGAATAAGGAGAATAAGGTGAAATAAAGGTAGGTAAGGTGGGATAAAGATAGGAATAAGAGTGAAATAAGATGAAATAATGGGGAATAGTTGTACCACGGGGAAGCGTGTTGGGGGCTTATTCCCCTTATTCCATTCCCCCTTATCCTTCAAACGAACACCCCCTATTAGAAAAAGTCGTAAAACTGTAAAATCCAGCATAGCCCAAAAAATACATTAACTACTTCAGTGATGTCGACGGCTCAAGTTTTGCAATCACATCCACCTTGACCGGGTTAGGTCAGAACAAGTTCGTCATATGCAAAATCTTATGACTGTGAATCCTACTTATATAATGAGTGTGAAATGGCAGCTCTCCACAACTGAAAGCAGTGAAGAAACCGACTTCTCCAGCAAGGTTATCCTAATTCCTCGGTCAAGCTACTCTTTCCTCGAGGAGTGGAGTATTTCCTTCTAAGTTCAACTTCAACTGGCCCAAAAATAATGGGTAGAGAAGAGAGTGGATTATGATCGGTGTATCCACGTATCCTTTGGAGCTTGACCAGTGTAGCCAAATCTCCAATTGCAGGCTTCCTTGCAAACTTTGACTTTGAAACATATGCACTGCTTATTGATACATTTCTCCAACAAGAATGGTTTTTATTTACTGATTTTTTATGAGTTTTAAACTTTTTAAGTATATTTTGAAAACGTCAGTGGATTGAATGTATTTACAAGAATACACAAGGCCTACGTACATATCTACAACAGATTTTATACAAAAGTATATACAAGGATTATACATATTTAAACAATTTTTTATTTACAAAAGAATTTAATTTACAAGTTTTATATAAAAAATTTATAACAAACTTTATATACAAGTTTTACATCACGTTTTAAACGATGATTTAGAAAATAATTTTACAAAACGAGTTTACAAAAGAATTTAACAAACAATTTCACAAAACTTTTCAAAATATTTTACAAAAAAAAATCAAATCTTTCAACAAAATATTTTACAGACATTTGCAAATGCTTTTCAAAATCTTTTACAAATCATTCTACAAAATATTTCACAAAATATTTTTACAAACTAATTTACAAACATTTTAAAAATCAAATTTTTAAAACATTTTCTTTTCAAACATTTTACAAATATTTTATAAAAAACAGCAATATGTTAACAAAATAATTTTATAAAATACTTTAGAAACAAAATGATTTCATAAACATTTTACAAAAAAATACAAAAAAAGAATTAAAAAGTTTTTACAAAATACTTTTACAAAAGATTTTAAAATATTTTTACAAACACTTCACAAAATATTTTACAAGCCAATTTTGCAAAATATTTTTAGAAATATTTTTAAATCATTTTACAAAATATTTTTATTTACGATACTTATAAAGAAAGATTTTTAGAAACCCAAAATTTTTTAGAGCCATATTATTGAAAATACAATAAAGTACAAGTTATGGTTTCTAAAGTATACATACAATATATATGACACCCCCTATACTTAACGCAAACTATATCCTTATAGTGACCAAAAAGCGACAAGGAAGACATACCTCATGCTAAGTAAAGAAAAGAGAATAGAATCATACACTACAACAACTCAAATAAGGAATAGATGGATAGAAGTCAGTCACCACCCCCCCCCCCGATACTTAGGATCAAGTAATCGTAAGTATAGAAGACTATACAAATAGTGATGATCGAGGAAAAGAATATACAAAAATCAATGACTCGGCTTGTCCCCCATCCCTATACTGAGGGTAAAAGCTTCATAAGTATAAAGAAAAATATCAACAAGTTGATGGACAAGCGAGAGAACAAAAGATATTAAAAAAATAAACAAAATGAAATAAATGCCATCACTCCCCCTATACGTAGGGTAAGGTCACCCTAAGTATAAGTAACAACGGGAGTAATGAAACGGAATGAATAAAGAACTACTCGGGTCATTCACCTCCCCTATACTTATGATCTAGCCATCCTAAGTATAGCACATGCACGGAAAATAGGTGAATGATCAACAATGGGAGATAGATGGAATAAAACGAAAGGAATATGCAAGGAGAAAATCAGTTCATGTATCAGACGCATAATGAGTCAAAGGATCATCGTCTGAAACCACACGGATAGAATCAACAACATACAGGAATGTATCATACTTTAAATACCGCTTCAACAGATGCCCATTGACCACAAACGGTTGTACGTTAGATGACAACCCTGAATTGACAAAGTTATTGTTGTCATGCACAGATCTCACAATAAAAGGCACAAACCATTCACTCTTCAGTTTGCATGGGAATAACTTCAACTTTGCATCAAACAATCACACCTTATGATTAGGCATGAAATTCTTTCTCCCGATATGCATGTCGTGACATCTCTTGACTTTCTCATTATACATCATGTTGTCATAAGCAAAGTCTCGGAATTCCAATAGTATGTTCAGATATAACTTTTTGTTCTAGCATTTTTCTCTGAATCCTAATTACATATATTGATTGCCCCAAAGATTTGTAAACGGTTGTACGTTAGATGACAACCTTGAATTGACAAATTTATTGTTGCCATGCACAGATCTCACAATAAACGGCACAAACCATTTACTCTTCAGTTTGCATGGGAATAACTTCAACTTTGCATCAAACAACCACACCTTTTGATTAGGAATGAAATTCTTTCTCCCGATATGCATGTCGTGACATCTCTTGACTTTCTCATTATACATCATGTTGTTGTCATAAGCAAAGTCTCGGAATTCCAATATTATGTTCAGATCTAACTTTTTGTTCTAGCATTTTTCTCTGAATCCTAATTACATATATTGATTGCCCCAAAGATTTGTAAACGAGTTCCAAAAGCAAGTGACAAGGCTTTCCGTACATCAAACGATAAAGAGACATACCCAAAGGAGACTTGTAAGCCATACGATAGACCTACAGAACTGAGTCAAGCAACTGAGATCAGTTCTTCCTATCTGGACGTATAAATTTCTGTACAATTATCTTTATCTCCCTATTGAAATCTCAGTCAAGCCATTAGTATGCGGGTGGTAAGGAGATGTGATACGATGCTCAAAGTCGTATTCCTCCCGTCTCTCACCAAAACCCGAACCCTAGCCATCCGCCTTTCCCCCGTCACACCCCTCGCCCACGATAAATTCCAGGTTTATCAACATTATTTTATGTTCTTCTCTCTAACTTAAGCCATTCACCAAGATTCATTGACTATTAACACTAATTAATAATCTGTGTGTTGTAAATAATTGACATTAACAAATATATATTATATAACGCTATTATTGTGCTATTATTTTATATATTTATTTCTCATAAAAATCAATAAAAATTAGAATAAAATTGTATATAATTAATCTAACATAAAATATAAAATAAAATCCAAAAAAGATAAAATAAAATAAATATATATAGTTTAATAATATTTAGATGTGTGTTTAATTTTTATCTATGTATATATGACAGTGTTTCTTCTTGACTTCTACATAAAAGTTATACATCTTAGCGAGATATACAACTTTCATGTTAACCACTTTTCCTAATTCTCCCTTTAACTAATTTTTTTGGATTTATCTCCAATTTCTCTATTTTTCTTAATTCTGATTGGGTCACGTGGTGCCCACTGGGGTACACACGTGGCACGGCCTTTGCTTGCCACCTAGTCTATTTCCTGGTCATTCATTCCCATCTTCTCAGCTCCATCTCGACCGTCTGAAGGTGCCTAAATCTTAACTCTCAGATCTGATCCTCAGATCTGATCGTAGTCGTTCATTTCCTCTGCCTCCTGAGCCGTTGGATCATCAAATCCAACGGCTGGAAGCTCATCCCCAACCTCAGGTTTATATCCTCCAGACAATGCGAACTGCCAACCTCCCCTTCGTCCTCCTATTACCTATCTATCATCAACCACCTTCTCCACCAAACTTCCATCGCCAAATGATTCTCCTATGTTCCATAATACATGCCAAATCCCTAACCTCCTCCTAAACCAACCTTCCCTATTAATGGTGGCGGTTGAAACTTCTGTGAACCCCACTCAAATTGAAATCTTCCCTCGCCTTCAAATAACCCCTCGCCGCCACGAGCGGTGGTTGTCCACCCTTGTGTGAGGCTCTGCCAATCCTTCAACTCCTCGTGACAGGAGCGAGGAACTTATGGAGTGAGACGAAGGTGAGATGACTCTGTTGATGACCCATGGCGAATAAGTCGTGCTACGGGTGCCATTGATGTCGTTCAAGCATCCTCTCCGACCGAAGAGCTTAAGCGAAGACTCCAAGCTTCTAAGAAGCTTAATCCCAGGCTATTTCCTCCATCTATGCTTTTTCTTCAATCTGCAGGTAATGAATTCCTTAAATTTTACTTTGATTCTCGGATTTTATTTGGCTCACACGAACATGCTCACCCCATATTGAGATTTGAGACCACCCCAATCGTCGCGAGACATATCTCATCTTCACCGTGGGTCTTGTTCCCATTCCTCTTTCCTCCATACCTTGATCCACCCCACGCATTCTCCTTCGCCAGAGGCAGAGGAGAACACACTTTAGGGCTTCTGTTTCTTCATATCTTCGCCCTCCGTTCACTCCACTCCATGCATCTACGAGCTTCGTTTATTTAACTAACATCGCAGGTACATCTTCCCTTCAACAGTCGGATGTCTAGGAGTGGACCAGTTCTAGAGCCCTGTTGTCGACGATGATGGTTGGATCCATCATCCCGATCATTGCCGGACTGTCAGCTCTCCGTCAGGACCTTTGCTATGTCCTAAAGAATCTTCCCCGGCCCTTAGAGATAGAGCAAGGTGGAGCATCCTTGATTTCGTCGAAGTGCAGTTTCTCCGACGCACGAAAGGAAGCCAGCGGCGGAGTACGAAATAGCAGTTATTGTCCCATCTTTCCGATCGGACGGTTCGACATCAGACAGTAAGGCTCGAAGGAACTGCGCATGCTCCCAGGCACGGAGGTCGCCCATGTGGCCTCTTAACTTGCGATCGACCCATTCTTCACCCCAAGACTAACCGCACGTGTTCTTCACGTGCGGGCTTGGGCATTTTGTGATTCAGCCATGTCGATCTACCTTAGTTGCTGACATAAACCCGCCAGGGGGTGTTCCTTAAATTTATCGGCTAGTTTTTATTATTTGCATATAGGTTCCTGTAGGGACCTATGTGTAAAGTTTTTATTATGTTTAATTACGGCTATGCCCTTGGATTCAACAAGGAATAACTTGAGCATCATTTATCCAAATGATGTGATTTCAGTAGCATTTTGATCCTCGTTTAATTGTTTTTATTGTGAAATCACAATTACTTAAGGATTATCTTGTTAGAGTCTGTATTGATGCGTCCAAGCTCGTTGAATGTAACTTGACTATATACTGCATCAATCTATTGGACCCTGATTAAATCGATAATTTGCTTAAGTTTGATTAGTTAAATCGAGGGCATAATGAAGTGACTATTTGCATGTGTTGGTGTTCTATCATTTTGTTCATCATGGCATTATTTCTAACATGCATTAAAATATTTTAAACTACATTTTGTTTCATTCGTGATGTGCATTACCTGTCTGCATTGTTTGGCTCTCTATTTTTGTCATAGATAAATTATTAATCCCTTATCTAGATATTTAAGCATGAATAATTGTATTATGGCTCGTGTCCTTGTGTTCGACCTTGGACTTTGCGGGTTTAAAAATGAAAGCCATGTCCCCTGCGTAGAGACATTTGACCTAGTTCTGTGTAGTTCGCTAAGTGCTCGTATTACGACGAGTACTTTCTGTTATATGCATTTAGCGATTTTATTGGATGACGTTGTTGCCGGGGACACGGATTCTTAAAATGATTATTTAGATTTTTATATTTTGTGAAGTTGATTAATATTTTATTTATATCTCTATGTAACGTGATGATTTTAGTTGCATATTTGATAATCTTTGATATCTTATATATTCTCCTATGTGGTGTGGTAGTGCCCTTCATCGAGGACGCTCGTGGAGAAAGAATGTTGGAAAGCTCGGAGCAGAGTTCCTGCTGAAAGAAGCCGCAGAAGATGTCGTCAACCAATTCAAGGATCATCTGCTTTGTTGTATATATTTGTGTAATTATTTTGGACTTGGACTTTATTTTTGTGTGTTCAGTCTGTTTCATTCTCATGTGGGTTGGAAGCAACATGAGTGTTCGACATTAAGGTTTAGGCGCGTGACTCCTAGAGCTCCTTTATATTCGATCTTTCTGTGCTTAACACGTAGTACTGGGACACACTAACTTCATCTTAAATGATTCACTTATCTCTAAGATTCTTGAGACGCGCATAATTTACGTTCAACCTAGCTCAAATTAACTTGATTCTTTTCCCGCTAATAGAACACATGATTAGATGTGGATTTTTCATCGACTTGCATGCATTTTGACATATTTTTATATATTTAGTCTTGCATGTGCATGGAGAGAGCTTTATATAGATTTATTTATTTATTTATTTAACATGGTTTGTAAAAATATTTTGAAAATGATGTTTGAAAGCTTTATATATAAATTTAACATGATTTTCAAATGTTTTACATGGTTTGTGAAAATACGGATTAACATGCTTTGAAAAAGAAACATTTGTAAAATATTTTGAAAACTTATGTATATGTGACATTGCTTTAAAAAATATTTTACTAGGGTTTGAAAAAAAAATGGGGTCGTACTTATTTTGAGAATCTTTGTAAAATGTTTGAAAATTTTATATACATATGTGACAATGTTTGTAAAAAGTTTTCAAAAAAAAATTCAAAGCTAAAGGTGTAATTGAGTATAATTAATTGCTTAATTCTCTAACTTAATGAAAAAATAAAAATCACAAAAAGATTGACTTATTTATTTTTGTTTTTCTCTGACTATGCACTCAAGGCTTGAGAAGATCTTTAACATTGAGTTTAAGGAGTTCATAGATTGAGTTATCATGTCTTAATCATTAAAGTCTTGGAATTAAAAATTTAAACTTCCCTAGTTAGAAGATATGTATGCTATATTGCATGCTTAATCTCCTTTAAGGAATTTGACTATCACTCACATGCACGACTTCATTCATGATTGAGATGAGTTAAGATATCACTAAGGAGGTTGGGATTTGAGCTTGAGTTTGGACTTTATCTATATGATGCTTGATGATGGGATAAAATTAATGATGGCTTCATGAAACCAGAGTGTCAGCATCTTAGCCAGTATGGGACATGGTTCTCATACAGTAATAATATCTCATGACTTTGAACTAAAGTGCCAGGGTGTGATGACATATAATTAATAAGTTGATCAAAGTGTGCCAATCCTTGGTAAAAGCAGTGGAGCTAGCCAAAAAAAGGAAAGTTCCCTCACAAAAAAAGAGGAAAATGATGAAAAGATCATAACAAGGTTGCAAAAGTCAGTAGTCGGTGCTCGGTCGGCTGGGTCACTGACTAAGGATTAATCGACAGTCGGGCGACGAATCGGATTTAATCAGAATTTAATCAACTTTGAATTTTCTGATTATCTTAAATATACAACTCATTTTATACATATATTTGCATAGATTTTGTACATTTTTATACTACCATAATAAAATAAAAGAAGTAATTTAATATAAATAAAACATTAAGCATATTATAATAAGTTTGCTTATAAAAAAAGCAAAACATCAAAAAAATATGGTATCTCCAAGCAAAAATTGGTCGATTAGTGTACCTAGTCGGAATTAGCCGGTACTCGGTCAGCCACCCCACTGACTAGACTAGTCCGACCTACTAGTCGGGCCAGTCGGGTAACTTTTACAACACTGGCTCATGACATTACAAAGCTACATCATATGAGCTAGCATTCAAGGCGAATGCTCCCAACTTTTTAAGGGTCCACTTGGACCAAGTCTTACGCTTTTTTGAATCGGGCTAGTATATAAAAAAGGGTTGTGCATCGTTAAAGCTACAAGTCTGGTTGCAAGTATATTAGATGTTTTAAAAAGATGCACCCCATTTTATTCCTTGGAAAACAAGTACAGACGGCTCAATCTCCTTTGACGGATACACTGATTGAGTCAAGTTTTGGCACTTGAGAGAAACCTTGTTCCAAAGAGAGGAAGAGAAAAGAATGACACAATCTATTTTCCTTTATTATATGGCCTCTATATCTTTTAAGTCTGACAAACTATAGAGACGGTGGATTGAAGAAAGATTGGATTTATTCCCTAGAGTTGAGGTTTGAGTCCTAAGGGGAGCTCTTAGATTGGAATAGTTGGTGATATCAAGAGTCTACTCTTATGAGTGTAGTCAACACTAAGTCATGCTTCTTATTTATATGTACATTGAGAGTCTGACAATTACAGGAGTTGAATTCTTTTTTATTAACACGTAGATCAACTTAGAGTCTTAGGATTTCCAAAACTAGTGCTCTAGGTCAATCGAACTATATATACTCACACCGTCACACGCACATGTAAGGGAACTCACTAATTAAGCTAACTCCCTAATTAATTATTTATTTATTTGCTCGAGGACGAACTTGGCTCAAGTATAGGGGAAGATAAATCACATATTTATCTACATTATTTTATTTATTATCTCTCTAACCTAAGCTATTCACTAAGATTCATTGACTATTAACACTAATTAATAATCGTTGTGTTGTAAATAATTGACCCTAACTAATAAATATTATATAACCCTATTATTGTGCTATTATTTTATGCATTTATTTATCATTAAAAATCAAATAAAATTAGAATAAAATTGTATATAACTAATTTAAAATAAAATATAAAATATAATCCAAGAAATGAGAAAAGAAAATAAAAAATATAGTTTTATAATCTTTTAATGTGTGTTTAATTTTTACCTATGTATATAATATTGTATTTCTCCTTGATTTCTACATAAAAGTTATAGATCTCAACTTTCATGTTTACCACATTTCCTAATTCTCCTCTAACTAATTTTTTTGGATTTATCTCCAATTTCTCAATTTTTCCTAACTCTGATTGGGCTATGTGGCACCCTCTGGGGTACCCACGTGGCCCGGCCTTTGCTTGCCACCCGGTCTATTTCCCAGTCCTTCATTCCCATTTTCTCATATCCGTCTCAACCGTCCGGAGGCGCCTTAATCTCGACTCTTGGATCTGATCCTCACATCAGATCGTAGTCGTTTATTTATTCGGCCTCCTAGCTGTTGGATCATTAGATCCAACGGCTGGGAGTTCATCCCCAACCTCTGGTTCATATCCTCCAGGCAGTGCGAACTGCCAAACTTCCCCTTCTTCCTCCTATTACCTATCCGTCATCAACCACCTTATCCTCCAAACTTTCATCGCCAAATCATTCTCCTAACTTCCATAGTCCACGCTAAATCACTAACCTCTTCCTAAACCTAACTTCCCTGTTAATAGCGACGGTTGAAACTTCGACCAAATTGCCATATTCCTCCGCCTTCAAATAACCCCTCGCCGCCACGAGTGGCGGTTGTCCACCCTTGTGTGAGGCTCCGCCTAGCCTTCAACTCATCGTGACATGAGCGAGGAGCTTATGGAGCACGACGAAGGCGAGATGACTCTGGTGATGACCCATGGCGAATAAGCCATGCTATGGCTGCCATTGATGTCGTTCGAGTTTCCTCTCCGGTCGAAGAGGTTAACCGAAGACCGCAAGCTTCTAAGAAGCTTAAGCCCAAGCCATTTCCTCCATCTATGCTTCTTCTTCAATCTCCAAGTAATGAATTCCTTAACTTTTGCTTTGATTCTTGGATTTTATTTGGCTCAGACGAACATGCATACCCCTGATTGAGACCACCCCAACTGTCGCGAGACATATCTCATCCTCACCGCGGGTCTGGTTCCCATTCCTCTTTCCTTCATACCTTGATCGAACCCAGGCATTCTCCTTCGCTGGAAGCAGAGGAGAACACACTTTAGGGCTTCCATTTCTTCATATCGCCGCCTTCTGTTCCCTCGACTCCATGCATCTACGAGCTTCGTCTATTTAACTAACATCACAGGTACATCTTCCCTTCAATGGTCGGATGTCTTGGAGTGAACCAGATCTAGAGCCTCGCTGTCGACGATGATGGTTGGATTCATCATCCCATCATTGTCGGACTGTCAGCTCTCCGACAGGACCTTCGCTATCTCCTAAAGAATCTTCCCTGACCCTCAGAGATGGAGTGAGAGCAAGGCAGAGCATTCTTGATTTCGCCGGAGTGTCTTCGTCGATGCATGAGAGGAAGTCAGCAGCGGGATACAAAGTAGCAGTTATCGTCCGATGTTTCTGATCGGACGGTTCGGATCTCATCTTAGCTTCGACATCAAACTACGAGGCTCGATGGAATCACGCTTGCTCCGAGGCACGGAAGTCGCCCACTTGGCCTCTAAACCTGCGACCGACCCATCCTTCGCCCCAAGCCTGGTCGCACGTGTTCTTCACGTGCGGGCTTGGGCATTTTCTGATTCAGCCCTATTGATCTCCCTTAATTGCTAACATACCCCAACCAGGGGGTGTTCCGGAAATTTACCGGCCAGTTTTATCATTTGCATATAAGACCCTATAGGGACCTTTGTGTAAAGTTTTTATTATGTTTAATTATAGCTATGCCCATGGATTCAACGATGAATAACCTGAGCATCGTTTATCCGAATGATGTGATTTCAATGACATTTTGATCCTCATTTAATTTTCTTTATTGTGATATAAAAAAGTTTCTAATTAGACATTAGACAGTTAATTAAGGATTATCTTGTTAGAGTCTATATTGATGATTCCATGCTCGTTGAATGTAACTTGACACTACATTGTATCAATCTATTGGACCCTCGTTAAATTGATAATTTTCTTAAGTTTGATTAGTTAAATCGAGGCATAATGAAATGATTATTTGCACGTGTTGGTGTTTTATCATTTTGTATATCATGGCATTATTTCTAACATGCATTAAAATGTTTTAAACTACATTATGTTTCATTCATGATGTGCATTGCTTGTCTGTATTATTTGTCCCTCTATGTTTAACATAGATAAATTAATAATCCCTTAGCCTAGATATTTAACATAGATAAATTAATAATCCCTTAGCCTAGATATTTAAAGCATGAATAATCGTATTATGGCTCGTGTCCTTTTGTTCGACCCTGGACTTCTCAAGTTTATAAATCAAAATTAAGTCCTCTTCGCAGAGACATTTGACCAAGTTATGTGTAGTTCGCTAAGTGTCCATATCAGAGCGAGTACTTGCCGCCTCCTTGCGGGTCGCCTGCCCGGTTGCCGCTGCCATTGTGACATGTGGGTCGTCGCCGCCTTTGCTGGTTACGGCCTGCAGCCTTCATTACGTGGTCGCCCGCCCCTGCGGATTGTGTTGTCGCACCTAGGGTTGTTGCCCTGCCACTTACGGAACGCTGCCCCATCTCCCGTGGGCCGCCCCACTTCCAGCAGGCTGTAGTCCGACCGTTGTTGCAGTCTAATACGGTCTGATTTCGAATGGAATCCGTTGGACATATAAATCATATTTTTCGCCCCTCGACTACACCAAGGATTGAAGGGGATGGTTGTATGAGTCCGCATGTACAACCACTCCTCCATATGATTGTGCAGACTCGCTCAGAGTAGTCTACTCCCCAGTCTAGTTTCGGATTTTCAGCACTTTTTATCATGGCAAAGAACAAGGGTGACGTTTTTTCATCGTTCAGTGGCTTCAAGGGCCCGGCTCCCATCGTTAAGATGGATGGGATCAACTACGAGTTGTGGTCTATGTTGTTTCGCACCCTTATGCAATGCCATAACAAGGAGCACATTTTTATCGATTTAGAGTCGACGGACAAGACAGGGGTCGATGTTTCTCGAAAGCAAGATGATGTCTATGCACGGATTTGGCTCTTTGGAACGCTCACCACGTTGATTGCCAACGATATCGTCACTCAGTCCACGATGAAGGTTATGTGGGACATCCTACTTGACACATGGGAAGGCGAAGAATGAGAGCAAGATCCTCCAGTTGCAGTTTGACATATTCTAGACCAAGCGAAATGGTCGGCCTCTTCATGCCCACTTCTCGTATTTTCGAGGCATGTTTCAGAGACTACGTAGCTTTATGCCCATTACTGCCGGCACTAAGCAGTAACAGGCATACCGGAATGCGACTATGACAGGAGTTTTTCTGTCATCTCTTGACTATGAGTACGATGCAGCATGTACTCAAGTGCTTACCGGAGAGACGATACCACCAATTGAGGAGGTCACCAAGCATGGACGGCCATATCACGATATATCGGCGATATATCGACGATATATCGGTATCGACAGGTCACCGATATATCGCCAATATGGTCGATATCGGGTATCGACAGGCCAAAAATGCACAATCTCGATCTGATGTCTGTGATATGGGTCGATATATCGTCGATATATCGGCGATATATCGGTATCGACATGGTACCGATACCGATACCGATATCGATATGTCATTCCACGTCACCAAGAGACTGAGCAGAATCACTACTTCCGCTACTGCCATGGCCCAAACTCCCTTTGCGATGGTGGTTTCTCACGACAGAGGGGGTCCATCACACTTTCGCAGGAGAATATACTATGGTCGAGGAGGAGGACGTCGGCATGGCCCTTGCTCATATTGCCACCATCCAAGTCATTCGGAGAAGACATGCTATCTGAAGCATGGATATCCCACGTCTGTCCGTGTAGATGAGCAGACAGAGACTACACCGACTCCCTCTCATGATGCTAGGCTCGAAGATATTATCTCTAGATTGAGAGAGATAATGACTACACCGTTAACCTCAGCTACAGGACCTTCAGACATTGTAGTTGTTGCCAGAGCGTCTATGAGTTCGTCAGATATTGCTTATACAGTTACCAGTTGCAGTAGTTCAAATTTGACTGATTGGATCATTGACTCTGGCGCATCTCATCATATGCGTGGAGATCGAGCACAGTTTATTTCTTAGAGATCTATCCTTCCTGGTAGATCAGTGGTTATAGCGAATGGGGTTCATTTACACATTGTTGATCAGTAGGAGATTGTCCTAGCACCCTCGATGTGCCTACAGAATGTTTTATAAGCTCCAGCATTTCAGATGAATATTTTGTCTATTAGTCAGGTTACAAAAGATTTACATTGCCTTGTCATATTTCACTCATCTTCTCTTATTTTTAAGACATACTCACGGGTAGAGTGATTAGATGTGGACGTGAGCAGAAAGGACTTTACAAACTGGTCCAGTCTCCATTTGTTGGTGCTGCTACTATTCTCACTGGGTCAGTCTCTCCATTCATGTGGCCCCTCACTTTGGGCATCTTCCTATGTAGAAGCTATGCCATGTCCTTCCTCAGATATCTACTTGTACTACCCTAGAGTGTTAGGCATGTCAGGTCGGGAAGCGTCACCGTTCCTCCTTTCCAAGTAGTCAGTATCGTCACAGTAGTCATTCGTTTGACTTGTTTCATTTTGATATTCGAGGTCCTAGTCAGGTTCCCGATAATCAGGGTCATCTGTTCTATCTTGTCGTTGTAAATGATTTTCCAAGTTTTTCATGGGTTTTCTTGTTAAAGAATAAGTCTGATGTTGGTTCTGTCATTAAACCTTTTCTTATTAAAATAAAAAATATCTTTTCTGCTCATGTGAAGTTTATTCGTACTAGCATTGCCTAGGAATTCTCCACATTACAGCTATCAGACTTCCTCAGATCTCCGGATATTGTTTTTCAATCGTCTGGTGCGTACACATCACAACAGAATGGTGTTGTTGAACGCAAACACCGTCACCTTCTAGATATCACGAGGATCCTTTTGATTCAGAGTCGAACTCCTCATTCAGTCTGGGGGATGCAGTTCTCATAGCATGCTACTTACAGACAAGGAAGGCCGTATCGATATCGATATCGTTTCGATCCGTCCGGAAATGGACATATCGGGAAGTATCAACGATATCGGTGGAAATGTCGGAAATGGCTCAAAAAAGCCATTTTTTATCGTTTTTTCATAAACTAAGATCATCCAAGATATTAAAACAACAAATAACTTACAAATACACACTTATGTCACATATATCGATCATTTATAACCCATATATCGCACATATCGGTCATATCGAACCTATCGTTTTTAATGTTTATTCGTGATCTATAGATATTGGAAATAGATTACGGATTCCATTCAAGTTTTTATAAGTTAAAACATTAAATAACTTACAATATACACTTAGATGACACAATATACACTTCAGCCATGGCCGCCAACAGGGGTCGTGGATTTCATCATCAGACCCGTGGACGTGGACCTCAGGCAGAGGAGGCCGCACTCGGCCAACATGTACCTACTGTCATCGCGTCGGACACAATGAAGACACATGCTACTCTAAGCATGGATTTCCTGCATCAGCACGAGTCGCTGAGCAGATAGAGCCTCCATCTGCTGCCACATTGGATCAGCGATTCGATGATCTAGTTGCCCGTCTAAGGGGCATTATTCCCCATCTGGCCCAGCACCTACTACTGAGAGTCAATCTGATGCTGCTGCATCTGCCTCTGCGTCTACCAGTGCTTCAGGTAGCATACTTGCATTTACCAGTAATAAATCAGATACATTACCTTGGATTATGGACTCAGGCGCTACACATCATCTATGTGGCGATCAGAGTTTACTTACAGGATATTCTCAGATTCCTCCAGGCCGAACAGTGATCATTGCCAATGGTACACATTCCCCCATCACTGGTCAGGGGGGGATTAGACTGACATCTTCTATGCAGCTCAAGAATGTGTTACATGCACCTGATTTTTCAATGAATTTGTTATCAATCAGTCAGATTACGAAGGATTTACAATGTCGGGCAATTTTTGATCCATCTTCTCTTATTTTTCAGGACATCCTTACGGGCAACGTGATTGGTCGCGGCTATGAGCAAGGAGGCCTCTATCGCCTAAATCAGACTCCATTTGCTGGAACCTCATCCCTTCCTACTGGACCAGTATCTCCTCTGCTATGGCATCTGCGCTTTGGGCATGTACCGCTTCAGAAGTTACGTCATGTGTTACCCCAGGGTCTTCCTCACACATCTATCCAATGTGAGGCTTGTCAGTTGGCAAAGCATCACCGGTCTACCTTTCCCAGTCGTCCAAGTCGGAGTAGTACCTCCAAGTTTGAGTTATTTCATATTGATATCTGGGGTCCGAGTCGTGTACCTGATCATCAGGGACACAGATTTTATATAGTTATTGTGGATGACTTCTCTCGTGTGTCATGGGTATTTTTGTTGAAAAATAAATCTGAAGCAGGCAATATTATTATCCATTTTCTGAATGAAATTCAAAATGTTTTCTCTACATCTGTGAAATTTGGCAGAAGTGATAATGCCCTAGAACTGTGTACTCATGTCCTAGCCAACTACTACTCATCAAAAGGGATTATCCATCAAACATCCTGTGCTTATACCTCTCAACAAAATGGGATCGCTGAAAGGAAACATCGCTACCTACTAGATGTCACAAGATCACTTCTTATACAGAGTCATGATCCTTATTCTTACTAGGGTGACGCGGTTCTCACAGCATGTTACCTAATTAACCATATGTCGTCCTCCGTCTTAGATGAACAGATTCCTTTTTCCCTTATCTACCCTGGTAAGGATCTGTTTTCCCTTACTCCTCGTGTATTCGGCTCAGTTGCCTTTGTCCACCAGTTGTCTCCTGGTTCTGACAAACTCTCTCCTAGGGTTGTCAAGTGTGTGTTTGTTGGGTACTCCAGAACTCAAAAGGGGTACAAGTGCTTTGATCCTTTGCGTAGGCGGTAAATGGTCAGTGCAGATGTTACATTTTTCGAATCCGTGATGTATTTTTCATCCTCAGGTGATCAACAACTACCTCCAGTGACAACCGATGCCATATATATGACCACCACCACCACCAGCTCCACGTACTATCCCCGTTTCACCACTACCATTTCATTATACCCGCAGGCCTCCTCCAGCTCATGGTCATGACTCATCTCCTAGCTCGCCTAAGGTATGTACTGAAGATACCACTCTTGATGGATCTAATGATATTTCTGAGCAGGATATGTTGCAGGGGCCAGACGAGGACACGTCTGATTTAAATGTTCCTATTGCTATACGCAAATCGAAGAGGAGTTGTGCTACATATCCTTTATCAGCTTCTGTGTCATTTGAGCGACTATCTGGGGATTTCAGGAACTTTGTGGTTGCCTTGTCGGCTGTAGATATTCCACGGAATTATCAAGATGCTCTGCAGGATAGTAGATGGCGTCTAGCAATGGAGGAAGAAATGGCAGCACTTCAATCTAGGGAAACTCGGAGTCTAGTTCCTATACCTGCATATGTGAACCCGGTGAGCTGCAAGTGGATATTTACAGTAAAGCAAAATGCAGATGGAAGTATTGACAGATACAAGGCATGCCTTGTTGCACGTGGCTTTACACAGACATACGGGGTGGATTACCTTGATAGGTTCTCGCTAGTAGCCCGTCATTCTACCCTACGGATCTTGTTATCAGTCGCGGTTACTCGAGAGTGGCCGCTATATCAGTTGGATGTGAAGAACGTGTTCTTATATGGAGACCTACAAGAGGAAGTCGACATGCAACAGCTACCCAATTTTGTTGTTGAGGGGGAGTGTTCCAAGGTGTGCAGACTTCATAAGGCTATCTATGGCCTTAAGCAGAGCCCCAGAGCATGGTTTCATAAGCTCTCAGACCTCTTTGAAAAACAGGGATACAAACGCTCTAATGCTGATCATTCCTTGTTTGTGCAGAAGACTTCAAGAGGTATTATTGCAATTATGATTTACGTAGATGACATCTTGATTACAGGAGATGATGAGCAAGGCATAAAGCAGACGAAAGAGAAGCTGGGTAGCGAATTTGTCACTAAGGATCTTGGAGTCCTTAGATATTTTCTGGGGCTGGAATTTGCTAGAAATCTGTATGGATTAGTAATGTCGCAGAGAAAATATTGTACGGACTTGTTGAGTGAAACAAGTATGCTTGGGTGTCGGTCTGCTACAACACCAATGGACCCCAGCATGAAGCTATATGATGATGACACAGAGGAGGTGGACAGGAGAAGATACAGAGAACTGGTAAGCAAACTGTTGATACTTAGATACCTCAAATCATCTCCAGATGCAAGTTTGCTATTCAAGAAGGGCAAGGGGATTTCTATCTCAGCATGTGCGGATGCAGACTATGCAGGTTGTCCCAAGGACAGGAAGTCCACCTCGGGGTTTGCAGTCTACGTTGGAGATTCTCTAATCTCATGGAGGAGCAAGAAACAGACAGTGGTAGCCAGATCTAGTGTTGAATCTGAATATAGGGCTATGGCCCAGGCTAGCACAGAGATGATGTGGGTAAAGGTTGTGCTTACAGATATATGTATAGATGTACCACTTCCTATGAACTTAGAATGTGACAATCAGGCGGCCTTGTTCATTGCAAACAATCCAGCATTCCATGAGCGAACCAAGCACATTGAGGTTGACTGTCACTTCATACGTGACATGATTCAGAAGGGATTCATTGCTACATCTCATGTTACTTCAGCAAATCAAACTGCCGATATATTCACCAAGGCATTACTACGAGGCCCATTCCAGAAGTGTGCGTCCAAGCTGAGCATGATTGATATCTATGCTCCATCTTGAGGGGGAGTGTTAACATATATATTAGTTTCCTTTGTATCTCTCTGTTATTTTTATTTTCAGTTGTATGCTTTATGTAATTTACCCATACGCTACTCTCCTATATAAGAGAGCCTAGGGCTGATGGAATAAACAACTCTTCTATTTTTCCCAACATAGATCATTTGTGAAGACTATGATCCTTATATTGCACATATCGGTCATATCGAACATATAGCTGGTACTATTAGTTGTTGACCTATATATATTGAAAAGAAAGTTTATCCAAGATCTTAGATCACTAAATAACTTAGTAACTTACAAATATACCCTTAGATCACACATATCGGTCATCTATATATCGATCATTTCGAATATATCGATATTAACGTTGATTCTTGACTTATAGAATTTTTTTTGAAGAATTGACTTACAGATATTGGAAATGGATTTCATTCAAGTTCTTTACAACATGAAAAAACTTGCAATATACTCCAAGTTGAAGAACCATTGTATACACCCTCAAGTCGCACCATACCCCCGATTCGAAACAAAATATATATAAACCATTGTGTGTTTTAATACTAGGAGTAGCTAGATAAGTGTTTTAATACTAGGTGTAGCTAGATAAGTAGTGGAATCAATCTTGCATGAATAATATCATTGATATATAGAGATATTGGCGAAATATCGATGATATCGATCGATATCCGGGATTTTTGGTACTAAAACCAGTCATTTTTTACTGATATGATGTCGATATCCTGTAAAAGGATATATTGGGGGATTTCGATATCCCTTCTCTGTCGAAACCGATATATCGGCAACATATCGCCGATATATCACTGATGCGGCCTTCTATACTTAGAGAACCGCATGCCATCTAGGGTTCTTGGACAAAAGGTTCCTTTCTCGAATGTGTTTACCGAGAAGGACCTCCTCTCCCTTACTCCTAGGATTTTTGGGTGTATGATCTTTGTCCACAATTTTACTCCTAGTCGTGATCATGGGATCAAATTTCGCCGAAATTCGGCCGAATTTCGGTCGAATTTCGGTTTCGGTGGGTGACCGAAATTCGACCGAAATGGCCTATATCGGCCGATATTTGGGTGCCCTAGTTCAAAAACCGACCGAAATGACCGAAATTTCGGTCGAATTTCGACCGAAATTTTGTTTCGGTCAGTCACCGAAACGAAACCGACATCCGACATTTAAGGCCTTGGTCGTGATAAGCTCTCTCTCCAAGATATGTCAAATGTGTGTTCGTTGACCATTTCCATACCGAAAAAGGGTATAGATGTTTTGATCATGTTCGAAGGAAGTACTATGTGAGTGTCGATGTCACACTTTTTGAGTCTATTATGTATTTCCCTACTACAGGCGACAGGTTGTCTAGCTCAAATTCTGGTGAAGATGTTTTTGTTCCACCACCAACTTTACTTCACCACCTCCTCAGGTTGAGCCACGATCATTTCCTTCACCACCATTTCCATCCCGGACATAGTTTTTATCACGATTTTACATTAGCAGGCCCTTTGTTCGTTCGTGCATGTACCACATGGAACTTTACAGCATGAGTTGATAGTGATACCAGAGAACAGAGAGGCAGGTGATCTTGACAAGGCCTAGTCGTCCAGTAGTCGATCGGTCCTCTGTTCGTTATTGCTTATTGCCATATTTGATCCTTCTGCTCTTGTGTTTCAGGACATTCCCACGGGCAGGATGATTGGTTCTGGCCCTGAGCAAGGAGGTCTCTACAAACTGGAGTCTGGTGCAATCCCTGTATGATGGTGGCTCTTCTCTTCGCACTAGGTTTGTTTCTCCCTACATATGGCATCTTCGATTCGGCCATCTTCCTCTGCAAAAGTTATGTCACGTTCTTCCACACATTTCTCCCCGCTCTACCTTTCAGTGCGAGGTGTGGGAGCTTGGGAAGCGTCATCGATCCACTTACCAGAGTCGTCAGGGCCAAAGTAGTCATAGCCGGTTTGAGTTAATTCGTTTTGATATTTGGGGTCCAAGTCCCGGATCATCAGGGACACATGTTTTATCTTGTTGCAGTTGATGAGTTTCAAAGTTGTCTTCAAGCTTGTAAAAGTCAGCCAACTAGGCCGATTAGTCGGCCCGACTAATCGAGTCGAGGGGTGGCCGACTCAACTAGGCCTAATCGGCCATTAGTTGGTTAGCCTGACTAGTCGGGCCGACTAGTCAGCCTAGTCAACCGACTAATCGGTCGACTTTTACATCAAGGTTTTATATTTTTTTAGTTTTTTGTTATTTTAAAAGCAAACTTATTCTAATATGCTTCATGTTATATTTAAAGTCAATTATTTCTTTTGTTTCATTATGAATGTATAGAAAATGTAGAAATCTATCAAGCTTGCAAAAGTCGGCCGACTAGTCGAGTCGGGGGGTAGCCGACTCGACTAGGCCTCGTCGGCCCTTAGTCGGTCCACCCGACTAGTCGGGCCGACTAATCGGTCGACTTTTACAACAACTTTTTTTTGTTTTTCACTTTTTTTAAAGCAAACATGTTCTAATATGCTTAATGTTATATTTAAAGTCAATTACTTCTTTTGTTTCATCATGATGTCATATAAAATGTACAAATATATGTATATATATACGAATATATGTATAAAAACTAATTTATATATTTAAAATAATTAAAAAAATTCAAAATCGACTAATGACCGACTAATTCCGACTAGTCGCCCGATTGCCGACTAATCCTTAGTAGGTGACCCCGCCGACCGAGTACCGACTACCGCTTTCTGCAACCTTGAAATCTATGTTGATATATAAGCAAACTTATTCAAATAGGCAATAATGTTATATTTAAAGTCAATTACTTCTTTTGTTTTATTATGAAAGTATAGAAAATGTACAAATCAATGTATAAAAATGATTTATATATTTAAAATAATTAAAAAATTCAAAATCGACTAATGGCCGACTAAATCTTATTAGTAGCCTGACTACCGATTAATCCTTAGTCAGTGACCCTGCAGACCAAGTACCGACTACCGCTTTCTGCAATCTTGGTTGTCTTGAGTTTTTCTTCTTAAGAACAAGTCTGATGGTGGTCATGTTATTTGGTCTTTCATTAATGAAATAAGGAACATTTTTCTGCAAAAGTCAATTTTATATGTTCAGATAATGCTCTTGAATTCTGCAGTACTCAGCTTTCCCAAGTCCTTAAGTCCCTTGGTATTGTACATCAGACATCTTCTGCGTATACTTCCCAACAGAATAGGATGGTTGAACGAAAACATCGCCATCTTTTGGATGTTACGAGGACTCTTTTGATTCAAAGCTATGCTCCTCAATCGTACTGGGGGATGCAGTTCTAACTGCTTGTTACGTGGTAAATTGTATGCCCTCTTCTGTTCTGGGAGAGAAGATCATATTCTTGATTGTGTTTTCCAAGACGGATCTTTTCTCTCTTACGTCTCGTGTTTTCGATTATCCGGCTTTTGTTCATCAGATGTCTCCTGGTCTTGATAAGCTCTCACAGAACTGTCAAATGTGTGTTTGTTGGGTATTCCAAGACCCAAAAGGGATACCATTGCTTCGACATTGTTCGACGAAGGTACTATGTTAGTGTTGATGTCACCTTCTTTGAGTCCATTATGTATTTTACTCCTACAGGTGACAAGCTTGTCTCCTTAGAAGATGGAGAAGAGGTCAATATGCCTCTACCTCCGTTCTCCACTACATCATCATCGTCACCACCACCACCTTCACCGCCACCACCACCTCCGCAGCAGCCTACTTTCTTTCCAAAAGTTTACCCAACATCGTCCCTGTGCTCATGTGCCTCATCCAACATCCAACATGTCCAATGTATGTTCTGAGTATATGAGTTCTTCTAATGGCACTGGTAATTTGCATGTGAAGCTTGAGATGCAAGATGTCGTGGATGATACACTTTCTGCGAGTACTGAGGATCTAGATGTTCCTATTGCTCTACGGAGGCAGAGGCGGGCATGTACTATGCATCCTCTAGCGTCTCATGTTTCCCTGGAGCATCTGTCCGAGGATTTTCAGAGGTTTGTTGCGGGACTCTCTGTCGTGGAAATACCACGGTCCTATCATGAGGCATTGCAGAGTAGTCTGTGGCGTCTGTTCATGGAAGAGGAGATGGCAGCTTTACAGTCTCGTGGTACATGGAATGTTATACATGCTCCTTCGGGTGCTTCTGTAATTGGCAGCAAGTGGGTGTTTACTGTAAAACACCAAGCTGATGGGACTGTGGACAGAAATAAGGACAGAGTGGTTGCTTGTGGTTCACCCAAACTTATGGAATAGCTTATCAAGATATTTTTCTCCCATTGCGTGCCACCCCACGTTGTGGATTCTTATTACAGTTGTTGTGGTACGTGATTGATCTCTTTTACAATTAGATGTCATGGATACATTCTTGTATGGAGGTCTGCAAAAGGAAGTTTACATGCAGCAGCCACCATGGTTTGTTGCTGAGTGGGAGTCCAGTATGGTGTACCAACTACACAAGGCCATATATGGCCTTAAGCAGAGTTCGATGGCTTGGTTTCAGAAGCTCTCAGAGTTGATTGAACAGAATGTCTTTGTCAGATCTACTGTAGATCATTCTCTTTTTGTTAAGAGAACTCAAAGAGGTATTGTTGTTGTTCTGGTATATGTTGATGATATCATTGTTACTGGCAGCGATGAACAGGGTATTCAGGCAGCTAAGGATTTCTGTGGACGACAGTTTGTACCAAAGACTTTGATAAGCTACGTTACTTTCTTGATTTGGAGTTTATACATGTAGAGATATTTATGTATTTCCACATTCTATATGTATCTTTTGCTTATTTTTATTTATATGTTCCACCTTATGTAATTTACCCATAGGCCTCTCCTCTATATAAGAGAGCCTAGGGTTCTCAGAAATAAAGAACTCTCTTATTTTTCTTCTAACATGGTATCAGAGCGGCGGTCCTAGATCGGAGCTCGTAAACCCTAACCCTAAACCTAGGGCCCCCACCAGCCAGCCCCTCCCTCCTCTCTCCCGATGCCGCCACCAGCAGGCCGAGTCACCGCCTGCACAGCCGCCCCCAAGCCCGCCTGCGTCGCCCGGCCCGCCTGCGCCGCCCCCGGGTCCCGCCTGCACCGCCTGGGTCCAGCTTGTGTCGCTGCCCAAGCCTCCGTTGATCCTCGGTGGCCTCCTACTGATTCTCGCGGGTCCCCAAAAGCCTGCCTAGGTCGTCGGCCTCAAGTGTCGTCAGTCCCCTCCGTCGTTCTCCTTCTTCTTCACGCAACTCGAGTGATGGATTTGATTGCATAGGTCTACATATGCAATCAAATCCCCATATGTCATTGTAGACACATCTATATTAGTCTACATACCTATGATCTTCATTCGGCATCATGTCAGAAAACAAAGTCGACGTACCCGCCACAGGTGCCTTCAGAGGTCCGGCACCGATTGTCAAGATGGACGGGACGAAATATGAACTCTGGGCTATGCAGTTCATGAATCTCATGAAGTCTAACGGTAAGAAACATATCCTTACCAAAGATGAGCCGATGGAGAAAACAGGGATTCACGCCTCATGGGAGGCCGACGACGCGTATGCCAAAGTCTGGCTGTCTGGGACGTTGACGATAGAGATCTCCAACGACGTACTGCATCAGCCCATGGCGAAGGCAATGTGGGATATTCTGGCGGCGACATATTCGCAGGCGCGGAATGAGACAAAGATAATACAATTGCAGCATGATATTTTTACAGTCAAACAGAATGGACGTCCTCTCCACTCATTGTACACATCCATGCGAGGAATGTTTAAGACGCTCCATAGCTTCATGCCTTTGACGGCCACCCCTGAGCAGCAAAAGACATACAGGAATGCTACCATGGTGGGTGTATTCCTGGCTACACTTGATCCAGAGTACGATGCTGCCCGCTCTCAGATTCTAGCTGACGCCACTATTCCTCCTATGGAGGAAGCTTTCCGCCGACTTAGTCGAATCACTATCCAGAGCTCTACTACTAGCCAGACACCTTCGGCGATGGCTGCCTCCAGAGAAAGAGGTGGCTCCTCTACTTTTCGTGGACGTGGTCCTCGTGGTCGTAGGGTCGGATCTGTCAGTCCTGCACTTATTGTCACCGTCCTGGCCACTCCGAGGATACATGCTATTCTAAGCATAGTTTTCCAGCATCGACTCGAGTAGCAGAACAAGTTGAGTCTCCTGCACCTTCTTCTTTGGACCAACGATTCGATGACCGCATTGCCAGACTGAGGAACATCATGCCTCCTGACACAGCTCCAAGAGGCCATTCAGATGTGGCAGCCTCTGCTTCTGCCAGTACATCCGCTACAGCTAGTACCTCAGGAAGTTCTTATGCCCTCACCTCTTGTGATGGATCTATGATTACAAAATGGATTATGGACTAATGAGCGACACATCACCTATGTGGGGACAAAGAGCAGCTTACTACATATAGTCAGGTTCAAGGTTCAGAAAGTCGGTATGCGGTATTCGTTCAATTAGGCAATCTTGAGCGAGTAAGTGGATAAGCGGAAGTATATGCGGATTAAGCGGTTTGTATTATTTTAATTAAAATAATTAATAATATAGTAATAAATTCAAATATTAGAATTTTGTGTTTAAAAAAACAACATAGATGACGTGCAAAGTATAGACATTTTAATACAATATGAGTTTATGTAAAGCATTTCGAAAATCAGCTACGTATATGAAATAACAAGTCACATATTGTACATATTCCAGTAATATCAAATCATATTGATTGACCTTTGCTATGAGCTACCATGTGAAATCATTTACTTGCTAGAACATGTGTACAAGCTTGATTTATCCTATGAAAAAGATGCGGTTCAAAAACCAATGCCTTGGTTGTATATGTTTATAATTCAAATTCAAATATTCAATTTCAGCACAATTGATCTCAAATCACATTAAAATTTAAAAATCAAATCAGAGACTTCAGGATATATTTCAATACATGCATAAAATACATGAATCACTTAGTTAATTTTCAAGGCAATAATCTCAAACTAAAAACGTGATATGTATAATTTGTATATTATCGGCACAACCAGAAAGACTAAATATTTGATTACACTAAGTTCTTAAAATATATGTGATTCAAATGATTAACTAGTATGCCCCCTTTGTTATTTTCCTCCACTATTCCATAAACAAAATTCACCTTATTGTTTAAACCATAAAAGAAAGAAGGATAAATCAAACAATTCATTCAAAAGATAATAAAAATTATTAGTTATCAGTTCACAGTTTTGCTCTAATACATATGCGGGCGCATACGCAACCGCATATGCCGATTACTCGGTCGCATATGCTTCACCGCATATGGAGCGACTATGGCCTACTCGCTGCGCTTTACCCCCCGCCTCCGCATATGCGGCCGCATATGCGGCCGCCCGAACCGACTTTTTGAACACTGGTCAGGTTTCTTCAGGGCGGGCTGTGGTGATAGCCGATGGGACTCATTCCACGATTACAGGACAGGGGGAGATTAGTTTAATGCCTTCCATGCGATTGCAGAATGTGTTATATGCTCCTGATTTCCCTATGAATTTACTGTCCATTAGTCAGATTACGAAGGATTTGAACTGTCGAGCTATTTTTGACCCATTGTCTCTTCTTTTTCCGGACATACTTACGGGCAAAGTGATTGGTTGTGGCCGTGAGCAGAATGGCCTTTATCGTTTGGTCCGTACTCCCTATGTTGGCGCATCACTCCATTGTCCAGGATCAGTTTCTCCATATACATGGCATCTCCGTTTTGGTCACCTACCTCTTCAGAAGATGTGTCGTATTTTGCCACAGATTTCTCCGGGATTGTCCTTCCAGTGCGAAGTGTGTCAGTTGGGAAAGCATCATGGGTCCACTTTCCCGGGTCGTCAGAGTTGGAGCAGTAGCTCTCTTTTTGAATTAGTCCACATTAATATTTGGGGCCTCGTCGTGTTCCTGATCACCAGGGACACAGGTTTTATCTTGTTGCAGTAGATGATTTTTCTCGCTTGTCTTGGGTATTTTTATTGAAGAATAAATCAGAAGCAGGAGATGTGATTAAAATGTTTATCAAGGAAGTTCAAAATATTTTCTCTTCTTCTGTGAAAATTGTGCGGTCTGACAATGTATTGGAGTTTTGTACTCGTGCACTTTCATTGGTCTTTTCCTCTCGTGGTATAATTCATCAAACGTCATGTGCTTATACTTCACAAAAAAAAATGGTGTTGCAGAGAGGAAACATCGTCATTTACTGGATATCACTCGGACCCTACTTATTCAGAGTCGTGCTCCGCATTCGTTTTGGGATGATGCAGTTCTTACGGCTTGTTATCTAGTAAAACGTATGCCATCGTCTGTCTTGGGTGAGAAGACCCCTTTCTCTATAGCATTTCCTGAGAAGGAGTTGTTCTCTCTTATGCCCCATGTGTTTGGCTCTGTTGTGTTTGTCCACCAGTTGGCTCCAGGTCTTGACAAGCTCTCTCCCAGGGCTGTCAAATGTGTGTTTGTGGGGTACTCCAGGACTCAGAAGGGACATCTTTGCTTTGATCCGTTACGTGAGAAATACTTTGTTAGCGCCGATGTCACATTCTTTGAATCTGTGATGTTTTTCTCTCCTACAGGTGACAGGATGACTACTTCCGAAGCTGATACTGAGATCTACATGTCACCTCCTCCTACGAGTCAATTATCTCCTGTACTAGTCATACCACCACCACCACCCCAACCACCTCCACCACTTCCATCTACACAGATGCTTCCACAATTACCAAAATTCTATACTCGCCGACCCCCTTCTGCTCATGGTCATCATCCGTCATCTAGCATGCCCCAAGTTTGTTCTGATAACATGATTTCTACTAATGGGTCTGGAGATGTTTCTATACAGGGATCAGTGCAGGATGAGGTTCTTGAGAACTTGGATGTACCCATTGCCATTAGAAAGCAGAGGCGTACTTGTGCATCCTACCCGCTTGCTTCTCAGGTTTCCTTTCATTGTCTTACAGGCGATTTCTAGAGATTTGCAATTGCTCTATCTGCCGTGGAAATTCCACGGACTTACCAGGATGCATTGAGAGATAGCAGATGGCGTCTTGCTATGGAAGAGGAAATGGCTGCTTTGCAATCTCGTGGCACCTGGAGTCTAGTTTCTCCTCCTCCTGAAGCGTCTGTTGTCAGTTGCAAATGGGTGTTTACTGTTAAACACCATGCAGATGGGAGCCTTGATCGTTACAAAGAAAGGTTGGTGGCACGTGGTTTTACGCAGACCTATGGAGTTGATTACATGGACACGTTTTCTCTGCTTGCTCGACACTCCACTTTGCGTGTTCTCCTTTCAGTTGTTGTGGTAGGTGACTGACCCTTATTTCAACTTGATGTTAAAAATGCATTTTTGTATGGAGGTCTGCAGGAGGAGGTCTATATGCAGCAGCCTCCAGGGTTTGTTGTTGAGGGGGAGTGTCAACAGGTCTATAGACTCCATAAGACAATATATGGCCTTAAACAGAGTCCGAGGGCACGGTTCCAAAAGCTTTCAGATCTGATTGAACGACAGGGGTTCAAGAGGTCAAACGCATATCATTCTTTATTCGTGCAGAGAACACCTAGAGGTACAGTTGCTATCATGGTTTATGTTGATGATATAGTTGTTACGGGAGATGATGAGCAGGGAATCAAGATGGCAAACGAATTTCTGGGCAGTCAATTTGTGACTAAGGACATGGGTACCCTAAGGTATTTCTTAGGGTTGGAATTTGCTAGAAATGCACAAGGTCTTGTGATGACCCAAAGAAAGTATGTTACAGACATGCTTGCAGAGACAGACATGATTGGGTGCCAACCTTCTACTACTCCTATGGATCCTAGCATGAAGCTATATGCTGATGATACAGATGAAGTCGATAAGAGAAGATACAGAGAATGGTGGGAAAACTCCTTTATGTTACAATCACCAGACCGGATATCGCCTTTGCAGTGAATCGAGTGAGTCAGTTCATGGAGCAGCCTCGACAAGTACATATGGATGCTATATACATGATATTGAGATATCTAAAATCGTCTCTAAGCGCAGGACTACTTTTCAAGAAAGGAGAAACTCTCTCTGTATCCGCATAAGACGATGCAGACTATGCAGGTTGTCCTAACGATAGAAAATCGACTTCGGGATTTGCAATGTTCGTTGGCAGTTCTCTCGTTTCTTGGAAAAGCAAGAAACAAACAGTCGTAGCGAGGTCAAGTGTTGAATCTGAATACAGGGTTATGGCGCAAGCAAGTACAGAAATGATGTGGGTTCGAGCAGTATTAACTGATTTGCATGTAGAGGTTACTCTACCCATGGAGTTACATTGTGATAAGCAGGCTGCTTTGTTCATTGCAAACAACCCTGCGTTGCATGAGAGAACAAAACATATTGAGGTAGATTGTCATTACACCAGAGATATGATTCATAAGGGCTTGATTTCAACTTCTCATGTTAGTTCTGGAGAGCAAACAGCAGATATTTTTACCAAGCCATTACTCAGATGATCATTCCAAAAGTGTTTGTCCAAGCTAAGCATGATTGATATCTATGCTCCATCTTGAGGGGGAGTGTAGAGATATTTATGTATTTCTACATTCTATATGTATCTTTTGCTTATTTCTATTTCTATGTTCCACCTTATGTAATTTACCCATAGGCCTCTCCTCTATATAAGAGAGCCTAGGGTTCTCAGAAATAAACAACTCTCTTATTTTTCTTCTAACAATACGCAATCAGCAGAGTATGGTTATGACACAAAGGAAGTACGTTACTAATCTTCTGGCTGAGACATGCATGACAGGATGCAGACATGTCACTACACCAATGGATCCAATTGCTAGACTCTATGATGATGACTCTGAGGATGTGCATAAGAGACGGTACAGAGAGCTTGTAGGAAAGTTGCTATATGTTACTATTATCATGTCTAACATATCATTTGTTGTGAGCAGAGTCAGACAGTTTATGGAGCAATCCAAACAGGTTCATGTGGATGCAGTTTGCATGATCTTGAGATATCTAAAATCTTCTCCAGGTGCAGGTCTTCTTTTCAGAAGAGATACATCTATATCAGTTATTGGATGTGTAAATGCGGACTATGTTGGGTGTCCCAAAGACAGGATGTCCATTTCAGGCTTCAATGTGTCCGTTGGTAGCTCATTCGTTTCATGGAAGAGTAAGAAACAGACAGTTGTTGCTTGATCCAGCGTCGAATTAGAATATAGGTCTATGGCCCAAGGAAGCACGGAAACGATGTGGGTCAAGCTCGTCCTGATTGACCTAACTATTGAGGTGCCTCTTCCGATGAACCTCAAATGTGATAATCAAGTAGCTCTGTTCATAGCTAATAATCATGCCTTCCATGAACAAAGCACGTCGAAGTGGATTGTCATTATACCCGTGATTTGATCCAAAATGAGCATATATCCACCTCCTATGTTGCATAAGGCGATCAGATTGCAGACATGAGGGGCCCTTTTCACAGGTGTTGTTCCAAGCTGAGCATGATAGATATATATGCTCCAGCTTGAGGGGGGTGTTGAAATAATTGTATCCCTTTGTCTTTATTTATATTTGTCTATTTCTCCAGTCTTGTTTATGTAATTTCTCCCTAGAGCTTTTCTCCTAATATAAGAGAGCTCCAGGGTTATATGGAATACAACTTTTTGTTTCACAGCTTTCCATAAGTGTGCTCTCCTCAACTATTGATGAGGCGATTTGGGACATTACAAGTATGGGAGGTCATTTTCAGGTTGAATGCATACGGTTACCTAGGTTCGGATGGCTTCCCAGTTTTCTTCTACAAGAAATTCTAGGATTTGATTAAGGTGGAGGTAATGGAGGTTGTAGCGGAGTTTGATGAGGAAAATTCAGGTTCGATCGACCCAACCATTCCTTTATTTTTCTTCTCTCAAAGAAGGATGTGCCAACAAAAATTGAGGACCACATGCTCGATGCCATATCCAATACAATCAATCTCATTGTAGCTAAGGTGTTGACTAATCTACTGAGAGGGATACTGAACAAGATCATCTCACCTGCACAGAGCATCTTCTTACATGGTCGGCAGCTTATGGATAGTACTGTCTTAGCTTCAGAGATTGTGACAGATTGATGCATAAGGAAAGTTGAGGATATTTTGTGGAATGTGAACTTCTCGAAGGCCTACGATCGTTGGGACTGGAAATTCATATGTGCATCTTTGCACAGGAGGGGATTCCCCAGTAGATGGCTTTGTGGATGAAGAGGTGTGTCACAACCACGTCTTATGCAATGCTTGTGAATGGGCAGCTGAAAGGTAGTTTGTTCGAGTCTTAGCAGGGTTTTCGTCAAGGATGCCTGATGGCACCATTACTTGTGGCGGATGTCCAGACAATCATGGTCGATCGAACGATCGCGGGGGGGGGGGGGGGGGGGGGGGAGGGGGAGGGTCCGCAGTGGTTTCTCAAGGGATGGTATTTCTATAGCCATCCTCCAATACGCATATGATACAATAGTTTTTTGCAAAGGGTGTCTCTGAGAGTTGCGGAGGTTTTCAGCAGTTCTGGACATTTTTGGTGATGTGTAAGGGTTGAGATTGAACATGGACAAGTCAGAGTTCATCCCTTTTGGCCTGCGGGATATGGAGATTGACTCGTGCGCGACTTGGTTGAGATCCCCATGCGGGATCTTGCCACTATGTTACCTTGGTATACGTTTGATCGTTTGTCAGATGTGTGGTGCTAACTGGTTGCCGGTGATTGAGTAGTTGTAACGGATGTTGGCCGAGTGAACGTCTGTCTGCTTGTCCAGGGGTGGAAATCCGGAGTTTCTATGCTCGGTGTTGTCAGTGACTCCTATCGTCTTCGTATCTTCTGCATCGGTGCATGTATGTGTGAGGAAGAGATTAGAGGCCATCATGAGGTGCTTTTTATGGTCATCGTCAAGGTTGGTAAGTGGCTTCCATCTGTTGGAATGGAAGTCGATGGCGTGCCTAAATAAGGAAGGGGGTCTTTGAGTGAGGAGTTTGGAGGAGATGAACAGTGCCTTTCTTGGTCGATGGGTCACACATATTTGGGGAGACTGTGACAGTATAGCACGCAACCATATATGGAATTTTTATGGGCCAAGACTTGCGCTCCCTGCCTAAGGTGATATGGAGGTAACACCCTCATACTTTTGGAGGGGCATCTATAGCTTGGCATGGGAGATACGCAAGTTTCTTAAGCCGGTGCTTGGGGATGGCACGGGCTTCCATTTCTAGACTAACAATTGGAGTCAGGGCAGAATCTTGGCTGCAAGGTTCCCAAGGCTAATAGTGATGGCAGAGAAAGCCGAGATATGGGATGGGCACTCTTATTTTCCCCATTTTAGGTCTAATCTGTCAGACCAACATACGGAGGACCTTATGGCTTTGCTTATGGTGCTCGATGGGGTGGATGGCCCCACGGACGGACGAGACTGCTAGATTTGGCGAGATGGCTTGTTTTCGGTTAGGAAAACCTACAAGGCAAGGACGGCTCCAACAGTCCTTTACCCTGGAGGGTGTAAGGAGGACTGTACGTGATTATGGAAGTGGAAGATCCATGCTCGCGTAAAGGTCTTCATGTAGATCTTCAAGAGGGGAAAGTCGTTTACGAAGGCCCCAAATTGGCACATTTCATTCAGGGGACGGACTCGTTTTGCCACAGGTGCTTGGAGGTTGTGGAGGATGCCGACCACTTATTCTTCACTTGTGATAGCTCGACTGAGGTTTGGAACCAAGTCGGACATCAAGCGGTGGGTATTGGCAGTGTTTCTAGCTTTGGGGACTCAATTGAAGCGAATTGGAGTGGCACAGAGGAGAGGTGGAGGTGTGTGGCAGTCATTTTGGCATTATGGCTTTGATCGAAATGGGGTGGTTTTATGCCATGAACGGCTTTACACCAAGAACGTTGTGGCACATGCTAGTGCGATGGCAGAAAGTTGGATCATGTAAAATTTATCTTTTTTCTTGGCCTCCATAGGCGTGTAGTAATTTCTCGGTGATAAATGGTGAAGTTTTTGGGCATATACCTATACGGTGCAAGCCCTTTTCCCTTTCAAAAAAAATAAAAAAATAGCACCCCTGCTAGTTTAAGCCTCAAAGAATATCGTTTTCCTAGACAAAATCCAAAGTCATGTGTCTTAAGTTCATAATAAATTTGTCGGACCTTGACCCCATGTGGCAAGAAATTAAGACACTAACAACGCTAATTTGTTGATATATAAACACTTCCGTTTATTATTTAGTACACCCCCAGCATAAAGCTCAAAGATACATCCACAACAACCCTAATCAAAAATTCATGGTGCCGATTCCATCTGATGCAAGAGCGTTGCAGATATAAAAATACAGCAATGCGCGTACATCTTCTGAGTTATTGAGGTTTGATGAAATTCCAGAAACACAACAACACCCGAAACAGTATGAAAACTGCTTTAGATAGAACAGGAGTGTCCAGATTTTGCAACGACACCTCTCAAACGCGGTTGTGCAAAAAGAAATCAATAAGATTGGGTAGATAAATAAGCATCGAATAGTGATGCAAGGATAGGAATCCAAATGGCTGAGCATAAGTGCAGGCTGACCTTGGGAGTCTACGCACGCGTAAGGGAGCCTGATTAATTTCCGGAAGAAGTGACAGCGACGAGGATGTGAGAAGGGCATTACCTCCGGGGTTGTCCGAAGGATGCGAAGGACGGAGCCGTCAGGGGTGGTGACTGGTTGTTATGCGGGCAGTGAAGAGTGAGCGGCGGTGGTGGAGCTGCGGGGGTGACGGTGAAGACCTAAACCGCGAAGCCCTCCCAGTTTGGGTGGCGGGACGGAAATAATAAATTGAGAGTTAAAGTTTCATATTTCTCAAAGAAAACATGTTCCCTCAGGCTCAGCAGGGCCCGAATGGGTTCGTGCCGGTCCACGGGTCATGGTTTAAGGAACACGCAGGCCCGTGAGCCGATGTTAAATAATTTTGTTTATTTTTAATACGATTTTTTTTCAGTTGAGTTGTGTCCCTCTAAGATATTGCAATATCAAATATGTCCTTCTTTTTTTTTGAAATATCAATTGTTCCTCTAATTTCTTGCAAAATTTACAGTTTTGTCCTTTTGTAATATCAATTATGCCCCTACTTTACCTTAACAGAAGGGCAAAACTGTGAATTTTACAAGAAGATAGGGACAACTGATATTATAAAAAAGGGAGGGCATAACTGAAATTGTAATATCTCATAGAGGCATAACTGATAAAAACTCTTTTTAATATTGTATGTAGAGATAAATAATTCTTTGAACATCATTTAAACTTTTTAAAAGTTTTATATATGTTAATTGAAATGTAAATTACTAAATAATACCTTTAATGTGTCATTTAATTTTGTAATATGTATTTCATTGTAAGGGGGGAGATAAATAAAATAAGATATATATGTTAATTGAAATGTAAGTTACTAAATAATACCTTTAATGTGTCATTTAATTTTGTAATATGTATTTCATTGTAAGGGGGAAGATAAATAAAATAAGATACATCGCATCTTAAAGTAACATGAAGGAAGATTCATCACATTGAAAGATGCGGCTCAAATAGGGACAACCAAATAATACCTTTAATGTGTCATTTAATTTTGTAATATGTATTTCATTGTAAGGGGGGAGATAAATAAAATAAGATATATATGTTAATTGAAATGTAAGTTACTAAATAATACCTTTAATGTGTCATTTAATTTTGTAATATGTATTTCATTGTAAGGGGGAAGATAAATAAAATAAGATACATCGCATCTTAAAGTAACATGAAGGAAGATTCATCACATTGAAAGATGCGGCTCAAATAGGGACAACCAAATAATACCTTTAATGTGTCATTTAATTTTGTAATATGTATTTCATTGTAAGGGGGGAGATAAATAAAATAAGATATATATGTTAATTGAAATGTAAGTTACTAAATAATACCTTTAATGTGTCATTTAATTTTGTAATATGTATTTCATTGTAAGGGAGAAGATAAATAAAATAAGATACATCGCATCTTAAAGTAACATGAAGGAAGATTCATCACATTGAAAGATGCAGCTCAAATAGGGACAACCAAATAATACCTTTAACGTGTCATTTAATTTTGTAATATGTATTTCATTGTAAGGGGGGAGATAAATAAAATAAGATATATATGTTAATTGAAATGTAAGTTACTAAATAATACCTTTAATGTGTCATTTAATTTTGTAATATGTATTTCATTGTAAGGGGGAAGATAAATAAAATAAGATACATCGCATCTTAAAGTAACATGAAGGAAGATTCATCACATTGAAAGATGCGGCTCAAATAGGGACAACCAAATAATACCTTTAATGTGTCATTTAATTTTGTAATATGTATTTCATTGTAAGGGGGGAGATAAATAAAATAAGATATATATGTTAATTGAAATGTAAGTTACTAAATAATACCTTTAATGTGTCATTTAATTTTGTAATATGTATTTCATTGTAAGGGGGAAGATAAATAAAATAAGATACATCGCATCTTAAAGTAACATGAAGGAAGATTCATCACATTGAAAGATGCGGCTCAAATAGGGACAACCAAATAATACCTTTAATGTGTCATTTAATTTTGTAATATGTATTTCATTGTAAGGGGGGAGATAAATAAAATAAGATATATATGTTAATTGAAATGTAAGTTACTAAATAATACCTTTAATGTGTCATTTAATTTTGTAATATGTATTTCATTGTAAGGGGGAAGATAAATAAAATAAGATACATCGCATCTTAAAGTAACATGAAGGAAGATTCATCACATTGAAAGATGCGGCTCAAATAGGGACAACCAAATAATACCTTTAATGTGTCATTTAATTTTGTAATATGTATTTCATTGTAAGGGGGGAGATAAATAAAATAAGATATATATGTTAATTGAAATGTAAGTTACTAAATAATACCTTTAATGTGTCATTTAATTTTGTAATATATATTTCATTGTAAGGGGGAAGATAAATAAAATAAGATACATCGCATCTTAAAGTAACATGAAGGAAGATTCATCACATTAAAAGATGCGGCTCAAATAGGGACAACCAAATAATACCTTTAATGTGTCATTTAATTTTGTAATATGTATTTCATTGTAAGGGGGGAGATAAATAAAATAAGATATATATGTTAATTGAAATGTAAGTTACTAAATAATACCTTTAATGTGTCATTTAATTTTGTAATATGTATTTCATTGTAAGGGGGAAGATAAATAAAATAAGATACATCGCATCTTAAAGTAACATGAAGGAAGATTCATCACATTGAAAGATGCGGCTCAAATAGGGACAACCAAATAATACCTTTAATGTGTCATTTAATTTTGTAATATGTATTCCATTGTAAGGGGGGAGATAAATAAAATAAGATATATATGTTAATTGAAATGTAAGTTACTAAATAATACCTTTAATGCGTCATTTAATTTTGTAATATGTATTTCATTGTAAGGGGGAAGATAAATAAAATAAGATACATCGCATCTTAAAGTAACATGAAGGAAGATTCATCACATTGAAAGATGCGGCTCAAATAGGGACAACCAAATAATACCTTTAATGTGTCATTTAATTTTGTAATATGTATTTCATTGTAAGGGGGGAGATAAATAAAATAAGATATATATGTTAATTGAAATGTAAGTTACTAAATAATACCTTTAATGTGTCATTTAATTTTGTAATATGTATTTCATTGTAAGGGGGAAGATAAATAAAATAAGATACATCGCATCTTAAAGTAACATGAAGGAAGATTCATCACATTGAAAGATGCGGCTCAAATAGGGACAACCAAATAATACCTTTAATGTGTCATTTAATTTTGTAATATGTATTTCATTGTAAGGGGGGAGATAAATAAAATAAGATATATATGTTAATTGAAATGTAAGTTACTAAATAATACCTTTAATGTGTCATTTAATTTTGTAATATGTATTTCATTGTAAGGGGGAAGATAAATAAAATAAGATACATCGCATCTTAAAGTAACATGAAGGAAGATTCATCACATTGAAAGATGCGGCTCAAATAGGGACAACCAAATAATACCTTTAATGTGTCATTTAATTTTGTAATATGTATTTCATTGTAAGGGGGGAGATAAATAAAATAAGATATATATGTTAATTGAAATGTAAGTTACTAAATAATACCTTTAATGTGTCATTTAATTTTGTAATATGTATTTCATTGTAAGGGGGAAGATAAATAAAATAAGATACATCGCATCTTAAAGTAACATGAAGGAAGATTCATCACATTGAAAGATGCAGCTCAAATAGGGACAACCAAATAATACCTTTAATGTGTCATTTAATTTTGTAATATGTATTTCATTGTAAGGGGGGAGATAAATAAAATAAGATATATATGTTAATTGAAATGTAAGTTACTAAATAATACCTTTAATGTGTCATTTAATTTTGTAATATGTATTTCATTGTAAGGGGGAAGATAAATAAAATAAGATACATCGCATCTTAAAGTAACATGAAGGAAGATTCATCACATTGAAAGATGCGGCTCAAATAGGGACAACCAAATAATACCTTTAATGTGTCATTTAATTTTGTAATATGTATTTCATTGTAAGGGGGGAGATAAATAAAATAAGATATATATGTTAATTGAAATGTAAGTTACTAAATAATACCTTTAATGTGTCATTTAATTTTGTAATATGTATTTCATTGTAAGGGGGAAGATAAATAAAATAAGATACATCGCATCTTAAAGTAACATGAAGGAAGATTCATCACATTGAAAGATGCGGCTCAAATAGGGACAACCAAATAATACCTTTAATGTGTCATTTAATTTTGTAATATGTATTCCATTGTAAGGGGGGAGATAAATAAAATAAGATATATATGTTAATTGAAATGTAAGTTACTAAATAATACCTTTAATGCGTCATTTAATTTTGTAATATGTATTTCATTGTAAGGGGGAAGATAAATAAAATAAGATACATCGCATCTTAAAGTAACATGAAGGAAGATTCATCACATTGAAAGATGCGGCTCAAATAGGGACAACCAAATAATACCTTTAATGTGTCATTTAATTTTGTAATATGTATTTCATTGTAAGGGGGGAGATAAATAAAATAAGATATATATGTTAATTGAAATGTAAGTTACTAAATAATACCTTTAATGTGTCATTTAATTTTGTAATATGTATTTCATTGTAAGGGGGAAGATAAATAAAATAAGATACATCGCATCTTAAAGTAACATGAAGGAAGATTCATCACATTAAAAGATGCGGCTCAAATAGGGACAACCAAATAATACCTTTAATGTGTCATTTAATTTTGTAATATGTATTTCATTGTAAGGGGGGAGATAAATAAAATAAGATATATATGTTAATTGAAATGTAAGTTACTAAATAATACCTTTAATGTGTCATTTAATTTTGTAATATGTATTTCATTGTAAGGGGGAAGATAAATAAAATAAGATACATCGCATCTTAAAGTAACATGAAGGAAGATTCATCACATTGAAAGATGCGGCTCAAATAGGGACAACCAAATAATACCTTTAATGTGTCATTTAATTTTGTAATATGTATTCCATTGTAAGGGGGGAGATAAATAAAATAAGATATATATGTTAATTGAAATGTAAGTTACTAAATAATACCTTTAATGCGTCATTTAATTTTGTAATATGTATTTCATTGTAAGGGGGAAGATAAATAAAATAAGATACATCGCATCTTAAAGTAACATGAAGGAAGATTCATCACATTGAAAGATGCGGCTCAAATAGGGACAACCAAATAATACCTTTAATGTGTCATTTAATTTTGTAATATGTATTTCATTGTAAGGGGGGAGATAAATAAAATAAGATATATATGTTAATTGAAATGTAAGTTACTAAATAATACCTTTAATGTGTCATTTAATTTTGTAATATGTATTTCATTGTAAGGGGGAAGATAAATAAAATAAGATACATCGCATCTTAAAGTAACATGAAGGAAGATTCATCACATTGAAAGATGCGGCTCAAATAGGGACAACCAAATAATACCTTTAATGTGTCATTTAATTTTGTAATATGTATTTCATTGTAAGGGGGGAGATAAATAAAATAAGATATATATGTTAATTGAAATGTAAGTTACTAAATAATACCTTTAATGTGTCATTTAATTTTGTAATATGTATTTCATTGTAAGGGGGAAGATAAATAAAATAAGATACATCGCATCTTAAAGTAACATGAAGGAAGATTCATCACATTGAAAGATGCGGCTCAAATAGGGACAACCAAATAATACCTTTAATGTGTCATTTAATTTTGTAATATGTATTTCATTGTAAGGGGGGAGATAAATAAAATAAGATATATATGTTAATTGAAATGTAAGTTACTAAATAATACCTTTAATGTGTCATTTAATTTTGTAATATGTATTTCATTGTAAGGGGGAAGATAAATAAAATAAGATACATCGCATCTTAAAGTAACATGAAGGAAGATTCATCACATTGAAAGATGCGGCTCAAATAGGGACAACCAAATAATACCTTTAATGTGTCATTTAATTTTGTAATATGTATTTCATTGTAAGGGGGGAGATAAATAAAATAAGATATATATGTTAATTGAAATGTAAGTTACTAAATAATACCTTTAATGTGTCATTTAATTTTGTAATATGTATTTCATTGTAAGGGGGAAGATAAATAAAATAAGATACATCGCATCTTAAAGTAACATGAAGGAAGATTCATCACATTGAAAGATGCGGCTCAAATAGGGACAACCAAATAATACCTTAATGTGTCATTTAATTTTGTAATATGTATTTCATTGTAAGGGGGGAGATAAATAAAATAAGATATATATGTTAATTGAAATGTAAGTTACTAAATAATACCTTTAATGTGTCATTTAATTTTGTAATATGTATTTCATTGTAAGGGGGAAGATAAATAAAATAAGATACATCGCATCTTAAAGTAACATGAAGGAAGATTCATCACATTGAAAGATGCGGCTCAAATAGGGACAACCAAATAACTTATCTATGATCAAATAAAAAGGACTTAGAAGGGGAGGAGGAGCCAAACAATTCGAAAAGGAGAGAACAAAACAATGATAAAAAAATGAAAATAAATCAAAATTCAAAGTGCCACTTCAAACATGAACCTTGGTTATAGTTTCACATGATTAGAAGATGGTAAGCATGAAGCTTTTCTGATCGAGCATGGGTTCAAAAAGACCCTGAAGAGGAAATAGACGGTTAGAGACAAAGGCATTGTCAATGTAAAGGTTTTTATCACTTGCGTCATTCTTATCTTTTACAATATCGGTTATGTTCCTTCCTTTTTGTAATATCAGTTATACCCCTTACTTCTTGCAATTTCACAATTATGCTCTCTCGTTAAGGTAAAGTAAGGTCATAAATGATACTACAAAAAGGTAGAATTGTAAAATATGTATGAAGTCAGTGGTACTAATAATATTACATAAAAGAAAAGGCATAACTTATACTGCAGAATTTAAGAATGGCACAAGTGAAAAACCCATACGGATGATGGATAGGAGCCTAGAAGGTGTGAAGATTATGGTTAGATGTGAGCTGTAGCAGCGTTGAATGCAAAGGGAGGGACCAATCAAAGCTGGTGATGGATTGGACGAGGAGCTCATAGGGTTTGTTTGGTTGCAATGTTGGGCAGGGTTGGGTTGGGTTGGGTTGGGTTGGGGTACCCTGTGAATAGTTGGAAGGAAGGGTACACCGGAGTACCCCAACCCAACTCTGCCCAACCCTGCAACCAAACGAAGCCATAGTGATGAAGCAAGAGGAGGAGATGGGTGGCATCAATAGGAATTTTGATGGTAGGTATCCATGGACTCAGGGATCGATGGAGCTCAGTCGAAGGAGAAGAAGCGAATAGGGCTTGACTAGTTGTTATCATGGCCTCAATGTGATGACAACAAAGATGAGTGCAGTTTTAGGTTTAAATTAAAAAAATGATGCTTTTTGAAGAGTGTAATATCTTTGTCGCATTTGCATATATGTTTTTTTATTAAGGCAAATTGTTGCTTAATTAGAGCCAACCGATGCAGAGATCAATAAAAAAGACATTGACATATGGAGTTCGACAGGTACATATAAAGGTAAGGTTTAACCTTGAATTCAACCCTAAAGACCAGAGTCATAAAAAACAACATAAACATCAAAAAAGAACATGGAAGCTCCATCAAGATTAAACAAGCTATGACCCAAACCATTGAGGTGTAGAGGAAGACCAGGCATGCACTATCACTTGTTATGGGGCCAAAGGTTCATCATCTTCTTTTTTAACAACAATCATGAAAGATAAAGAGGCAACTAAGGGCTTACTCATTATTAATAAATTTCATAGCACTAACAAAAAGGTTATCAATAGTTAAACTCTCAGGCCCCGTTCAGATGATGGGGTAATCCACCCCCGCTCTTTCCTATGTGGGTCCCACTTTTTATCTTTTATTAAAAAAATAAATAAATCAATTCTCCATCATCAATTCCATCAAAAAAATAATATATTATACCATTATATCATATAAAAATTATAAACTGCTCAACTTCTACTCAATTTTCCAAATTTCAATACAATCACATCACAATAACTACTCACCTTTTAGGGTAAAATGGGGTTGCCCCCTTGAGGGGAGCTAACATAGCTCTCCCCGTCCCATTTTCCATATTTTTTTATTTTTTTGAAATTTCTTTCGTAAATATTCATCACTATATCCCTATATTATGTCATTCAAATTCCGTGCAAAACAAAGACTCCTACGGCCTCCATCCAGATAAAGTTGTTTTTAGCAACTCTGTTACCGTTAAAAAAATGATTATCTGGATGGAGGCCGTAGGAGTCTCTGTTTCGCACGAAATTTGAATAACATAATAAAGGGATATAGTGATGAATATTCACGGAAGAAAGTTTAAAAAAATAAAAAAATAAGGAAAATGAGACGGGGGAGCCAAGTTAGCTCTCCCTTGAGGGCAGCCCCATGAAACCCAATATATATAAGTATATTTGTTTATATATGAGATTAATGGGGCTGCCTCCACGCCATTTATGACTTTTTTTAAAAAAATATTACCATGTATATTCATATATGTATCCCTTCTATATGTCATTCGAATTTTGTCAAAAACATACACTCCTATGCCATCCATTTAGAAAATGTACGATTACGACAGTTCTAAGACCGTTAAAATTACCTAATCTAGATGGAGGACATAAGAGTCTTTGTTTCTGACGAAATTGGACTGACATGTAGGAGGGATATATAGATAAATATATATGATGATATTTTCCAAAAAAAATAAAAAAGCGTCAAAAATAGGGGCCCGACCGACCATGTTGGCTACCAAAAGGGGGTAGGCCTATTAAATCCTTTATATATAGAGAGGTTGGGGAGCTTGCACCATGGTGCATATAACTTTACAGGTATCGGTGTCACAAATGCTCATTTTTTTAAATGAAACTTCAAGAAATTTACTTAGACCTATTAGTGGAATATATGTTTCAAATTTTGTATAAAACAGTCATTCATAACTTGTCGATCCGGAAGGGTAAAATTTCAACAATTCTGAGACGGTTAAATTGTCGCAGTATTGATGGATGGGTTAGAAGTCTTGAATTAAATTGATTTTTAAATAATGTCAAGTTGATATATATAGTGATCTAAATCCCACATGGTTTCATTTGAAAAAAATATCAAAAGTTGAGCATTTATGGCACAGGTGCATGTAAAGTTACATGCACCAAGGTGCAAGCTCCCCAACCTCATATATATATATAGGATTTTTATTCAGAGGGCCCTGTGCCCATTTGTGATAAAATGAGCCCATTTTATACACCGTTAGATCAAATCACTCGATCCCATGATTTTAGGAACCATAATGGTAACGCCAAGTTGCTTTATTTTTGAATATTAATTACTTTCCGTAAATAGCAATAGAATCCTTTGCTATCGATCTCGTGAGAACAGTTTCATCATCGTCGGATTTCGTGACAGTAATCGCCTTCTCAAAAATTTTGCTACCATCCTCGCTCAATATCGTCTATGAGAATTTCCAGAAAATCTGTAAGTTCATTTTTATCTTCTAACTCACTCTTCTTCTTTTTATTTTTTTCATTTGATTTATGATATCTTAATCCATGTGTATCATTTGCAGGTTAATACAATCTATTGTTAGGTTTTTTAATACCATATCCTTAAAAAATGATGAAGACGATCGCTAGTTATTATTGTTCCTTAGTTTTCAAAAGTTCTGTAAGTTTCCTTGTTTTCTCTCATTCTCCATTTCATTTGGATCAAGATTTATCAATTCTCAATTTTTTTCTTAATACAGGTGTATCGATTGCACATCATTAACATGGCTGAACAATGACTCGATCTAATGGCGGAGCTTAGAACCGGCAACCCCCCTTGAATAAAACATATTGTGGCAAAAGTAACTTTTAGTATTGCCATCAGTAATACTATTCAAAGTATTAGTAATTTGTTTAGAATACGTAAGTAAGACAATATAAATTTGTATCAATAACTATTAGAGAAAGATCAAGTAACACCTAACAAATTTACTTGTAACATAAGCATTGGCATCAGTAAATTTGATATAATAAACGAGCATATTTGATAAGTAACTTTACTATTGCCATCAGTAACATTGTTTGAAGTATCAGTAATTTGTAAGGATACGTAAGTAACAATGGCTCGATCTAATGGCTGAGCTTAGAACCGGCAGCCCCCCCCCTTGAATAAAACATATTGTGGCAAAAGTAACTTTTAGTGTTACCATCAGTAACACTATTCAAAGTATTAGTAGTTTGTTTAGAATACGTAAGTAAGACAGTATAAATTTGTATCAGTATCTATTAGAGAAAGATCAGTAACACCTAGCAAAATTACTTGTAACATAAGCACTGGCATCAGTAAATTTGATATAATAAACGAGCATATTTGACAAGTAACTTTACTATTGCTATCACTAATACTTTTTGAAGTATCAGTAATTTGTTAGGATACGTAAGTAACTAAGGCAATATAAATGTTTTGCCAACTTTAGAACAAGCATAAAATTACAAGCACATGCAACGATAACATGACTTCACTCAAGAGTCATCACACCATTATTTTTGTTGTCGAAACAACAACTGCAAAAACTAATAAGTCACCAACAAATTCTTTCATTTAAATTACCAGTAAGAATCTGAGATAGACATGTAGCACATAAAATATTTTTGTAACATAGGCAAGTTGCTCAGCATCATTGATATAATAAAGCAACATATATGACAAGTAACTTTAATATTACCTTTGGTAATAATTTTTTAAGTATCAGTAACTTGTTAAGATACAACAGTAAATAAAGTCATATAACTTGTATAAGAACGAGAAAGACCAGTAACACATAAAATATTTTTAGTAACATAGATAACTGACATCAGTAACTTGCTATAATAAAAAATATATATGCTAAATACCTTAACTATGGACATTAGTAATAACTTTTGAAGTATCATTAATTTATTAGGATACGTAAGTAACTAAAAGAATATTTGGTAGTTTGATAATGATTCAAAACTTTGAATATAATCAATAAGATCGAGGAAAGCATCAACAATTAGGATCAAGTTGTAAGAAAAAGTGCCTTTAGAATCAATAACTTTAAACACCACTGAATCGATATATTGACTAAATAAAAAATTGATTGTAATAAAATTTACGAATCAAAGTCGTCCTATATTCCGTTTTTGTTTGATCGTGAACAATGAGATTGAAAATGCCATTTTGAAAAAAAACGGCAATGAGGGAAGACGTAATTGCGTGTGATAAAAAGGAAACAAAACTATGACGATAATGCGGGAGTCTGTTATGGTAACACATCAATTAGTGCCAACAATGGTATTTAACGTAATTTTAATTTGGATGGCTCGATTAACATCCAACGGATAGTACGATGGGCTCAACCCAACTCTAATGGGCACATGGCCCTCTGGATAAGCCCTCTCTCTCTCTCTCTCTCTCTATATATATATATATATATAGGAGTGATCCTATGAGAGCAAAAAAATGTGAGAGCATGAGAGCATGCATTCTGGACCACATGATTATGTTTTCTCTTTCTTGGTCATCTCTCACCTGGTTGGATCAAATGGTCCAGAATACATGCTCTCATGCTCTCACAGATTTTGGCTCTCATAAGATCACTCTTCTCTCTCTCTCTCTCTATATATATATATAGATAGAGAGAGAGAGAGAGGATGGGGAGTATGCACCTTGGTGCATGTAATTTTACATGCACTAGACCCTATATCTCCCATATTTTTTAACTTTTTTGGAAAATATCACCGTGTATATTCATCTATATATCCCTCCAAAATATCGTTCGAATTTCGTCAGAAATGGACTCATATCCCTCCATCTAGAACATGTAATTTTAACGGTTTTAGAGTTGTTGTAATTGACCTATTCTAGATGGAGAGCATAGGGGTATCTGTTTCTGATGAAATTTGAATGGTATATTGGAAGGATATATAGATGAATATACACAGTTGATATTTTCCAAAAAAAAGCAAAAAAATATGGGAGATATAGGCCCCGGTGCATGTAAAATTACATGCACCAGGGTGCATACTCCCCATCCTCATATACATATACGTATACATATACATATGTGTGTGTGTGTGCGCGCGCTACACCCTGGGTGTAGCCAATTGGCTACTCCTACCCCCATTTTCCTCCTATTTTTTATTTTTTTTCGAAAAATGAAATATGTATATTCATGACTATACCCCCCCTAACGCGTCAGAAATAGAGACTCTTATGCCCTCCATTTGAAGATGGTCAATTTCAGTAATTTTGAGACCGTTAAAATTCGACAGACTTATTGGAGGGGATAGAAGTCTTGAATCAAGTCGAATTTTTAATGATACCTTGACAACATATTGAGATCAAAATTCCAACAGGTTTCATTTCAAAAAAATAAAAAATAAGAGAAAGGGGTGGGAGCATGTGAGTTAGCTACACCTAGGGAACATACTCCCTTTTCTCATATATATATATATATGGGGAAATGGGGCTACCTCCATGGGGAAGCTAATATGGCTCCACCCGCCCTATTTTCCCCATATTTTTTATTTTTTGAATTTTTCTTCCACGGAAATTCATCGCTACAACCTTATATTATGTCATTTAAATTTGGTGACAACAGGGGCTCATACTGCCTTCATCTAGACAATCATTTTTTAACGATCGCAGAATTGTTGAAATTGACCCCATCTGAATGAAGGTCGTAGGAATCTCTTTTTTGTACAAAATTTGAATGACTTAACATAGGGATATAATAATGAAAATCCACGGAAGTAATTTCAAAGAAAATAAAAAAAATATGAAAAAAAATAGGGCGGGGAGCTAAGTTAGATCCCCTAGGGACAACCCCATATGTATGTGTGGTTGATCATGTGAGAGCCCCAGCTTGTGAGAGCATAGGAGCAGTGAGTCTGGACCACTAGATTCTGCTCATCTCTCTCCTCCAATCAACCAGTGTGTGATGAGCAGAATCTAGTGGTCTAGACTCACTACTCATGCTCTCACAGGATCAACCTCCTCCCTCTCTCTCTTCTGTCGCTATACATAGGGAGCTGAGAGCCTACACTCGGCCTACAATTTAACTCATCCACACATATTTCTAAAATTAGAACTAATCATCCAACCTACAATAAATAATTTCATATGTCTCTTAATTTTATTTCAATAAAAAGCAATCGATTGATATTCACACCATAATTTTCTTATTCCATATAAAGAAAACCCTCTCTCTCTATCTTGTCTCTCAATACCTCAAGAAGCTTGAAGATGAAGAAGAAGACAAAGAAACATGAATTGTGACGGTAAGTTCTTATTTGCATTCTTTTATTCTTAGCATTGGAACTATTTATTATAGGTGGTACGATGGCATATGCACAATATTCACAATTTTAATAACTAGCCATAACGAGATCAGTAATATAGACATTAGTAATTTACCTTCTCAATTATATAGTAATAATTCAAAAGTATTAAGTAATTATAGTCTCAGTAACCAATCACAATGACTTCAATAATATGGACATCAATATTTACCGCTCGTTCGAATAAACATTAGTAGTTATCTACTCAATTATCTAGTAAACATCAAAAGTATTAACTACAGTTTCAGTAACTAATCATAATAAGTTTAATATCTAGATATTAATAATCGATACTTGTTATATGGACATTAGTAATTTACTTTCTCAATTATATAATGATTCAAAATTACTAAGTACCTATAATTTCAATAACCAATCACAATTAGTTCACTAATATGAACAACAATATTCAGTATGTGTTCGTATAAAAATTAGTAATTTACTATTCAAGTATCTAGTACTTATTCAAAAGTACTAAGTAATTATAATTAATGAGATTTCATTATTTTGCAATATTTCAAATAAATAATTAATGGGACATTTTCCCGCAGCCTTCATCCTATACATATAATTTACTTAAGAATTGTATTATATTACTTGAGAATGCCCATGAATTACAAAACTTTGTACAAGGTAGAACTATGGATGAAAATTACTGACCATTGTTTCGATATAACTGATGTCGCAACAAATATTTACTTGAGGATAATCTACATTACTGGTCAAATGTAGGAGTGTTTCTTCTTTACAATATTAATGATTTAAACTTTTCTTTCCAAAATTGTCTTGTTTTTTAGGGACGCCGTATAATTGGAATTATAAAAGCTTCAAGCATTTAATATCCTTTCAAAATCATCATCCTTCATAATAAGTAACCTCTCAATTGGAAATACACATGGATGACCTACATTTGGTGCTCACCAGATTCTAATGGGCACATGGCTCATTGGATAAGTCCCCTACACATATCTTTTTTTCTATTTACCGATCTGGAATAAATGTAGTAATAGCTTATTTAATAATAGGAACAAATGAATATGCTCCCTAGGAGCATATAAGAATATGCTCCCACCTTTTTCCATATTTTTTTATTTTAAAATGAAACTGTGGGGTGATTTACTTAATATAATAAGTAGAATTTGTATTTCAAATTCCGTGTAAAACAAGCATTCCTAACATGTCCATCTGCAGGGGGTCGATTTCAACTATTTTGAGACCGTTAAAATTTGACCATCTTGAAGGAAGGAATAGGAGTCTTAAATTAAGTTGATTTTTGAATGATACCGTGGTGATATACGACCTAAATCTCCCTAGATTTCATTTCAAAAAAATAAAAAATAAAAACAACAAAGTGAAAGGATGGGTACATGTTCCCAAAGAGCATACTCATTTTTCTTTAATAATATAATAGTACTAATCATTTTAATTAGGTACAAAAATGTACTTATATTTATCCAAATCAAATTATAAATTTGACTTGGATAATTAGATTTTAAAAAGATAATAATATCAATTTATTTGTATTAAAGAGATTTCGTTGATTCATTTCTATTTCTAGATCTAATTGTTACGATATTAAATGTTATTATCTATTATCAGTTAATTTGATTTTCTTTTACCGAAGATACAAATCTCTTCCGTACGAGAAAATCAAAGTTACATGCATGCACCCTTCACGTTGTGCGATCCAAATCAAGCATTAGAACCACAAAAATGGTAGGGATTGCATGAGTATGAAATCCTCCAGCCGGAATCAGATTCAAATGAAGAAACGAGAGATGTTCGAACCTTAGAACAGTAAACCAAGTGCGAGTTTGCCTTTCCAACATTGTTCTCCTTCCAGCCAGTCTTCATCGGCAACCATCTCACATCTAACAAAACCTCCTCGACCATCTCTTCTTTCGTCTCAATGTCTATGGAAGGTGAAAATTTGATTTGGACTTTGGTGGCCATCATTAGAGTGGAATGGGTGTTTAATAAGAATTTAAATGTTTGAGTCTTATAATCACATGTAATTCCATATTTATAAAAAGGGTAAAATGGGACTGCCTCTAGGAGAGCTAACTTGGCTCCCCCGCCTCATTTCGTCAAGTTATTATTTTTTTAAAAAAATACTTCCGTAAATTTCCATCATTATATCCTTATATTATGTCATTCAAATTTCATGCTAAACAGAGACTCATACGATCTCCATCCAGATGGGATTGGTTTCAATAATTCTACGACCGTTAAAAAATGTCTGTTTAGATGGAGACCGTTGTTTCTCACGAAACATGAATGGAATAATATAGTGATATAATGATGAATTTCCATAGATTTATTTTTCAAAAAAAAAAGGGAAAATGGAGAGGGGGCTAAGTTAGCTCCCTCTAAAGGACAGCCTCATTTTTTTTCCTTTTAAAAATACCATTATAGTAATATATTCATAACATGAAGGAAATTCGTGTCGTAGACTCGTTAGGATCGTCTCAATGAGACACTTCTTTTGAGCATAATATAATTGGGATTTTAAAGAATGAAAAATAAACTAAAATTTGAAGCTTTGCAAGAGCACCATTTTTTCCATTAAAAAATTGGCAATAGATACAGATACAGAGAAAAGTTCAGGGTATTCGCCAACCATAAAACTCTCAAAATAAATTGAATATGAGTCAGAGATAATGACGGAATTTTTAATAGTCATTGAATCTTAAAGCAAAAATTGAAATTGAAATAGTAACTAGTGAAAGACTTGGAGAAATTGAAACCTTTCAATTATCAAGTGGGTTGAAAATTTTATGGTCGAAACACTCAACATTAATATAGAAGGTCGTGTTGGCACAAAAGGATGATATCAATATTCAAAAACTAGTAATTGCTTCTTAGAATTCTATGTCTTCTCTTTTTTCAAGGTGGGTTGGACTTTGTAATCGAATATGCATCAGTTTCAGGCGATGGATGTCTGCATGTTCTCCACCCCTTGCCTCCTTAGCTCAGTCCGAGCTCAGGTTCGAAGACTCACCATGAAATTGAAGAGTTTCTCTTCCTCACACATACCTTTGATGTTCAGCAACAACGATGAGAACTATTACACGTGTTCCCGCATAATTCTCGTTTGTTCGGCCTTTAGAATGCCTCCTTCCGTACCCAAGCAGTGTTAGTTGGTAGGAATTGCTCATTGGGCTCCCTTACCAACTCATACCAAGATAATATGTATGTTCTTCCTATGAATGCGCAAATCCTCCACAATATTTTCTCATTGTCAGATAGGTACAACATCGCCAACGATACCTTCTCCGCTTCGTCTTGATGACCTTAAGGTACACCTCCATGCCCCACGAAAAGTTTTCCAAGACTTGGCACTTCGTGTGCATGAGAAGGACTTGGGTCTTGGGATCCTCAACCTCCGCACCTTGCTCGATCCGTCGATCACAACCTTGTTGATGATGGAGAGACATGTAACTCCCGCACCAGGACCTCGAACTCCTCCAGATTCTCCCTAAGAACCATAACAATGTCACTTGAGTGGGGGCTTCCGTCTTCGATGCACGACAATCCTACCCATGTATCGTCCTCCAAACGAGCTAAGAGGTGAGCAAGTGTGTACAATACGAACTGGATCTCCACCACAACACTCTCCAAGGTGGCAATGCGATCATCGTCGGACACCATCTTCAATCTTCGAGTGCTCCAGCACCTGTTGTCACAAGGTCGAAATCTTGTGACTAAGTTTTCAAGACTTCTAACATGTTTGGAGTTAGCTCCTCGTAAGCTAATCAGCCTTCTCCTATGTTCGAAGTCATATACATACATGTCAAGTAACCATGTCGCCCGGACACTTCAAACACACAAGCAGACAAGGAGCACAAGAACATGCATTAGAATTTCTCTTCTTATTATCAAAGAGACTCTCGGGTGAATGGAGAAGAATGAGCCCCTACCCTGGGCAATACAACGGGACACAACTATTATATGTGTAATCAACACAAGACTATGTCTTATGTGAGAGACCCTTCATACCCACGACGACTACTTACATGTATGGATTCTTCGGCTCCCTTGTAGTGCTTCGCCTTATGCAACTAACATCACCATTGTCCGCTTCATCAATCTTCCATAACTTCCATATCAACATGCCATGTCATTTTCCACATCATAAGTGGGTCCCACAATCCTTCGTAGGCTATTGGAGCTCTTCTTGCAACTTTACAAAGTACAATCAAACACTTGGATTGTGCCAAAAAGGAGGCGCGGCATCCGTTCCTTTGTGGGGTACTCATCCTTAGTTATCCGCATGCTCTTAGTTATCCGCATGCTAAGGGGAAGTCCTCGGGACTTCATCATGTGGCCACTAAACCATGTAGGTGTGCGAAGACCTTTATCACATGTAAGTCCCATCCCTAGGACTTAGGGGTGTTGTATTAGGAAGATATTCTAGTATTCGAAATTGGGTTATATGCCTGATCTTTCTACTTCTTGCCTGCATGCCGGCAAATTGGCAACTAACAAGGGCATTATCACAGAGAAAGCGTCATGTTCCAAATCAACAATGTTTACTCAGAATAAGGCATTGCAGAATAAGATCAACATGTAGTTCTCGAGTGCAAGTGAACGTTTCTGTGGTTACTTTAAGGCAATTATCCTCTCTAGAGGGAACCACTACTTTCTCTTCTTCGATAAGAGAAAGTTCTCTACCAAGAATTGCTATAACCTTTTCGTGGATGAGGGCCTAAGTATTGGTTTACTTCACTTGTATGGGGAAGGAAAAACTTCTTAAATGATTCTTATTTTTTCACCTCAGTCTGTTTTAGTAATAAACTCATAACCCAAACTTTATGAGTAGGGGTTTTCTGACGGGCGAACATGCCTGGAAGCCATGGCAGCCAAGGACCACTTAAACGGATGCTTGATTATTGAGTTCTCTCAAGACATTCCCTCAGATAAAATGGGCGCTGGAACGTCCGGTGACTGAGACCTCACCTGACAACTTTCTTAAAATTTGACTCCTCTCGAAACAACAAGCGATAGCACAAAGTGGTCTCCGAGAAGAGATCAAGATATACAATGATCTTACCCATACGGAAAACAAAATCGTTAATGGCGAGCGGATTTTGTTTTACAAGTGGTCCCCTTCCTTCAGAGCTAAGCCTGTGGAAGAAGTGAAAGCTTAATGGATGGCGATTACAAGTCTACCTTTTCATGATAGGTATCCATACATTCTGAACAACTTGGTGAAAGCCTTAGCCAATGAAGAAGCACATCTTGTTAAGCTTCTGGTGGACATCCCATGTGTTAGAACCATTCCTAAGGTCGTTGAAGCTAGCACCCTGGATGGTATCTTTGAAGCCACATTACACCCCATAAAATACAAACCGGAGGTGGCCTTTTCGCATTATGAATTTTCATTGGTCCGTAACAACGCTCATCTCTACCTAAACAACTCTTATCGGATGGAGAATCCAAATAGAAGATCGACTTTCACGTGGAGCCAAAATGAGAAACATCCATCTAACATTGTGGAACTGGTCCAGGAGAAGTTTGACCTTTGCTTGGAAGCCACCTGTGAAAGGGTTTACCTGAATGTTGACCCTTTCCCAAACGACCATGGTCCTTCGGTGGCCCCCCAAAAGCCACTAGTTCCGGAGCCAAGCTGTGAGCAAGCTATGAATATCTTAAACTGGATGCGACGCATTGGCCATAACAAGGTTGCAGACATGGTCAAGACTCTTGGCTTCCTTCCATCCTACCTACGGGACCCTATAGCTGATGGATGCGAAAAAGATGAAGGAAATCGTGGAAGAAAATTCTCAATCATCTGTGGCACCAGGTGCTCCTAAAAAATTAAATGAGGCGAAATTTACTTCCTCTGACCCATTGCTTGAGTCATGTTCTTTGAGTCAAACTACCATTCCCAACTCTTGAGCCTTCTTCTCGAAAATATGTGATATTATAGGATTAGAACTGACAAATAATCATGCAAAATTAGCCTTCTTAGAGAGATTAAAGAGAGAGTAAATTTTCCATTCTCTCTCTTAGTGTTTTCTCTGACTCCTCTGAACATCATCTCCTGGAACATGAGGGTTTTTCTGGTTCTTGGAAAAAATACCGCCATCGAAACCTTGAGTCTATATACAAGTTACCTTTTTTTCCTTGCGAGACAAACCAGAACTAGTAGGGGAATACCAGCAAATGCTCTATGGGGATAAGAACAGATGACACTGCTGAATCCTGGGGATTACTCTCTGAATGGAACAATTCGGTTCTTCAATGCATTAATATTCAGGATCATGACTCCGCAACCACCTTGACTTTGCAGTGGATTGCCAGTTGTTTTTAAAAAAATTGCAATATTTTCGGCCCTCCTTTTGTAGCCGAAAAAGCCGACTTCCTAAAACTTCTAAATGAGCTCCCCGACCATTGCGGACAAACATTACTAGCAGGATATTTTAACCTCATTTGTAAGAGATCGGATCGACTATCAGGAGCTGGTATCGATCGTTATGCATCTCTCTTTAACGATCGATTTGACTCCATGGGATTATATGATATGCCGAACCCAAACATCACATATACTTGGGTGGGAGGAAACTCTCCAGCAAGTTGGTGATTTTAGACCGAGCACTATGCTCCCTTTAGATTTTTGGGATCAAGCCTAAATATGGAATTATCATGCCTCCCTGAAACCTTTTCAGACCACCCCCCCTACCCCTGCATGTGAAACAATCATCGAAAATTCAAAAGAAAAAAAGCTCCAGGGCCTGATAGTGATAGAACCATTATATAATTCTTCACGCACTTATGACTCATCATAAAAGGTGACTTCATGAATCTTCTCCATTACTTAATTGGAGAAACTTTCAAACCGGATAATCTTCGCCTCATAAACCACACCACCTTATCCTTGATATATAAATCAGGAGATAGGGAACAACTGGAAAACTATCGGCCTTTTAGTCTAATAAATATGCCCATGAGAATTCTCTAAGTCCTGGCAAATCATCGAACAACTTAGCTCCAGGATTTTACTCCACCTACATAAAATGCTTTCCTTAAGAAGTGTGCAACTCCTGATTGCCTTGTAATTGCCTCAGAAATCCTGAGCCACTGGACCAATCACAAAACAAAAGCCACCCACTTCTCAAAATTGACTTTAGGGAAGCTTTCGACACCCTAAAGTGGGACATCATATTCACATTCTGATGGTGATTGGATGTAGATTCACCGATTCACCTCTTGGATCATTGCATGCTTATACATGACCGCTATTTCAGTAATTTAAATGGAACTTACAAGGGATGCTTAGAGGCTTTTCGACAAATGATGAGGATTTCCACATAACAAACATCCAATTTGCAGACGACCTCCTTGTGTTAATCGAATTCAACAAGGTTAGTTTGAAGGACCTTTACCGAATTCTGAAATCCTTCTCTCTTCTCTTTGGTCTTAAAATAACAAAGACAAACTCGATCCTCAATTGTCTAAATGTGTCACCCGAGGAAGATAAGGCCTCTCAAGTTCTGGGTTGCACTAGGGGAAAACTCCCTTTCTCCTATTTGGGATTCCCTTTTATCCACATACACTAAAACCAGTTGATTGACAGCCTGAGATATTCTCGGCTAAACTCAAGGGTGGGAAAGCTAAAATGCTTGCCCTACCAGCCCGTCGGGTATTGCTAAATACAAGCATAACTCCACATACGAGTCGACTACTTTGGATATTCAAACTGCCAAAATACTTGATTCAAGAAATTGATAAGATCAGAAGAAATTTTTCATGTAATGGAAATAAGAATGCTTATATAAATGTCTCAAATAGAGTTAAGGCTGCCATGGACAAAATCTGTAGACAAAAAAATGATGGGTGGGGTATACTAAATCTTGAAAGCTTTAATCAGGCTGTTGATATATTAGAAAACAAATAAAACCTATAGTAGTAACCCTCACTTCTCCGCTTCTTGGATATCTATGTGCTCGGGATCCCATTCCATTCGTGAAAATGCTAGTAATAGGTTCTGGACAACTGTCCCTCTTCGGGTTAGACCTCATAGATGGTGACCGACCTCTAGCCACAGCCTTCCATGATATCAGGCCTAACGTTAGAAACAAAACGATACGTAGAATGTTGCTCTAAACAAACTCAAGGCCCCAAACAAATGGTTTACATCCCTCGAAGCACGTGTACCTCTAAAAATCTGGGCAAGACTATCTCAATTAAAAAACAAGATTTATGGGCTTCTCCTTCCGAACGACGGGAATGATATCGAATCCCAATTGTAATTACCATTAAAAATAAGAGGGGCAATATGGAAAAATGTACCATCTATTACAGCATGGAGGTGTTATCCCTTCCTTCCATGAATTTTTTGGAGAAAACCCTTTCATCCAAAAAATCCTTATTTCCTCTAGATGCTTTTCCACAACAAGCATCTTACAAATGACAAGAGTATTAAATAGAGGGATCACACACCATATTGGTATGTCCTCTGTAAACAGGACTCGGAGACATGGACCCATACGCTTGAAAAATGTGTTTTTACAAAAAAAATTTCATGAGCTTGGTCTACCAATGCAGGACAGCTGCTATAAAACTTTCTTCGAAATAAAAGAATCCCCCACCCAAAACAAAGTTGGTGGGAAACTAAAGCGAATATCGCAGCTATTTGGCGGTACATTTGGAAAGAATGATGTGATAAATTCTATGAAAACACTAAAAAGCACTTCCTGAAATCTTCAAGGAACTAAAAATAACTATAAACTCGAACTAACAATTTCACAGCGTCTAACTATCAACTCATTGTTATATACTTCACAGGTTCTACCCTCATAAGAATGACAATAGTACCTCTGTGGGTCTTCTGCACAAAAAAGGAGTGATCGGCAGTATATCACACAAACCCATGTTGCTATATCAAATCCGAGAGTTTCTGGAACCATGCTCTTGGACTTTGCTTAAGGCCATAAATAGCCTTGTGTAACATGCACACCTTCTGACACTCCCCCTCTGCAGCAAACCCCGGTGTCTGCTGCATGTAGACCTCCTCCTATAGATCACCATAAAGGAAGGCATTCATTCCGGATGTGGAGTTCGAGCTCGAGATGTGAAATCCCACACCTCGACTTTTGCCTTGGTGGTGGCAGTGGCATTATTGGTGCACTCTTGGCTTGATCTTTTCGCTCGCCAAAGCCTCTCTTTCCTTAGTCTATGATTTTTAAAAATTTGTTAGTATATATGACCTTGAGACATTTTGCAGGGGTAGATATCTCTGGTCTCCCAAAAAGTGATTGTAACTCTAAACTTGGGCATCATCCCTACTGTGGTTGGTCTGTTTCCTTTTGATGAATGAAAAACTCAATTTCTAATATGTGTATGTATGTATGTATATATATAGTTCTCTATGATTGATATGTCATAATATGCACAAACTTTATATATTACATATTTTAAGTTATATATCATAGTTTATAATAGGGATTTAATGGGGATACCACCAGGGGGGGCAACCTGGCTAACCACCACCCATATATTTTCAGTTTCTTAGGGCCTGTTTGGTTGCTGGGTTGGACTGGGTTGGGTTGGGCTGGGTTGGGATGGGTGAATAGTAATCTGTGAGGAGAAAGTACCCTTGTGAATAGTAACCAGGGTTGAGCCAACCCTGCCCAACCCTGCAACCAAAAAGGCCCTTAAGGTATTTTTCTGAAAGCACCAGTGGGTATTTACATCACTAGATGGCATCATGTTCTCGTTCAAATTTCGACTTAAATTGATACTCTTATCCCATATATCAAGACTATCAAATTTTAACGATCTCAGAATTCTAAAATTATCACCTTATAAACGGACAGACTATGAATGTTTGTTTTAAATGAAATTTGACTGGAAACAAGCTGTCACCTGGTAGACTAAATTTCCCTTGGTTGTAGCTCATCAAACCCTTTATAATATATATAAGAGAAACGTCAAATGAGATGAGGTCTCACTATATCTATGGTGAGCCACCGTTAATACCACACACATGTATATATACATGTATAAGGAGATAGGAGATTGCATCCGGGGGTGTAGGTAACTCCCTGCACCCGACCTTATTTCTCGTTTTATTTCAGTTTTTTTGAAGGAAATCGTAGGAGGATGTGGTTAATATATTGAGGAGAATATGTGCTTCAAGTTTCATGCAAAACAAGTATTCCTAACATGTTCATCTACAAGGGATCTATTTCAGCAATTCTAAGACCGTTAAAATTTGAGTCTTGATGGAGATGATAAAAATTCCGAATTAAGTTGAATTCAAATGGCATTATGGTGATATATGGTAGTCTAATTCTCACAAGATTTCATTTCAAAAAAATCAGAAAATAATGAAAAAAGAATCGGGTGTAGGCAGTTATCTGCATCCCAAGTGTGGTACCCTTTTTCCATATATATAATACAAATATATGGGTAGACATTGGCTACTCCTAGGGGGAGCCAAGTTAGCTTCCCTGATCTGTTTTTTTAATTTGTTATTGTTGAAAGAGAGAATGAAAAAGTTTTATTCCATCTAACCCTAGAGCTCTCTCATATAGGAGGAAAGCTCATAGGGTAAATTACAAAAATAAGACTAGAGGAATAAACAATATAAAGAAAGACAACAAAACATAAAATCTTAACACTCCCCCTCAAGCTGGAGCATATATATCTATCATGCTCAGCTTGGAACAACAACTGTGAAAATGACCTTTCGCAGGAGCTTTGGTGAACATGTATGGAATCTGATATCCTGAAGAAACATGAGAAATGGAAATAAACCCCTTTTGGATCAAATCACGAGTGTAATGATAGTCTACTTCGATGTGCTTTGTTCTCTCATGGAATGATGGATTATTTGCTATGAATAGTGCTGCTTAATTATCACATTTGAGATGCATAGGAAGAGGCACCTCAATAGTTAGGTCAGCGAGGACTGACTTGACCCACATCATTTCTGTACTCCATTGGGCCATGGCCCTATATTCTGATCCAGCACTAGACCGAGCAACGGCCATTTGTTTCTTACTTTCCCATGAAACCAATGAGCTTCCAACAAACATAATAAAGCCTGAAGTGAATTTCCTGTCTTTGGGACACCCAGCATAATCAGCATCTGCACATCCTGTAACTGTAAGAGACGTAACTCTTCTAAAAAGAAAACATGCACCTAGAGATGACTTCAAATATCTCAAGATCATACAAATTGCATCCATATGTACATGCATGGGTTGCTCCATAAACTGACTGACTATACACACAACAAATGATATATCAGGCCTGTTGATGGTAACATATAACAATTTCCCAACCAGCTCTCTGTATCGTCTTTTGTCCACCTCTTCGGAGTCATCAGCATAAAGCCTAACATTAGTATCCATTGGTGTAGTAGGTGGTCTACACCCTGTCATGCCCGTCTCAGAGAGAAGATCAGTAACATACTTCCGCGTCATAACCATACCCCGTTGATTTCATGCAAACTCCAAGTCAAGGAAGTAACGAAGAGCACCAAGTTCCTTGGTAATGAACTGTTGTCCAAGGAAATCCTTAGTCGCTTGAATGCCCTGTTCATCGCTGCTAGTCACAACAATGTCATCAACGTAGACTAGAACAACAACAATACCTCTTTGGTTTCTCTTAACAAAATGAGAATGATCGACAGTGGATCTGGCAAACCCCTTCTATTCAATTAACTCTAAGAGCTTCTGAAACCAAGCCCTCGAACTCTGCTTAAGGCCATATAGCCTTATGAAGACGACATACCTTACTAGACTCCCCCTCAACAGCAAACCATGGTGGTCGTTGCATGTACGCCTCCTGAAATCTCCATATAAGAAAGCATTCTTGACATCTAATTGGAAGAGTGGCCGATCACGAACAACTGCAACCGCAATAAGAATCCGCAGCATAGAGTGGCGTGCAACTGGAGAAAAAGTCTCCTGATAGTCCACCCCATAGGTTTGGGTGAACCCACGAGCAACCAATCTGGCCTTATATCTGTCCATTGTACCATCAACTCGGTGTTTAACAGTAAACACCCACTTGCTGCCAACAACAGACACACCTGGGAGAGCATGGACAACGCTCCACATACCTCGAGACTGTAAGGTTGTCATCTCTTCCTCCATTGCCAGACGCCACTGACTGCTCTGCAACGCCTCCTGATATGACCGTGGTAGCTCCACAGCAGACAATCCCACAACAAACCTCTGAAAATTTCTAGAAAGATGACCCAAGGAGACATGGGAAGCCATAGGATGCATAGTGCAGGCCCGTCGCTGCCTCCGTATAGCAATAGGTACATTGAGATTCTCATTATTTTCAGGAGGAGTATCCTCCAAAATATCCTGCACCTCAGGCTGCATATGCAAATCACTAGTGCCTTTAGAAGAACTCAAATGCTCAGAACATACCGTAGACGTGCTGGATGATGAAGGAGGCACATGAGCACAGGGCGATGCTGGTAAACCTGAGGGTAGAAAGTAGGTGGCGGTGGAGGTAACGGTAGAGGTAGTGGTGGAGGAGGCGGCGATGGAGAAGGTAATGGAGGTGGTGGTAAAGTAGTATGTGGTGACAATGATGGTGTAGTGGAGATCGAAGATATAGGCATATAGATCTCCTCTCCATCCCCTGAAGAAATGAGCTTGTTACATGTGGGAGAGAAATACATAATGGATTCAAAGAAGGTGACATCAACACTAACATAGTACCTTCACCGAACAGGATCGAAGCAACGATATCCCTTTTGGGTCTTGGAATACCCAAAAAAACACATTTGACAGCTCTAGGAGAGAGCTTGTCAAGACCAGGAGACATCTGATGAACAAACGCCACTGAACCAAACACACGAGGCGTAAGTGAGAAAAGATCCATCTCGGGAAATGCAATCGAAAATGGAATCTTCTCCCCCAAAATCGAAGAGAGCATATGATTTACCAGATAATAAGCAGTAAGAACCGCACCCTCCCAATACGAATGAGGAGCATGGCTCTGAATCAAAAGAGTGCTGGTAACATCCAAGAGATGACGATGTTTTCGCTCAGCTATCCCATTTTGTTGGGAAGTATGTACACAAGATGTCTGATGCACAATACCATGGGACTTGAGGAATTGAGAGAGCTGAGTACTACAAAATTCTATTGCATTATCAGAACGTATAAACTTGACTTTTGCAGTGAAAATGTTCTTTATTTCAATAACAAATGACTGAATAACAGGACCAGACTTGTTTTTAAAAAGAAAAACCCAAGACAATCTTGAAAAATCATCAACAGTAACTAGATAAAACCTATGTCCCTGATTATCTGGGACATGATTGGGACCCCTATTTTTTTGTAATAATTTTTAAAAACTTATGGAGGAATTTAAATCACATATTGTCATTATTTTTTCTGAAAAGTAAAAGGGTGGTGCCCTATTCTCGGACCCACTGCAGGACAATTGCATTTTCAAATTTTAGTTGGAATACGCTTGACTTCCTCATGTTACCCTTCCTTGAAACAGGTCCAGCAGGACATTCCAATATGTTGAGACGGAGCATTACCTTACCTTGCAAGGCGCTGATTACCAAATCAAATCAACATACCCAGCATACACACCTTCTCTGTTTCAATTCGAAGACCAACGCAATTCTGAACAACTTGTACGTGCGGTTTAATCAATCATTTTTTTATAGACATGATACTATATAATAATCTCTCATAGAAGTTTGAAATCAAAGCCATTTTAATTATCATAAATTTCTAAGAATTAAGCACTCCTTGTAGAAGCCCACAGAGAATCCATCCAGACCCAGTGCCCCATGTGCGTTCAGCTGAAAAACCACACTCTTTGTCTCATCCTGAATAAATTCATCGATCAACAGTCTGCCTCCTCGCCAAAGATTTGTTGCACTCCCTACCTTGCCATCTCCATCTGATCCATGATCCCCTTCTCCCAAAAACCTAGAAATGCGCCCATAGTGCCGCCCCCACCTCATGATAACCCTCTACCACCTCACCACCAATCTCAATCGAGTAGATGAAATTCCTCCGCCTCCTCCCAAAAGCCATGGGGTGGAAAAAACGTGTGTTCGCATCCCCCTATCGTACCCACCACTGCGTTGACCGTTGTCTCCAGGCCACTTCCTCCTTATCCTCGCCAAGGATCTCATCCAGATACCCTCTTCTCTCCCCCAGCTCTTCCTTCCCCAAATCATGTTCATCCTCAAGTCGGTCTAGTCTAACCACCCCTTCCTGCGCCCTGGATCTTCTCTCCCTTCGCTTGAGTTGGTTCGCCCTATTGAAGGCCATCAAAAATCTCATGAGCTCGACTAGCTTGCATGCAAACCTGTATATTGTTGAACCCCTCGATCGACAAGTGTCCCAGAACTCCATTACAGCCTCCCGGAATCCCTCCTCCAATAGCCATGTCCATTCAAACCTGAAGAAAGTGTGAGGACTAACACCCTCTCCCGAACACCACAATAGCCATGTGTGATCCAAGTGCGCCATGGGCATCGCCTGGGCCCCAGCCATAGGAAACAGCATGAGCGCTTGCGTGGACATCATAAAACTATATGCGCGATCGAGATCTCGAGTTTCACTAGTGTACATACATCCTACAACATCAATTACCTGGAGCCCAAGCTTGTCCACCATCTCACAAAACTCCGCAGAGCCGCTATCTCTCCCTCTGCACGCCCCCGACCGATCCTCTGGGCGCGAAGTCACATTTAAATCTCCCCTGATGATCCATGCCACATCCGAGATTCCAGCCCTGGCCAACATCAGCTCATCCACTAGCGTCATAGAGTTAATCCCGCCACAAGGGCCGTAAAAATTAGTTGCAACAAACCGTGTCCCATCAACCTTACGCCGCAGCAAAATGGAGAGCGAATGCTATCCCAGCACCTCTTCCTCCACCACCTCAATCTATATCCATTCCAACCCATTGTGATACATCCTGCAGCCCCCACTGAGACAATCACTTTGACCTCCCCCAGCGTGTCCCTAGGGGTGTAAACGAGCCGAACCTGAGCGAACCAACCCATGCTCGGTTCGGCTCGTTTAGCATAATTTCAAGCTTGGGCTCGGTTCGGCTCGATAAAATGGAAACTGTGATCATGTTCGGCTCGGCTCGGACAAGGTTCGTAAAGTTTCGGTTCGGCTCATTAAAGGCTCGTTTAAGAATAAATGTTGTGCATGGGTTTCTGTTCAAAGGGAAAAACTGCAGTTGAAGGGGAGGGTTTTGTGGGGTTTCGGGAATAGGGAATAGGGACTTAGGGAGTGGATTACTGGATGGGTTTGGAAAAATAAGTGAATGCCCTTATGTTAATATATAATGTATTTTTTCCTTATATATATACAATATGTATGTATATATACTTTTATGTACGTATGTGTGTATATAATCGAACTTTTAACGAACCGAACCTGAGCGAACCTATGTTTTTGAGGTTCGGTTCGTTTATTTAATCGAGCCTAAACTCGTGTTCAGGTTCGGTTCGTTTATTTTCGAATCAAATCTGAATCGAACTTTTAGCGAGCCGAATCTAAGCGAATGTCGAACCTGAGAATTTGTGATAACCCTAGTGGTCCCCCCAATCTCACTCCACAACCCCTCCAAATCTCGTGAGATGTTTGTTTCCTGTAGCATTGTCACATCTACCATTTTCTCTAACCGCATATTTCACCGATGTCCTCTTCTCACTCTGCCCCAAACCCCTGACATTCGAAAAGACCACATTCATTGAGAATCGGCCAACATTTTTTCACCCCAGCATGCGGCTCCAAACCCCCAGCATCTCCCCCCACCCCTCCGAAGCAGCCACCCAGGAGCACCCCCTCCTCGCTCAGCCCTCGAGATACCTCCAACCCCTGATGCCTACCACCCAAGACAGCACCCCCTTCTGCCAATACCTCACAAGGTAATGCGTCCAGCTTCCGATAAATAACTGAGCTCTGCTTCCTCCTCTCATGCAAGCTACTACGAACATACCGTTCCCAAACCGCCCTAGCACCTCCGCTTCACAACTTTAAGCAGACACCAGAGGATGCCACCCTCGTTGCCCCACAACACTTCCCAGGACCTCAAGCGCCACCCTCTGACCCACGTGATCTACAGAGGCCCCGGTTGCCTCCTTCGAACACCCAGGCTCCACAACTCGAATATCCTCGGTGCGTTCTGAGGCCCCAAGCTCCAACTAGTAGCTCTCGCCATCCAGTCGTAAAGGGCCTCGCTCCTCTAGTTGTATCGGAGCACCAACAATAGATCACTCTGCCATCTGTCCTTGGATTCGGATCACCCAAAACAACCGCAACCAAGGGGTCCACCGCGCCAACGGTTCTCGAACCCTGAAGATGATTTGGGTCTCCAACACTCGAAGATGCGGATTCTGCCTCCTCGTATACGTGATTTCCGTTCGAGGGTCCACCTTGGCCCACAAACATGTTAGGCCGACCCGAAACCACCTCCGCAAAAGACGCCTGCTTCCCGATACATGCTGCCTCATTTGGGCCATAGCTTGCATGGCAACCCATCCCACTTTATTCAAATGCCTGGTCTTTTTGAAAAGGGTCGAAAGCAATCCTTTCCCCTTCTGGTTGCTTCTTCCCCGACAACAGCTCCTCCGCTCCCGTGCAACTGAGCTTCGACTCATCCATCATCCCCTTGTCACATATTTCCAAGCAAAAGGATGCCCCGCTGAACCACACCTCGAGAAATGCAGACAACGCCCTCGTCCAACCGTAGCCCTTCACCAGCATCCATGGCGGCTCATCAGCAACGACACTTGTCACCTATAAAACCGACACCAAAACATCTTTGATCAATGCAAAGCTCCACCCAACGAGCGGAAGCCCTCTGACCGAGAAGACCCTTTCCCTCCTCCTTGAGTCAAATTCTCCATCCAGCAGGAGAGGGGGTCCTCCAGTGCACCAAACCCATCACCTTACGCGAGAGGTAGATCAACTTCCCCACTTCTTCCAATGAGAGGCCCGCGCATACCGGTAGTTCATCGAGCAGCACCACATCTCCAAAGCCGCGAACCACCGCCCCACCTATATCCTTCATCCCGTCGACCAAACTTCTCCCCTTTCTCCGACAAACTCCCACAAGTATCCGGGCAGCTTTCACCCCAATTGCACCCCCACCCCTCCACCTTCAGCACCATCAGATCCCCTCCTCGCTCATCGGAAGCTGCAATGCCCGCTTCCTCCACAGCCAAAACATCGAACAGGGTCCCGACAATCTACCGTGAGATGCCAGTATCCACCGCATCGGAGGCATCGCCCCCGAAAGATACAAGCCGAGCCCTCGTCCTGCAGCAAAACGAAGCCCGAAGAGGTTGCCATGCTGGACTCCACTGCCCGCCCTTGTCCACCCTAGGAGTTGTCTCGCATGGCTTCATACATTGTGATGATGTTATCGTTGAAATTTCGTAAAAAAATGCACTCCTAACATGTTCATCTGGAAGGTGTCAATTTTAGCAATTTTGAGACCATCATATTTTGAAAGGCTTGATGGATGGGATATGAATCTCGAATTGAGTCAAAATGTGAATGACAACATCATGACAATACATGATTTAAATCCTCCCGAGAGTTTATTAAAAATATATAAAAAAATAAAAAGGTGGAAGTGGCCAAGTTAGTTAGTCCCTGTTAGCATATACAATTTACGTTATATATTGTATGATAGTACATATTTTATAATTAAAGTAACTCTTTTCATTACTTAAGCATCGACCATCGATAACATAATTAATTCAGTACGAAAATTTTTAAACAAAAAATGGCATGCACTTTGTAGGTGAGTGCCCAAAAATTTCACCATTAATCACAAAAAAAATTTACATGTCACAACATACACCACGATTACATATTTCAAAAACCAACTCACTCAACGCATTGGCACACGCCACAACATTCTCAGTATAGAAGCGGTCCTGATAAAACATGACATCATTCCTGACCAACCAAATTGCCCAGATCACAGCAACACATCTTGATCTTTCTTTCTCCGTGACATGCCAATCTGTCCTAGTGGAGCTCCAAAAATCGGGCATGTTGTGAGAACTCACAGCTTCGTTCCCAAGAAGGTTCCAAATCTTCGCAGATCTACCACATGTGATGGAGAGATGGTCCAGATCCTCCACCCGGCTCAAGCACCTTGGGCATCCTTGGCCAGACCCTTTCATGAATTACACAAGTATGTCATTCATTAGCAGTCTTCCTCTCCTAAACAGCCACATGAAAACCTTCACTCATGTTGGAATCTTCCATTTCCAAATTCGCCTATAGTCCACCTCGCAACCCCTAGGATCAACGGTCATAGTACCCCTCAAAGCACGGTACGCCTTCCCAACTGAAAATGTACCATCCTGCCAGATCCAAGAATCCTGCTCATCTGTGGGCCCAGCTACTCCCTCTAGTTTCACTGGCATACTAAGCAGTTCTCCCACCCATTGTTCAGAAAGCTCAGATATGAACCGAGGAAAGTAGTTATCCCCATCTTATGCTTCTGCAACCGTGCATCCAAGATAATCCGTCATCGCCTTCAACCGCAACAATATAACGTCCAATGCCCCATCCCCACTCCAATCATCCGACCAAACAAGAAAATCCACTCCATCCTCAATCAGATGTCTTCGATAAGGATGTATCTCATGTGTCACATTACAAATGCCCCTCCAAAAGAAAGAGGGTGATGAACCAAGGCCTCTAGAACCCGAGAAAGAAAGGTTGGGCTCGTAGATTCTCCGAATAAGCTTACACACCAGACTATCACAATTTCCCCAAATACGTACCACCTACCTGTCAACAAAAGCATTGTCCATCTCCTCCAAGCTCCGCACTCCGAAGCCCCCGTATTCCTTTGCACAGGACACTGTCTTCCAATCCACCAAATTGAACCGAATGGATCATCTCTTTGCGGACCAGAAAAAGTGCCTCGTGATAGCTTCCATCCTCCTAATACCAACTGGCACAAGCCTGGAAGATAAAAAACATAACAGAATCGCAGATAGAACCGAACACAAAAGCATCAACCCCCCCCCCAAACCTCCCCCCCTCCCCCCCAACAGGCAAACAGACTTCCACCCAACCAGCTTTTGCTCTAATTTCTCAATCATTGGTAACCAGTCAGTAGTGCGTAACCTGCCAACGACCAATGGCACATCCAGATATCGTATTGGCAGGTTCGTGCGTAGTGAACGCAACCAAGAGGCGCAACTCTCGGACCCCCTCTCTGATCGACCAAAAGGAACGAACTCCGGCTTGCCCCTGTTGAGCTTCAGCTCAGAAGCATCTCTAAAAATGTCCAGAATCACATAGAGGTGTCCGCAGCTATTTGCCCCTCCCTCCGCAAAAAGAATTGTGTCATCAAAGTACTGGAGGGTGGGGATAGAGATCCCCCCTGAGTATCCATGGTAATATCCACCAAAAATTGCTCGCTCCATCATAACCGCCAACGCATCTGTAACCATGGCCCTAAATGTCGGTTTCGGTCACCATCTCGGTATCGACCAAAACAGAATTTCGATGGAATTTCGGTGGAATTTCGACCGGAATTTCGGTCATTTCGGTTATTTTTTGTACTAGGACCCCCATATTTCGGTCATTTCGGTCATTTCGGTCGAATTTCGATTTCGACTAGATATCGATATTCGACAGAAATTCGACCGAATTTCGTTGAAATTTGAGGCCATGTCTGTAACGAGTACAAAAAGTAACGGTGCTGAGGGGCATCCCTGCCTAACACCCCTTTGCACTTGAAAACAACAACCCTTTGGATGCCCATTCACCAAAAGCAGGAAGCAGTTACGACACACCTCTTCATCCAAGAAATCCACTTATCCGATAATCTGCATCTGTAAAGTGAGGCCTATAAAAAACACCAGTCCACACAATCGTATGCCTTCGAAAAATCCACCTTCCACAGAACACCCTTCACTATCCTCATGGACCAATCCGCTACAATCTATGACATCAGAACTACATTGTCCATGAGATGCCTGCCCGGCAAGAAGGCACTCTAGAGCGGGGAAATAATCTTGTTCACCACCCCCCTAAGGTGATTCGCCATAAACTTTGCTATCACAAGGTAAATTGCATGGGAGAGAGCATCCTGTCAGTATTTTTCAATCTAACAGCTACATCCTTCTTCAGGAGAAGGAAGATAAATGACCGGTTATGCTGATCAAAATCATAATTACCTTCCGCAAATTCCGCTACCACCTTCACAACCTCCTTCCCATGTAGAAAAGAATCGAAACCCATCTGGAACTAGGCATCCATCTAGGTTCATCCCAAAGATGGACTCACGAAGCTCCAACATCCCAAACCCCATTATCAACAGCTCAGCATCTAGGTCAGATACTCGATTCACCCCAACCCTCAGCCATCGCAACCCACAGTGTGGTGGCCGCCAACTCATATCTCTGAAATAGTCTGTGACCACCCTTGCCACTTCTCCTTCCTTGTGAAACCCTTGAACCCCACCTCTACGAAATAGATCGTGTTCCTCCTTCTGCCTCTTGTCATTGTGTGAAAAAAATCCGGTATTGTTATCTCCCTCCTTCATTCATCTCTGCCTCAATCATAATAAGCCATATCGTAATATATCAGCGATATATCTGTTATAAAATATGAAGAATGCGGAAGCGATTGATAAACAGAGCATAAACAAGAAAGATCAAACATGGAACACCATGATTTAACGTGGAACCCTACTCCGTGAGGAGCGGGATGAAACCACGGGAGAAGCCCTCTAAGGGGCTTGTTTTTCTATTGCTTTTTCTCAATGGATACAGGAGGTCTGGGGCTCCTTATATAGCCTCTCCAGCGCCTCCAAGTCCCACCACTAAGCGATGTGGGACTAAACGCTGGATGGGGTAAATGGATCTTCTCCAGGATCCATTTACCCTGCTACAACTCAATAGCGCACATATCAAATACTCCAACACTCCCCCTCAAGCTGGAGCATGCAATGCTCAGCTTGGACAAATAGAAAGAAACTCAACTCAACGCTACATGACACTACGGACAATATCAACCCAACGCGCACATTGCTGTAGTCGAGGACGTTGCTTCTCATGCCGTGCAGGTGAGGAGGACGAACGGGCTAGAGTGTGAGTCAATTGAAGACTCAGAATCTGATCATCGAGTCTGAAACTGCGCCTGAAGTCTCCTCGTCGGAGAACTGGGTCTCTCCCATCTGGCTCAGAGAATGGTGCACTACTCTGGTGTACCTATGATACCACATGAAAACCCTTACCAACATGGCATAGGGAATGGTCCTCTACTCTGGAGTCCCTATGGCTCACATGAAAACTCTGGCTGAACAACAAGAAGAAGAATGATGGGGACCATGAACAAATGATGGCAACATATGTTCATCTGAAAATGACTGCAATCATATGCGTGTCTGAAACTGGACTCGGAATCAATCGTCGAGTCTGAACAACTGATCATCTGTAGAGTCTGGAAAAATATGGCTGGTCTGGAGACTGGCATCTGAATATGGATCTGGATCAAGACCTATGACTCTACATATATACTCTCCCTTTCTCCATACTTGTCGGAAAACAGAGAAATCGACAAAGTTGGGAGAAGACAAGATAATATGGGGAGAAAATAGAATATCAATAAGCCGTTCACAAACTTGTCGGCTTTTCATAAAAAATTTTCTTATGTACGGCTCTTTCTTGTACGTGCCTTTTTCTCGAAAATCTTTTTCTTTTTCTTTTCTTCTTTTTTTTCAAAATACTTGCGTACGCCTTTTTCAAATGCACGCGCCTTTTTGCAATTTTTTTAAAAAAATGCGGACGGTTTTTTTCATGTACGCGCCTTTTTCGGAAAATAATACCCTTTTTTGAAACATTTTTTTGAACTTTAGTGTACGGCTTTTTACTATATGTACGCGCCTTTTTTTCGAGAATTCATTCATGTTTTTGCTATCCCCCCCTGTATTTTCAGCCCTCTTGGGCTTAAGCACCTCTCTTTCTCCACTCTTTCCATTTTTTACAATAGCCATCGGCCCACCTGGGCCCTTTCAATGTTTTTTTAAGTAATAACCGTAACCCTCTTTAGGGTTCCACCGTGAACCCTAAGCCTCTTATAGGATACTTCTGTCGCCGCCTAAGATCTCGGATGGAAAGAGCGGATGGAGCGTGGAGGCGCGCCTGAAGTCTGGGATCTGCGCGAGATGGAGTTATCGCCCTTGGCGGCTAGGGCTCGCAGGGCTGAAGGAGGGAGACGCCGCAAGGGGAGCCGACTGGGATGGGTTCCGCCGGGGATGCGCGCGCAGGGGATCTGCGTCGCCTCGTGCCGCTGATGGTGCCCTATGGGCTGCGTTAAAGGGGGTTCCTGGAGGTTCTCGAACTGCGCCAAAGGGGCAACGCCAAAGGGTTGCGCAGGGATCTCTTGAGGAGGAAGAAGGCTACTGGCGCCTTGCGCCTGGACCGAAGCCGCTCGGAGGGCTTGCTGCTGGAAGGGGATGCGCACCTGTGCCCCTGGCGAGCGCAAGTGGCCTGGGATCTGGGGTTGTGCCGCTTGATGCCAAGGAAGCCAGGGGTTTCGCCATTCGATGCCGAGGATCTGGGGTTTGTGGATCGCCCAACGCCTGGAGCTCCGCCTGGGCCGTGAAGGTTCCGCCTGGGGTCAGGGCTATGCGCCTAGGTGGTGCGATGCGCCTGGGTCACCAGATCTGAAGATGCGCGTTTCATCGGGGCCGCCTGCTGAGTTCGTTGCTTCATCGTCGCCAAGAGCTTTGGGAGCCGCAGTGCCATGCCGCGGTACTCCTCGCCGAACTAGGGTTCCAATAGGAACCCTAACTTTTCTCAACAAAGAACAGGACAGGTCTTGGCCAAAAGATATTTGAACATATAATCTTCAACAATAACCGATCCAAAAAACGATTCTCAAATCGATCACAAAATATAATCGAAGAACGTGATAAAATCCTCGAGAATCGATCCGCTCTGATACCATGTTATAAAATATGAAGAATGCGGAAGCGATTGATAAACAGAGCATAAACAAGAAAGATCAAACATGGAACGCCATGATTTAACGTGGAACCCTACTCTGTGAGGACATGGTATTAAAAGGCTAGCCTCGAGGCGGTCGAGGCAGTCGAGGCGGGGCTTGTTAGCCTCGAGGCGTACGCCTCAGATGGAATGGATGAGGTGTACGCCTCAGAAGGTCGACGTGGTCCGAGGCGGTGAGGCGGTCTGTGAGGCGTTTTCTGGAATTTAAAGCATTTTTAAGGATTTAAATTGTCTTATTGGTAGTTTTAGATGCTTATAAATGTATAGTGTCTAGGATATATATTTACAAGATGAATGCTTGAAATTTTAAGTTTGTTCATATTCATATTAAGCATTAAACTTGTCTGATTTTTCCAAGAAATTCTTAATATTACACTTTTGAATACACAATCAATAAAGTTTAAAGAAAAGCTAGTGTTAAGTGAGGGGACATAATGAGAAATGTAATATACCAACTAGAAAAAACAAGATTAGATTCAAGGCATGTCAATGTTGTCATATTTTATATATTAGTCATGTAACAAATACATTTAATCATAATTTTTTATGCACCACAATATTTTTTTAGTGAAAAATACGTTGTTTTTGATATTTTAATGACAATTATAGCTAATGATTCTCTTTTTGATTGGGTAGAAATTTAGTAGATATGTTTATGGAATTTACATATCCTTTCTTTCACGTTCTTATCTTCATAATTTCATCATATAGTACAATGTTATATATTATATGTATGTCAATTAAGATAATTTCATCATAAATATATTTATTATACTTTTTGTAGGTATTTTTCTATACAAATTGAGGCTTACGCCTCGACCGCCTCGAGGCTACGCCTCGCCTCGCTTCCAGGGAAAACGCCTCGTTCCGTCTTTCGTTTTTTAAAACCTTGCGTGAGGAGCGGGATGAAACCACAGGAGAAGCCCTCTAAGGGGCGTATTTTTCTATTGCTTTTTCTCAATGGATACAGGAGGTCTGGGGCTCCTTATATAGCCTCTCCAGAGCCTCCAAGTCCCACCACTAAGCGATGTGGGACTAAACGCTGGATGGGGTAAATGGATCTTCTCCGGGATCCATTTACCCTGCTACAACTCAATAGCACACATATCAAATACTCCAACAATATCGGTATCAACATGTGACCGATATATCATCGATATGGCCGATATTTGCCCTTCTAAGGCTATTTTCTTCACAAAATCGATCTGGTATCGTTGATATGATGTCGATATATATCGACGATATATCGTATCGACACGATACCGATACCGAATATTGTTGTTACCTACACTGGTCTCGATCTCTGTCACCACCCAAATTGGCATTTCATATCCTCTTCCAAGATTTTCTGAACCAAACATCGGCTCATAATTTCCTCCTCATTCAAGTTCCTCTCATCCTCCACTGCATCATGTCTTCCCAACTCGTCAAGCACTTGATTTCTCAACTCTCGTTGTTGCTGAGTGACCCTATTGAACTCCAACAATCTATGCCGCAAAGACACCAACTTCAAGGCAAACCTCACCACAGTTAAACCTTCCACCTCTAAATCCGACCAGAAAGCCCACACCATATCATGGAAACCCGCCTCTAACAGCCAACATCTCTCAAATCTAAAATATGAGGCAGAACCCCTACCGTTGCAAGAGTCAAAGCACAACAAGGTATGAATTGATCTCGCTCTGGAAAAGGAGGTGATCGTAGCCCATCTATTCATCTCCAAAGTCTCGACCGACAGAAGAGAACGGTCGATTCACAACCGGGAAGATGAATTTCTCCAAGTGTATCTACAATTCGTGACATCCATGGTCTCCAGTGCAAGCTCCTCTACCAACTCACTAAAAGACCAGAACTAAGGTCATGCGCGCCTCTTCCCCTTGGTCGATCCTCCGCCTAGAGCGTAACATTGAAATCACCAGCAACGATCCAAGGCACCTCCGAGAATCTACCTCAAACCCGATGAATTTCATCCCACAGAACCATATTGGTGGACACACCTGTACTACCATACACCGATGTCACAATAAGACAAGAGCGATCCGCCTTATTAGTTGGAGCCACGGAAACCAAACGAGCCAATATCTCCCCATCATCCAACACGTACATATCACCATTCCAAGCCACCACAATCTCCCCCCACCCTCCGAACTGCCATCAGCGAACATGCTCGAAACTCGTTGAGATGGGGACCTGAGGTGGAACCCCATCGCATCGACTCGTAAGAATCAATTTTTGTCTCCTGCAAACAAACAATATCAACCATCCATTTGGTCATCAAGGACCCAACTTCCAGGTGCTTGTCCGGTTGTCCCATGCCCCTCATATTCCAAGAGATCGACCTTATTGGGAGATCAATGGGGGATCCCTCGCCACCAAAACCCCAATAGTCTTTGCAATCTCATGTCCCATGCGTCTTCCATCTTCATCCTCAAGCGATCTAGCCTCGCAAGTCTCAAAATTTACCACCTCTCTTCCTTGATCCCCTCCATCTAAAACCTCCCCAGAATCTCCCGGTCCTGAGGGACCTGACCCCGTAAAGGACCTACCACCAGCCTCTCGAGAACACCTAACAACACCCATCTCATAATCGCTATCAAGCAGTCTAGATTATTCCCAGTCCAGAACAATTGACCGTCACCGCTTGCGAGGGAGAGTCAACATCTGTGACACCAACTCTGATGCCAACCCGTCCACATACCCTCCTTCCTGATCGGGGATCGCCAAACTCCATCGCTCCACAACCCCCCAAGAATTCGATCATCGCTTAGACATTTCAATCCCCCTTCTCAGTTGCCCAGACCTCACACCATGCCTAGAAACCACCCCATCTTTATCCCCAAAGGCGTAGTTTCCATTGGGTTTTCACGAGATGACCCCATCATCAAAGCAAAATGCCTCTGTCGCCTTGCGCTCTGAAGATGTGACAGCTCCGATGAGGTTGACTCCAGATCTCACCATGGGTCGGGACTTGTCTCCAAGCTTGCTCCTGCAACGAGTTGTTGAAGCCCCAAGGGAACCCCCTGACTTGGCTACCTCCTCGAATCACCTCTTTGCATCGAGCAAAGACAATCGACACCCAGATTCGGAATCACAAAATTATTCGAGTTTTCAGAAGCTCCAAAAAACATGTTGAAAGCAAGGTAGAAAATATCGATATCGATATCGTATCGGCAGCAAGGATATATTGGGGATATATCAGGATATATCCATGATATCGATGGAAATGTCGGAAATAGCTCAAAAAATCATTTTTATCGTTTTTTCATAAATTAAGATCGTCCAAGATATTAAAAATAAATAACCAACAAACACACACTTATATCACACATATCGATAATTTATACTCCATATATCGCATATATCGGTCACATTGAACATATCATTGTTAATGTTGATTCCTGACTTGTAGATATTGGAAATGGATTTCATTCAAGTTCTTATAACATTAAATAACGTACAAATATACACTTAGATGACACATATAGATCATCTATGATCCATCTATTCCATATATTGGTCATATCGAACATATTATTGTTAATGTTGATTGGTGATTAATAAACATTGGAATCGGAATCAAAGTTGCTAAGTTGAGCACAATTAGAACACATGTTTTGTTCATGGAAGAATTGAATAGATTGAGATGAGTTATTTGCTATAAAAATAAACATAATGATTAATGAGACAATGTTTCTTTGGTATAAAGATTTATCTGAATTCTTTGAGTCATCTGAATCAGAGAGGACATTGAACTCTTTCTCAAACATGAATTCTTTGAATTGTTCACCTTTCTGGACCTCTTCATATCTTTGTCCTTCTTCCCCTCCAAGTTGGCCTTCACGAAGTCCCTCACATCTTTGGGATAATGTGGGCACTTGGCAACATTCTTGTTGCCAACAAGATGGTGCTTCAGTGACCCAGTCTCGTAATCCCCCTCCTCCCAATATTTCCCACAGAAGTTGCATTGTGATTTCGATTTGTTGACATCTGGAGCGATGGCATACCTCCAACTAATCTCTCCACTGTCCAATTGATCATCAGAACCATCAGATCCCAAAATGGATTGTAAACTCGTGATGTAGATTACTTAAGCCTGTTGTAAAGAAATTACACAACATTCATGAGACATATGAGGATAACAATCAATTATCTGCTAATTATTTTTAGTTTTAATTTTCGAATTTATTATATTTATTATTTATAACAAGGTCAATATGAATAAAGTCTTAGATATTTAATGTTTAACAAACTATCAGCATACTATTCATATTTAGATATTTCAATCATAGTAATCCATATCGTGGTATATCGACAATATATCGACGATATACCAATATCGATAGGTGACCAATATGTCGTTGATATGGTCAATATTTGCCCTTCCAAGGTCATTTTCTTCATAAAAACGGTCCAATTTGATATAGCATCGATATGGCCGATATTTGCCCTTCCAAGGTCATTTTCTTCATAAATACGGTCCAATTTGGGTGATATGGCGTTTATATATCGTCCGTATATCCACGATATATCGTATCGACATGATACTAATACCGATACCGATATTACCTATACTGGTTTCAATTTCTAAGAAAAAGCATCCTATATCTAGAGTTGAGATGACCAATTTAACGGCAAGTCACACATGGGACACAAAACATGAAAATAAATTATAAAATTAATTTTAATTTTTAATTCACGGAATTAATTATATTATTATTTTTTATTAACATAAAGCACCATAGAATCTTGTTTTCTATGTCTAGAACATGAGATCTAAGCTTATTCTTTCATAACGTAACTTAATTTCACAACATAACTCAAAAAATCCCAAATTAGTTCCCCAAATATCTCACTAAATTATAGATCTAATTTTAATTCACTGAATTAATTAATTACTAAACTTTAGTTAACATAAAGCACCACAAAATCTTATTTTCTATGTCTAGAACATGAGATCTGAGTTTATTCCTTCATAACTTAACTTAATTTCACAACATCACTCAAAAACCCCAAACTAACTCCTAAAAAATCTCACTAAATTATAGATCTAATGTTTAGTTCATGGAATTAATTAATTACTAATTTTTATTTAACATAAAGCACCATAAAATCTTGTTTTCTATGTCTAAACCATTTTTTTGATGAGATATGTCTAGAACATGAGATCCAGGTTTATTCTTTCATAACTTATTTTCATGACATAATTCAAAACCCCCAAATTAGTTCCTCAAATATCTCACTAAATACTTACCAAAAAATCATGAATATGCATTACCTAACAACTCCTAAGAAAATTCACTATTTCAACATAAAATTTGGAGTAGATCTAGAGCTTACCTCAAAGAAGGAAGGAGGAGCTTTGGAGATGAGTTTCCAGCAAGATATGAGTAAAATAAGCGATACTAAGCGACATGGACTGATTTGGGGTCGATTTCGGAAGAAATCCTAGTTGGAAGATTTTGTCTCGGTGATATGTCGCCGATAAGCGATATATAGGCCCCATATCGTCAATATTCTAGAAAAAGATATGAAGGTTGATATCGATATTGGCATCTCACTGATACTGATATATCGATGATATATCATCGATATATCGCGATATTTCCTACCATGGTTAAAAGTCGGGATGGAGGGATCCGAGAACCACCTATTCGGATACGTCTGCGACAAGAACAAATTCGGGTTTGGGTTCACCTTGGGACTGGAGGCAACACTCGACTTGAAATGTCGCCCAACTTGGCTTTTAAAGCATCGAGTGCGGTAATAGGGCTCCCCTAAAATGGTCGTTAAGCTCTGCCGCCCTTGGAACCAGCACCCCTCGAGCTCCCCACCACCGATTGTTGTCTTTGACCGTCCTCGGCCACCAACGCCACCTCCGACGAACCCCCAGTAATCAGGATCTGCAACCACAGGGGCAGCTACCTTTTCCCAAACCAAAACAATGTCTACAGTGGCGAAAGGGGCCGCCTCCCCTTCCGTACTAGCTCCACCTCCTTGCCTACACCTAGAAGCAAGCCAGAACTGCATATCTTGATGATCGGCCCTGAGTACTTCAGGACCTCCCTGAGAACCTCGAGCCTACAGTATCTCAACAGAACCTCATCAATTGCGAGCTTCCACGTTGGTTCCTCCTCCTTCGCGTTCCCGTCAAGGAAACGCAACCTCCGCCAAACAATCGCCCCTCGTGAATCCGGTGGGAGACCGCACTTGAATTGCCCCCATGATGACTTCCTTTCCACTCCCCGAGTAAAGGTCTCTGACGTAGATGTTTCCTCCGTGGAGCCAGACCGCATCTACCCCCTAGCAGCCTTCCTTTGTTGCAGAAAGCTTCTCCCACATCCTCCTCAAGACCTCAGCATCCCCCTCGCCAACCAAAACACCCTCGAGCGGCCAAATCTTTGATGCGCCTTTAGCCAACTACTGAAGCATCAGACCCCGATCTGAATCGGGTATCAAGTCTGCAGGCATCGATGGTTCATGGATCCTCGTATCAACTTCTTTGGCCAAATCATCCAAGCTTACTGACCTTGTCGACGTTGCGACCTTCCTTGAGCTCCCTTCCCTCACGATACAATCCTTACGTCGATGACCCGACTTCCTATATCAGAAGCACAGTTGTTCCATCGCATTGCAAGACCATGACATATGATATGCAGCTCCACATCGAATGCACCATTTCGCAGATCCTACCCCAACTACCGACACACGCTTCTTCGCCTTTGGCCAGCTCCAAGGGTCGTCTTTGATCAACTCCTCCGTGACTACATCCTCCTGAGCTTCCCCTTCCCCCACCTCTCTGCTATTGGCCCTCTGCTCACGATGTCCATCAGCCTCATCTCCCCCGCAACGCTCCTGCTCCTCAACTCCATTTCTCCGCTTACGTAAAAAAACATACACCAAAATGAATAACATTCAAATCAATTCAGTGCAAAATTTGGTGCGACATTTACAATATAATGTGGGGTAGAAAAAAAGGAAATAAAGAATGTTGAAATATCTAATGAAAGAAAAGTAACATGATTGGCCTTTGCCTACAGCCAATGCTGACAGCATTTTTATTTTTTTTTACAGAGTAACGGTTCAAAGGGATGTGATTTGGGACCTAGATATTCATAGGCCATTCTCTATCTTTGTATGACATAGCATTACCAGTGACAAACATTATAAACAGTTGCGATAATATTTACAAACAGTGACAGCAATAGCTACTATTCTATGACATGATAAATACAAATATGTGTTCATGTTTCTATGATGTCCATGGTGATATACTACATCAAATGAAGCCAAATGTTTCCTGGCCGACGACAGTAAAAGCAGAATAACTGAAAATTTACAGATAATAAGTGATCTGTCTAGCCATCGCGGGATCGAAAAACATTAGCATATGCAGATGCTGTAGAAAGACCGCACTATGCTCCTACTCACCTATTAATGCACGGGGTCTGTGTTCGATGCTTAACAATGACATGCCCGTCTGAGATATCGCCCTCGTGAATCCTGAATTAGCAGTCAAAGTAGGTGCCCGCCAATGATCGCCAGTACCAAACACAATCTTGTTCTTCATAGCCATCTTCCTCGTTGTTGGTAAAGCTGATATGCGTGCTGATTGACAATCTGGCACCACCCTGTGGGTTTAAGAAACAAGTGATTGACAAAACGAAATATGAAAATTTGTATACCCCACAACGCCAACTCCATTCATTAACGCCCTAATTCCGGAACAGCAAACATGGTCCTCTTCAATTGTCCGCTGAGAGAGGAATGTGGTCATATTTTATGGCAAACAAAGGGTGGGGCATGTGTCCATACAAAAATCCTACGTGGTATTATAAGAAAAAATGCATGCAAATGTCATGAAAAGGCTGAGAAAAAAGCCATCATTTAATCACTAAATTATTATATGGTTCACAGTATGATGATGTGTGAATCTCTTTCAAGGCCCTAAATGTCGGTTTCGGTCACCATTTCGGTATCCACAAAAACAGAATTTCGATGGAATTTCGGTGGAATTTCGATCAGGATTTCGGTCATTTTTTATACTAGGACCCCCATATTTCGGTCATTTCGGTCGAATTTCGATTTCGACTGGATATCGATATTCGACAGAAATTCGATCAAATTTCGCTGAAATTTAAGGCCATGATCTCTTTTACCCTACACAGAAATGACGAGAACCAGCATTGTTTATTTCTTTCAACAGCATCAATACAAGTATATATGCACCATTGATTCTTATTTCGCATTACTAGCTGATAGCTCTGCGTAGTTTGTTTAAGAAAACTCACACAAGGCATTTTAGCAGATAAGCCGCTCTGGATTTCTCATTTGGTCCGCCATACATTGATAAAAGCTCTTGAAACTCCGAATAAACAGTTGAACACACAATGCCTTTCCTCCCAGCTATAGCTGGTTTCAGATCACTCAATATCGGGTGCAGAATTTCAGAATGAACCTGAAAAGAAAACTTGATGAACTGATCTCTTACATAGTGTAAAGAATCCAGACAAGCCTTACAAAAATCAAACACATCTGCATCGTCATTTTTCCAACAAAAACAAATGATTATAGCTTCTTTTAAGCTATTGAACCTATGGAACAATCATACCTAACAAAACCAATAAGCAAAGAATCACGATAAAAAATTAATAAGCAAAATCGTTTTTACCATGCCTCAACAAACACTGAGGTAGCGCTCGCAATTGCTGCATGACCAAAGATGGCTCCACCAGGCTATGCCATAACAGTATGAGAGTCCCACGCACAAGACAATAAGATTAGTTGCTAGGAGAACCCTTCTTACAGGCAGAAGAAGGCAGAACTATGGGGATCCTATCTTTCTGCACTTAGATATCATCCTGTTATCTTTTATTTTAATCTGCTTTTGTTATGATATCAGCAACCCAAAATTATGAGCCAATTTGTTTTTATTTTCCTTTGTTTGATCCAACGTGGGGCCGGCAATCTCAAAAAACACAATCCAAAAAATGAGAATAAAGATTCTTTAAAAGAAGAGTGGTGAAAAAAGAAGGGAGGGAAATGAAGTAACAGCCTGGACAAAGACAAAAAAGGGGCCCAAAGAAAAAAAAAAGGGAAAAGGTGTGAAAAAAGAAAAGGGTGATAAAAAATGATTTTAGAAAAAAAAGGAGGCAAATGATAAGAAAAGGATGGAAAAGCATTTGGAGTTTGCATTTCCTTCATGGATACGGGAGGGAGATGGGAGGAGTGTTTGTGAACTCCATCATTTGTATGAGCCTGGGTAAGACCACATATGTGATGTTTTGTTAAAGAGGTCTCCATACTCATGTCTTGGGAGTCAGAAGTCAGAACATGTGACAAACACATGTGATGGAGGTTCGGTACGAGAGATCCATAGGGATTCAAGGGTAGATCTCTCCTCATATGTAGTGTATTGGGGAGGCACGGTTCAAATAGATAAACCCATGTAGGTTTCATGATGGAAACACATTGATCATATCTCAATATGGTGACAGAACTAGCAGAATCTTCGGAGGCTCACTTCAATCTCTGCATCTAGTACAGTTCAAAACCCCAACAGTTACATATATTCAAATCACAAAGCGTGAGATGTCGTTTCGAGTTTAAGAGTTGTAATTGAGATATGTACTCAGCTTGTGTGTTGAGCGTTGGATTGTCCAGGCAGAGCATTCCATACTTCAGCTTAAGGGGAAGTGTTAAAAAATTGTGTGATTGGATCACGTGTGTAGGAGTTGTTCGGTCTCGTGTTGTTAAATGGTGGAACTTAATTATGTTGGTGGGGCTATATAAAGAGTCGCACACTTCATGTACTAATTGTGAAAAACACTTTAGAAAACATAGCGATTGGTGACTTTCTCTCGTGGTTTCACCCGGCTTTAAGGGGCAGGGTTCCACGTACATCATGTTTATCCTTGTTCAATTATTCTATGTTCATATTTTTTATTTGTATGTAATAACAAAGAAGTTCCAAATTTCGACAAAACCTAGATAAGGTGGATCCCCTTATATTTCATGTAAATCATGCCTATACCGATTCTGTCTCGTGTTCTTATCTCACCCAATCCCGCTCCCCTTCCTTCCCCACACAAAACCATCCAACTACATCCCCTTTCTTTCACCCATCTTCCTCCTCTATCGAATATGTCGTCTAAGTAAGTTATCATGCAAATGTTGCCTCGCAATCTGCAATCTAACCACTCTATGTCAATCTGACTCCATTATCAAGCTCATTACCTCCACCTCTGCCTACACAACCACATCCACTCCCCCTCTTCCTTGCTCCAACCTTGACAAAGCATTTGATGTTGCTAACAATGTCATCATATTCTACCTTTACTTCATCCAATCCAACATCGTACCCATCATCGTCACCTACAATTACCCAATCTTTTACGTGATCAAGGAAGTTGCATCGAATATAACCTCATCATTTACCATTGCATCCTCAACGAGCCTCTTACAACCCCATGAGTTTCGTCCATTGTGGACATTGATTTTTAGATCTCAAAGGATAAAGAGCGGAGAGATGTGAATCACATGTATCGATAAAGACTTCCTTTGACCTTTGATGCGAATGTTAATCTTAGGAAAATCCTCTATGAAAGGGATACATTAGTTACATTTATATACAGAAAGATCAAGATCTAACGACTCTTATGTCACCTACCAAATCTTTACATTTAGGACTGGTCGATGCAAACATCTTCACCCAACGACTTTGGCTTCCTCTGCATGATGCTCATGCACAAGCATCATGACTTCACCACTTATTTTGATGCAGCGTGGAATCAAGATATAGGGTTGCATTTATTAATTATGTCGTCGCATTTTTTGTCATCGCATTTTTTTAATTTAAATAAAGAAATCGCGTGTGATCTCAATTAGCTTTATTTTTTAATTTCAAATTAGGTAGTTAGTCGGTTAATTAGTTAGAGTCTATTTAGGATAATTAGTTGTTTTACTATTTTTGTAATCTCATCCCTCCTATATAAAGGGATGAGGGTCCATTGTTTTAAGGAGTTGAGTTGATAATTAAAATTGAGATTTATTCTCTATCTCCCTCTCTCGTCTCTCTCTCCTACGCGATCTTCGCGCTTCTTCTCCTGACTCTCGCGCAACCGGCGCGCTTTCTCTTCTCAACCCTTCCAATTTATTCTTCCACCAAAAATCCACGAAAATCTATTTTCCGCCGACGCCGAATTTTTTTCATTCTGCATCATTTCGTATCAGAACATGGCCTACATATCGTCCTCACGATCTGACGATCCGTCTAGGCGCTCGCACCGACATGCATCAAGGGACTATCGTTCATCCAAACAAAAACGACGAGCCGTCTCTGCCATCGACGCCTACAACAAGGAGACGGAGCGCATGTTACGTGATTTGCAAACCACATTCCACTCCGAGTTTCGCGCTCTTATGGCTAACTTCGAGGCCCTACTCGCTGCCCAATCAAAGCCTCCAACCCCCGAAGCCGTTGTCACGAGTTTTGACGAAGAAAACCGCACTGTGGAGGAAGATTCGCCCGCTGTCCAGCACCTCCCAGGTCTGATTCCGCCACCGGAGTCGATTCCATCGCCCCCTCCGGTCGTCCCGACACTGCCCAAACTACCCCAGATACCTCCCCTGCCTTCCTCCTCGACCACAACCCCCATCCCAGCCCCATCCACGTCGCCGGCGCCACCGGCAAAACCCGCCGCAGACCCAACATCGCCACAGTCTTCCCCTCCCGCGACCCCCACACCCCCAGTCCGCATCCCCGAAGCCCTCTCGTTTCCGCAACCAACCCCTCCCCTTTCCCTGTGCTGCGTTACCCTTCCCCTAACCCTAACCCCCCCTCTCCGCCGCCTTTCCCCTTCCCGCGCCGCCAGACATCTTCCCCACCCCCCTTCTCTCCTCGGCTCTCCCTACCCAGGCCGCAGTCCCTGCGCGCCTCCGCCGCGCCGCCTTCCCATACTCCGCCTCCCTCCCTCACCTCGCCTCATCCCAGGCTCCCCTCCTTCTACTCGCCACAACCCCGCCTCCCCATCGGCACTACCCCTCCCGCCAACACCCCTCCTCGTCACCTCGCCCACACCTCCCATGCGGCCCCGCATCTGCCCCCTGCCACGGCCACAGACGAACTCGGCGCCGCCCCTGGGATCCCAGTCTCTGCCGCCGGCGCCGCTTGAGGAAGAGGGAGGCCCTAACAACGGCCCCCCTCCAAAAGGAATCGGATCCCTTAAAGTTAGGGATAGGATGTTATCTTGGGAGATTTGCAGGGAGACCCTTCCTCCCATAAGTCTTTATCAAAAGGTTTATTTAGAGGAATTATGCTATGAACTCAACTTAATTGAAGGGGTACGAAATTTGCAACCAAACCCCCTGCTGCGGAAATCTTTAAAGAGGAGTGCTGAAAAGAGGAAATCTGGGAATCCTCCTTATCGAAATAGGACTATGACCATGGGTTTCATCTATTTAAAGACCCCATGGCTTCATTCATTGGACACCTCTCCTCCTCTCCTCTCCTCTCCTTGTGCTATTGTTTTTCTATGGACTCTCCACGGGCCGAGTTGACCGTCATGAAGATGCCTCATCAGTTCTTCGAGCACCACGTCAACGGGGTAAAATCCAGATGGACGCCCGCCTATGCGCCACACCTGCTCTTCCACCACGAGGCCCACGTCGCCAATGCCCGCGTCGCGCATGTATGGATTCCGTCGTTCGCTCCACACCAATTCTTCCAGGAGACGACCGAAAACGTGGATTCAAAATTACCAATCTCCAAGCTTGCAGATCCGACAATTCGTCGGGAGACGAATTTTTAAAAGCGGAGGAGAGTTGATGCAGCGTGGAATCAAGATATAGGGCTGCATTTATTAATTATGTCGTCGCATTTTTTTGTCGTCGTGTTTTTTTAATTTAAATAAAGAGATCGCGTGTGATCTCAATTAGCTTTATTTTTGAATTTCAAATTAGGTAGTTAGTCGATTAATTAGTTAGAGTCTATTTAGGATAATTAGTTGTTTTACTATTTTTGTAATCTCATCCCTCCTATATAAAGGGATGAGGGTCCATTGTTTTAGGGAGTTGAGTTGATAATTAAAATTGAGATTTATTCTCTATCTCCCTCTCTCGTCTCTCTCTCTCTCTCCTACGCGATCTTTGCGCTTCTTCCCCTTGAATCTCGCGCAACCGGCGCGCTTTCTCTTCTCAATCCTTCCAATTTATTCTTCCACCAAAAATCCACGAAAATCTATTTTCCGTCGACTCCGAATTTTTTTCATTCTGCATCATATTTGCTCATAGACAATAACACGATTACATGTTTTTTATGGAGAATAAGCCACTTATAACTGCCACGTATTCATTAACCCATTTTTCATGAACCAAACAAGGAATATGGTATAGCATATCAGAGATAAAGAAATATAAAATAACGGAAAGAATACTGGGATTTTACGCGGAACCCTACTCTTTAAGGAGCGAATGAAGCCACGAGAAAAGGCCTCTTAAAGGTTGAGCATTTTGTTATTGCTTTCTCTTTCCAGTCTGTTAGGGAAAATAAGAGCTATGTATATTCCTTGAGCCCTAGATTCTCTTATATAGGGAAAGGCCTATGGGAAAATTACATACGATAGACAAAAGAAAGGGAAGCAATGGTGATGATATTGTGTTAATTGACGAGACTAGAGATGGAGTAAATGAGAAGCTTGAGGTCTGGAGACATGAGTTGGAGACTAAAGGATTTCGTATAAGTAGGGCTAAGACGGAATATATGGAGTGCACCTTTGATGGAAGCAATGGTGAAGGAATCGAGGTGGAGATTGGTGACGATAACATTCAGAAGAGAGATTCCTTTAGATATCTGGGATCTATTCTGCAACATGATGGGGAAATTGATGGAGATATTACTAATAGAATAAATGCAGGCTGGCTAAAGTGGAGAGGAGCCTCTGTTGTTCTCTGTGATAAGAAAATTCCTTTAAAGATTAAAGGAAAGTTTTACAAAGCAGCAGTGAGACCTGTTATGCTTTATGGATCAGAATGTTGGCATGTGAACCATAGACATGTGCAGAGAATGAATGTAGCAGAAATGAAAATGCTAAGGTGGATGTGTGCAAACACACGTAAAGATCGGATTCGGAATGATGCAATCAGAAAGAAAGTTGGTGTAGCTCCGATCGAGGATAAGATGCGAGAAAACCACTTAACATGATTTGGACATTTGCAAAGAAGATCAGTTGATGCACCAGTTAGGAGATGCGAGTGTTGGGATGTTGAGCCGGCTAAGAGAGGGCGAGGACGGCCCAAGAAGTGTTGGAAAGAGACCATACGAAGGGATCTTAGTTTTATGGATATAAGCCCAGGATTGGCCCAAGATAGATCTGAATGGAGGCGAAGAATCCATGTAGACAACCCTACTTAATTGTGGGAAAAGGCTTTTTTGTTGTTGTTGTAGACAAAAGAAAGGGAAATAGATAAAAGATACAAGAACATAAAATAAACTTCTACACTCCCCCTCAAGACGGAACATAGATATCTAGCATGCTCATCTTGGATAAGCACTTCTGGAAGGGGCCCCGAAGCAAAGCTTTGGTAAGAATGTTTGTTGTTTGGTCTCCTAAGCTGACATGGGTTGTAGAAATAAAGCCTTTCTGAATCATATCACGGATATAATCGCAATCAACCTCGATGTGCTTTGTCCTCTCGTGAAATGCATGGTTATTGGCAATGAATAATGCAGCCTGATTGTCGCATTTTAACGACATGGGAAGAGGGACGTCTATATGTAGATCTGCCAGGACCGCGCGAACCCACATCACTTCTGTACATGCTTGGGCCATAGCTCTATACTCCGATTCAGCAGTGGATCTCGCAACCATTGTTTGCTTCCTACTCTTCCATGAGACAAGTGACTCCCCAACAAATATAGCGAAGCCTGATGTAGACTTCCTATCCTGTGGGCACCCTGCATAGTCTGCATCTGCACATGCGGAGATAGTAATAGTACCCTCCTTTCTAAACAGCAGACCTACAACTGGAGATGACTTAAGATACCTTAGTATCATATGTATAGCATCCATGTGTATCTGACGAGGTTGTTCCATGAACTAGCTCACTTTATTGACTCCAAATGAAATATATGGTCTGGTAATAATAACATAAAGAAGCCTCCTTACCAATTCCCTGTATCTCCTCCTGTCAACCTCCTTAGTATCATCAGCATGCATCTTCATGCTTGGATCCATGGGTGTAGAAGCAGATCGACATCCAAGCATACATGTGTCACTTAGCAAGTCAGTGACATATTTTCTCTGAGTCATCACCAGTCCTTGTTCATTTCTAGCAAACTCCAATCCCATAAAATATCTAAGTACTCCTAGATCCTTGGTAACGAATTTACGGCCTAAAAATTCTTTTGCTCTTTTTATTCCCTGCATATCATCTCCTGTAATAAGTACATCGTCAACATACACCATAATGACAGTCGTACCTCTGGAGGTCATCTGTACAAAGAGAGTGATCCGCATTCAACTTTTTGAACCCTTGCTTCTAAAACAAATATGAGAGCTTCTGAAACCAAGCTCTCGAGCTCTGCTTTAGTCCATAGATTGCCTTATGAAGTATGCACACCTGTAAGTACTCCCCTTCAGCAGTAAATCTAGGTGGTTGTTGCATGTAAACTTCTTCCTGAAGATCGCTATATAAAAAAATATTTTTGACATCCAATTGAAACAGGAGTCAATCTCGAATCACGACAACAGATAAAAGAATCCGTAAGGTAGAATGACGAGCAACAGGAGAAAACGTGTCAAGATAATCTACCCCATACGTCTGATTAAAGCTCCGAGCAACCAGTCGAGCCTTGTACCTATTAATACTACCATCTGCATTGGGCTTCACCGTAAAAATCCACTTGCAACTTACAATAGATGCCTCAGTAGGAGCTGGAACACGACTCCAAGTACCACTCGACTGAAGGGCGGTCATCTCTTCCTCCATAGTCAGACGCCATCTACTATCCGCTAATGCCTCCTGGTGAGTCCGTCGAATGTTCACAACGAATAAAGCAACTGCAAACCTCCTGAAGTATCATGTCAGACGCTCAAAGGTAACATGAGAAGCGGATATGAAGCACATAACCGCTTCTGCTTTCTTAGAGCAATAGGCAAATCAAGTTCTGCATCAGTTGTACCACCATCTGTGTCATCCCCTACCTGCTCTTGCGGAGAAATACCATCAGTCTCATCATTAGAATTATTGTTATCAAAACAAACCTGGGGCATGCTTGATGATTGACCATGATTATGAGCAATGGTTGATCGTCGACTGTAGTAGTGTGGTAGAGGAGGAACCAAAGAAATGGAAGGTGACAGTGGTGGAGATGGTGGTGGAGGTGATTGTAGTGGAGATGGTGGTGGAGGTATTGGAGCTTGTTGTGGTGCATACATGGGTAGAGGAGGAATATAGATCTCATCAACAATGTTTGACGGTACCAACATGTCGCCTGTAGGAGAGACATGACTGACTCAAAAAACGTGACATCTACACTGACATAATACCTTTGACGTAACGGATCATAGCAACGATACCCCTTCGGAGTCCTAGAATACCCAACAAAAACGCATTTAACAGCCCTAGGAGAGAGTTTGTCAATCCCTGGAGACAATTGGTGAACGAATGCAACAGACCCAAAGACACGAGGAGTAAGGGAGAACAGCTCCTTGTCAGGAAAAACAAGAGAGAAAGATATTTTCTCCCATAACACTGACGAGGGCATGCGTTTAATGAGGTAACATGCAGTGAGAACCGCATCACCCTAGAACAAGTGCAGAGCACAACTCTGGATAAGAAGCGTACGAGTGACATCAAGAAGGTGGCGGTGCTTTCTCTCCGTGACACCATTCTGTTGGGACGTGTAAGCACAAGACGTTTGATGAAGAATGCCATGGGATGATAGAAATTGAGATAGTGTATGAGTACAGAATTCAAATGCATTATCAGTTCGCATAATTTTGACAGAAACGGAAAAAACGTTCTCTGCAAGCCCAGTAAGACCATACGTCATTTGATGGGCTTCTCCATTATCTGCTTCCCCACTTTCTTTCATGAGGAGGCTTCTGAGCTTCTTTAATAAAATTCATAAGTGTTGCCCACTTTTGATTTATTATTTAACAGGAAGATCCAAGACAAACGACTAAAATCATCCACAACAACTAAATAGAACATGTGTCCCTGATGATTGGGAACACGACTTGGACCCTAAATATCAATATGAAAAAACTCAAATGGAGAGCTATTGCTCCGACTCTGACGACTAGGGAAGACGGACCGATGATGCTTCCCTAGCTGACAAGCTTTACAATTGAACGACGAACGGGGTGAAATTTGAGGAAGGACTTGAAGCAGTTTCTAAAACGGAAGATGACTGAAGCGTAGATGCCATAGATAAGGAGAGACAGATCCAGTGGAATGAGATGATTCTCCAGCATAAGGTGTTTGGACCAGTCGATACAGCTCGCCTTGCTCACGGCCATGCCCAATCACGTTGCCCGTGAGAATGTCCTGAAACACGAGAGATGATGGGTCAAATATCCAATGACAATGTAGACTAATTGACAGTAAATTTATTGAGAAATTAGGAGCATGAAGCACATTTTGCAACTGCATAGAAGGTGTTAAGGCAATTTGTCCATGTCCTATGATGGGAGAATGAATCCCATCTGCTATAACGACTGTCCTTCCTGAGGAAACTTGCTTGTAGGATGTGAGTTGATGTCTATCTCTACACAAATGATGTGTGGCACCTAAATCTACAATCCATTCTAAGGTACTTGAACCCTGGTAAAAAGTATAAGTATGAGCACTACCTGAGGAACTAGCTTATACAGTAGCAGCAACGTCCAAGCTGCTCTCCGAAACAGGTGAAGGAGTACTGGATGGAGGCATGATATCTCGCAACCGAGACACAAGTTCATCATATCGTGGATCTAATGCGGGTATAGCACCACGATGCTGAATCTGTTCTGTTGCACGAGCAGATGCTGGGAAATCATGCTTGGGATAGACTTTTCAAAACGAGTCCAACTTAATTCATATATGTTTTAGGATTTAAAATGTGAATTTTAATAGCGAGTACGATAAAAATGGAGCTCATATGAACCCGATAAAAAAACCTAAAAAGCACGTATATTAGAAAATGTGGTTTGGTTTTAATAGTACCAGTGCAATATGTATTTTTTTATGATATTTGTATATTGCACATTTTTGTGAAAATGATGCACGAGAAATCATCTCAATTGGATTTGTATCAAAAGTAATTATGGTTGTATGTATTTATGTAGGTATTGTGTTCATGTATGTGTTTATTATTTCATGTCTATTTCTATTCTATTGTTTTTTTACTTTTTTTGTTTTTCTTTTTGCATGTTTGTGTTTATTTTATTGTCTTCTGTGTGACCAGTCCGATGACAATAAGTACACCACGACCACGACCACCCCTACTATGTGGTCCTCGTCCACGAAACTGGGATGGGTTGCCTCTTCCACGGGAGGCCGCCATAGCAGAAGAATTTGGCATAGTATCAGGGCTTGGGATGTTGATTCGGTTCAATCTCTGAAAAGCCTCCTCCATGGGAAGAATGGTAGCATCCGCCAGAATCTAAGAAGAAGCAGCCTCATACTGTGAGTCAAGAGAGGCTAGAATGACTCCCACCATTGTGGCATTCCGATATATCTTCAACTATTCTGGAGTAGCTGTGAGAGGCATGAAGCTATGAAGCCTCTCAAACATTCCCCGCAATGCAGTGTAGTGAGCATGCTGGGGTCGACCATTTTGCTTTATCGTGAAGATGTCATGCTGAAGCTGTAGGATTTTTTTTCTCATTCTTGGCTTGTGAATATGTGGCAGCAAGAATATCCCACACGGCTTTTGCAGTGGGTTGGTGCAAGACATCGTTAGCAATGTTTGGAATCAAAGTACAAGACAACCAGACCTGAGCATATGCATCATCAGCCTCCCATGAGGCATACAACCATGTCTTCTCTGTTGCCTCATCCTCAATAAGAATATGTTTCTTTTTTTGAAGACAAACAAGGGGGATACACTCATAGGTGTTCACCCCAGAGATTTATTAATACAGTAACGAGAAATTACAAAGAGAACGAGAAGAAGCCCCAGTCAGAGCCACGAATATAGTAACCACGGCACCTAAACATACACATTTTCCTTATAAAACCTTTGTCCAGAGAAGACCGGCGCATTCCTAGCCAACCAAAGCGCCCATATCACCGCGATAGGGTGAAGCAACTCCCTACGCGGACGGCCCTTGGCCGTCACCAAACTCCCACAGAACGAAGCAACACTGTCCGTAGTGACCCATTCCATATCAGAATCAGCCCAAACCGTCCCCGTAACTTTACACCTAAGGAAGAGATGGTCCACCGATTCAATCTCCAACCCACACAGGAGGCACCTGTCGAATACCGACCCCAGCAGCCTGGAGCACCAACCCCACGTCATTAGCCTCTTCCTCCTAAACAACCAAAGGAAAAAACCAATCCTCTCAGGCAGGCCTAGCCCCCAGAAGAAACCGCAGTCTCTCGCCATATCAAGTGAGAGAGAAGGCGGAGGCCTGCAAATCATAGCGTACGCCTTTCTCACCAAGAAGCTGCCCTTGCGCCAGATCCAGTGATCCCGCTGTTGGGAAGAGCCCCTCATCTCCCTAAGCATCTCAATCAACCTGAGAAATTCTTCCAATCGTTGATCCGAGAAGTTGGAGCGAAAAAGAGGCATCCAATTCCCATCCGTCCAGTAATCGACCACGTGCGCCTCCGGATCCGCAACCAATGCAAACAAATGCGGGAGGCGGCCACAAAGACTCCCCCCGCTCGTCCAGTCATCCCTCCAAAAGGCGAAGATCTCCCTGTTCCCCAGCACCGGCCTAAATAGCTCCCGGAACCTCGGTCCCACCGCCAAAATGCCCTTCCACAAGGGCGAAGGCCTCAGTCCCATGCCACACGTATCAGGCGTATCACCATTGGGCACATAGATTCGACGCATAAGGGATAAGCACAGATCGGCACCATCCCCCCACACCCTGGCAAGGTTGCAGAAAGCGGTAGTCGGTATTCAGTCGACGGGGTCACCTACTAAGGATTAGTCGGCAGTCGGCCAACTAGTCGGAATTAGTCGATCATCGGTTTTGAATTTTTAATTATTTTAAATATATAAATCAATTTTTTATACATATGTTCGTATGTATATACATATATTTGTACATTTTATATGACATCATGATGAAACAAAAGAAGTAATTGACTTTAAATATAACATTAAGAATATTAGAATATGTGTGCTTTAAAAAAAGAGAAATACAAAAAAAGGTTGTTGTAAAAGTCGACCGATTAGTAGGCCGACTAGTAAGCCCGACTAGTCGGGTAGACCGACTAGGCCTAGTCGAATCGGCTACCCCCCCCCCCCCGCCCCGACTCGACTAGTCGGTCGACTTTTGCAAGCTTGCACCCTGGCCACCCACTTCAGCAATAGGGCCTCGTTCAACGCATCCATCTTTTTGATCCCGATTTCATTAGGCTCATGAATATGTTTCTTATCCATCGATTTCATTAGGCTTATGAACTGCATGGCCCATAACTCGTAGTTGGACCCATCCATCTTCATAATAGGCGCAAGACCTCTGAAGGCGCATGTGGTGAGGATCTCTACCATACTTTCTAACATGGTGACTGGAGACAACTAGGGTTGTAGACAAGATAAACTTTGATCTACACTGACATGACAAGGTTTGGTTGCATGTGGAGACTTTACACAACCAAACCCATCAACCTGGAAGCCCGGGCGAAGGGCTCCTTAGAGAAGAGATGGCCGGAAACTAGGGGCGGCAACGACGCACGGAAGGGTCCCTAGGGCACGGGAGGTGCCGAGGAGCAACACACGGGTCAATGAAAGACAAAGGGCGACGCGCGCGGGTTGGGGGGGCGAACGACGTGGGGGGGACGCTCGGAGGGTCGGGCGGCGCACGGGGAGGGATTACGGCAGAGCCCTAGGCGGCTTGAAGGTGGAGGGATTAGGGTTAGGGTTCGGTACGAGAGCTCCGGTCTAGGACCGCTGCTCTGATACCATTTTAGGAAAAATAAGAGTTATGTATATTCCTTGAGCCATAAACTCTCTTATATAGGGAAAGGCCTATACGCAAATTACATACAATATATAAAAGAAAGGGAAATAGATAAAAGATATAAGAACATAAAATAAACTTCTACACAACCCAATATGAGTCATAAATATAAAGAGGGAAGATTTTGTAGATGAATGCGGAAAAAGGGGCCAAGAAGAAAGAGGGCCAATTCCAAAAAAAAGGAGGCAAACGTACGAAAAGTTGTACGCAAAGAAAAAAATTAATTTAAAGAAAAAATACGAGAAAAGAAATCAAAAAAAGAGAGAAATGGACTTATTGATTTTGATTTCCCCATCTTGATTTTTCTTCTCCCAACTTGGTCGATGCCATCTGTTCTAACCAATATGAGAAAGGGGGAGTATTATGTAGAGTTCTATAGGACAGATTCAGACCCTCTAGTTCATATTCAGATGTCTAGATTTCAGACTCTATCAGTTTGACGCGTACATGTGTGTGATCATTATTTCAAAGGTCCCCATCTTTGATTTGGACTCGGGATTTTTATGTGATTCATATACACTCCGGAGTAGAGATCTCATTCTCTGAGTCATTGTGGATTAAGGGTTTTCATGTGGATTCGTAGGGACTCCGGAGTACATATCCCATTCTCTGAGCCAATATGAGAGAGACTCAGTTCTCCAATGAGGTAACTTTTTTCAGACTCCATTCTCTAGTGGTCGAGGTTTCCAGTATGAGATCATTCGAGGTTCCTATGAGAGATAATCCACTTCGAGGTCCCAATGAGAGAGATACTTCTTCGAATATCTACATATGGATAATTAACGATGTTCTTTGTTTGGCCCTTTACAGAGACAGAGCAATTGCATGATGGATTTCTACACGTAGAGACTCATTTATGTTTCAATGACTCTGCACAGTACATCGCATATGTTCTCTGATGAGGAAACTTGGTCCAATTTCATTGACTCTAACAGGCGTTGTACAGAGCACACATTCTCCGATGAGGAGACCCAGTCCAGCTTACACTCCAACCCTTCAGTTCCTCCTCACCAGCACAACATGAGAAGCAGCATCCTTGGTAAGCAGCCAATGGTATATACGTTGAATTGATATTGTTCGTAGTGTATTGTATTATGTGACTGAGAGATTTCTTTCAAATTGCCCAAGCTTAGCATTGTATGCTCCAGTTTGAGGGCTAGTGTTAGGGTACGTATCATATGCAAAAATGGGTAATTGGATCCTTCTATAGTCTAATTACCGCATCCACAGTCATCAAAGGAAATTCCACGATACATCGGCGATATATCGATATCGAGATGCGACCGTTATGGGTATCGATATGGCGATATATCCCAATTTTCAGGCATTTCCTTCACAAAAGATCGTCGACATGGGCGATATTTCGACTATATATCGTCGATATATCATCGAAATATCGTATCGATACGATATCGAAACGAAATTAATATCGATACGGCCTTCCATGTCCACAAGTTTAGTCTCACATCTATTGTGAATGTGACTCGTTCATAGTTTATATTTCTTTATCTCGGATACGATTCCGCATTCTCATTTTCTATAGCTACTAATTATTTGACTTTACCCAGCAAAACCCTATCCCACTGACCAAAAAAGAATAGGGGGCGATCCTCTTATTTGTCATCCCACTTTATATCGTATTCCTTCTCTACATGGCACCTTCAAGTAGACCAAAACAAGTTCTCAGCCAGAATGGGGATCTGAATAGCTCAACGGAGATGTAACTTAAACGGTAGTGACCCTACTTGGGGAGGTTCTTTTTTGTTTGAATCTTCCCAACTTAATTTAATAGAGTGCTAGCATGTGAGTCCCTTCAAAAATTCCTCCAGCTTATTGCAGGGTCCGTTGTTTATCAAAAAAAGAAGAAGAAAAAGTGATACCTACCTAATCCTCCACAAACTTGTACAATCATCCTAGGAACCATGACAGAGAGATTATTCTTCCGCCTGCCAACTTCTATAAGCAAAGTATCTAACTAGAAACCAGCACACAGAAGAAAGCAGCAATACAGTCACCGGAGCCAGAATCTAGACTAAAGAAGGCAAACACATATTATACATGAAAATCAAAAAGTTAAAGGAGGCAAAGCCTAGACCATTACAACAAAAACGTAAAACTATACCATACTGATATAGAACTGAAGAGAGCGGCAGCTGCCAACTGGATACTAAAAATCAATCTTCTCAATCAATCACTAGTCAATAGCACTTGATTTCTCTACTGTCATAGTTATAAGAAGATAGCTTTCGAACTTTCCAAGATTTCTAGACTGATTCTCACCAGCAACAAGGAAGCAAAACAAAACCATCACTATACCTGATCCATCACAAACTTGTAATTCCCCTTGAACCTTCCCCTCAGCTCCTCCTCCGGTGCCTCCAGCATCGCCTTGCCGCACCCATTGCTGATTCCGGACACCATCGCAACCAACGCTGTCGTATCAAAATTCACCGCACCACTCTCATCTACATATGTCATCATCCCTTCAACCGCAGCGCGAAACTCCTCCCCCAAACCAACCCCTGCGCCTGATCCACGACACTCCACTCCACCGATGCCAAAAGCAACATCCCCTCTTGTAAATCCCCTCCCATCCACTTCGATCTCGAATGCCCTCACGTCAACATAGCTCAGATCCACCCACCCTTCCTCGACCTCCACGTCCTCCACCTCCACCTCCACCGCACCGAACTCCGCTGTGAGCCCCTGGACGACTCCGGGGTCCCCCACCCCTCTGGAAAGGAACACCACGACCACCTCCGGTCTAAGCGCGGCCCCCGCCGCACGCGCGGCCTCCACAATCCTGGCGACACGTGTCCGGAGAACGGGCCAGTTGACGTGGCGGGGGTTCCGAGCAGAGACGAGGAGCCAGGCAGGGCGACGACGGAAGGAGCAGGAAGCGTGGGCGGGGGAGCGGCGGGGGAGCGAAGGGGAGGAGACGGAGGGGAGGAGGAGGACGTGGAGGAGGGAGTGGAGGTGGGGGAGGTTGGAGGTGGGGGCACGGGAGGGGGAGAGGGAGAGAGAGCGGAGCTCCGAGCGGAGGAGGCGGAGGAGAGCAAGCTTCCACGGAGGGGGGAATTTCGGGGACCGGTCGATCAGGCGCTCGAGGGCGGCGCAGCTCGAGATGGTGCGCTCGACCAACCCGGCGGGGTCTCCGTCCGCAGGGACCATTGGTTCGTGGGGTTTTAGGAGTTAAGAGTGGGTGGACCTTGCGAGCTTTGAGAGCTAATCTTCACAGCCCAGCCAAGAAGGAAATATTTGACCGGGCGGCCGAACTAGGTCTTAGTCGGAAGCCCAATCCGATTCGAAGTCCTATGTAGTCGATTTGCCCAGCTTGGTTTGATAGCCCGGCCATCGACATCCTCTAATTAGGGTGGAGCATTGGGTCGGGTCAGCTCAGATTCGACTCTGACCCGCAAAAGTCCGGATCCAGTCTGAATCCGATGTATAAATGGGTCGGGCCCGAACCCAAAATACAAATGGGCTGAACTCGGGCCCTCATATTTCAAAATAATATGTTAGAACCAAGTTAGGGGACATTGATTTATAGTCATAATACATCCAATATTTTCCTTAATCTATGAATAGTAATATTATATCATAACAATAGATCCAATATTCATGTGTTATGAATGAATTATATCAATAACAATAAAGTGGAATCAAAGTGCAAACTCATGGAATCAAAATGGGTATGGGCTGAGCCCGACCCTAATCCGAGCCCGACCTTAACCTGAGCCTGATCACGCGTGCCTTGGGTCGGGCCCGGATCCTCGGTTTGCTAAAAAGACGAGCATCAACCCGGCCCAAGGCCCACGGATAATTGATGGAATCGGATCGAGCTTTTCCGAGTTGGATCAGGTTGAGTCCAATGCTCCACCCTACCTCTAATACAGAGGATTTATAGCATGAACGTTTGTGGTTCATCGAGAAATATATTAGCTTTAATTTCATCATTTATGTGTTTTAAGAGGGCACACAATACACAATGTAGGCACCACGTTCCAACAAGTTGTCGAGGTTAAAGGCCGCCATTTTTAGATCAAAGAGTCCACATTGTTGCAAGATTTTCTAAATTTCTTGTGTATTGTGCCTATGTGTTTTGCTTATAGTGTGCAGTGTAAGCTCCATACATTGCAGTGACTGTATTGAGGAGATAGAAAAATATAACATGGAAGATAATAACGTTATCATAGTGATAAATGCATCGGTTTTGATTTTTGAACTTTTGCGGAAATATCTTGAAATTTAGAAAATCAACAAAGCAAGTATATATAGCAAGAAATTATATCTAAATGTTTTATGATAAAAAATACAGGAAAAACTATGTTCAAAAAATATCAAGAACATGTATTAAAAAACAATTTATTAGCATATTAGGTTGACATAATTATATGCAACAAATGTATGATACTTCATGCACATAGTGTATGTCATGTTATATGTTTAAAAAAATGTAGGGTAAATTACAATTTGGGTCCCCATCTATGTGTCCAATCCCAGAATGGGTCCCGATCTTTAAATTGTAACGATTCGGGTCCCAGGATCATTCAAGATTTGGAAATTTTAGGGTTCATGACGAATATGCCCTAGTTAGGAAGGGGATGGGGGTTGGATTCCAACTTTTAAACAAGGGCATACTCATCATTAGTCCCAAAAAGTTCCTTACATTAATGGCCCAGGGACCCGAATCGTTACAATTTAAAGATCGGGACTCATTCTGAGATCGGATCCATAGATGGGGACCCAAATTGTAATTTACCCCAAAATGTATGACACCCACGGGGATTAACGCCTCTTTTCCCTTGTGAATGCCAATGTTCTTCCACCGTGTGACCACCGTTGTCCGCCCACGCCTTTGCTCCCAATCCCGCGCACACGTTGGATCAATATTATCTCTCCATTCTTTCCAATAGTTCCCTCCCCTCTCTCCGGAGCAATATCGTGTGATGAAGCCTCTCGAAACCCCCCTCCTGCCACATCTTTGGTGTGTTTGCGCTTTCGAAGACCCGCTATTGTTAACATGTAGGTGGTATCAGTCTCACTAAGTCTAGTGGAAGGAGAAATTCTCGTTGATATCAGTTTCAATTACGTGGTGTGTTTCAATGCATATCTTTCAACTTGCGAGGATTGGGACGCTGAGAAGAAATGCAGCTACTAGGATGTTTTTAATAAGACATGAGTACTTACAGTGAAGAACATCTTCAAGTATCTAAGATGGGTGTAAGATTACATCTTGATATATGGAGATGGTGATTACCAAGTATCGGGATAAACAGATCCTGACTTCCAATCTGATATCGATGATTGAAAGTCGACATTAGGGTTTGTGTTCCTGTTGAACAGTGGTGTTGTGAGCTGGAGAAGCAAGAAGCAGGACACTATGCCGATTCAACAACAGAAGTTGAATACATTATCGCATCGGATGCTACAAATGAGACAGTGTGGTTGCGCAAGTTCATCGTGGAGTTTGACGTAGTTTCCTTTGATACTCTCATACCGCAACTCTACAATAACACAGGAGACATAATTCAGGTGAATGAACCTAGATGGCATCAAAAGAGCAAGCACGTAGAAAGGAAATACCACATCATTCGAGAGATTCAAAAGTGTGGTGATTTCGTCATCACCAAGGTGACCTCTGCCGACAATGTTGTTGATCCGCTTACCAAGCCTTTGACACAAAAGGTTTTCGACTAGCATGTAATGAGTATAGGTTTAAGGATTGTACCTGAATGGTTTTGAGGGCTAGTGGGAGATTGTTAGCAATGTGAGCTTGAGGCGAACTATTCCTACAATAAATATTATTATAATGTTTGATATATCAATAAAATTTATTGGTTTTATTTTCACCCATGTCTGAGATTAAATAAATAAATGCAGTGTAAGGTCCCTTGGTACAATTAGGGTTATGTACCATGATCATCTTGATGATCACACAACTGTTGGTTTAATTGTTGAATCACAAAGGCTGGTGCTTGGATGAATATCTAAAGAGTTAGATTGAGGACTCATCAAGCACCGTCAAGTGATTGTTAAGAGATGATCTCTAGCCTGAGTAGGAGATGACAATCCTTTATCATTTGGATGATATCTAACCGACCTCTTGATACAAGTCTTGTGTATAGGAATAGAGATTCGAAGGAGTCGGATAAGTTAGGTCAAAGAGTTGACTTAGCGGAGTCGATATAAATAAGTCCTCTATCATATGTTGTCGCCATATAAGCAAGCATCCTCTGACTTGAGATAAATGTATTGTTATATGTCTTAGTATATACACTTGGCAGACCGATAGGTTGATGGCCTAACCAATGTCTATACACCAACGAGTTAGTGTGCATACAAGGGTATATGAGTAATATGTTCTCTCAAAGGGATCATATAGATTCACTTCTGAATCAGAAGACATGAGCTTACTCATGAGGTATTAGGATCGATCAAATTCCATGCACGGTCATCTTGCTTTGGAAGCATGACAAGAATTTGTAGGTATGATATATGCTTTTGGAAAGCATATGAACGATACCAACTCTCAATGACCGAATGAGAAACTTAATGATGAAACCCTAAAGATGATAGTTTAAGCTGATCTATATCTTCATGTTTATTCTAGGTCTTCCAGCATGAATGATGTACATGTATTGGGAATACCTGAGGGTGATGTGATCATTAACGATTGTATAACTATGACGCTACCATTCTGAGGGAGTGATGAAGCATGTTTGGATTTTAGTGACTCCTCTCATTAGAGAAGTAATCTGATCTAAGTCCAACTCTTGGACATTAATCTCAATGTGATTCAGATGCAATGAGAAGATTAGATCTAGGACAATGATTTAATCAAGCATCCATGAGAGGTCACCGAGATCTAGGTTTGAGACTTAATCTCAATATCCAAGTCGCTATACGTGGAACGTACAATCATCTTATCCTTATCTCCAAGTATCTGTAGAGAAAGTGCATCGTTCTTGAAAGAGTTCAAGAATAATTCCATTATTGAATTATGTATATGAGCATTGATATGTTAATAATTAAATATGATTTAATTATCATGAATAATGTGAATACGATTAATACTATTTAAATATACAAGAATGGTGATCCATATAATAAAATGTGATTTAATTATCAAGGATATTAATAACATCGATAGTATCATCCATATTATATATATATATATATATTATAAATGTGATTTATAATATGTTAGATAGTGCCTATTGTAAATGGTATCTTCAAATTAATTATTGATGTGAATTGGATTCACATTGAAAATAATTGGAAATATAATTTTATTTTGGGTTGTGAATACGATTCATACTTATTTAATGACATGATTGCAATACTCAGGTAATTAATTTGGAATTATTTTTTGTTAATTAGTTTACAACAAAAGTTATTGTAAATAAATATGAGGGATTGGAGAAGACACCACCATCCATTCAATGGATGGTGAACGACCACCATTGGCCTGGTCTCAAGGGTGGTCATGCCCCCCTTTATAGGAAGGCAAGTGGTCTCTCTCCTAGTCCTTCTATGCAAGTTAATTTAGTTCAAGTTCAATTAGGATGATTATTCAATATATATTTAGTTTAATCTAAATCAATTGTTGTTGCATTTTTACAATAAAATCATGACCATTGAATAAAAACACAAATCAATCTCCACCAATGATTTTGTGTTTCACATGGATTGTGATCCGTGGACTCCAAAGTACTATAAAAGAAGAGGCAATCCTAGCTCTTATTCTACACACACAACAATTGAGTTACCCCTCTCTCATTCTCGGTCTATACTCCCCATATCTCTCTCTCTTAGTGGTCGTCCACCTTGTGCCCTAGAGAGAGCCGTCATTATCACCACACCGTTGTGTTGCCGCTTCGACCGCCTGTGGATCTCCGTTACTTCTAGCACCTCGCTCATGAAGAAGATATTAGATATTGTGTGATGAGATCAGGAGATTTGCCTCTTGGATCTTCAATTCAGATTGTGAGGAGTAGATGTCTCAACAATACGCTCGCAAGCATTCCTCCGTCGAATTAGAATTGAGATAGGAGGTCTCTTGGTTTAGAGACTTGTTCGCAACCACGATTCAAGAGGTAATCCTACATATTACTTACGGTTAGATGAAATGATTTGAGAAGTGTTCTTGGATCATGGGGTTTCATCACATTCAAATTTTTTAAATTTGAATGTGATCATCACGATTTTGTGATGCACTTAAGGATCTTTCCATGTCCTTCAGGTGGGCTAACGGGTCTTCAAAGGTGCAAGTGCTCAAGGGATGTGGCACGGGGACCTGCCAGAGGAGGTTCTTCAAAGGCATCTAATGGATTCGTAAGTCTCGATGATCCAGTAATGCAATAAAAGTTATTATTTTATCGTGTCCATTTGAAATGAAATGAATGAATGGGAATGCAATTTACTTTTAAGGTCCTTTTGTACAATTAGATTATGTACCATGGCCATATTGAATACCATGCAGATGGGAGGGCACATTTGACTTCAAACATGTGATATTCAATAAAGATCTTCAGTCTGAGAAAGAGATGGCAATCTTTCTCTTAAAACTGATTTCCAACCGACTTCTTGATGTAGGTCCTCTGCATAAGAATGGAGATTCATAAGTGTTCGATTAATCAAGTCAAAGAGTTGACTGATTAGATTGATATAAACTAAGACTTGAATTGTAATTGTCGCGATCATGCACACATCCTTTGACCTAAGATAGATATGCATTTACGTGCCTAAGTATGAACATTTGACATATCAATAGGTTGGTGACCTGGCTAAGGTCCATATACAGACGTGTTGGTGTGCATGTGAAGTCATGTGAGATGTATGATCTCTCGAAGGAATTGTACAGGTTCATAGTTGATGAACCGAGAGACAAAGCTCACTCATTAGATAATTTGAGCTCAAAATGAGTCCCATGTATAGTCGTCTTATTTATGAAACAAGACACGAATTCAGATACTAATATATGTTTTTGGAAAGTATATGATTAACATTGCCCTCCAATTATAAAATGAGAAGTCTATTGATATATTCTGAAGAAGACGACCAAACCAGGATTTGAATTTCAAATTTATCAAAGTCTTCCAGTATGAAGGATGGATGGATGTTGGGAATACTCAGGGTTACATCTATTGTAATGGATCACCTACTATGACACTTACATTATGATGGAGTGATTAATCATGATGGATTTTAATGGCTCCATTTAACTAGATGATTTGTGATATAGTTGGATTAAATCACAACTCGTTTGAATCTAATATCCAATTTCCAATTATAATTTCAATGAAATGGTCATGGAAATGGAAATATACAAGCTCCCTGAGCTCATTTCTTAGCTCCAAATGGTTTGGACTATGATTAGAAAAGGTCAAGGAAGCTGGATCAACTCACCGTCACTTTATCTAGCTCATGGAGAGTGCAATGTGTTTCGTTGAGCTCGTTAAGAGTGTAAAGATTTACATCTCGAGCTCAACATTCGTAGGTGGCAAATTTTTGCAAAAATAATATAAACATTGAAATTAGATAGTTATCCACATTTTAAGTCACTATACATGGATAATATGATCTCCCCGACATTATCTCAAACTATTTACATTTGTATCTTACGAGTCCTAATTGGTTTATGACTCATACTTATTGATGTCAATATTGTAATAATATTAATTATTGCAGGGGCATTTTTTTGTGAATAAGATTCACAAATATATCTCATTAACTAATGCGAATAGTGATTCACAATAATTAATATTTTATATGGGTATGATTCATATAATTATTTATGTAAATATGATTTACATAATTTTTCCAAGGAATGGGATTGTGCGAATTTGTTCACATTTTTTGTAGATGTAAATTAGATTTACATTTTATTTCATGCTCATGAATATGATTCATAATCTATAAGGATTATTTCATAATTTCTCCAATATTAATAATATGATTATCAAGATAATTCATTCATAAATAAAATGCAACAACGTTGATCGTATTTAGTTAATATGGGTGTATGCATTGAATATACATGACACCATATGCTCGAATCCTATTTCTAATAAGACTATCTATATTGTTATATTATTTATTGATCAATAAATTTATAAATTGCAAAAAATACATTCCATATATGAAATCGGTTGACCTTGTGCGATGACACATGTTGCCACTACAAAGCGTCCTTGAGAAGATCTCTTTGTTGATTTGTTGCTTGATTTATTAATAAAATTATTTGGAGATAAAAAGGAGATAATTGTATGTTGAACAAGGGCTTGGTATTAAGCCCTTGGTAAACAATCCTAGGGTTATCATTACGCACGTCTACTAAAAGAGAAGACTCTTCAATAGGCGTGTACAATGTGCATAAAAGAAGAGTAAGACTCTCTCTTTTAGAAGCTTGAATTTTGAAGAGCAATAATCCTTAGAATTTCGTGCTCTTGAGATAGAGAAGGGTCTTGAGAGTCTCCATCTCTCATACTCATCTTATTGTTGCCCTTGACGACGTCCGAGTTCGTGGGAAGCAATGCGACTCATCATCGTGCCCATGAAAGAAACAAACACAGATCGGACTTGATTCAAGAGGTCTCCTACTTTAGAGACTCGTGCTTCAAGAGGTAACCATGATTTATTATTTATATTCAAAATAAAAATTAGAAATAATTTTGGAAAATATTTCCTTAGAATTTATAATTTTTGAATGCACGAATTGTTGTGTGATTGATCCGGATTTTACCATTTCAATAGTATCGAATTAATGATTTCATTGCAGTCAGATAAATTCGAATCGATCAAAAATAACCGCACGAATCGATAAATCGTCGAATGAAATTAATGTGTGGTTTTATGTTTATTTAACCTGGACAAGCCCCATGGTCGACTCGAGGAGGCAAAGGAATAACTTCAGATCAGATTAGGCGAATTAGATCACGGTTTTTCAAATGGCATTTTTTATAAATTTTTATGCGAAATAAATGTCCATGCACAAATGCGGATGAATTAGGTTATTAAGAAAATAAACAACTTAGCCAGATTTAATTTTAATCTGAAATTACTCCAAATTGACGAAGTTGTATTTTTCCTATAAACCAAAACTAATGATGAATGCAAAATATTTTTTTTTGGAATTTTTGGATTTAAAATACACAAATGAAAAATGCAAACTTTTTTGGGTTTTCTACAATTTTTCGTGTAAATGATATGCAAAAATTATGAAAACTTTACTCGAAGCGAAATATGATGAAATGAGGCTACACTATTTTTTTTAGAATTTTTGGACACTTTATGATTTTTTGATTTGTTACTGAAAACAGAGTAATTGTTAGTATTTAGTTCTTAATAAATCCACGAAATCAAATTTTCCAGAGAACTATTTATCTCAGAAAGATTTTTTCATTAGCAATCCAAGAAACTTGAAATTTCACAGAAATGATATTTAAGGATTTAACTAAAAATCATTACTGAAATCTCTCGATAATTTATTTTATGCCAAAAACAACTCGAATTTGTATGAATTTTGGATGAAATTAAAACACAACTAGAGACATCACCCAAATATTTTCATAATTTTTGGAGTAGAAAATGAACACGTGCGAATTTCAGAGCAAAAATAGGTAAAATATCACTGAATTTCCAACTCTGATTTTTAATAAATAAACCAATGCTCATAAAAATATAAATAAATAGCCAAAAGATAAAGATTTAAATGCTCTACAAAATTCTATTTTTGATAAAAAAATGATGCAAAAATATTGTCCAAATTAATATGACAATGCAGGGGGTGTCTTTACAAAACTGAAAGTGAAATAAATTAACAAACTGTGCACGGGGATTCTTTAGCAATTAACAGAACAAATGGGGCAGACTATGCATTTTTTTCCAAAAAAATAAAATAAAATCGACCTGAGATGGTGAGCAGGGCGACGCGTGGGCAAGCGGCGATGGCAAGAGGAGGCGGGGTGACCTTGCTTAGAGGATGGAGTGAGGAGGCGCGCGACAACCTGACATGGGGCTGGCGTCGATGTGCGGTTGTGATGCACGGAGGAAGCAACACTGCGAAAGGTGTAAGAGGAACGGCTGGAGGCATGCGGGCTGGCCTGGAGAGGAGGGCCGGGGTTGGATCTGGCAGGGGGTGTGCTCGGTGGCGGAGGCCTGGCGCCAGCGCGCAGGGGCGGCGCGGTTGGGGCCTGATGATGGAGGGGACGCAACTGGGGGGGATGGATGTCGGTGGTGGAACGCGGCCACGGGCTGGATCATTGTGCAGCCAAGGGGCGGGCGGAGGCGCGACGCACGACGGCGACGGTATGCGGCCTTGCGGAGGGAGGTGCAGAGCGCGCAGTAGGGGGGCGACCGCGGTGTTGGTGAAGTACGACGGGGGATGGAGCGAGGCTGGAGGTTGCTTTCCCTATCCTTGTGTTTTTTAATTTTTTTAATTTTTTTGATTTTTTAAGAGGGGAAAATGTGAAGAAATAAAATGCAAAGGTGGTGATGTTGATTGTGATAGTGGTGCTTTTTTATGAAAATATTTTGGTGAAGAACAACAAGGAAGAAAAAATGTTAGATAAAATAAAATGAAAAGATGAAGATAGAATACTCACCTATGAGGATCGCCGAATTTTGGAGGAGCTATGGTGTGCGGCCTCCGATCGTGGCCTCGATCCGACTAGGTGAAAAATCGGAGAAGCTATGCAGCTTGGATGCGGTTGCGACGAGGTCGATTTCTCTACTTCGGATCTCACCAAATACGATGGAAACCGTTGTCGCGTTGAAGATTTACTCCGCCACTGTCACTGTCGAGCAGGCTGAGCTGGTGGTTACCTTTCTCTCTCTATTATGGCACATGATGAAAAATGGAGAAGGAGACGTGAATATAAAGATTCGGAAGAAGTTGGAAATGAGATGGAGAAAGTGCGGAGTTGATGGCTTGGAGTGGAAGACAAGTAAGGGGAGAAGGAGTAAAAAGGGGAATAAAATAAATAAATAATAAAGTAATATAGTAGGCTACTAAAAATAATAAGGAGAAAATAAATAAATAATAAATATAAATAATTAATTAAAATAGATAATAATAATTAAAATAAATAATAATACGAAAATAATAAAATAATAAAAAGTAGGATGACACATGGTGGCTCCACGAGCTGCTACGTGTCGCTCTCAGAAAATTCAAAAATTAAATGTAAAGAAAAATAAAAATTAAATAACAAAAGGGGTTAAATAAAAAAGTGGTCAACACAAAAGTTGTTCATCTTGGCGAGATCTACAACTTTTGTGAAGGGATAAAAATTAGAGAAATTCATTTGTACAAAAATATTTTTGGGTGGTATCTTATAGGTATAAAATACCGAATTTTATCTTTTGCATTTTTTGTCATTTTTAAATAAGAGAAAAAGTAAAAGAAAATTAGAAAAAATATAAAAATTATAATTACAACTTAATTTATTTTTTTTGTATTTTTAATAATTGAGAAAATAAAAGGATAAAATACATGGGCAAAAGGGTTAATATATACAATATACAATAGGGGCCCAAAACTCAAGTTTTGCATACGATCTCCCATTTTAATGGTCTCATTTTGAAGGTCTTTGAATGTATATTACATTAAAAGTGAGTAGACCTAAATCGGACACTATATGAGAGAGATATGTGCATTTTAAGGTTCATAGTCTCAAACTTGGATTTGCATTTTATTGGTCAATTTTACAAGTTAGTGTTTTTTTGATATTTTTCCTTTATTAGTATTAGTAATATATATACTATAGAGTCTATTTTATTAAATTTGGAGTTAGTATAAAATATATACAAATATGGTATTTACATGTGATTTTACAAGTGAATTTGGCTCCTTATTTAATGCGAATATGAATGCTAAAATGTAGATATTATTTATGCAAACATGCAAATTATGCAATATAAGTGGAAACATGCAGCTAATTACTCAGGAACAAAGCTCTATTTTCAACTTTTAGAGTGATGAATCACAAATTCATCATTATGACGCATTCTCTAGTTCATATACAACAACAACAACAAAGCCTTTTCCCACAATTAAGTAGGGTCGGCTACATGGATTCTTCGCCTCCATTCAGATCTATCTTGGGTCAATCTCGGACTTATATCCAAAAAACTAAGATCCCTTCGTATAGTCTCTTTCCAACACTTCTTGGGTTGTCCTCGCCCTCTCTTAGCCGGCTCAACATCCCACCACTCGCATCTCCTAACCGGTGCATCAGTTGACCTTCTTTGCAAATGACCAAACCATCTTAAGCGGTTTTCTCGCATCTTATCCTCGATCGGAGCTACACCAACTTTCTTTCTGATTGCATCATTCCGAATCCGATCTTTACGTGTATGTCTGATGAAACTCGATTTCATCATCATAATTTCCCATTTTTAACCCCCTTGCTTAAGCTGAGTGTCAATAAAACCCAGTTAAAGTTTTATATAAATTAAAAATCACAAAAATGACAAAACAAGAATTCGTGGTATTTTTAACCTTAAAAATACCTTCAAAAATATTTCGGGTCCTTGTTTGATTTCATCTCCAGTTTTGGTCAACATGAAACTTGTAGATCTCGTCAAGATCTACAACTTTCATGTTTTGAGTTTTCTCAAGTTCGGCCTTATTAACCCCCAAAAATCAAAAAATAGTCTCGAAAAATCTGATTGGGCCACGTGGCCCATTCTGGGGGCGCCACGTGTCCCGCTTCCCTTGTTCCAATCCACCCTTGATCTGGGTCGTTGGATTTTGTTTTGAATCCAACAGCCAGCTGCCTTCTACGCTCTCACAACTTCTCAGCCGTTTGATCTAACCCTTGGCCCATCTATCACCGCACGATTAGCGCCTAAGCCAGAAGCCGCCACATGTCACATGGAGGGCCACTCGATCCCACTCTTGATCAGCCATCTCCACCATCCATTACTGACGGGTCCTCCACCATCCGATCGCAGGTCCTAACTAAATCTTGCCGTCCATCAGTGCCCGTCTCGTAGCTCGACATGTGGCACAACCACTGTCCTCCGATCATATCGGCCTAGATCGTATCACAACCATCGCTTAGCGCCCACTCGACAGCCATTGGATCTCCAGATCCAACGGCCCTCAGTCATCGCCTACCTCACGACGCCCATTTTTCCACGATCTCCATCTCGCGAAGACCTTCCCCCCTTCTATTTTTCTCGCCCTCTCCAGCCACCATCTCCCATCGCTAGTTGCCCCACGATGGTCCTCCATCTCTCCTCTTCATCGCGCATCACTCCACAACTCCCGTAGTCCTCCCAGTCGCCCCACATCTGCCTCGAAACCCACGACTCCCATCACCAGCTCCGCCACTCGCCCCTTCAAATATGCTGCTCCCTCCTCTGTTCACCCCCGTCCGCCTTTACATGGGGGTTCGCCCAGCCCTCCACCACCTCCCAGTGACAGGGGGAGGTGGCAGGATTGAGCGAAGACGACGAGGCCCCCTGGTGAGACCCTCCGCCGCTCAAAGCGGAGCTGCGGCGCTATCGCGACCGCCTGAGCTGCGTCGACCGACTGCCGACGTCCAGCGAAGACCCGGGCATTCATTGTGATGCTCAGCCCAAGCCATCGCTCCGCCTCCGACCACGTAAGTCCCTCCGATCTTCCTTTGTCTTTTTATTTGATTTCATCGATTTAATTAGGCCTCTCCGGTCGTCCTCTCGCTCCATTGAACCTCTCCAAAGCTTCGCCGTTATTCCCCCTTCCTCGCGCCAATGTCCGACGTCCTCCTTCTCTTCCCCAGAACCCCGCCACCTTCCGACCATCTCCTCCGCCCTCACGGCGGAGGAGCTCCGAGCTCACACCTTCTCCGCCCCTATGAGCTTCCACTCCATTCGCGCGCACGTTCCACGTTTGCTTCGGCTATACATTAACGATGCAGGTGTCCTATACGTCAATGGCCGGAGCCTCGCCTGAGCCTACTTCGTCACAGCCGCCTGCAAAGTTTGAGCTCCGATGACCGACACCATAGTGTCCTGGACGTTCCCCGAGTTCCCTTCTTCATCGCCGACTCGTTCTTTAGCTCGGGGGAAGTCCACCGTAGCCGGGAGCGAGCGGCGGAGCCGGAGCTGCCTCGCCGGAGTCCTGAACCCGCCGCCCGCCTTCGGCCGAAGAAGGAGGATCAGTGACCGTTGGATGCTCCACCCCGGAGTTCATCCAACGGCCACGATGCAGCTACGTCGACACCCAGTTCCTCTTCCAGAGGCCGTTGGATCTTCGACGATCCAACGACATTCGAGCATCCACGTCGCCCTGGAGCACCTTCACCAGCAGCCCTTGGATCATCACGATCCAATGGCCACTATTCGGCCACGTGGCATTATGAGAGCCTTCACCGAGCCTGCCCTCCGGACCTACAGGCTTGGGTAACCGAGCCCATTTCGAACCGCATCCGAGCCTGCAGCAACCCCGAGCCTACATCCAAGCCTAGCCGATGTAGTCGAGCCTCTGCCGAGCCTGACTCCAAGCCTGGATAGCACGTGCTTCGCACGTGCTATTCTGGGAAATTTGCAGAGACGCCCACGAAGTATCTTCAATTTGTAAAACGGTCCCCGCGCGTTTGGTATATTTACAGGGAAGGACTCGCACTTTATTTTTATTGCATTTTAGTCCCTCCCAGGGACCTTTTTGTAGTTATCTTTTCATGTTTTCTTTCAGTTATGCCCTTGCTTTTGTTTATGCATATCTTGAGCATCATGTGTCCGATTTAGTTGATTTCAGTTCCATTTCGAAGCTTGCTTGATGTACTTTCTAACGACATGTTTAATTTTCAGTTTTGGATACATGAATTCTGATGTATTATTTTATTTGCCATGTGTATCTTAAATCTTTAACTTGTGCCTATTCCAGTTTGTGTTCATCAAGCCTGATTGTTATCTGAACTTGAAATTGGATCATATTAAATTTTGCTCATCATTCTTACCTAGGGCATACTTTCATTGCATTTCATGGTATTTATTTGCATGATGAAAATTGATTAAAAAATAATGCATGTTTACTTTATTGTTATTGCATTGTTGTCTCTGTATGATTTGACCTATATGCCTTTAACTTAACACTTAGCTAAATAGACTTAAATCCGATTAATACGAGAGAGGCTCGTGTCCCTGAGTTCGACCTTGGTTTCTTACCAAGCAAAATTAATTTATGATCATCTCATTTTGATCTATCATACACATATTTAAATGAGATGATCATTTTGATGAGCCCATTTCGGCCCGACTGCTACGACATGTTGAAGTGTTAAAAACACACTCTTAAAGGGCCGATTTTGCGGCTCGTCAAATGGCGCCGTTGCCGGGGACACGGCTCATTTCTTGTATTTCTTGGATTTTTGTTTGTTTACTTTAGTGTTCCTTTTTATAGGTCAAATGATCACATATGTTGCATATAAAATTTTTCTTTCTTATTTGATATCTAACCATTGTTTTTGTGGCAGGGCCCTTGATGGATCAAGGAGGCGAGGAGCAGGATGCTCCCCGTTGCGAGGAGCCGCAGGAGCATGCTTGGAGCCCATAAGAAAGAAAAGAAAAAAAATGTCGCATTTTATTTTTGGTTGTAATAATTCATCTTTTACAGCGGTCTTCGATTGAAGACTCGCGAGTGTAATCGAACGAATGTGGTTGTGTGGGGATCGTCCCTACTTGAGTGTCGACCTAGGACTAGGCACGCGGCTCTCCGAGCTCATTTTTATTTTTCATATTTTTACGTGCTTGATCGTAGGTAGGACACCCTAAACTCTATACGCACATAATCTCGCATCACTTAGCTAAAATTAATGAAAATCAATCACCGCTAATAGATGCATGATTAGGTGCGGCTTTTTCGACTTGCATACATGTTGAATTTGGATTTCAAAACGGCCCTAGTTTTTCACGGATTTATCGTCAAATCACTGCATGATTTCTCGCTTAGCCTAGATCGCGGTTTTTATCGAATACATGTTTTTCTCGGTTTCATTTTCCTAGCTTGATCACCTAGGTTGAATGGAAAAAGGGAATGAACGGTAGACGATGATTTCTTGATTCTGTGCTAACCATAATTCTGTGATAACCTAAAAAAATAAAATTGGGACTGTTAATTGCAAGTCAACCAAAAATGGAGTAAAATTCGGTTTTGGGAGAGCAAAACCCGCGCATACTCCTTGATTTTCACTTCACATTTTCTTCGCGTAAATAACTAATGTTTTATCACCAATAAAACTGACAAGATAATAAACCAACCTTGGTTGGTTTCATGTGTGAGTTGGTGAAGCTAAGGGTTTGCTTGATTGATTGAGCCATGTTTGCTTCTATACACACCCTAAAACCTTAGTCACTCCATTTCATCTCCGAAGATTCAACCGCTCACTTGTAGATCCATTCCTCTTCTTCGTTCACCTTAGGTCCCTCCCAACATCAATTCCCATCTTTATACTTAGGCTAATCTCAGCCTAAGTATAGGGGGGACCCGAGTCCCCGCGATTTTTCTTTACTCATCTTTCCTTGCCTTTATACTTAGGTTATTTCTAACCTAAGTATAGGGGGAGCCCCTCTTAGCTCCCGTATATTTCTCTACACTTAAATGGACTTATGGACTCGTATCATCTAGTGCTATGAGGACATAGCAAAGTTTAAGGATAGGGGGGTATACCGTATATACAATTTACTTACTTTAGCTATAATCTGAAAAAAAATTGAAAAATTTAAAACTTTTTGGCTAAAGTAAAAATTCTTGGGACCAAGAGAACTCAAATGATTTCACGGCTTTTCTATACTATATTACACTATTTTTGATAAAAATATTTTTGAAAATGATTTTAAAAATGAGATTATCTTGTTTTAAAAAAATCTTCTGAAAATGTTTTGAAAATCTTTTATTTGTGTAACATAGTTTTGAAAATCTTTTATCAAGGAAAGTTGAGTCTAACCTGTGTTTTAACTTTAAAACTAAAACCCATAAAAATGAGAAAATTTAAAAAAAAATAATAAAAAAAAGTTTTTGAATGAAGGAGTTGGATTAAACCTCTACACTTACACTTTCACCCAGGATCTGAAATGTTCAAGGAAACTTGATTTATGAGGTCTTTGAGATTCGCGGTTAACCAGCCTTAGTCATCAGGGTCTTAGACTTAATCATCCATATTTCCCTAGGTCTCTAGATTTGCATGCTATATTCCATGCTTAGTCTCAGACAAAAAGATTATGATCAGCACATCACATGCACGACTGTGTTTTTTTTTGATTGAGATGAGTTGACTTTTCACCCGAGGGATTGGGATGAGGGATTCAAGTCTGGATTTGATCTAATGATGCTCGAGGATGGGATAAAATCTTTGAAGGCTTCATGAAACCTGAGTGTCAGCAACTTTAGCCAGTATGAGAACTTGGTTTTTATACTAATCTCTTGATATTGACCTAAGTGCCTGGGTGTGAAATAAAAAAATGTTGATCAGTGTGCGCCAACTCTTGGTAAAAGCAGTGGAGCTAGCCACAAATTATACAAGTCAATAAAATTCAAAGAAAAGCTCTCATTCCACAAAGTTACATATCAAAGAGCTTCCACCAAAGGCGAGCGCTCCCAAACTTTTCAAAGTGTCCACTTGGACCACCGCTATTAGGACCAGGAGTCGGGCTTGCACCAAAAAAGGGCTCTGCATCGTAAATGCTACAAGTCTGGGTGTCGAAAGTACGATAGGTACTCAAAAGAGATACACCCCGGTGTACTCCCAGGAAAACAAGTGCAGACGGCTCCAACTTCTCTTGACGGACGCACTGATCAACACCAAAAAAGTGCTGCGTAAAAGGCACTAGAGAGAATCCTTGTTCCAATGAGAGGGAGAGAAGAAATGACACAATCCCGTACCCTCCATTACTGGCCTGCCATCTACATTTTCTAAGATTGACAACTAAAGAGACGGTAGACTGAATGCAGGATTTGATTTATTCCCTAGTGTTGAGGATTGGGTCCTTAGGAGATTTTCTCGGATCAAGATTTTGGGTGACGAATTGACTCTACTCTCAGAATTGCAGTCAACACTAAACTTCATATCCTTTAGTTTATATGTACATCAGAGAGAGTCTAGAGAAGTAGAGGAATTGGAAGCCTCTTGATTAAGGCTGGGTTGAACTCTAGAATCTTGGATCTCTAAAGTCGGATCAACTTGATCAGATTGGATCCTGTATTCACATGCACAAGGGGGTTAATCCAACTTAGTCATTCTTTTTGATGCTCGAGGACGAGCATAGTTTAAGTATAGGGGGTGATGAAACTCGATTTCATCATCATAATTTCCCATTTTTAACCCCCTTGCTTAAGCTGAGTGTCAATAAAACCCAGTTAAAGTTTTGTATAAATTAAAAATCACAAAAATGACAAAACAAGAATTCGTGGTATTTTTAACCTTAAAAATACCTTCAAAAATATTTCGGGTCCTTGTTTGATTTCATCTCTAGTTTTGGTCAGCATGAAGCTTGTAGATCTCGTCAAGATCTACAACTTTCATGTTTTGAGTTTTCTCAAATTCGGCCTTTTTAACCCTCAAAAATCAAAAAATAGTCTCAAATAAATCTGATTGGGCCACGTGGCCCATTCTGGGGGCGCCACGTGGCCCGCTTCCCTTGTTCCAATCCACCCTTGATCTGGGCCGTTGGATTTTGTTTTGAATCCAACAGCCAGCTGCCTTCCATGCTCTCATAATTTCTCAGCCGTTTGATCTAACCCTTGGCCCATCTATCACCGCACGATTAGCGCCTAAGCCAGAAGCCGCCACATGTCACATGGAGGGCCACTCGATCCCACTCTTGATCAGCCATCTCCACCATCCGATCGCAGGTCCTAACTAAATCTTGCCGTCCATCAGCGCCCGTCTCGCAGCTCGACATGTGGCACAACCACTGTCCTCCGATCATATCGGCCTAGATCGTATCACAACCGTCGCTTAGCGCCCACTCGACAGCCGTTGGATCTCCAGATCCAACGGCCATCAGTCATCGCCTACCTCATGACGCCCATTTTTCCACGATCTCCATCTCGCGAAGACCTTCCCCCCTTCCATTTTTTTCGCCCTCTCCAGCCATCATCTCCCATCGTCAGTTGCCCCACGATGGTCCTCCATCTCTCATCTTCATCGCGCATCACTCCACGACTCCTGTAGTCCTCCCAGTCGCCCCGCATCTGCCTCAAAACCCACGACTCCCATCACCAGCTCCGCCACTCGCCCCTTCAAATACGCCGCTCCCTCCTCCGTTCACCCCCGTCCGCCTTTACATGGGGGTTCGCCCAACCCTCCACCACCTCCCAGTGACAGGGGGAGGTGGCCGGATTGAGCGAAGACGACGAGGCCCCCTGGTGAGACCCTCCGCCGCTCAAAGCGGAGCTGCGGCGCTATCGCGACCGCCTGAGCTGCGTCGACCGGCTGCCGACGTCCAGCGAAGACCCGGGCATTCATTGTGATGCTCAGCACAAGCCATCGCTCCGCCTCCGACCAGGTAAGTCCCTCCGATCTTCCTTTGTCTTTTTATTTGATTTCATCGATTTAATTAGGCCTCTCCGGCCGTCCTCTGGCTCCATTGAACCTCTCCAAAGCTTCGCCGTTATTCCCCCTTCCTCGTGCCAATGTCCGACGTCCTCCTTATCTTCCCCAGAACCCCGTCACCTTCCGACCATCTCCTCCGCCCTCGCGGCGGAGGAGCTCCGAGCTCACACCTTCTCCGCCCCTATGAGCTTCCACTCCATTCACGCGCACGTTCCACGTTTGCTTCGGCTATACATTAACGATGCAGGTGTCCTATACGTCAATGGCCGGAGCCTCGCCTGAGCCTACTTCGTCACAGCCACCTGCAAAGTCTGAGCTCCGATGACCGACACCATAGTCTCATGGACGTTCCCCGAGTTCCCTTCTTCATCGCTGACTCGTTCTTTAGCTCGGGGGAAGTCCACCGTAGCCGGGAGCGAGCGACGGAGCTGGAGCTGCCTCGCCGGAGACCTGAACCCGCCGCCCGCCTTCGGCCGAAGAAGGAGGATCAGTGACCGTTGGATGCTCCACCCCGGAGTTCATCCAACGGCCACGATGCAGCCACGTCGACACCCAGTTCCTCTTCCAGAGGCCGTTGGATCTTCGACGATCCAACGACATTCGAGCATCCACGTTGCCCTGGAGCACCTTCACCGGCAGCCCTTGGATCATCACGATCCAATGGCCATTATTCGGCCACGTGGCATTATGAGAGCCTTCACCGAGCCTGCCCTCCGGACCTACAGGCTTGGGTAACCGAGCCCATTTCGAACCGCATCCGAGCCTGCAGCAACCCCGAGCCTACATCCAAGCCTAGCCGAAGTAGCCGAGCCTCTGCCGAGCCTGACTCCAAGCCTGGATAGCACGTGCTATTCTGGGAAATTTGTAGAGACGCCCACGAAGTTTCTTCAATTTGCAAAACGGTCCCCGCGCGTTTGGTATATTTACAGGGAAGGACTCACACTTTATTTTTATTGCATTTTAGTCCCTCCTAGGGACCTTTTTGTAGTTATCTTTTCATGTTTTCTTTCAGTTATGCCCTTGCTTTTGTTTATGCATATCTTGAGCATCATGTGTCCGATTTAGTTGATTTCAGTTCCATTTCGCAGCTTGCTTGATGTATTTTCTAATGGCATGTTTAATTTTCAGTTTTGGATACATGAATTCTGATGTATTATTTTATTTGCCATGTGTCTCTTAAATCTTTAACTTGTGCCTATTCCAGTTTGTGTTCATCAAGCCTGATTGTTATCTGAACTTGAAATTGGATCATATTAAATTTTGCTCATCATTCTTACCTAGGGCATACTTTCATTGCATTTCATGGTATTTATTTGCATGATGAAAATTGATTAAAAAATAATGCATGTTTACTTTATTGTTATTGCATTGTTGTCTCTGTATGATTTGACCTATATGCCTTTAACTTAACACTTAGCTAAATAGACTTAAATCCGATTAATACGAGAGAGGCTCGTGTCCCTGAGTTCGACCTTGGTTTCTTACCAAGCAAAATTAATTTATGATCATCTCATTTTGATCTATCATACACATATTTAAGTGAGATGAACATTTTGATGAGCCCATTTCGGCCCGACTGCTACGACATGTAGAAGTGTTAAAAACACACTCTTAAAGGGCCGATTTTACGGCTCGTCAATGTCCACACATCCATCTTAGCATTTTCATTTCTGCTACATCCATTCTCTGCACATGTCTATGGTTCACAGGCCAACATTCAGAACCATAAAGCATAGCAGGTCTCACGGCTGCTTTGTAAAACTTTCCTTTAATTTTTAAAGGAATTTTCTTATCACAGAGAACAGCGGAGGCTCCTCTCCACTTTAGCCAGCCTGCATTTATTCTATTAGTAACATCTCCATCAATTTCCCCATCATGTTGCAAAATAGATCCCAGATATCTAAAAGAATCTCTCTTCTGAATGTTATCGTCACCAATCTTCACCTCGATTCCTTCACCATTGCTTCCATCAAATGTGCATTCCATATATTCCGTCTTAGCCCTACTTATACGAAAACCTTTAGTCTCCAATTCATGTCTCCAAACCTCAAGCTTCTCATTTACTCCATCTCTAGTCTCGTCAATCAACACAATATCATCAGCAAATAACATACACCAAGGTAACTCATCCTGAATGTGACTTGTCAACTCGTCCATAATCAAAGTAAAAAGAAATGGACTCAAAGCTGAACCTTGATGTAAACCAATGTTGATATCAAAATAGTCAGTCTTCCCCGTCGTGGTCCTTACACAAGATAAAGACCTATCATACATATCCTTTATGAGATTAATGTATAGGACAGGTACTTGTCTCTTCTCCAAAACTCTCCACATTATCTCTCGTGGGGCGGAATCATAAGCCTTCTCCAAATCAATAAAGATCATATGGAGATTCTTCCTTTTAGCTCTATAAATCTCCATTGTTCTCCTCAGCAAATGGATGGCTTCAATAGTTGAGCGACCTGGCATGAATCCGAATTGGTTTTCTTTTATTTGGAAAACTTGTCTCAACCTTCTTTCGATCACACGTTCCCAAATTTTCATAGTGTGACTCATCAGCTTGATACCTCTGTAATTTGAACAATTTTGAATGTCTCCTTTGTTCTTATAAAGAGGCACCACAATACTCCTCCTCCCATCTTCAGGCATTTTCTTGCTTCGTTAAATAACATTGAATAGATTCTCTAGTTCATATGATTACTAATATTATTTTGGCAAATTGTTTGCTAAATATTCAACATTTACCATGATGTGTACTAGATATTTGTCATTTTCTTCCTTCAGTTGGTATCATATCCATATTTTAGAGGATTTGGACTGCATTCAAGTCCGAAGAACAATCGGTTAGGTCATCCCGATTATCGGGTACATTGTCTTGTGATCATTTTAATGATTCAAATGATCCGGAGACTTTCGAATTTGTTATTGTTCTCTCCTATTTATAATGTTATTTTGGGATATATATATATATATATATATATATATGAGGTCTAGAAGATCTACACTCATACCCAAAAGATACACTAATCGTTGGATGACATTCAAGAAAAGATTCGGATGCTAGACGCAATCGTAGACCCTGATTTCGACAAAAGATTGTAGCAAGAAATATTGAATTTTTATCTACTGCCTTTTGGATCATATAACATGATAAAATACTGATTAGTAAGTTAAATATCATGTCTCAAATAAGTGCAACAAAGTTTACGCAATTCCGATCGTGCAACCCTGAGAAACTGGATTTCTCTATATGTGGAGTTGGAAGAGGACTAAATCATTTTATTGACTTGTTTTTCATATTTTGAGACTTAAAATTGATGGAAATATATTTTATATATTTACATCTGAAGTTGAACCTAATATTTTAGAAATATCAGGGATCACAACAAATTTTAAGTCCAGGTTATGTGATGGTAATTTGAAGTTTGATGGTCGCAGCCTGCAAAATTAGAATATAAAATTATTGTTTGTTTATTTTGGAAATGTGAAATAAAATAAAATGTATTTTTATTTCATATTTTTCTTATTAAATATGCACTTGAATTTTTAAAATGTAATTAGAAATTGTGGAATTAATTTGATCATTTTCACGAATTGTCTAGATTGTTGCACCAGACATCTTTCACAATTGAAAGTGTTTTTTAAATCAAGAAGTGTCTAGATTGTTGCACTAGACCTTTTAGGAAATTAGAAAGAGATTTAAATTCTTAAAATATCTGAGAGTTACTATATAGTATCATATAAAGTCGAAAGATCGACAACACCTCCTTACTGTACCGATTGCGTTGTCTCGAATTGATTTGGAGAAGGTGCTTCGGCCATGGACATGTTAATGGGTTAATTAATTGGCACCCTATGCCGCATTCGTAGTAGAATCGCTCCCTATTTGCGTTGTCCGTTTGACTGGCTAGATCCATTTAGATGAAAGGTGGCATGTGGAGTCATGGTGTACTTTTACAACTAAAACCGGAACATTAAGTTGTTCCAAGTGAGGGTGTAATACTATATGGTAACATCAAGTGCATAAAACATCAAACCCTAGTTGGGACTGATTGCGTGTCATTGTTTTAATTATATTAAATATAAGATAATAAGCATATGCTCTGACTTTATCCCTTGGATTAATCATGAGAATATGATTTGAAATGATCAATCATTAATTTAAACGTGATATGGACTAAGTCATATGATGACATCTATGGTCTTCTGTCATTAAGAAGAACTTTGTCACCATGGGTTGTCTTTTTTGAGACGCAGTCATGACTCATGAATACAAATAGCCTTGGAATCGGGTTTTTCATTTCTCACAAGAGATGGGACGTATGCATAGAGCCCCCAATGTTTTTCCCCATATTATTGAGGTGGCATTAGATTGTGCATAACGTAAATTGATATTCACTCATCGACGATTGGTTTAATCGACAACATTCTAACTCCATTATGTGAGGGTGTGGATATTTAGGACTGAACTGAGAATACAAGCTGGACTTATAAGGTGGAAAGAGATTCAGCTTCTTTCATCGTAGTTGTATTTTCTCATATTATTTGGGTGCAATGAAAATGGAAAGGAGATAGATCTTGTGGTGAGGCATTTGGCTAGTTGCCTCATGCTTTGAAAGCTTATAACGGAAAGCATATCAAAGTACAAAAAATATAAGAACTATTGATTTAAAAATATTAAATCATTTTATTTTCTTAATCAAGATTTTAAAGTGCATTATATTTTTTCTTTTATTTCAGATGAAATCTCTCAACTTACTTAAAAAATCGCTTGAGACCAATCAGTTGACTGACCCCAAATTATTCAGATTGGATCCATAATTTGGAACTCATAGTTGATACAAAACACATAGCACATTTGCTCTCGTATGTGAAGTATGAAAACCCTCAGACAAGGGATGTAGTTGATACAAAACACATAGCGCATTTGCTCTCATATGTGAAGTATGAGAACCATCATACAAGGGATGCATGTGAGTTCAACAAGAAGTGGGACGTGGATCACTCGATTACTAGTTGTTACGTTCTTGGATCATTATCTAATGTGCTTCAGAAACAACTTATAGACATTGAATCTGCTCATAACATCTTCATGAATATGAAGAAAATGTATGGAGATATGATGTACTCTTTCTACATTAAAATCCACTAAGGATATTATGAAGAAAGAATTTACCTCTAGTGGTGTAATTGTTACACAAGTTAAAGGGAAGCGCGAGAGGAAGCATGGATCGCGGAATGGTCCAATCCAAGAGAGGAAAAAAGGGCCAGACTGTCGACCAATCTTATAAAGATTCAACACATATGACGTCAATAGAGATGGATGTCTACCATTACTGCAATAAGTTAGGATTCTGATAGAGTAATCATATAGAATATCTAAGTCCTCAGAGAAGGACAAAACTATAACACTATCAAATAAGAAATCTACATTCATCATTGAAACCAACTTACTCGTAGGACAAGAAGGAAGTTGGATTGTTGATTCTGACGATTCTGTCATGTATACAATCAGTTGCATATGTTTCAAGATACTAGAAATCAAGAGGAACAAGTCATCCAGATGGGATCCGATGCAACTGTTGCTGCGATCGTCATTGGAACCTAAAGGATATCATTATCTAGTTGAAAAGTCCTAATTATTAGAGAGTGTCTCTATGTTCTTGATGTTAAAAGGAACCTTCTATATATATCTAAACTAGTTGGACATGGATATTCATTCCAATTCTATAATAAACTCATCATAAATCACTATGGTAATCTTACAACATATAGTTCTCTAACACCAAATGGACTCTATGAATTAAACATGCATCATTATGTAATGAGTGTTAATACCACTATAAATAATAAAACCCCTAAACAATTAGGGGAGAATGGAGATCATTTAACTATGATCTGACATCAAAGACTTGGACATGTATCTGTTGATAGGATCAATGGACTAGTAAAGGATGGATCTCTATATTTCCTAGAAGTCCATAATTTACCAACTTGCAAACATTGTATTCTTGGGAAAATATTTAGGGCACCCTTCTCTAAGAAAGGTGAATGATGCGAAGGTATTTCTAACCTGATACATACTGATGTATGTGACCCCTTTCATAGTGCGTCTCAAAATGAGCATCAATATTATGTGACCTTTATTGATGACCATTCATGGTATGATTTTGTATTCTTATTACGTCACAATATGAAACCTTTGAAAAGTTCAAAAAACTCATGGTTTTGGTCGAGAACCAAACATGAAAGAAGATAAAATCGATTCGATCTGACCGAGAAGGAGAATACCTCTCATATGAATTCAATGAATACCTTAAAGAGAGAGGAATTATTTACAATCTTACTCATCCATGTACTCCCCAACTCAACGGAGTTGCAGAGAAATACAACAAGATCATGTTGTACATGATAAGATCAATGATGAGTAAAGCAAACTTACCTCTCAGTTTATGGGGATATGCAGTAGAGACTGCAGGTTACGTCCTAAACAATATTCCATCTAAATCCATATCTAGAAATCCTCATGAGTTTTGGTATGGTACCAATCCAAGTGTACAACCCTAAAGGATTTAGGGTTGTTTGGTCCATGCTAAAAATGTTGATACAAGCAAGCTGCAACCTCGCACTAGAGACTGCTCCTTTATTGGACACGTAAAGAACAATATTGAATACTAACTTTATGATCCTGAGACTCAAAAGGTATTTGTTTATAGAGACATCAAGTTTCTGGAAGATAAATTCCTTAGAATTCAAGAAAATAATGAAGTTAAGGAACTAATCGAATCTAGCGAGATCGATGAAGTTCCTAATCCAGAAATTAAGAGTTAATTGAAAATGACAGGACCGTACCTCTTAGAAGGAGTTCTAGGGTTGTAAGACAACCTAAAAAGTATGGATTCCATGTATTGGAAGAGTTTGATGATGATCCAACTTCAATCTATGAAACTTTGGTGATCACGACATGGATAGTTGGATGCAAGTAATGATGTATGAGATAGACTCCATGTACAAGAATGATGTATGGATCCTCGAAGATCCACCTAAAAGGGTCAAATCCACTAGGTCTAAATGGATCTTCAAGAGGAAGAGGGGACCTGACAGGAAGGTAGAGACCTTCAAAGCATGACTAGTATCCAAGGATTACACATAGAGAGAATGTATTGATTACGATGAGACATTCTCTCCCGTGGCTATGGTTAAATCCATTAGGACATTGCTTGCCATAACCACACACATGGACTATAGAGTATTTCTAATATTACTCGTACATGATCAGTAACTGTTTATACTTGTGCCCGTTTTTTATAGTAACATAATTTTAATATCCGTTAATATCCATATCTACATTCGTATTTAAATACGAATAAGAATATGATGATACCTATATCCATATATGCATCCATCTGTTTGCCTTCATCCAGTTCTACTTCCAATAGATAAAGAGTGTGGTTAGGACATCTGGTAGTTTTATCTAAAGTTATAGTGTTCAAGTCAAAGTAAGTGCCTCCTCTGAATGATCTCTCATGACATGTTTGGTAACTGAGTTGAGTTGGAGTAACCTCCTGTGAATAGTAGTTGTATGGATGGTTAAGAGTGTTGGAATGATACATGTGATGTGACATTGATTGTGTTATATTAACTTTTTAAGGATTATAATATATTTTATGCTAATTTTTTAGTTGAACATGGTTAAAAAATATTATAACAAAGAAATTATATGATCCATATAACTAATTTCAATCCAGGAATATAAGGATAGAACAAGGGTATGTTAAGTAACCCCAGGTAATCTCACAACCAAATGAACCCTCAGAGATATTATTTAGTTTATACTTCGACATAACAAGGTGGTAAGTTTAAAAAACTTCTTGTTTCTGTCTCCCTCAATCAGCCAATGTGCTTAGCAGCTCTTCAATTCCAAGAGCAACGTGTCTTGATAATGTCCCAAGAGAGTTAATCTCCATTCGGGTATTAACCTTGAAAAATATTCCTCAAAATAGAGATGCAACTTCAAAATAATGCTCACAGGGGGCATATATCGGTAAACCGTTTGCCATTTCGTGCTCCGCGTGTAGCAAACGATTTGCAGTGCCACATGGACGGTAACATCTGGATTCCCCGTCCCTCCTATATGTCCATGTGGCACGAGAAACTATTTTTCACGCGCGGAACACGAAATGACAAACGATTTGCCAATATATACCTACTCTGGAAATTTTTTTCGTGCCGTCCTCAATTTGGGTATAATTTTTTTCTCTCTTCCCCTTTTGGTAAACAATCCCCCCCTCACTTTGATTACAGAAGGCTTAAGTTGAGCATTGCTTCCAACCTATGCCTCTCGACATAAACCAGACACTTGAATAAAAAGTACGAAAATATATTACAAAGAGGATGGGGAGCTTGCACCAATGTGCATGTAACTTTACATGCACATTGGACTTATATCTTCCACATTTTTTACTTTTTTTGAAAAATATTACCATGTATATTCATCTATATATCCCTCCAACATGTCATTCGAATTTCGTCAGAAACAGAGACTCCTATGACCTCCATCTAGAACAAATAATTTTAACGGTCTTAGAATTGTTGTAATCGACCTGTTTTAGATGGAGGACATAGGAGTCTCTTTTTCTGACGAAATTCGAATGACAAGTTGGAGGGATATATAGATGAATATACATGGTAGTATTTTTCATAAAGTAAAAAAATGTGGAAGATATAAGACCCGGTACATGTAAAATTACATGCACATTGGTGCAAGCTTCCCATCCTCTGTTACAAAAATTACTCTCTGTTCTTTAATAATCTCAATCGAGCAAAATGCTTCAGTTTCTTTAACTCTAGAGTGTTTCTTAAAAAAATAAGTACAATGGACCACCAGAGGTGAGTGATTCAAACAATTTTACAAGTAAAGGAAAAAATTAATACAGGTGGGGAGTTCATCAAACTGGCACCGTTTTATGAGCCATACATGATCCCCGTATGTGACACTCAATCATATGATTACCAGAAAATAAATACAAAAAATTAAACCAAAACATATATGGCTCCTCCCAAGATCAGTTGGTCAAAGGGGTAGTAAAAGGCAATGCTCACAATGCAGAAGCACAGATTCTCCTGCAGATGATCGATCTTTTGCTCTACATAATCCACCTCATGATTTTGACTTCTGGAACACTGCCAAAACAAGTGTGCTGGGAATGCAGGATCTCCAAATCTTTACCCACAACATTAATAGATCCTTTAAAACCAATTCGTGTCTAAAGTTAAGATTTACTGCACAAGTCCTCCTTTCTACTCAAAGACTTGCAGCCCCAAATCCCTATTTTCGTAGGCATGCCTACTTCATTCCACCCAACTATTGACAAATCTCATCGCTGCATCGATCAATCCTGCCAAAGAACCTCCTCATAGTGTCCATTCTCCTTTATGCCTTCATTGGTAGCTGAAAAACAGATGCATGCAGCAGCCAGAAAAAGTTGGATGAAGTAAAACCAGATGATCACCATGTCATAAAACCTCGGAGGGCCATCCTTTCTAAAACCGTAGCTCAATCTACAATCTCTCTGTTAAACTCGTGAGTGGCAGATCGAAATGCAAACTCGACTTTTCCTCGATGTTTATGAAAATGAAGAAGATTTCTAAATAATAAACATGATCACCTGAGGCCTCTGAGAAAAATGTTCAATAGAGCTTTCCAACACAAGCTGCTTGTCCACTATGCCCTGGAAAAGAAAGTTGTATCGTTTTCATTTTGTATGATCAGGGCACCAATCAACACCTCCTTCGAGAAAACTGCCCCACAAAACACTGAAAGGAGCTGGTACCAAATCATTGTCTACCAATACAAACAGTAGAGGTGCCCAACAAGAAGCCTTGCATAAACCCTCTCCAGGCCTGCACCCAACCAACATCAAGCCATCTGCTCACCATCACAAAAAGAAACAAAAATGGTATATTTATGCATCAAATAAAACTACTTGCCCCAGAAATCTCCTTTTCTGCAAAGACCTTTTCGAAGCTCCCAATCATAAGTGTGATATGCATCTATTCCACTGCCAGATTTTTCCCTCGTGAACATCATTGAGCAATATGGGTACATATATAGATGTTATCATATCCTTATCGTTTTAAATACAAAAAGGGATGTAGATAAGGATACCAACGGATATGAAAAATATGTTATCATATCCTTTAAAAACTCATATAGGTGTAAAACAACCGATAGCCGTCGAATAATATTAGAAATACTTTATATATTAGCTTAAATATATATGTAATGGATGGAATGTACATGATATAAATATATTAAATGTATTTATTACATAATAATTATACCAACTATGTGAAAGAAAATATATGGTTAAAAATAATTCACAACTATATTTAGATATGAAAAAGGATATGCAGATATCAAATTGATATTCGTACATATATCCATTTTAAAACATACGGATATAGATATGGATGTTTGCAGATATCAAAGTGATATTCGTGCATATATCCATTTCAAAACAGATATTGTTGAGATATTTGTATCTCACATTATTGTTTTTCTCATTTCTATTTTCTTTATGTACCTCTCATGTAATTAACCCAGGGCTTTTCTCCTATATAAGAGAGCCCTAGGGCCTCATCTAATGTATTCTTTCATTTTCTCCTAACATGATATCGGAACAACGGTCCTAAACCGAAGTTCCCGTATCCCACCAACCCTAACCCTACACGCCTCCCCCCTCCCGCCACTGCCGCCACTGGCACCCAACCCCCCTCCTCCGTAGCTCCCACCGCTGCGGGTACCCCGCATGCAGTCCAACACCACCCAGCCGCCCAGAGGCTGCTGTCGGGGCTCTCCCTTGCATCCCAGCCACCCAGGGGCTGCCGTCGGGGCTCTCTCTTGCCACCCAAGGGTTGTCGAATCGCAACCCACCGACCCGCGGTAGCCGACGTGACTGGGCCGACCATTCCCAGCGCTGATTCAGTCCCACCTTCGTGTTCTTGATGCACTTTGGTTGTTTCTGCAGGCCGCTAAGGTCTGATTTTGTTCGGATTTCGTGATTTTTCACATATAAATCACGTCTTCCGACTCTATACCACAACAAGAAGTAGTGAGGATAGTTGTATGAGTCTACAAATAAAATCAATCCTCCATATGATTGTGTAGACTAACTCAAATAGTCGAATCCTCGGTTTGTTTCGGGTTTCAGCGTTCTTATTACAATGTCAGAAAACAAGAGTGACGTCTTCTCATCGCCTAGTGTCTTCAAGGGCTCGGCTCCCATCGTGAAGATGGACGAGACCAACTACGAGTTGTGGTCCATGCATTTTCACACCCTTATGCAATGCCATAACAAGGAGAACATTCTGACAGATTCAGAACCGGTGGACAAGACTGGGTCACTGGGGCTAATGCTTCTTGGAAGGAAGAGGATGCCTATGCTCGCATTTGGCTCTCTGGGACACTCACCACGGAGATTGTCAACGATGTTGTCAATCAACCCACAACAAAGGCTATGTGAGACACCTTAGCAGACACATACGGGCAGGCAAAGAATGAGAGCAAGATGCTTCAACTGCAGTATGATATTTTCTCGATCAAGCAGAATGGTTGAGCACTTCAAGCCCACTTCCCACATCTTAGAGGCATATTGAGCAGCTGCACAGCTTCATACCTATTACTACCAGCACGTGAGCAGCAACAGGCATATCGATATGCCACTATGACAGGAGTCTTTCTGTCATCTCTTGACTCTGAGTACGATGCAGCATGTACTCAGCTACTAACTGGAGAGACGATACCTCTAATGGAGGAGGTTTACAAGAGACTGAGTAGGTTCCTACCTCATCTACTACTACGGCCCAGACTCCCTCTGCTATGGCAACTTCTCATGGTAGAGGGGACTTCACAGTTTCGCGAGCACGGACCTCGTAGCCGAGGAGGACGTCAACGTCGCCCATATTCGCATTGCCACCGCCCTGGTCATTCTGAGGAGACATGCTATCAGAAGCATGGATATCCTGCGTCTCCCCATGTTGCTGAGCAGACCTAGCCTACTTCTGTCCATGCTCATGATGCACGCTTTGATGATATTGTTACCAGATTACGAGAGATGACTCCTACCACTTTAGCTGCAGGTTCTTCAGATGTAGTAGCTACTGCCAGAGCTTCGTCTAGTTCATCAGGTATTTCTTATACGCTTACCAGTTGTAGCAGTCCAGATTTGACTTATTGGATTATGGATTATGGAGCATCACATCATATTTGTGGCGATCAGTCACAGTTCAATTCTTACATGTCTATCCCATCTGGTAGATCCGTGGTGATTGCTAATGGGGTCCGTCTACCCATTGTTGATTAGGGGGAGATTGTTCTAGCTCCTTCTATGCATCTACATAATGTTTTATATGCTCCATATTTTCAGATAAACTTTTGTCTTTTAGTCAAATTACAAAAGATGTACATTGACGTCCCACATTTGATCCCTCTTCTCTTGTGTTTCAGGACGTACTCACGGGCAGGGTGATTGGATGTGAACGTGAGCAGAGAGGATTGTACAAGCTTATCCTACCACTGTGTACTGGGGTTGCTACTATTCCTTCAAGATATGCTTCTCCTTTCATGTGGCATCTTCGCTTTGGACACCTTCCTCTACAGAAGATGTGTCATGATCTACCTCAGATCTCTATTCGTGCTACTTTGGACTATGAAGCCTGTCAGCTTCGGAAGCACCATCGCTCTTCTTTTCTGAGTCATCAGAGTTGTCATAGTAATCAGTCATTTAAGTTGTTTCATTTTGATATATGGAGTCCTAGTCGTGTTCCCGATCATCAGGGACATCGTTTTTATATGGTTGATGTGGATGATTTTTCTAGATTATCTTGGGTGTTCTTGTTGAAACACAAGTCTGAAGTGGGTGATATCATTAAATGTTTTCTTATTGAAGTTAAGAATATCTTTTTTGCTAATGTGAAATTTATTCATACTGATAATGACCTGGAGCTTTCCACCTTACATTTATCTGAATTTCTCCGATCTCTTGGTATTGTTCATCAGACCTCTTGTGCTTACACTTCACCGCAAAATGGAGGGTTGAACGAAAACACGACCATCTTCTGGACGTCACGAGTACCCTTTTGATTCAGAGTTGAGCTCCTCATTCTTTCTCACTACTTGGTACTTGGTGAACCGCATGTCGTCCACTATTCTTGGAGAAAAGGCTCCCTTCTCGATGGCGTTTCCCGAGGACATATTCTCCCTTACTCCCAGAGTTTTTGGGTCTGTGGCGTTTGTCCACAATTTCACTCGTGATTGTGACAAGCTCTCACCTAAAGCTGTCAAATGTGTCTTTGTTGGTTATTCTCGTATGTTTTGATCCTACTGGATGAAAATATTATGTTAGAGCCAATGTCACATTTTTTAAGTCTATTATGTACTTTTCTCTTGCAGGTGACAGGTTGTCTAACGATGTTTCTGGTGAGGATGTTGTTCCTCCACCTCCGTTCTATCCACCATCTGCACCCCATGTTGAGTCTCAGTCATCTCCACCTCCACCACCTCCACCTCTGCCTACCATGACGAAATTCCTACCACGAATTTACATTCGCAGGTCTTCTACTCGCCCCTCTGCTCATGCGCCTTCCCCATCATCCAGCATGCTTCAGGTATGTAATGAGCACATTGTTTCTATTGATGGCACTGGAGATTTGAATGTTCCACAGGATACTGGACATGATGAGTTGATTTTAGAGAACAGAGAGGTTGATGACCTCGATGTTCCTATTGCCTTGAGGAAGCCATGTCGTCAATGTGCCTTTTATCCTCTCGATGTGCATGTTTCATTGGACCATCTTTCAGAGTACAAGAGGTTTGTTGGGGGACTCCCTGCTGTTACTATCCCACGAACATATCAGGAGGCCATATATGATAGTAGGCGGCGTGGCGACTTGCCATGGAGGAGGAGATGGCCGCTTTGCAGCCACGTGGTACCTGGAGCATTGTGATTGCTCCTCCAAGTGTCTCTGTTGTGGGATACAAATAGATCTTTACGGTGAAGCAACGGGCGGATGGTAGTGTAGATCGCTACAAGCAAAGCTTGTGGCACGTGGGTTCACCCAAACTTATGGTGTGGACTATGAGGATACCTTCTCTCCAGACACTCGACTCTTCGTATTCTTCTATCAGTTGTTGTTTCACAGGACTGGCCTATTTACTAACTTGATGTGAAGAATGCATTTTTATACGGTGATCTACAAGAGGAGGTATATATGCAGCAACCACCAGGGTTTACTACTGAGGGGGAGTATCAGGAGGTATGTAGGCTCCATAAGGCGATTTACGGCCTGAAGCAGAGTTCGAGAGCTTGGTACCAGAAGCTATCGAGTTGATAGAGCAACAGGGGTTTGTACGGTCTACCGCGGATCATCCACTTTTTCTTCAGAGGACACATAGAGGTAATGTTGTTATTCTTGTCTATGCTGATGATATTATTATCACGTGGGATGATGAGCAGGACATTCAGGCTGCCAGAGAGTTCATACGTCAGCAGTTTGTGACTAAGGACCTTGGCAATTTTCGATACTTCCTTGGATTAGAGTTCGTCAAAAACCAACGTGGTCTTGTGATGACTTAGAGGAAATTTGTGACGGATCTTCTTTTAGAGACATGTATGATAGGGTACAAGCCTACTACTACCCCTATGGATCCGAATATGAGATTATATGATGATGACACTGAGGAGGTAGATAGGAGGAAATATAGTGAGCTTGTTGGGAAGCTCCTATATGCCAATGCCACTATCACCAGACTGGATATATCTTTTGTTGTGAGCAAGGTTAGCCAGTTCATGGAGCAGCCCAGAAAGGTTTATATGGATGCAGTCTATATGATCTTGAGATATTTGAAGACTTCACCTAGTTTTGATCTTATATTCAGCAGAGATACATCTCTCGAGGTGACAGTGTACGCAGATGCAGATTATGCAGATTGCCCTAGAGACAGGAAGTCTACTTCTGGCTTTACTATTTTCGTTGGGAGCTCTCTCGTATCATGGAAAAGCAAGAAGCATACAGTGGTTGCTAGATCTAGCGCAGAACCTGAGTACAGGCCCATGGCACAGGGAAGCGCAGAGATGATGTGGGTTAGATCTGTATTGACTGATCTTGTTGTTGAGGTTTCTCTTCCCATGCAGTTGTTATGTGAAAATCAAGCGGCTCTATTTATTGCCAATAATCCTGCATTTCATGAACGGACCAAACATATAGAGGTGGATTGCCATTACACCAGAGACATGATCCAGAAAGGTCTCATATCCATCTCCCATGTTGCTAGTTAGCTACTAGAGAGACTGCTGAAATTTTCACCAAGGCTCTTGCTTAAGGTACATTTCAGAGGTGTTGTTCCAAGCTGAGCATGATAGATTTATGCTCCAGCTTAACGGGGAGTGTTGAGATTTTTGTATCTCACATTATTGTTCTTCTCATTTCTATTTTCTTTATGTACCTCTCAAGTAATTAACCTAGGGCTTTTCTCCTATATAAGAGAGCTCTAGAGTCTCGTCTAATGCATTCTCTCCTTTTCTCTTAACAGATACGGATGTCAAAATATGTATAAAACGGATGCGGGTATATCCTATCCGTTTGTATCCCTAGGTGATAGTGTTTGTTAAAATTGTTTGCTGTTTTGGAGTTCATATTTTTTCACATGCGTTCTCAACGAATTTACAAGTTAATGAAGACAACATCGGTAAAGTTATACATTAGTTATAAATGCATGCTGGTGGCTTTCAGGACATCTGAAATACAACCATACGAAGACACCTGATTTAAGTCTTCTTTCGTGATTTACATGCAGGAATAATGCTTGCAGGATATCTGTACTTCTGCAAACAATTAACAGTCATAATATTTGAATTCACTAATGGCAAACTGCCAACTTGGTGATGGGAAAGAAAATTAAACAATTCCTCTATCAAATTTCAAAAACCATCATTATAGATTGCATTTTTCTTCTTTTTTTAAAAGAAAAAAGAGCCTCCACCGTATATGTGGGTACATATTGCATCTATCTTAATTGAGTTGTAAATAATAAGGGTATAACAATGCTTCTATTGTCATATGAAGAGATACATTATTTGCACGAGTGAGAACTGTGAAAACTTTAATGGATCCACGATCAACAGTTTCCCTCATAGGAATTTATTAAATGAACAAAATTTTATAGAGGTGAAGAAATTGACGACACTAGACAAATTATCTATGTGTGAACATAAAATTAAGTTCAAAAGTATCAGTCAGGTCATCTTCAAGGAGCAAAACAGTTTTCACACTCAGCCTTCTATAAACAAACAAAGATAATTGTTTGAAATTATACAATTGACACAGATGAGATTATACAGAGGTTCTTACCTCCAAAAAACCTCCTTTTAATTGGTTGAAAGAGTAGTTTTCCGAATCTTCTTGTTATAAAACGTGGCAAAAACTTCATCGATTTCTACTCCTTTTTCACGCATCTCTCGAATAAGGTCTCCAACACGTTCCAGCTCTTTGTGTCTAGAGTAAAATGATAATAAAGACGTGTATGTGACAACATCAGGTATAAGTCCAGCATCCTTCAACTCGTCAAAAAACTTTAAAGCATAAGAAGGACGATCCATCTTTAAATGTCCATCAACCAACACTGTATACCAAACAACATCCGGTTTGATATCGAACTGTTTCATTGTTCGCTTTAAGTCAGAAAATATGGCTCTACTCTTAGATATCATCTTTTCATTTTTTAAATTAAAATCGCCATTTTGGTAAATAGCTTTCAAGCTAGCATCCATCAATACTGTGCAAGCAGCCACATCTAGTTTGATGTCTTTCATTTTCATCTCACGATATAATTTATATGCTTCCTCCAGGCAATTTACTTTACAATACCCATGTATCAATGTGGTATAGATAATGACATTAGGTATGACATCCCTGTTCAATAAATCAAGAAGCAAGCCATGAGCCTTTGTTGTTGCCTTTATATCAGACAGCCTGCAAAGAGCTGAAATAAGATTGTTGTATGAAATTGCATTTAGCGCCAGATCCATGGATGACATAAATTCGTGAATGGAAAAGGCTCGCCTGACTTTCCCTGCCTTACAGAGCTTGTCGATAAGAGCGGAGCAAGCAACATTATCTACGACAGTTCCATTCTTATACATATCACGGAATAGTCGATACGCTTCTTCGATACAACCAACTTCCAAATATCCACTCACCATTGCAGTTGCAATGACATCCTTCTCTATGCCTTTCGTTACCATCAAAGATCGAAACAATACCTCTGCCTCCTTCAAGTTTCCTCCTCTACAAAATCCCTCAACCACTATAGCATATGTTTTCGAGTTCGGTTGCAAGCCACAAGTGAGTACATGGTCAAGAACATCAATTGTCTCCTGTATATGCCCATTCCGACAGAGTCCTCCAAGTAAAGAATTAAACACAAACAGATCAGGCATAACACCATGCTTCACCATGTCGCCAAACACCTTCCATGCATTATGCAACTCCCCGCAATGACAGTACCCATCGATCAAAGATGTGTAATGGAACGCATCTGGAAACAAACGCCTCCCCTTCATTTCATAAAATAGTAGCAATGCCTCCCTCATATCACCCAATTTGCACTGCGCATCCATTGCAATGTGGTAAGCAATTTCATCAAGGAAGAGGCGGGAAGACGAGTTCTGGTAACGCCTGAAATCCTGAAGAGCCTTCCGTGACATCCCAACTTTGCAGAGGCAGCGCAGTATCGTGCTAACGATCACGCAATTCATCCTCACGTTCTTCAACCTCATCTGGTCAAGAAGTTTCCGTGCTCTCGAGCCCTCTCCAGCTTCGCAAAGTCCAGCAATGATGCAGCCGTAACCATATGCATCAGGACGGATTCCACGCCTCTCCATATCCTCAATAACGTTCTCTGCCTCCTCCAATCTCTTCTCTCTGCACAGCCCGGCGATCACGCAATCGTAAGCAAAGCCATTCATCTCCATGCCCAAGCCCCGGGCTACCTTGAGCACCCCATATCCGCAATCTGTTTTCCCGGCGGAGCATAGCCCCTGCACGAACGTAGCGTACGTGAACCCATCTACGTCCACCCCAGGGCACCATGCGTTCTTTAGCAACTCGAAGACCAAATCGAACTCTCGGGCTCTGCACATCGCCTTGACGAGAATTGCGCGGCTGTAGCAATTGGGAGCAATCCCTAAGGCCTTCGTCTGTTCGTAGACGCCCCTCGCAAGCTCCAGATCGCCGGAATCGGCGAGAATGTTCATCAAAAAGTTGCAAGATTCGATTTTTACCGGGAAACCACGGCGGGCCAACTTGTGGAACGCGGTCAGGGCGTCGGCGGGAGATCCAATAGCTACGTAGGCCTTAAGGAGGGCGGAGAAGGCGAGGGAGACCGGCGGTTCGCGGGGGTAGGATCGGACGGCGAGGGAGTGGAAGAGGTCGATGAAGAAGGGGAAGGGGAGGGATGGGATGAGGGATGAGAAGAGGGAGGTGAGGTTCTTCTCAAGGCGGAGATGACATAGGTGGAGGACCAGATCGGTGGCGGCGGCGGCAGTGGGGAAGAGGAGGCGGTGCATTTGCTTCACTGTCATGGGTTTATGGGTTCAAGGAGGAGAAGGGGGGGAAGGCATTGGGGGACGGTGAAGTAGAAATGATACGAGTAGAATTTCCTTCGGACAAAAGAAAAATAATATACAATCTTGTGAATTTAGGATTTATTATTGTTTTCTTTTTTTTACTGTTTTCTTTCATGTATTTTAATTAGGAAGTTTGAGATAAATATAAAGAAATATTATTTTTGGTGAAAATTTATGTGATATTTGAAAAGAGATCTTTCATGTCAAAGTCAGGGGTCAACATCGGTTGAGCTAAGTATTGACGCTTGAAGATAAGGTTTATTGATATTTAGGTTTTTAGACTGTTTCATTACTTCTTTGCAATTGTAATATATGTAGCTCTTTTCTTTTGTTTAATTGCATTAAAGAGATAAGAAGAATGTAGATTTTGATATGGATGTTAGGTCATCGAAATTTAAAACTTGCATTGGTAATGATTTTAAATTTGAATCCACTTGAGAAAAGATTATACATTTGTATTAATGTACTTGTATCTTCAATTTAAATGATAACAAATATCTTATAAGGCTAGGCTAAGTGTTCGAATTATAAATATAAACACAATGTTAAATACGGCATCATTGCTCGAGTAAACGATATGGTTAAGTATGATAGAAGTCTAATAAGACTCAGTATAGTTCAAGAAAGAAGTTTAATATCTTAACTTAGTATCAGCATTGATGTTATTGATTAAGTATATACTTCCAACAACCACAATCATTAGAGAGAGGAGAAGATGTGGATGAATGATGCTCTGATTACATTCAAGGTGAATGAACAAAAATTTAGTTAGCTTCCTTTCATTAACAAGGGAATATGTCTTGAGGCTTGTATATGCTAAACTATGCATTATGATGGTTGAAAGACTTCAACCATCCATAATTTCTTTTTTACAGAGAAGCCAAGCTCTTAAATATTACAAACATTCTCCTCTCTAAAATAAATATGGTGTTGGCCCTTTAAATGGAGTTAACGACACCCTTATATAATATATAAGGAACTCACAAGGATGAGTCATCCCAAAGGGATAGTGAGGATGGCCCCATAAGTGCATGATTTCTTTTGGGACTTTTTTTTAAAATAATTATTAAAAAATCAAAATTAATTAAATATACATGATTAAATTTTATTTTAAAAATGTGTATCAATTGGTACCTGAGGTGTCGATCTGGGATGCCTCCTTCAAATCGGCACCTCAAGTGCTGATTTGGGAGGTGGCCGTGGGAAAATTGTCAACAATCCCCTCTCCCAAATCTCTTATAAATAACCCCCCATTCTCCTCATTCTTCACACACTCATCCCCTCTCCATTCTTCATCTTCCTCCCATACTCATCTTCTCTCATTTCTCTCAATCCGTATTCTGAAGCGCGATTTCGTCTCTCTCAATCTGTTAATCTTATTCAAGTAAGAATAAGATCTTTTTTTGTAGATCATTTTTATGTTTTTCTACAAGTTTTTATCAGTGAAGGTGATATAATATTGTGGATATCGGATTATATTGTTTTCTTTTCGAATAACATTTCTATTTGAAGACGCGTGTCTTTCATGTAAATTTACTTGTATTAATTTTTTTGTGACTGTAATCAATAATTAGATGTACAAAATTGATATTTAATTTAAATATATATTCAAATTAAATCTTTTTTATATTACAGTTGAAATCATTTGTGTTATAAACTTTTTATGAAGTACCCTACATAAGTTGAAAAAAAAGAAATTTAAACGTAATTTAAAAATTATTTTAATGTCAATTAGATTAAGGTTAAACACCTTATTATCATTGCATCCATTTAGATTTAGAAGTACCCACAGTCATGTTATAATTACTTCTCATTTAGATTTGGAATCGAGGGTCGGGAGGGTCTCTATACAACGCTTGTAAGACTCACTGTGGTGAGCATCGATGAGTTCCTCAAGACCGGACTTTTGGATTCCATCTTTGAGTGATTAGTATATCATTTAAATAACCGATTAGTAGAGATGGCATCCGAGTGAAATATAAATGATTGTTATATTCAAATAAACTAATCAAATCATCTATTTTATTTGCAGATGGCTTCCAACACTGCTCGTGTCTTATTATATGGGGTGGATCGGTTCATGTCTCTGATGACCATGTAGAATATATTGCAGGTAAAAAACGAATGGTTATATTACCATGCCAATTAACATACATTGGTTTACTGGCTCGAGTATCTGAAGTCACTGATCTCCCGCTCGACCAGTATATACTTACATTAATGTGTAAGTGGTTGTAAGAGGTTTCAACATTCTTTTGCAGTACCGATTCACAATGATGAATCCACGTTAGCAATGTGAGTTCAATCATCAGTGTGAGATTTATTCACCTTTTCGTAGAAGCTACTCCTTTTGCTATGGAAAATATATCATCGTCATCGAGGTAAAAATAATCACATTTAAATTAAGGAATAATGTTATATTTTCTTTATTTACTGACAAAGATGTAAATTAATCAGGTCAACAAATGAGACCATATTTGAGGATATCAAAGGGTCCTCACAAGTAAATGTTGAAGATGAAGTAGTGACAGAAATATCTGAAGAAGAAAATGAGGAGTCTGGAAATGAATCTTAAACATTAGAAGAAAATATAGGTGTTAATAGTTGTCATGATTTTGGATATGGTTCACTAGTTCTAGCCTTAGGTAACGAGGAAAGGGGGAACTCATATTGTGCTATTAATGAGGATGTTGAAGAAGAACCGATGGAGGAGTTACCCCACGTGTTTGATCACAAAATTGCAGAAGCAGAAGATGTAGCCTTTGTAGAGAGACATTCGGATCCCATCAATGATTCCGGATTAATTTATTGTTTAGGTAGGAATTATAAGTCGAAAAGAAATCTACAATACGACTTACAGAAATGGAGTATGGAAAATCATGTGCAATATAAATCCAATGCATTAAACAAGCAGATTTTGACTGTTGTTTGTATTTATGAAGATTGTGGATGGCGTTTCATGCATCAGAGAGGAAATCTCGAGGAGACTGATACGTTTCAGGATATAGGGGAAAGCATACATGCAGAAATCCTGTCCTTTTAGTGAAACATCGTCAATGCACATCTGTTTTTGTAGCGTGGTATATATTATCTTCCTTTAAAGTAAAGGTTAGTATGACCCCGAGAGCAATAATGTATAAAATAAAAGATGAGTTGAAGACTGAAATCAACTACGTGACAGCTTGGAATGCTAGGCGACGTGCAATGGATATTGTTTATGGGAATGAGGTTGAGTCATATTGTGATATTCGGAGATTCATTCGTGTTTTAGAATGATATAACCCCGGAATATATACGCCGTTCAAGACACAGGAAGGTTAAAACGAGAGTACTATACATTTTCAGAGAGTCTTTATAGCATTTGGACCGTGCCGTAGAGCATTCAGATTTTGTCGACCTGTTTTAAGTATCGACAGAACACATTTATATGATAGATATATCGGTCACATGTACGTGGCCACAACAATAGATGCAAATAATGGCCTATTTCCGCTCGCATTTGCCATAACAGAAAAGAACGAGAATATTTCGGCGTGGGAATGGTTTTTTATAGTTAACGCATGGATAGAGTACATGGATCTGTAAGGACATTTTAACTGCATAATTTATAGTTCATTTGCATTTTAAATTGATAGTTAATGTTTTCATGAAATTTACAATTGTTAATGTAGATGGCACAGATGGATAGAGTTCCTGAATTAGTAGATACCTCGATATTATATATGCAAATTGAGCATCGATCATCACAACCTAATAACTCGGTAAGTAATTAAATATTTTTTTTAAAATTTACTGTTTGTTAATACTATTACTTATTTTTTATTTAAAATATTTTACAGATGCGATTTGTAGACCACAATGAGTTACTGAACATCATTTCTGACAAGAAGCGTGTCGTAATAGAACAATTGTTAGAACCATCGAGCTTCTCATGTATGGTGAACATGAGAGGAGTCCAAATGGATCCTTCATTACTGACTAGTTTGCTTGAGCGGTGGAGACCTGAGACACACATATTTCACCTACGTTTTGGGGAAGCTACCATTAATATACATGACATGGGATTAATTAGTGGGTTGAGAGTTGATGGCCTGCCTGTCACTGGGCCAGATACTCCAACAGGTGGATGGGATGCATTGTGTCTAAGTTTGTTGGGAGTAATACCCACTCGGATAAAGAGTGAAAAAGTGAAGCTGTCATGGATACGCAACGTCTTCTTTAGTCAGGAACATCCGCTCCAGGGTATTGAAAACGAACATGAAGCGACTCGTATGGTTAGAGCACTTATTTTCTATCATATACGATGTATTGTTCTTGCATATAGCAGCGGAGATATGGTCCCTCTAAGGTATGCACTACTAATTCAAAGCTAAATTTCTCATGTGTTATTGTATTCTTAGAAATATCACTTAATCAATTTTTATAGATACCTATTACATTTACGTGAACTGGAAGAATGCGCTCAACTAGCTTAGGGTGTTGCTGCTTTGGCGTATATGTATTCAGAGCTGGATAGGGGTGCGAAGATCGGCACATCGAGGATATATGGCTTTTTCTCAATTTTACATGTATGTAGAGTATTCCATATGTCTCGTGTTCTTAATAGTATTTTCTTGATTTATGTCATTTAATAATTTAAAATACAGATTTGGGCATGGGAGCATGTCCATATCAAAAGACCAATAGTACGTACCGGTGCACAGATCAACGGAGGTTCATAAGCATTGAAGTAGATAGGAGTGCGAAGTTTTAAGGAGAACGTTCATACGACAAAACTAGTATTTTATCGTAATGAGTTGGATACACAACATGCTCATCGGGTAAAAATCGATGATAGTTCTCTATTTTTTTAAATTCTTGCAAATGATTATATATAATTATTAATAAATACAGATGATTTGGATATCGTACGTTGATGGGAAAATAGCACAACTACATCATATTTGCAGAAGTGGTCGGGCCGTTTAGTGTTGGACATGCGAGCCCACGACGAGTCATTATGCAATAAATGTTATTGCAATTAACTCCTTAATCTGAAATGAAGAATAACTAATATACGTAATAGGTCCCTTAGTACAATCAGGGTTATGTACCATGACCATCTTAATGATCATACATCTATTGATTCAATTATTGAATCATAGAGGATGGTGCTTGGATGAATATCTAAAAAGTTATATTGAGGAGTCATCAAGCACCGTCAAATTATTGTTAAGATGTGATCTCCAGCCTGAGTAGGATATGGAAATCCTTATCTCTAAAGGCTGATATCTGACCGACCTCTTGATGCAGGTCATCTGTATAAGAATAGAGATTCAGAGGTGTCATATTAGTTACGTCAAAGAGTTGACTTAACGAGATCGAGATAGCCAAAGAATATGTCGTATGCTATCACGATATAGGCATGCATCCTATGACCGAAGACAAATGTGTTACTATATGTCTGAGTATGTACATTTGGTAGACCGATAGGTTGATGGCCTAATCAAGGTCTATATTCCGGCGAACCGGTGTGCATATAAGGTCATATGAGTAATACGATCTCTCAAAGGGATTATACAAGTTCATTTATTGAGCCGGAAGACATGAGCTCACTCGTGAGATATTGAGAAGAATCAAATTCCATGCATGGTCATCTTACTTTGGAAGCTTGACTGAATTTGTTGGCTTGATACATGCTTTTGGAAAGTATATAATCAACGCCTAGGTATGATATGTGCTTTTGGAAAGTACATGATTGATACCGGCTCCCAATGATCAAATGAGAAACTTAATAATAAAACCCTGAAGGAGATAGTCTGAAAGAGATCTAAAACTTTGGATTTAATCTAGGTCTTCCAGTATGCAGGATGTATAGATATTGGGAATACCTGAGGGTGATGTGATCATAAACGATTGTATAACCACAACGCTTCCATTCCTAGGGAGTGATGAAACAGGTCTGGATTTTAGTGACTTCTCTCGTAGAGAAGTGATCTAATCTTAGTCCAAATGTTGGACATTGATCTGAATGTGATTCAAATACAATGAGAAGATTAGATATGCGGTCTTAATTTAATCAAGCATCTGTGGGAGGTCCGCAAGATCTGGATTTGATATTTGATCTCAATATCCAAGTCACTATACATGGAACAATACAATCGCACTGTCCTTATCTCCAAGTATCCGTGGAGAAAGCGCATTATCCTTGAAAGAGTTCATGGATAATTTCATTATTGATATATGTATCCGAGCATTGAGAAAATTAATAACTAAATGTGATTTAATTATAAAGAATAATATGAATTTTGATTCACCTTATAAGGAGAGATATCTAAGATAATTAAATATGATTTAATTATCAAAGATATGAATAATGTGAATGTGATTCATGTTATTTGGGCAAATGAGAAAAGAGATCTAAGATGATTAAATGTGATTTAATTATCATGGATATTAATAATGTGGATAACACTATCCATATTAATCAGGTATATTATAAATATGATTTATAATATATTAGAGAGAGCATATTGTGATTTATATTTGTTGATTAATTGTTAATGTGAATTGGATTCACATTGAATGATTAATTAAAAATTATTACATTTAGTTTTGGGTTGTGAATGAGATTCACATAATTTCAATGGCATGACTGATATTTTCCATAAGATAATTTGGAATTATTTTTTGGTGAAAATATTGTCGACAAGAGATGATGATATATATCATGAGATAATGAGATCTTATGATAATTAGAAGAGATGGACCAAATCCACCAAAGAGAAGTGGACGGCTACAACTCTCCATGAGGAGAAGAGTAGTCGTCCCCTCTTTTTAGGAGATTGGTTTATTCTCTTCATTATTTTTTCTCTTATCAAAGATGATTTAATTTGAAATTAATTTTATTGATTTATCAATGAAAATTAAGTTTAAAGTAAATCATTAGTTGTTGTGTTTTTACAACAACATCTTAGCCCTTGAAAGAAACACAAATCAATCTCATCCATAGATTGTGTGTTGTCCATGGATTGAGATCCATGGATCCCAAAACCCTATTTAAGAAGAGGAACCCCATGCTCTTCAATATATATGATAAATCCATATGCTCTCTTCCTCTCTCTCTCTACACATCATGTGCCTCTCTCCCTCTCTCTTATGGCCATCCACCATGGAGCCATTGAGAGAGACGTCATCGCCGCAGCATCGTTGTTATGATGCTGGATCATCTAGTCGTGGATCTCCATCTACTTTGGTGCATCTCGTTCGTGAAGAAAATGATGAATCTCGTGTGACGAGATCAGGAGATCTGCTGCTTGGATCATCAACATGGATTGTGAGGAGTACGCATCTCATCAACGTGCTCGCAAGCGTCTCCTCCGTTGGATCGGAGTTGATACAGGAGGTCTCTTGGTTTAGAGACTCGATCGCAACCATGCTTCAAGAGGAAACCCTAGTACCTAATCGTGGTTAAGGTGAAATGATCCAAGAAGTGTTCCTGGATCATGTGGTTTCATCAATTAATTTTTTTAAATTCCGCTGCCCAGAGCAACTAATGCGACTAGTCTCTCCCGATCGCATATGATGCGATCGACACACTTACATGATGTGCTTGAGGATTTTTCCATAAACTTCAAATGGTATCAGAGCCAGGTTGCTGAAGGTTTTAGATGAGATCCATGAATCTACGAAGATTTGGGCTCGTTAGGGTTCATGAAGATTTTAGCATTTGAATTTTCACAGCTCTATTTTGTGATACTTTTTCGATCCTATTTAAATGTTTAAACACAAAAATATCACTTGGATAATGTTTTCCATTAAAAAATGAAAGTGTAGAATTTAAGTTTGCGTAATTTGGATTTCGTTTGATCAAGATATGATCGTTTTAACGAACGTATATCCACTGTATTGGGGATGGCAATTAGTGACGTAATTAAATAGCTAATTACGGATTTTAAATGCCTAGAAATACGTAATTATCATTTGGATTCTATTTTAAATCAAATTAGTAAATCATATAAATTTATTTTGCATTAATTGGATTTAAATTGATCGAGTTATGTTAATTTTTGTGAGTAGGGGTTACTGCTGGAAATTAACAAACTTGATCATGAACCTTGTGATTGCCATTGAAATAAATTAATGGAAATTCATTGCTAATTTTCTGAAATGATTATTGATAAATATTTGTGAAATAACTAAAGATGATAATTATTTCCTTAATGACATTGTATTAACCAAAATGATAAGATTGTTGATCTTGATCACAATTGGTTAATATGAAATTTCTAGCAAACAATGTTTTTCTTGAAAACTCTAGTTTATCCTGCAATAGTTGTAGGACAACTTTTACATGCAAAACCTTGTTGCTCGAATATGATTGGGGATTTGTTTAGCAAATCTCCTTATAATATTATCATAATGGTTTTGATGAATATTATATGGCATAACTTCGATTTAAAAACCAATGAACATCTCAAGTACAAAGTGATTGACTCGGCATTCTTTTTTCCCGAGACAGATATGGTGCCTAGTCGGGGAGCGTTGGGGTAGCAGGCTGCACCGTGTGTGGTCTGTCCCACCCTCGTCGGTATTGGCCATGACATCGGGTATGGAGCGAATGATGCTTGCGAGATCATGATGTATTTTCTAATTATTAAAATTCAAATAATACATACTTTGAGATAATACCACTATTTCAAGTAACAATCAATTTTATTGATTGAATTGGATTGATAATTGATTTAATGAGATTAAATTAATTATATCCAATTAAAACACTCTATTATGAATAGAGTTATGCTTCCCTTGGAAGAATTTATTATATGAATATGATTTATGATAATTAATTAAATTTGAATATGAGGTAGAAGATCACATAAGTGACATCCATGGTCTCCTGTCAAAGGCGAAGGGTTCTGTCGCCAGGGATTGTATGTAGGAGACGCATGTCCGAAGTGACAGCTCCTGCATGCAAGCGCATCTGGATCGGGCTCTTTACTTCTCGAAAGAGTAAGGCTGTATGCATAGTGATCCTAGTATCGGTTCCTCATATTATTGGGACGATATTGGATTGCGCAAAGAGAGTTCCATTCCTGTTGACGGTTGGTTCAATTAACAACGGATCAACATCATCTTAGGGGTGGTGGGCTCGGGTGTTAAAGACCGAATTAGGAAATGCAAGTTGGACTTGCAAGGCGGAATGAGTTCCCACTTATTTTTATTTGAGTTGTAGTTTCTCATATTATTGGGATGCAACAAAAATAGAAAGGGAGATCCCAAATCTTGCTAGAGATATAATGGTAAGAATATCTCTTACACTGAAAGTGATTAAGCAAATGAACTTTCAATGTTGACAAGGCAAGACAATTTTGATATAAAAAATTCCTAAATCAAAGTAAAATATGTATATATGTATACGTATATATATATTCATGCAAATTTCTTATTTCAGATAATCCTCATTAAACCCACTCAAAGCTATACTCAATAATAAACAGTGTAATATCATGAACTGAATTCATGATCAAGATATTATCCTTGCAATTAGACACATAATGTATGTGGTTGCAATATGCAAGTTTCCTCATCAAAATGAGGACTGATAATTAAATACGACAATAAGACATTACCTCAGGGTTTGTATGTCTCTATAGTCTTAATCCCTCATCGAGTGTACTTTGAAAGTGACATATCGATGATAATTGTCAAATTAATCCTTATAAAATCAAAAAAAGATGTTTTGGCATACATATGTGCTCTAGATATTTAACCATGAATGACATGGTTCTCTGGATTATGCAGAATGGTAGCTCAAAAGAGATGATGTATTCAAAATGTTTGAATACCTTCCTGAACCAAAGTTTTTGAGTTAAGATGGAAGTAGAAATGATGAGTGTCATCATTCTACTGTCTATACTCAAGTCATTCATGAAGATTTATAATATTCATATTGTATGAATTAATGAAGCATGTATAAATGTTGAAATACTCTTACATAGAAATCTTTTGAGTTCATCATAAGAGAACCTTTGTCTTAAGCAATGGTTTTTTATAGATAATGGGAGCGTAGTGGAAGCATGGGTATGACCCAAGTAAGAAGGAGAGTTAAAGTGTTGACTAAACTTCTGTGACTTCCATATGACATCCAAAGAATTGGATGAATACCAATACTGCAATAAACTGATATATTGATAGTATGACTATCTAGACTTTCTAGGATCCTTAGTGAAGGACTCGGATAGTGCATCGAAATAATCTACATTTAATCATTGAAATTAACTTTCTTATAAGATAATATTAAAGTTTAATAATTGTATCTTGATGATTCCTCATTCATCACTCTTTATACTTTTATTTTAGCTAATAATCTTGGCAATGCATTATGTAAATATGTGTAAATATAATAACTTAGCATTATGCATGCATGTGTTAATATCTCATAATTAGCATGTATTTGCGCAAAAATAAAAGAATAAAGACTAAAAAGAAAAATAAGGAAGTATTTAGAATAAATACTGAGTGACCCGAACCCCAAAGAGAGGGCCAAGCATTGGCCTGATCGCTAAATAAAATAAGTAGAGAGAGATAGGGTCATCTACCTTGCATATATGTAAATATATGGTATGTACATAAATTATTTTTATCAAAATAAAAATAAAAATATATTTATACTTCCTTGTACTTATTTATAAAAATAAAATAAAAATCATAGAATAAAAAGAAAATAAAAACTCTTTCTCTCACTTGTACATAATACTTGTATATGTATTTCCTTCCCTATTTACGATATACCTGTAAATACATAATAAAAATAAAATAAAATTTTTTTATACTCCAAAATTATCTTGTAAATAAATAAAATATAAAATTAGAGTATTTATGCAAAAATAATAAAATAAAAATAACTGTACAAAATACATAGGTATAATATACATGTATATAATAAAATATATTGTATATAGAGTAATTTATTTTCATAAAAATAAATAAAAATCATAGGAAATCCCTTGAAAATAATAGACATTTTTCATTTTATTTATTTTTTTAAATTTAAATTCATTTATTATTTTTACTATTTATTTTTTATTTTTCTTACTATTTTGTCATGTAGCCTATTCTGTCGTTTTCCCCTGCCACTTCTGATTGGTCCAGAGAGGATTGTTGACCTCGGTCAACTACCCCCCTAGACTCCTTTTTGCTCAGATCCGATTTCACCTGTTTTTCTCCGATTTATCTCAACCCGATCCGATCGACTCCTTCTCCCATTTGTAGCTCTGATTATCGAGGGTAGATCCACGATCCACGCCCGATGATTTCCTTAAGGATCCGACCCTCGGTTCATGCGCCTCGATCCGATTCTTCAGCTACATGGGATGACCTATAAAATCTTCACTCGCCTCCCTAGCTCACCAGCTCGCGCCGCACCCCTTTCTGATACCATAGAGCCCTTCTTCGTGGTGACAGCCATCGTAGGCCACCTTTGGTGCTCGGATTGGTGCCGTGTCGCCGTAGCTCACTTGTCGTGGCCGGAGAACCGCCATGAGGAGCCTCCTTTGCAAGCCGCAGCGTGGTCGATGCCACAACCCTACCGTCCACTTCTCTTGGAGCTCAGGAACGTACTCGGACCCTCAGGTAGCTCTTTGATCGTTCCTAGCTCCGTCGTTTACCCAATCTTCCACTTATCGCCGCCGTAGCTCCGCCAGCTCCGACCTGCCGGTCGGAGCTTCGTCACCCTCACTTATCCGCTCTGATCGACCCATACACTCACCTTCCATCTCCTTACGCACCCTGATCACCCTGAGACTCGATCATCACGTCGGGATTAGGCTCGAGGTTTCCATCTATCGCGACCGTCGGAGACCAACCCCATTCATCGTCACTTCTCTGCTTTTCAGTGCTAATAAACTCGATCGGAGTGCAGCTCCGAGTCCAAGCAACCCTTTTGCAGGTCATGACGTGCGCGGAGAGTCCCCAATTCACCCTCACACGCCCTCGCCGGAGCAACTCCATGTCACTTACGCCGCCTCACCGATCCGACTGGTGAGGCTTCCATCCATGCTGACCATCTAACGCGGAATAGTCCTACGACTCCACCGGTGTCTTCAGATCCTTCATTGGAGCGAAGGATTCGATCCTTGGGTCCGGTGAAGTTTACCCAGGCGCAGTTCATCTAGACGTCTCCTCCGCCATTGGATCGCCACCACCGTACAGACTTCATCACAGTCGTTCATCTACTGGAGGTGTCAGACCTTTAGATGTCAGATCAAACGGTCCCATATTAGCCACGTTCCCGAGCACCTGACAACTGTCAGATTTGACATCTGACGTGTCTAGAGCCACACGATCGTGCTTTATCAGCGGCCGCCATGCGTCCCCTCACGCACCTGTCACGAGCCCCATGGGTATATTGCTCTTTTTCCCCTACGTTTCTTTTAGCTTTTGTTTTAGTATGTAAAATAAAAATCACAGTTGAACCATTTTGCATTCCAGTCCCAGTAGTTTCTCATATTTGCTTTTTAGTCCTGCCTGTGTGGAACCACGTGCTTCGTCACGTGTTTAGTTGGGTTATTCGTATTGTTTGTCCCGAACTTATCTTCTGTTATTGATCGAGTATTTACTTTTCATATTTGCAAATATATCCTTGTGAATGTTGATTTGCGTCATATGTGAACTTTGATGGAGAAATTGCAGATTGGACCCCTAGGGTTTTATCGCTTGTTACTTTTTGGTCCCAGAACTTAATCTAATTGCATTTTGGTCCATGTGAGCTATGTGTCTTATTGTTAATTAAATAAATAACAATTTCGCTCCAAAAATTCTGAAATTTTGATACATAGCTCCTGCTAGTGTCTAGGAATTTTAGGAATTTTTGTGGCTTATTTTGTTTTCGTATAGTATTTTCTAAAATTCGAAAACCTTAAAAGTGTCCCTGGTTGTTTTGGAAAATCAACTAAAAATATTAAAATACTTTGAACAATTCCAAAAAATTTACGATTGTGTGTTTTGTGGTGTTTTAGATCCTGTGCAATTTTCATTTCATTCCCATTTATAAAACTCCTAAAAAAATAAAAAAGAGTAAAAACCTTATAAAAATCATTAAAATTTCATAAAAAAACAAAAAAAAACGTGTTTTCAGTTTCTGCAGGTAGCTTTGATTTTATAATTTCAAATAAAATTATTGTCCAGATTTTATATGTACTTTAACTATTTTCAAGTTCCTTTCAATCTCGGATGCACACTGTTTACATTTTCCTTCTTGCTTTTATTTTTATAAAATTAAATAAAAATAAGGAAAACCCCATAAAATTAAAAAAACACTTGAATATTTTAAAAATACAAAAACATTTTTATTTTGATTTTTTGAATCATTTTGGCACTTGAACTAATTGTTTGTGTGTGTGTCTTCTTCACCTTTTCTCTACTTTTCTTATTAATTAAATTCATAAAAAAATGAAAATTAAAGCCATCAAAATTTTCTACATTTTCTTGATTACTTGACTACTTCGTAGACTTGTCATTCCGTGCTCCTTGTTTTTGACCCTGGTGACTATACCAGGTTAAATAATCAGCAGGACCGCTTACCTTGGTTTCTATGTTTGATTGATTTGTTGGTGGTCTGATTTTTCTTGATTGATTATGCCTTGCGATTCGGGTCGCAACAACCCTAGATATTCCTCAACCTGAGTTGCATCCGCGCGTCATCATATCTCATTCTCTTAATAACACTTGCAATTGGTTGCATATGTTTTATAAGACTAGAAACGTGATCTTAAGGTTTAATGGTCATCCACATGGATGTTGATGTAATTGTTGCAACAATATCTGTTGGATAGATAGACTTCATATCTTCAGTGGGAGAGTCCTTTGTCTTAGAGAATGTCTCTATGACCTAGATATTAGAATACATTCATTGTTGGAGATGAACATGAATTCTGGAATAGACCTATCATAAAGAGTTATGATAGTGGACTCTATTAAATTGGAATATTAATGAAAGGTTCATTAACATTTCTAATACTGAAAATTAAACCTTAATAGATCAATAGGAGGATGAAGATCATTTGACATGATCTGGCATCGAGTCTTGGACATATGTCTATTGATATGATCGATAGACTAGTGAGATATTGAACTTTAGATTGTCTAATGGTTCAAATTTTACATACTTGTGAATATTGTATTCAAAGTAAATATGTCCAATATACTCTTCTCTGAGAATTGTGTAAGATGCCAAGGTATTCAATATCTTGTACATATTGATTTATGTGGATCATCTGTATCATAATAAACATTAATGATTTGTGATATCATTCAATGATTATTTGTGATATGATATTCCTTTCTTTCACCTTTGAAACCTTTGAAATGTTCAAAGATTTCATAATTTTGTTTTAGAATCAAAGTTTGAAGGAAGATGAAATGAATTTGATCTAACCTAGGTAGCAAGTACCTATTAGATGAATTCAAGGAATATCTTATGGAGAAAGGAATATCATTTCTATCTCACTTATCCTAATACACCTAAACTCAATGGAGTTGTAGGGAGATACAATTAGATCATGTGTGACATGATTTAATAAATGAAGCATAGTTATCTCTTAGTTTCCAAGGTATATATGTAGTAGAGACTACAATATATATATATATATATATATATATATATATATCCTTAATAAGGTTCTATGCAAGTAAGCTGGAATCTAACACCAGAGAGTGCTACTTCATTAGGAAAATAAAGAATGGTATTGGATGCCTACTTTATGACCTTGAGATTCTTAAAGAATTTCATCTCTAAGAATATGATTCTAAGATGATGACTTTCTTGAGAATGAAAATGAAAATGAAGTGAAGGAACTCATTGAGTCCTGAGAAGATAATGAGGCTCCTTAAGTCAGAAACTAAAAGGACAACTAAAGATGAAACACTAATACCTCTTCAAATGAGTTTGAAGATGAATTCCATGTGCCAGATAAGTTTGACAATGATCCAGCTTCATATGATGAAGCTTTTGAAGATCATGACATGGAGAGATGGATATTAGCAGTAAAGTCTAAATGTAGACTTCATATACAAGTGTTGTATATGGACCCTCGAGGATCCACCTATAAGGGTAAGACTCGTTAAGATGTAAATGGATCTTTAAGAGAAAGAGGGAACCTGATGAGAAGGTAAAGACCTTCAATGCACGGCTTGTATCCACAAGATACACACGAAGAGAAGACATCACTTGCGATGAGACTTATCCTTCAGTGACCATGCTTAAACCCATCAGAATATTTCTAACTATAGCTGCACAACTTGACTTTGACATCTTTGAGATGGAAGTCAAGATTGCATTCCTCTGTGAATACCTCTCCGAGGATATTCATAAGTAGTAGCCCCAGGACTTCATGGTTGAAGAAAGCAAGTTGTGCAAGCTTAATAACTCCATCTGTGGACTTGAATAAGCTTCTTGTAGTTGGAACATAATATTTGATGAAATTATAAATGTTATGATTTCAAATAGAATCTTGATGAACCATGTGAAGCTTAGTGGGTAAATAATATCCTAATCATTTAGAATGATATAAGGATGATAATAAGTGTTTTATGATCTGGTTGTTTCATACATTGAGATATGATCTCAAGGATACCTCTTAGATCTTAGTTCTGAAGTTGTTCAGAAGCAAAGAGAAGAGGAAGAATTGTGATTGTCACATTGTTGGTACATCCTGGATATATTCTATCCAAGGAAGGCTCCTTTACCTTAAGATTTGGTACTGTCCAATATGAAGGGATAGCATATCAAGTGTTGATGATGCTAAAACTGCTTGCCCTTGTGCATTAGTTGCTAGAAGCATGGTATGTGCTAGATATGTACGAAAAGCCAGATGTCTACCATGTAGTGGGAGTACTAAACTGTTGCTAATCCTACTATGGAGATAAAACACTTAGTTGCAGTAATAAAATATTATCTTCAAAGATGACAAGACTTAGAGATAATGATCTCAAAGTCTCATCATCAAGAACCTAAGACTTTATAGATAGTGATCTAAAAGTTCTTAACTGCAGATACCTTAAGAGATAGAGATCTCTGGGAATAAGGGTATTCTTATAAGGATGATTGAAATTACACGCAATCGTAGTGTAAAAGACATTATGATTGCCTGAATATTGAGTATTGGTTGCATAAGATGCAACATTTGCATTGTATGTGAGCACTGTTACTGAGGGATATGGAAGTGTCGTAAAAGGAATTGGCATAGTCTCTCGGGAACAGAGTGACTGATCAGCTTAACGAGAGCCTATGATTGTCACATGAGTGTGGGTTTAATGATTAGCCCATTAGTGGCTCTTTGGGATAGTGGGAGATTGTTGGACATGCGAGCCCACGACAAGCCATTATGCAATGCAATTCACTCCTTAATCTGAAATGAAGAATAACTAATCTGCATAATAGGTCCCTTATTACAATTAGGGTTATGTACCATGGCCATGTTAATGATCATACAACTATTGATTCAATTATTGAATCATAGAGGCTGGTGCTTGGATGAATATCTAAAGAGTTAGATTGAGGACTCATCAAGCACCGACAAATGATTGTTAAGATGTGATCTCTAGTCTAAGTCGGAGATGGCAATCCTTATCTCTAAAGGCTGATATCTGACCTACCTCTTGAGACAGGTCCTCTGCATAGGAATAGAGATTCGGAGGTGTCAGATTAGTTACGTCAAAGAGTTGACTTAACGAGATCGAGATAACCAAAGACTATGTTGTATGCAGTCACGGTATAGGCACGCATCCTCTGACCGGAGACAGAAGTGTTACTATATATTTGAGTATGTACATTAGGTAGACTGCTAGGTTGATGGCCTAATCAAGGTCTATATACCGATGAGATGGTGTGCATATAAGGTCATATGAGTAATATGATCTCTCAAAGGGATCATACAGGTTCATTTACTGAACCGAAAGACATGGGCTCATGATTTAGCCAAGATTCGGTGGTCGTAAGTTCCACACAAAGCGGGAACTCAGTCGGTGTGTTGACCACACTAAATCTCGACTAAAATCAACAATTAACCCACACTATAGATCAAAGAAATAGAAATAAACGTGGAGTTAAAATTTATTTTTAACTCTGCACAAAATGTATAGCAAGCAAGTATGCAGAGAGTTCGAACATAGGGAGCAAACTGGGTAGAACAATCAAATGTGTGTGAGTGAATGTGAGTGATGTCTACACTATGCAAGCAAAGATTTTTTGTGGGTTTTTAATAATTTTTTTTAATTTTTACTTTTGTATTTTGATTTTTAATTTTATGATTTTTATAATTTATAATTTATAATTTTTTTCTTTTTCAATATTGGAATACAAAAAATCAATGTAATAGAAGGGTTGATAAAATATTTATAAAAATATGCTAAAATAGCCAAAAATTCAGAAATAAATTCTTTTTGGTATTTTTATGATTTTTTACTGTTTTTGGAATTTTTGGGTATTTTTCCAAATGTTTTTGGTATTTTAAACACTGAAATAAACCAAAACAGTGGACAAGCTACTGGCTGGAGATAAAATGAGAATTAAAAATAGCAAATAGCCACAAAATTTTTCCACACTATTTTTCAAATAAAGATAATCAAAACAGGAGACAACAGGACTTGAGTTTACTAATTTTGGAGTTTTCTACAATTTTATAGATTTTTTGAAGTTTTTATGTATTTTTGAATTTTTAAGGTTTTTCTTTTGAGATTTTTAGTGATTTTTGGAGTGACACTAAAACAAGTTAAAATACACACTAGGGACCTTTTTTGGAATTTTTAGAGTTATTTTAATATTTTTTTGGTATTTTCTAAGCTAGACAGTAATAAAAAGCATGTTTTTGATTTTTAATAAATATTAAAATGCAATAAAATTAAAAACTAAAAATAGGGCGTGAAAGTACAAGTTAATAGGAGCTTAAGTTTAATTTTTGAGAATTTTTTCGATTTAAAATGATGCTCCAATTAAATAGATAAAGCAAGCACAAATTAAAGGCCTAGCAGGGACTATATTACAAATAGACAGAAGTCCAGGGGCATAGATGCAATTTTCACACAAAAATTATACTGCATAAAATATATTCTGGACCAAAAAGTAATCACAAAACTCGCAGGACCTTCCGCGCAAAATTCCCACCCAAGCACGTGCGAAGCACGCGCCTGGGAAGGGCTCGCATGTAATATTTCTAAAATCCGAGGGCCTGCATATAAAAATGCCAGTACTTCTATACTGCGACAAAATGTTTAGGTATTAAATGTGAATACACAAAAACCCGAGGGGTTTCCCGCAAAATTGCCAGGTAGCACGTGCGACGCACGCACCTGGCGGGGGATGATTTCGTAATAACGGAATGCTCGGGGGTTCTTCAGCAATTGTCTCAAAAGTTTTAACACGGCAGATGAAAGTTTAAAAATCCTTTACTAAATACAAAACTTGACAGGGTATGAAGCAAAATTACCCAGCTCCAGGGGCGATCCGACGGTGGGCGTTAACCCACTTAACACGTGTCAGCACAGGGGCTCCCGATGCCCCTTCGTGCAGCAGCGGTCCAGATAAAAAGGATCGATGAGGATCGGACGGTCTGCGGCTGTGAGATCTGAAGGATGCTGCTGCTCGCCAAGAACAACTGAGAGATCGACGACGCGTAAGAGGGCTGGAAGAACGGGAGATGAACTCGCCCAGGGTGAGTTTGGATCAGGTGGCGCGTGCTCCTCCGGTCTCCTCCAAGCCAGCCGATGGTCTCTCCGTCTTCCTGCAGGTGTTCTCTGGCCTCCTGAAGCTTCAGAAGGTGGCGGTGGCCACCAGAGCTCGCAGGCGAAGGAGGAGGAGCTGGGGCTCCCAAAACACCTCCGACGAACTCACAAAATAGCTCCAGATGCTCGATATGCTCCGTTACCTGCACAAAAATGGTGATCTGATCGGGGGCAAATTGCCCCGATCATGTGGCGAAGTGGAATGGGGGTATGTGGTGGCGGACGAGAGAACTCGAAGGTGGCCGGAGATGGCTCCGACGATCAGTCGATTTAGCAAATCGATGGACTGAAGATGGCTATTAAAGTGGCTAGACGAAGCTCTAACTAAGGGGACTAAAACGTAAACGAAAACTAAGGGGGATAAACGGCCTCGAGCTCAGGGAGAGCGAGGAAGATGGTACCTCAACGGGGTAGGCCACCGGAGGTCGAAGGAACACACCCAAGTCTTGCTGATCCACCGCCTTGACGGGGGCTTCGCGGAGCTGTCACCTCCAAGGAGTTCTAACGGGGTCAAGGGGGTGGAAACTTGGATGAAGTGCGGTTCAAAAATCAAATGGAAGTATGGGGTGTGGTTTTGAATGGTTGACGAGGGGATCCAAAGAACGAGGTCTTGTGGGAGCTGCAGCGATCCGCGACCCAAGGTGATGCTTGGGCGTGAATCCTTGATGCAAGAGCTGCAAAAGTCGTAAAGGGTGTATCGTGTTTTGGTGAAAGGATTAACCTCGAAAAAAGGTTGAAGATGGGTCAAACATAGCTTCTGACACGGGCTGCAGGTGCAGGTCAGATAGTTGACCTGGGTCAACTATCCGAGACCCCTGGTTGGTCCACGTGGACCAACCAGGAAAAACCTGGAAAAAAAATGCTTTCAAAAATCAATTTAAAATAGTAAATGTTAGTATTTTATTTAGGTTATTAAATAAAAAGTGTTTAGAATTTTATAAACTATTTTATAGTGATTTTTAATTAATTTTATGAGATGTATTTTTATAAGTTTATACTTATACCCTTTATAGGTATATTACCCATATAAGTTAATAGTTTATTTTTATTTTGTGTACTTTAATTTTATTATTTTTATTTATTATTTTATATAATTATAACATACTTTTATACACATAATTATATTTTTATTTTATTTTTCTGAATTGTTTAGCATATTTAATAAAATATAAATAGGTATTGTATAGGTATGTACATAGGTATAGTACTTGTGTATCTAGTATACAAGTATTTTGATTTTGAGTTTTATTTAGGTTTTTAATCTGATTTTAATATACAAATATATTATAAATAATATTTACAAAATTATAAAAATATAAAATTAGAAAAATAATGAATAAAGAATAAATTGAATATTTTAATCTGTACAAGTATACCACAAGGGTCCAAAACTCAACTTTCAAACCGTAACTTCGAAAAAATACAAAACCACCTCCATTTATTAGATTATTTTATGTTACATACAATTAAAGGTGAGTTTGGTACATTTCGAGTTTTTATTTGCAAGATACGGGTCTGGGAAGTTGGAGTTTTGGAATCTTATTCAGACCATAACTTTTTATCTGTGTATTATTTTTCAGTGAAATCAATTTTGTATTTTTCTTTATAAAATTATCTACAACTTTCATGTGCAAAGTTTTTTATTTAATGTATGAAAAGTGGAACCAAAAATAGGTCCCAAAATGAATAAAGAATGAATAGAATAATATAGGTATTTGACCCTTATCTCCCCCTACTTTATTCCTGGTCGACCTATTCATCAAGATGCCTAGATCTCAGGGTTTCGGGTCATAAAATATTTACAATATTTTATTCTTTTTTTTTCTTTTATTTATTCTATAATTTTGGCTTTAATTACAGTATTTTATACACTAATTGGATGCACATGCATGAATGCTAAGATGAAGAAATTAAGGCTATTTACAGGCATTTGCTAGGGTTTTTGATGCCAAAATGATATAATAAAGATGATGAAATGTGGCTTCATCATCCCCCTATACTTTACCTTTGCTAGTCCCTAGCAAACACTTATGCAATAAGTGCAAAAAGAAAAAGAAAGAAAAGAAAAAGAAGAACTTGGATTTAGTTTAATCATCAAACTTGTCTTCACAAAATCAAAGTTTGGAGCTTAAGTCGGACCTTTGGAGTTTTAGTGCGGGTGGAACCTTAATGAGAACCGAATTTGAAATCCAACAGTCCTTGAGAATCCCAAAACTCTGTTCAAGTCTCCTCAATAGCCAGGTCAGAAATTCTTCAACTCATACGCAAACTCTTACGACTATGAGTCTGACTCGTACAGTGTAAGTGATGGTAGCTCTCCCCAACTAGAATGCCAAAGAAACTGACTTCTCCAGTACGACAACCCAATGATTCCCCAATCCAACAACTCATCCCTCAAGGAGCAGGGTATTCCCTTCTAAGTTCAAGTGGCAACCGACCCAAGAGGAGGAGGTGAAGAGAAGAGAAAAATGGACGGTAGCCAGTGTAGCTACCTATCGTTAGGATGCAAGACCAGTGTAGTCAAGTCATCCAGCTGCATGCTCACATGATTTGACTTTGAAGCTCAAACTTGCTTATTTGACTTTACAACATATGTACACTCCGGCAGGCATTTTTATTTTTTGTACTGGCCTGTCCACTTTTTAGGAGTTTTTGCTTTTGCAATTTTTTTTGAATACTATATCAGCAGCATTTACATAGGGATTTTTTCCTCTTGAGCCAGTAGACTATCCCTCTTTTGAAGCTTTATCGCAACCCACAATCTCCTATCCTCGAAACTCATCATCACTGGATGGGTTGGGGCGCACATCCCTCCCTAGAGGAGGACAAATGTTTCCACATGTGTGCGTCTCATACCGACAAATCCAACCTCCTCTCCACTCCAACTGAGTTGAGCCATGTGAAAGGTGCAAGTGTCCAAGTTAGATCATTATCAACAAGAGTCGTGCATGTGCTCCGAAATACTCTACTTAGGCAGTCAAGAATCCATTGAACCAAGTCTTGTGATCCTCAAAGAATTAAGTCAAATAGACCTGAAGTACCTCAAACCCAGTTCCTATAAGGTTCCTGTTGATTAGGTAGATTTAAGGTCCAACCAAGCTCCAATCTTCGGATTTTTCTCGTTCAACTATCAAACTCAATCCGAAAAATGCGAATGCTATGCAATGCTATGCAGAAAATATTTTTGTGATGCAATTTTCAAAGATCTTGAACTTTTTATGGGTTTTTGAAACGATGATGCATGCATTTTTTTTGTATTTTTCAAAAAGGTTTTTCAAATGTTTTTGGATTTTAATTTTTGCATATGTTTTTGGGATTTTTGAAAATAAAAAGTTTTGGCTAAAAACTAGGTACAAACATTTACACGGGAGTGCATCTTATATATACAAGAAGTGGATTTTAAGAATTTACAGGGTAAGTGGTCAATTTTATAAGTATATATATAGTGGATTTTGGTGTGATGTATATATTCCTCAAACTTATTTGACACAGGTTTTTCAAGCGATTATTGAAAACTATAGTCCAAAATAATTTTTACAAACATTTCACAAACATGTACACACATTTGAAAATTATTTTGCAAAGGCTTTCCAAACAGTATATATAGATTTTTCAAAATATTTTTGCAACCATTTTTCAAACCATTTGCAAATCATTTTTCAAACATTTTATTTTACACAAAGAAAATAAATTTTACAAACCACACATTTTTACAAAGGTTGAAAACATGTAACAAAACATTTTCAAAATAGTTTTCAATAGATGTTCACAAAGATTTTCAAACTATTTTTCAAACATTTTGCAAAAAAACATTTTCATCTGATTTATTAATCAATAAATACACAAAAGAATTTGAGGAACAGAACACCTTTTTTATTAAAGATTTTTAATGAATTTTAAAGAATGATTAGCCATATTATTAGGAAAATACGAAAGTACGAGTTATGGCTAAAGTATATACGTAGTATATACGACCCCCTATACTTAGCTTGAGCTATGTCCTCATAGATTGGAGAGAAAAGAGAAGACATAACTCGTACTAAGTATAGACAAGTCTAAAGAATGAATGAACCAATAAGAAGTTGACCGTCCCCCCTATACTTAGGATCAAATAATCCTAAGTATTGCAGACTGTACACAACGCAGGGAGGGTCAAAGGTGGGAATGAACAGATCGTACTCAGATTGTCTCCCCCTATACTTAGGGTAAAATATCCCTAAGTATAGACAAGAAGAGGAGACAATGGAGAGGATCGAAATGAAAATGAAAGAACCCGGGTGCAAACCCCCCTATACTTAGGACAGAGTACGTCCTAAATATGGGAACTGTCTACAAGGGTGGCACCTTTTTGATAGATAAAGAAAATAGAAAAGGAAAAGAAGAAAAGAAGAAAAGAAGAAAATAAATTAGCAGACGAAAGAGTGATATGGACAGATGATCTGTACATTGGAAGATAGAAGTGATCACCATGTATGAGATGCAGATGATGTGAGTCAAGGAATACATCTCATACCAGAAGAATGGGGGCAACACCAATGATCGGCAGATCGTGATCTAGATATAGTTTCAGGCGTTGACCATTGACGCGGAAGGTAGAGGAAGATGACGGTTCGGATATGTCGATGCTGCCATTGTCATGTACCTTCCTAACCACATACGGACCTTTCCACTTGCTCTGTAATTTCCCTGGGAATAATTTCAGCCTGGAATCAAACAACCATACTCTCTGATCTTGTTCAAACTGTTTATGGCTGATGTGGGAATCGTGCCATGTTTTTACTTTTTCTTTGTACTGTAGGCTGTTGGAAAAGGCTGTGTCTCTCAGTTCCTCCAGGGCTGCCAATTCTGCTCTTCTCTGTTCTCCTATACTCTCGGGATCTAACAGTAACTCAATGACTGCCCAAAAAGATTTATGCTTGATCTGTACTGGCAGATGGCACGGCTTGCCATAGACGAGACGAAAGGGAGATGTCCCCAATGGATTCTTGAAAGAGGTCCGATAGGCCCACAAGACCAAGTCCAAAAGCTGTGACCAATCCTTTCGGTATGGGCGGACAACTTTCTGCAAGATTGTTTTTATCTCCCGGTTCGATACTTCAGCAAGACCATTAGTCTGAGGGTGATATGGTGTGGCAACCCGATGGTCAATGCCGAACTCGTCTGCAAGGGCCCTAACCTTGTCATTGATGAAGTGAGACCCCCCGTCTGAAATCAAGACTCTTGGTACCCCGAACCGTGAAATGATATTTTTCCTCAAAAAAATTGCATACGGTTTTAGCATCTGCGGCTAGGGCGGGGATGGCCTCAACCCATCGGCTGACATAATCCACAGCGAGAAAAATATGCTCGAATCCCTGACTCTTAGGAAATGGGCCCATGAAATCAATCCCCCATGCATCAAAAACCTCACAAAAGTGAATGGGTTGTATGGGCATCATATCTCTCTGTCCGCAAGTTCCCATTTTCTGACAGTCAGTACACCTCTTCACGAACTCATCAGAATCCTTGAAGAGAGTAGGCCACCATAGGTCGGATTGAAGCACCTTCTGTGCTGTCCTTTTTCCAGAATGATGTCCTCCTACCTCAAGCTTGTGGCAATATGTGAGGACGTTATGCTGCTCTCGAGGAATGCACCTCCTCCAGATGCTATCCCCTCCTTCATGATAAAGGACGGGATCCTCCCAATGGTAAAATTTGGCCTTAGCTAGGAAGGTCTCAAGTTTCTGCCTGAGCCAACCCTGAGGGACTGTCTTGGCAACAAGATAGTTTACAAAGTCGGCATACCACGGGAGTGAGGCGACCACCAAGATCGCCTCGTCTGGAAATGTCTCTGTGATAGGTGCGTTGGGCTCATATTCCTCAAGATTCTCCAATCTGGAGAGATGATCCGCCACCACATTCTTCACTCCAGGTTTATCCTTAATCTCAATATCAAATTCTTGGAGTAGAAGGATCCATCTGGTGAGGCGTGCTTTGGCGTCCTTCTTAGCCATTAAGTACCGGATGGCGGTATGATCAGTGTAAATAGTCACTCTAGATCCGAGAATGTAAGATCGATACTTATCCAGAGCAAAGACTACGACAAGCATCTCTTTCTCAGTCACAGTGTAGTTCCGCTGAGCGGCATCCAAAGTCCGGCTGGCGTAGTGAATGGCAAAAGGTAATCCGTCCCTCCTTTGTCCAAGCACAGCCTGATAAACACAGATTATCGTAGGTCTAAAGAGTATGTCTCAACAAGGCGGAGACAACCGATGTCGATGCAGCGACCCACAATAAAGTGTATTTAATCAACAATGAACCCACAATCAAGTATCAAACAATGAAAAACAAGTGTGGAGTCAAATTTATTTTTAACTCTGCACAAATGGTGTATAGTGACAAGTATGCAGAGAGTTCGAACACAGGGAGCAAGCAGGGTAATTCAAACAAATGTGCACAAGTATGTGTATGTGATGTGTCTATACTAAGCGAGCAAGGAAATTTTTGTGGGTTTTTAATTTTTTTTAATTTTTTAATTTTTAATTTTGTATTTTGATTTTTAATTTTCTGATTTTTATAATTTTATATTTTATATATTTTTTTTCTTTTTCAATATTGGAATTTAAAGATAATGGAATAAAAGACAAGGTAAAATATTTATAAAACTAAGTAAAAATTACCAAAAATTCAGAAATAAAATCTTTTTGGTATTTTTGTGGTTTTCTACTGTTTTTGTGATTTTTGGGAATTTTTCAAGGTGTTTTTGATATTTTTAAATACTGAAATAAGAGAAAACAGTGGAAAATATGCTGGCTGTGAGCAAAATGAGAATTAAAATTAGCAAACAGCAACCAAAATTTTTCACACTATTTTTCAAATAATGAGAACAAAATATAGAGCAAACAGGAACTGAGTTTGTGTTTTTTGGAGTTTTCTACGATTTTATATTTTTTTTGAAGTTTTTGAGTCTTTTTGAATTTTTAAGGTTTTTCTTTTGAGATTTTTAGTGATTTTTGGACTGTCACTAGAAAATGGTAAAATACACAAAATATAATTTTTTTTGGAATTTTTCAAAATGTTTTTATAATTTTTATAGGTTTTCTAATGCAAACAGTGAAATAAATGCATGTTTTTGATTTTTAATAAATGTGAAAATGAAATAAAATCAAAAACTAAAGTGACAGCTTCAAAGCACAGGTGTCCAGGAGCTTAACACTATTTTTGTGGAATTTTTGGACTTAAAATGATCATTCAAATAAATACAACAAGCATCCAATTAATAAATAAGCCTGGCAGGGGTATAAATGCAATTTACAAAATATCCAGGGGCATGCACGCAATTTTCCACAAAATATTGAACTGAATATTTAATTTTTAGCACCAAAATACAATTACAAAACCCGCCTGGGTACGCTAGCAATTTTTCCACCAGGGCGCGTGACTTGCACACTCCTGGCGAGGACTAAAGTGTAATATCTCAAAACCCTGGGGGCCTACTTGCAAAATATCCAAAAAGTTTACACGTGCTGCGCTAGTTTTAGTACTAAGATGAAATACATAAATGACCGAGAGTCCCTCTGCAAAATGCCCACACCTCACGTGTACAGGTCACGTGAGGTGACGTGGCGAAGGACCTGGGTGCAAATAAACAAAGTTTGGGGGTCTTCGTGCAAATATTACAAAACTATTACACTACAGACAAAAGTTTAAATACTAAATAATAAATACAAAAAGGCGCGAGGGTGTAGATGCAAAATACCCTCGACGCGTGATCCAACGGCGATGGAGTTGCCACGTGACACGTGGCGCTTGATGAACGGCCGATGACGATTCGCTTCGACGTCTGAGATTAGATCTCAGAAAGAGATCCAACGGTGGCTGATCGCGGAAGATCTGACGGTCGATGCGCGATCTGGAGCTCCGCCTTGATCCAACGGTGGCGAAGGCTGGAGCAAGAACAACGACGAACTCCGGCGAGCCGAGGTTCTCCGAAGTCAAGCTCCGTCTCCGATGGGCTGCTTGGCTTCAAAATCGGGATGGAGCTTCTTGGGGTCGTCCTCTATCTCCTGGGGGCACCAAAAGTGCACGGCGTTGGTCGTGCCGCTCGCAAGTTGTCGGCGGAGCTGGAGAGCTCGACTGAGCTCCGGCGAGCTTCAAAAACGCGCCCAGGCGCGAGTCAACGTTCTTCGACCCTGCAAAACCGGTCAAGAGGTCCAGGGCAAGTTGCCTGGACCCTAAGTGGACCTAATCTACGCGAAAGGCGGAGTGGTAGTCGGTGGCCGGAGTTGCGCTCCGGCGAGGATGATCAATTAGGTTAATCGAACGATGGAATTCAAAATTTTTTTGAGGGTTTTCGAAGCTAAGGCTAAGACTAAGCTAATGCATGAAAAAGAAAGGGGTGAAATGGCTTCCTCGACAGTGTAGACCGGAGGGAAGGGTACCTCAACCGCCGGAGTTGCGGGGGGTGGTGGAGACGCCTCCGACCTCGGCTGCCTTGGCTGAAGAGTCTTCGTCGGAGCTGTCACCTCCAGGTAACTCTGGAGCACGGAGTAGGCGCGAGGTGGTGGACCGAAGGTGTTCGAATTCAAAAGGAAAGAAGGGGGGTCGGTTTTAAGTGGTTTGACCCAAGGTGACAGGGGTCCAAAGACCAAGAAATCTGGAGCGATTCAGTGATGCGATCTCCAAGGAAATCACACGGAGGGCAAGGTGGTTGGTAGGGGAAGAAGATTGCAGAAGAAATCGAGACGAGATAGTGAAAGAGTTGGCCGGGAGAAAGCCAAGAAATTGGCTCAAAAACCGAGCCTCTGACGTCGCACATGGGGAAGGACGGCCAGTTGACCGGGGTCAACTGGGACCGTCTCCTGATTGGTCCACGTGGACCAATCAGGAAAAATCCCTGATAAATGATTTAAAAAAATCAATAAAAAATAGAAAAAGGCCGAATTAATTAAAAGTTATAAAATGAAAAATGCTTAAAATTTTATGTAGTATTTTATTCTGATTTTTATTTATTTTTAGGGGTTATATTTTTACAAGTTACCTTTTTAACCCCATATAGGTATAATACCTATGTAGTTTAGTATTTTATTTTTATTTTGTGTATTTTAATTTCTTTAATTTTGTTTATAATTTTATAAAAGTATAAAATACTTTTATACACATAAATATATTTTTATTTTATTTTATTGATGTATTTTGTATATTCAATAAAGTATAAGAGTATTCTGTACAGGTATAGATATAGGCAGTATACCTATGTAGCCTTTATACAAGTATTTTTTATTTTTATTTTTCTTTGCATTTTATTTTAATTTTAATACACATATATATTATAAGTAATATTTACAACATTATAAAAATATAAAAATATAAAAATAATGAATAAAGAATAAATTGAATATTTTATTCGGTACACTGTACAATGTGGGTCCAAAACTCAACTTTCAAACCGTAGCTCCTCCAAATGCGAAACCACCGCCATTAATTAGCTTATTTTCTTCTATATACAATTAAAGGTGAGTATGCGGCATTTGGAGTTTTCATTTATGAGATACGGGTCTGGGAAGTTGGCATTCTGGATTTTTATTCAGACCATAACTCTTTATATGTACATTATTTTTCTGTGAAATCAATTTTGTATTTTTCTTTATTTAATTATCTACAACTTTCATGTATAAAGTTTCTTTATTTGAGGTACAAAAAGTGGAACCAAAAATAGGTCCCAAAAAGAATAAAGAATGAAGAAAATAACATAGGTATTTGACCCTTATCTCCCCCTACTTTATTCCTGGTCGACCTATTCATCAAGATGCCTAGGTCTCGAGGTTTCGGGTCATAAAATATTTACAATATTTTATTCTTTTTCTTTTCTTTTATTTATTCTATAATTTTGGCCTTAATTACAGTAATTTATACACTAAATAGATGCACATGCATGAATGCTAAAATGATGATTTTAATGCTATTTACAGGCATTTGCTATGGTTTTTGGTGCCAAAATGATAGAATAAAGATGATGAAATGTGGATTCATCATCCCCCTACACTTTACCTTTGCTAGTCCCTAGCAAACACTTATGCAATAAGTGCAAAAAGAAAAAGAAAGAAAAGAAAAAGAAGAAATGTGGATTAAGTTTAATTATCAAACTTGTCTTCACAAAATCAAAGTTTGGAGTTTAAGTCGGACCTTTGGAATTTTAGTGCGGTCGGAACCTTAATGAGAACCGAATTTGAAATCCAGCAGTCCTTGAGAATCCCAAAACTCTGTCCAAGTCTCCTCAATAGCCAGGTCAGAAATACTTCAACTCATACGCAAACTCTTACGACTATGAATCTGACTTGTACGGTGTAAGTGATATGTAGCTCCCCACCTCATAAGTAACAAAGAAACAACCTCCCCCAACCTGGTAACTCTAATGCCTCGGTCTAGCAACTCTTTCCTCGAGAAGCGGGGTATTCCCTTCTAAGTTCAAGTGCAACTGGCTCAAGAAGAGGGGGAAGAAGTATAGACTTTTGGAAGCTCAGCCAGTGTAGCCAAGTCTCCCGCTGCAAGCTTCATGAGATGTAACATGGATACCATAAGCCTTTGCTTTATTGGACTATATACACTCTGGTGGGGTTATTAAATTTTCAATCCGACCCACCACTTTTTTGGAGTTTTTTTTAATTGCATCTGTACAACATATCTACATGGTGCAGCTTATATACAAGAAATTTTCCTCTTGAGCCAGTAGACTATCCCTCTTTTGAAGCTTTAATGCAACCCACGGCTTCTGTCTTTAGCCTTCATCACCACTAGACCAAGTTGAGGTGCACTTCCTTCACTAGAAGAAGAAGAGAGGTTCCGCCTAGAAGTACTACCCTCATATGCTACCCCAAGCCAAAGGAAACTGCCTCCTCACCACCTCATCCGTGGAGAGCTATGTGAAAGGTGCAGGTGTCCAAGTTAGGTCATTATCAACAAGAGTCGTGCGTGTGCTCCGAAATACTCTACTTAGGCAGTCAAGAATCCATTGAACCAAGTCCCGTGATCCTCAAAGAATTAAGTCAACTAGACCTGAAGTACCTCAAACCCAGTTCCTATAAGGTTCCTGTTATTAGGTATATTTTAAGGTCCAATCAAGCTCCAATCTCCGGATTTTACTTAGACTTGTTCAACTATCAAACTCAATCAGAAAAATGCTCATGCCATGCAATGCTATGCAGAAAATATTTTTGTGATGCAATTTTCAAAGATTTTGAACTTTTTATGGATTTTTGAAAAGATAATGATGATGCATGCAGATGCATTTTTTTGTATTTTTCAAAAAGATTTTTCAGATGTTTTTTGGATTTTAATTTTTGCAAATGTTTTTGGGAATTTTTGAAAACAAAAAGTTTAGGCTAAAAACTAGGTGAAAATATGTACACGGGAGTGCTTCTTATATATACAAGAAATGGATTTTAAGAATTTACAAGGGTAAGTGATCAATTTTATACATATATATAGGTAGTGGATTTTGGTATGATGTTAGTATTCCTCAAACTTATTTGACACAAGCTTTTCACACAGTTTTTGAAAACTATAGTCCAAAATAATTTTTACAAACATTTTACAAACATGTACACACATTTGAAAATCATTTTGCAAAGGTTTTCAAAAAGTATAGATAGGTTTTTCAACATATTTTTGCAACCATTTTTCAAACCATTTGCAAATTATTTTTCAAACATGTTATTTCACACAAAGAAAATAAATTTTACAAACCACACTTTTTACACAAGTTGAAAACATGTAACAAAATATTTTCAAAATAGTTTTCAATAGATGTTCACAAAGATTTTCAAACTATTTTTCAAACATTTTGCAAAAAACATTTTCACCTGATTTATTAATCAGTATATACAAAAAGAATTTGAGGAATGATACACCTTTTTATTAAGGGTTTTTAATGAGTTTTTAAAGAATTGTTAGCTATATTAAGAAAATACGAAAGTACGAGTTATGGCTAAAGTATGTACGTAGTATATACGACCCCCCTATACTTAGCTTGAGCTATGTCCTCATAGATCGGAGAGAAAAGAGAAGACATAACTCGTACTAAGTATAGGCAAGTCTAAAGAACGAATGAATTAATGAATGAGAAGTTGACCGTCCCCCCTATACTTAGGATCAAATAATCCTAAGTATAGCAGTCTGTACACAAAGTAGGGAGGGTCAAGGGTGGGAATGAACAGATCGTACTCAGATTGTCTCCCCCTATACTTAGGGTAAAATATCCCTAAGTATAGACAAGAAGAGGAGACAATGGAGAGGATTGAAAAATAGAAAAACTCGGGGTGCACGTCCCCCTATACTTAGGACAAAGTACGTCCTAAGTATGGAAAACTGTCTACAAGGGCGGCACCTTTTTGATAGATAAAGAAGATAGAGATGGAAAAGAAGAAAAGAAGAAAAGAGGAAAATAAATTAACAGATGAAAGTGATATGAACAAATGGATCTGTACAGCGAAAGATGGAAGTGATCACCGTGTATGAGATGCAGATGATGTGAGTCAAAGAGTACATCTCATACCAGAAGAATGGGGGCAACGTCAATGGTCGACGGATCATGATCAAGATATAGTTTCAAGCGTTGACCATTGACGCGGAAGGTAGAGGAAGATGACGGTTCGGATATGTCGATGCTACCATTGTCATGTACCTTCCTGACCACATAAGGACCTTTCCACTTGCTCTGCAACTTCCCTGGGAATAATTTAAGCCTGGAATCAAACAACCATACTCTCTGATCTGGCTCAAACTGTTTATGGCTGATATGCGAATCGTGCCATGTCTTCACTTTCTCTTTATACTGTAGGCTATTCGAAAAGGCCGTGTCTCTCAGTTCTTCCAGGGCTGCCAATTCTGCTCTTCTCTGGTCTCCTATACTCTCGGGATCCACAAGCAACTCAGTGACTGCCCAAAAAGATTTGTGCTTGATCTCCACTGGCAGATGGCACGGCTTGCCATAGACGAGACGAAAGGGAGATGTCCCCAATGGATTCTTGAAAGAAGTCCGATAGGCCCACAAGACCGAGTCCAAAAGCTGTGACCAATCCTTTCGGTCTGGGCGGACAACTTTCTGCAAGATAGTCTTTATCTCCCGATTCGATACTTCGGCAAGACCATTAGTCTGAGGGTGGTAAGGAGTGGCAACCCGATGGTCAATGCCGAACTCGTCTGCAAGGGCCCTGACCTTGTCATTGATGAAGTGAGATCCCCCGTCTGAAATCAAGACTCTAGGTACCCCAAACCGTGAAATGATATTTTTCCTCAAAAATTTGCAAACGGTTTTCGCATCTGCGGCTCGGGCGGGGATGGCCTCAACCCATCTGCTGACATAATCCACAGCGAGCAAAATATGCTCGAATCCCTGACTCTTAGGAAATGGGCCCATGAAATCAATCCCCCATGCATCAAAAACCTCACAAAAGTGAATGGGTTGCATGGGCATCATGTCTCTCTGTCCGCAGGTTCCCATTTTCTGACAGTCAGTACATCTCTTCATAAATTTATCAGAATCCTTGAAGAGAGTAGGCCACCATAGGCCGGATTGAAGCACCTTCTGTGCTGTCCTTTTTCCAGAATGGTGTCCTCCTGCCTCAAGCTTGTGGCAATATGTGAGGACGCTTTGCTGCTCTTCTTGAGGAATGCACCTCCTCCAGATACTATCCCCTCCTTCATGATAAAGGACGGGATCCTCCCAATGATAAAACTTGGCCTTAGCTAGGAAGGTCTCAAGTTTCTGTCTGGGCCAACCCTGAGGGACTGTCTTGGCAACAAGATAGTTTACAAAGTCAGCATACCATGGGAGTGAGGTGACAGCCAAGATCGCCTCATCTGGAAATGTCTCTGAGATAGGTGCACTGGGCTCAGATTCCTCAAGATTCTCCAATCTGGAGAGATGATCCGCCACCACATTCTTGACTCCAGGCTTGTCCTTAATCTCAATATCAAATTCTTGGAGTAGAAGGATCCATCTGGTGAGACGTGCTTTGGCATCCTTCTTCGACATTAGGTACCGGATGGCGGTGTGATCAGTGTAGATGGTTACTCTAGATCCGAGAATGTAAGATCGATACTTATCGAGAGCGAAGACTACGGCCAGCATCTCTTTCTCAGTCACAATGTAATTCCGTTGAGCGGCATCCAAGGTCCGGCTGGCGTAGTGAATGGCAAAAGGTAAACCATCCCTCCTCTGTCCAAGCACAGCCCCAACGGCAAAATCTGAAGCATCCGTCATGATCTCGAATGGGAGAGACCAATCGGGTGGCTGAAGGACAGGAGCTGAAACAACCATTTCTTTGAGAGTCTCAAATGATTGAAGACACTTATCATTAACAATAAACTCGGTGTCTTTGGTGAGCAAGTCAGTGAGCGGTCGGGCAATTCGACTGAAGTCCTGAATGAACCGTCGGTAGAAACCGACATGCCCCAGAAAAGACCGTAACTGACGCAGATTGGACGGCGGATTGAGTTTTCTGATGATGTCCACCTTAGCCGGATCGACCTCCATGCCCCTGTTGGAGACGATATGACCAAGGACCGTCCCCTGAGTCATCATGAAATGACTCTTCTCCCAGGATAAAACAAGGTTAACCTCAATGCAGCGCTTGAGCACACGGTCTAGGCAGTCAAGACAAGCGTCGAACCCGTCGCCATAGACCGAGAAGTCATCCATGAAGACATCTAAACAGTCACCCACCATGTCCGAGAAGATGGACAACATGCATCTTTGGAATGTCGCCGGAGCGTTACATAGACCAAAGGGCATCCGTCTGAAAGCATACGTCCCAAACGGACAGGTGAATGTCGTTTTCTCCTGGTCCTCGGGCGCAATGGCCACTTGATTATATCCAGAGTACCCGTCAAGGAAACAATAATGACTCTTCCCAGCTAACCGCTCGATAATCTGATCAATGAAGGGTAGCGGGAAGTGATCCTTCTTGGTGGCCTCATTCAATCGTCTGTAGTCCACACAGACCCTCCAAGAAGTGGGTACTCTGGTAGCGATCTCCTCTCTAGACTCATTGACAACTGTAGTGATACCCGTCTTCTTGGGCACCACATGTAGCGGACTCACCCATTTGGAGTCGGAGATGGGATAGATGAAATCGGTGCTCCACCACCTTGAAATTTCTTTCATGACTACGTCTCGAAGATTCGGGTTCAGCCGTCGTTGGAACTCACGCGACGGCTTAGCGTTATCCTCAAGATAGATGTGGTGAGAGCAAAGATTTGGGCTCAGCCCCTGGAGATCAGCTATACTCCAACCGATTGCCTTGCGGTTTCTTTCAAGAACCTCCATCAGACGAGATTCCTGTTCTCCAGTCAAATCTGCTGAGATAATGACTGGGTACATTTCTGTCTCACCCGCAAGGAATCTGTATGTCATCGACTGCGGCAGAGGTTTCCGTTCTGGACAACTGGGAGGTGGCAGATCTGGCTTCTGATATGTCTGTGTAAATGCTACCAGGTCTGTATGGGAGAACTCTCGCTTTGCATGAATTTCTGACGAAGGGCGGCCTGCTGAATCATTTATAAACTGCACTGGCTCGCACTCTGTCATGGCTGTCGGCTCAGAAGGAATCAGACAAGGAAAATAATCATCAAAGTCATCCCAGTCTATGTCTGAATCCGAGGGGTCTGAAGAAGATGAGCAAGAATGGAACTCATCTGCACCACTCATCACAACACTGTCAGCTTCAGATGTATCCTCCTCCAGGGATGTGCTCTCCCGGCTCTCGACTGCCATGAGCTTAAGATATAGTGAATCTGTAGGCAAGGCGAGGGTCGGTGCTACAGGATCTTTCCAGTTGGATTCATCATCAGTCATCTCAAAATCAAAAACCTGGTGGATGTCTAGCTCCTCCTCTGTCATCTGCGCTTCTTCGCTGGACTGCTCGGAGCACTCTAACTCTCTAGCTCTGATTTCTTCGATCGTCTCTATTTGTATGGTTTCGCCCTCTACGCGAAAACATACCTTCCCACTATCATGGTCGGTCACCGCCTTGGCTGTGGCCAAGAATGGACGTCCGAGAATGATGGGGGCATGAGTTACCGACTCAGGGATCTCCATGTCCAACACAACGAAGTCCACGGGGAATTTCAGGCCCTGAATGGTAACGACCACGTCTTTCAATAACCCCTTCGGCCTCTTAATCGACCTATCAGCAAACTGAAGGACCGTTCTGCTTCGAAGAAGAGGGCCAAACTCGAACTGCTTGAGTAAGGCTGCCGGAAGGAGGTTAATTGAAGAGCCGCTGTCTAATAGAGTACGATCAAACTGCTGCTCCTGAATCTCGCATCTGACATAGGGAGCTCCTGCGTCTGGTCGCTTGGCTGGCAGCTTGTTCTGGATGATGCAACATGTGTCATGTGTGAGCATATGGATTTGATCTCTGTACCTCTTCTTCCTTCGGACAGTAGTTGTTTCTTTCAAATTCTTCTTGAAGAAGGGGATATGCTCAAATGCTTCTCGTAGAGTCAGCTGAATATGAAATCTGTCAATCATTTCGTTGCCGAACTCTACCTGCTGGTTCTTTTTTGGATTTTCCTCTTTGTTCCCTTTCGCTCGGCGGAGTGCGTCGGGAAAGGGGATGGTAGGGACCTCCTCAGATGGAGGACTAGGAATCGGTCCCTGTGCCTGTGAAGACGGAGAATCCATACAATAATCATCATTCACCACATATGGATCTGCAATTTGAACAGAAACCTTTCCTTTATTCATATTTTTGTTTTTGTTTTTGTTCCCACAGTCTCTAGGTACAAAATGTGGTAACATCACAGTTGATGGCTCGACAAAAGTAGATGTGGTGGCTTCAGCACCACCACTAGCACCGGTCTTCGCGGCATCAGCACTGCGCTCTGATTCATCATCTAAAATGGTGGCATCAGCACCACCGTCTGTATCTGGTATCACGACGGCATCAGCACCGTCGTCCTGGACTCCATCATTGGTGGCATCAGCACCACCGTCTTCAACATCATCATTCGCGGCATCAGCACCGCTCCTCTGCTCCTCTTGCGCTCCTGATCTTGCCTCTGGTTGTCGCTCAGAAGAGGCGCCGCCGGCTGGCATCCTACCGCTCCTAGTAGTAACAAAATCAGCATCATAATAGGAATGAGACATGTCACTCAAATAGTCACTAGGAGAGGTATCCTCTGTGAACTCTACCTGCTCAGATTTTCTTTTCAGATTGTTCGGGTTAGGTTCAATCTGAGCGGGTATGGCAGCCTTGCCTTTCATGATGTCCCTCATCTCCTACCGGAATTCATCCATTTCTTGCCTGAAAGAAGCTCGCTGTTCAGATAGCAAGCGGGCAAGATCATCAAGGGCCGGGTTCTCAAAGGCTGGACCCTGAGAACCGGATGTTTGTCCCTGCTGGAAATGGGGCTGCTGCTGCTGCTGGTGTTGCTGATGATACTGGGGGGAAGGCTGGTGATAAGACTGCTGAGGCGGCTGTCGCTGCCTCCACTGCTGTCCCTGATAGGAGGGACGAGGACCACTCTGGTATTGTTGCTGATGGGCATACTGGGGCTGTTGCTGCTGCGTCGGCTGGCTGTTCTGATGTCCTTGGGCAGGAGGATGCTGCTGGGACGAGGATCCACCATTGCCCTAACGGAATCCGGGGTGATCCCTACGAATTGCGGGCTGAGGGTATCGGTCATACCAAATCCCATTGACTTCCATCAATGGTTCCTGCTCAAATGAGGGTGGGGGAAGAACTGCCAGTGGCTGCTCCGGCTGATAGACCACCATCTGCGTGTCCGAAGATGGCGGTTGCTCTGAATGGTATTGCAACAATGGAACCGGCTCCGCCTGGATATGGTTCACCTGGCGGTATGAGGTGGAGGCCTGGTTGGGATTGCTGCTGCTGGAAGCAACCTGTGACCTGGGAGGCTGTTGGGAATGGGCCTGTGCCTCCTGAATACATAGAATTTGAGTCTTCAGGTCACTCATGGTTTTGGTGAGAAGGTCCATCTGGGCTAGACCTTGGTTCTGCTTCTTTTCCAGGATCTCCATGCGGTCCAACTTTTCACTAATGATGCCCATGTCGGCTGCGGCTGATTCGGCTTGAGCTGCGGCTACCGATGTTGTGTTGGGACCGGCATCGATGCGTGCGATCCTCTGGAATGATCCTGCTCCTTGCGGGGGCTTCTGTTGTGTGTAGACACGGGCTTGGGTCATCACTGTAGAATTTTCTGCCATGCCTTCGTAGATGGCCCAGACGTCGTCTTCACCCTTGGAAAAGTATGATCCACCGCAAGAGGCGTTGACAAGCCCCTGCAGCTCCGGTGTCAGCCCACAGAAGAAACTCTGCACCAAGTTGGGCTTGGATATATCGTGATGTGGACACCGGTCAATGAGCTCTCTGAATCGATCCCATGCTTCGTGGAACTGTTCATTTGGGATCATGACGAAGTTGCTGATCATGGCTCGAGCTGCGTTGGTCCGGCCGAGAGGATAGTATTTCTTCAAATATGCGGTCCGAAGATCTGCCCAAGTATCGACGAATCGCCCTAGATGCTTGAGCCAATATGCGGCTCTATCAACCAATGAGAATGGGAAGGCGATCATCTTAATGGTGTCCTTGGTCATCATCCGATCACGGATGGTACTGCAAATCATCTCAAATTCCTGGAGGTGGAGGTGCGGCTCTTCGGTCGGCAGCCCATGGAACTTGGGTAGAAGCTGGATAGTGTGGGGCCGAAGCTCGAAATCTCCGTGGATGGGCGGGAGTCTGATCCACCGGTGAGTGAGGGATGCGGCTGGATTGTGCAATTCCCTCATGATAGTCTGTGGCGGTCTCTCAGCGTCTGGATCTGCTCCTCCTGCATCAGGTCCTCCTCCTCCACCACCTTCTCCGCCAGCTCGGTTCTCTCTCATCTGAGCTATCTCCCTCATGAGATCACCCATGAATGTACCCTGATCACGGATCTGCCTCTGCATAGTCTCCAGGGATGCTAATAAGGAATTATTGATGGCTGCTTGATCGAATAGGAATGGAGGGTGCTCATGATCATCTGCATGCTCGCCTCTGTCTGCCATATCTGGATTTTCTGAAAAAGCAAAAGAGGCCATCTCAGGTGATGTCGAATGAGCTGAACACTGTGATGCACTGAATTCTGACACTCTTGGACTGATGGAAGGAGAATGAGAAGGGTGGTCGAGGGGGAACAGGGTGGATGTAAACTCAGGCTCGGAGAGCGGACTCTCCGAGGTATTCCTAGATGAATAGGGAGGAGTGCGGGATAGCGGTGCCGACAAGGTCGGCCTAAGAGATCTCCGTCCCATCATCTTGATTATTGGTAAGAGCAGAGGGGGTTTAGAAGAAGAAGAGTGAAATGAGATGCAACAAAATTGCGCACGATTGTGCGGTGTTTTTGATCTTGACCTAAACAAATCTAGCAATCAAACACAAAGCAGGGATGAGTTCACCAACTCAACACGTGAAGCCGTGAAGGTTCGGCTTTTATCTTGTCAATTTTTAGCTTGATTCAGGAAGTTATCTTTTCACGAGTCCTTAGAACGCTACGCCTAAAGGAGAGAGAGTACTGCCGGAAGAGTATCCCGTACTTGTCCTCCTCCTGTGTAACCTGTAGCTTGCACTTTTTGAGGTCCTTGTAACCCTTCCTGGATCCCTACTCAGCCAAAGAATAAGAGAGGAAGCCAATAGGCGAAACCGATACTTCGGAACTCGCTCGCAACGGAATCACCCGTGAGCGTGCAAGAACCTACTCGGACGCGAGACGATGAGACAGACACCCCCGTGAAGGCGTGGCCTAGGCTCGATACTTCGGACAAGGTCGATGCTCTACACAATAGAGAGTCACCAATGTTGACCAAGCCCTACTCGTCCACATACGATAGAAGCGCCAATACTTCGGAAATCCAGGCGATACACAAGGCAGCCACAAGCTGGGTTTTTGGCTCTAATCCTTACGAAGCGCTCACCTCACTTGGAAGGAGACCTTCCCATGCAACCTGAATACAAGTGAGGGTGTTACTCTCCCCAAGCAATGAATCCAATTACCGATTTTATTTTTGGTCAAGTTTTCTTAGCAGTCCCTTTTTTAATTTTTTTGGTGTTATCGCTTCTTTTGAGTAGATTCAAACAAGCGCCTAACGATTTTTGTGTTTTCTTGATCCTACTTTGTCAAAAAAACAGAGGGAGAATAGAGTCGGAAAAGCCGTGCAAGTCAACACAAAGATGGAAATCTCACCTTTGTGCCTAAATGATGGATGCCAAGTTAGAAGACTTACAGCGAATCCCAGCTCTCTCCATGCGGGATGCAAAGCAGAATTTTTAAACCTAATCTATATGCCGATATGCACAACGGAAATCGTCCTAGAACAGGCAACTGCTAGCGTGAAGAACCACAAGTCAACCTCCTATCGTCGATCCTAAGAGTCCGGTCTAGACCCTCCCCTCCTCTTCTCGACACATCGAGTTCAGGAGTAGCGCTTGATGGAGAGGGCTCGCGGCGCGGCGGATCTAAGAAAGGGGGCTAACTGTTTAATTTTTAACTAAGTCCAAATACGAGCTATAGGTACATGCAAAGGTTATTAGTGTGTTTGGACCTAAGTTAATCGATCAAGCAGGCCTAAATCTAAGAGCTTAATCCACAAAAGAAAGTGAAAATGAAATCAAAACCGGAAAATGACGGCGATAAAACGCGATAAAAACCGCGGTGAGCCCCCGGGTGAACAAACACCCGGAAATTAGGCCCGGTAGTGTCTAAGTGTCCAAATGTACCTGTATTATTACAAATTAATAGTCTCTCTCTCACAAAAGTAAATGTAAGCTAATCTACCACTCTCTCTCACTCCTCCTGCTCTCTCCTGCCGGCGTGACCTAAGAAGGCCGGCTCCGCTTCCCGAGGATGCTCCGGATCACCTAAGCAATCCGCCTTGCTCCGCGGTCCCTCGCAAGAAGACAAGAAAAGAGACGGTCAGATAGCTCAACAAGATATATCAAAAATGCAAGAGATGGAAAATAATGCTATGGTAAACAATCACACAATCAAACAAAATGTGAACTACTAGCTGTTGCTCCCCGGCAACGACGCCATTTGATAAACACAGATTATCGTAGGTATAAAGAGTATGTCTCACACAAGGCGGAGACAACCGATGTCGATGCGGCGACCCACAATAAAGTGTATTTAATCAACAATGAACCCACAATCAAGTATCAAACAATGAAAAACAAGTGTGGAGTCAAATTTATTTTTAACTCTGCACAAATGGTGTATAGTGACAAGTATGCAGAGAGTTCGAACACAAGGATCAAGCAGGGTAATTCAAACAAATGTGCACAAGTATGTGTATGTGATATGTCTACACTAAGCGAGCAAGGAAATTTTTGTGGGTTTTTATTTTTTTTTTAATTTTTAAATTTTTAATTTTGTATTTTGATTTTTAATTTTCTGATTTTTATAATTTTATATTTTATATATTTTTTTTCTTTTTCAATATTGGAATTTAAAGATAATGGAATAAAAGACAAGGTAAAATATTTATAAAACTAAGTAAAAATTACCAAAATTTCAGAAATAAAATCTTTTTGGTATTTTTGTGGTTTTCTACTGTTTTTGTGATTTTTGGGACTTTTTCAAGGTGTTTTTGGTATTTTTAAATACTGAAATAAGAGAAAACAGTGGAAAATATGCTGGCTGTGAGCAAAATGAGAATTAAAATTAGCAAACAGCAACCAAAATTTTTCACACTATTTTTCAAATAATGAGAACAAAATATAGAGCAAACAGGAACTGAGTTTGTGTTTTTTGGAGTTTTCTACGATTTTATATATTTTTTTGAAGTTTTTGAGTCTTTTTGAATTTTTAAGGTTTTTCTTTTGAGATTTTTAGTGATTTTTGGACTGTCACAGAAAATGGTAAAATACACAAAATATAATTTTTTTGGAATTTTTCAAAACGTTTTTATAATTTTTATAGGTTTTCTAATGCAAACAGTGAAATAAATGCATGTTTTTGATTTTTAATAAATGTGAAAATGAAATAAAATCAAAAACTAAAGTGACAGCTTCAAAGCACAGGTGTCCAGGAGCTTAACACTATTTTTGTGGAATTTTTGGACTTAAAATGATCATTCAAATAAATACAACAAGCATCCAATTAATAAATAAGCCTGGCAGGGGTATAAATGCAATTTACAAAATATCCAGGGGCATGCACGCAATTTTCCACAAAATATTGAATTGAATATTTAATTTTTAGCACCAAAATACAATTACAAAACCCGCCTGGGTACGCTAGCAATTTTCCCACCAGGGCGCGTGACTTGCACACTCCTAGCGAGGACTAAAGTGTAATATCTCAAAACCCTGGGGACCTACTTGCAATATATCCAAAAAGTTTACACGTGTTGCGCTAGTTTTAGTACTAAGATGAAATACATAAATGACCGAGGGTCCCTCTGCAAAATGCCCACACCTCACGTGTACAGGTCACGTGAGGTGACGTGGCGAAGGACCTGGGTGCAAATAAACAAAGTTTGGGGGTCTTCGTGCAAATATTACAAAACTATTACACTACAGACAAAAGTTTAAATACTAAATAATAAATACAAAAAGGCGCGAGGGTGTAGATGCAAAATACCCTCGACGCGTGATCCAACGGCGATGGAGTTGCCACGTGACACGTGGCGCTTGATGAACGGCCGATGACGATTCGCTTCGACGTCTGAGATTAGATCTCAGAAAGAGATCCAACGGTGGCTGATCGCGGAAGATCTGACGGTCGATGCGCGATCTGGAGCTCCGCCTTGATCCAACGGTGGCGAAGGCTGGAGCAAGAACAACGACGAACTCCGGCGAGCCGAGGTTCTCCGAAGTCAAGCTCCGTCTCCGATGGGCTGCTTGGCTTCAAAATCGGGCTGGAGCTTCCTGGGGTCGTCCTCTATCTCCTGGGGGCACCAAAAGTGCACGGCGTTGGCCGTGCCGCTCGCAAGTTGTCGGCGGAGCTGGAGAGCTCGACTGAGCTCCGGCGAGCATCAAAAACGCGCCCAGGCGCGAGTCAACGTTCTTCGACCCTGCAAAACCGGTCAAGAGGTCCAGGGCAAGTTGCCTGGACCCTAAGTGGACCTAATCTACGCGAAAGGCGGAGTGGTAGTCGGTGGCCGGAGTTGCGCTCCGGCGAGGATGATCAATTAGGTGAATCGAACGATGGAATTCAAAATTTTTTTTGAGGGTTTTCGAAGCTAAGGCTAAGACTAAGCTAATGCATGAAAAAGAAAGGGGTGAAATGGCTTCCTCGATGGTGTAGACCGGAGGGAAGGGTACCTCAACCGCCGGAGTTGCGGGGGGTGGTGGAGACGCCTCCGACCTCGGCTGCCTTGGCTGAAGAGTCTTCGTCGGAGCTGTCACCTCCAGGTAGCTCTGGAGCACGGAGTAGGCGCGAGGTGGTGGACCGAAGGTGTTCGAATTCAAAAGGAAAGAAGGGGGGTCGGTTTTAAGTGGTTTGACCCAAGGTGACAGGGGTCCAAAGACCAAGAAATCTGGAGCGATTCAGTGATGCGATCTCCAAGGAAATCACACGGAGGGCAAGGTGGTTGGTAGGGGAAGAAGATTGCAGAAGAAATCGAGACGAGATAGTGAAAGAGTTGGCCGGGAGAAAGCCAAGAAATTGGCTCAAAAACCGAGCCTCTGACGTCGTACATGGGGAAGGACGGCCAGTTGACCGGGGTCAACTGGGACCGTCTCCTGATTGGTCCACGTGGACCAATCAGGAAAAATCCCTGATAAATGATTTAAAAAATCAATAAAAAATAGAAAAAGGCTGAATTAATTAAAAGTTATAAAATGAAAAATGCTTAAAATTTTATGTAGTATTTTATTCTGATTTTTATTTATTTTTAGGGGTTATATTTTTACAAGTTACCTTTTTAACCCCATATAGGTATAATACCTATGTAGTTTAGTATTTTATTTTTATTTTGTGTATTTTAATTTCTTTAATTTTGTTTATAATTTTATAAAAGTATAAAATACTTTTATACACATAAATATATTTTTATTTTATTTTATTGATGTATTTTGTATATTCAATAAAGTATAAGAGTATTCTGTACAGGTATAGATATAGGCAGTATACCTATGTAGCCTTTATACAAGTATTTTTTTATTTTTATTTTTCTTTGCATTTTATTTTAATTTTAATACACATATATATTATAAGTAATATTTACAACATTATAAAAATATAAAAATATAAAAATAATGAATAAAGAATAAATTGAATATTTTATTCGGTACATTGTACAATGTGGGTCCAAAACTCAACTTTCAAACCGTAGCTCCTCCAAATGAGAAACCACCGCCATTAATTAGCTTATTTTCTTCTATATACAATTAAAGGTGAGTATGCAGCATTTGGAGTTTTCATTTATGAGATACGGGTCTGGGAAGTTGGCATTCTGGATTTTTATTCAGACCATAACTCTTTATATGTACATTATTTTTCTGTGAAATCAATTTTGTATTTTTCTTTATTTAATTATCTACAACTTTCATGTATAAAGTTTCTTTATTTGAGGTACAAAAAGTGGAACCAAAAATAGGTCCCAAAAAGAATAAAGAATGAAGAAAATAACATAGGTATTTGACCCTTATCTCCTCCTACTTTATTCCTGGTCGACCTATTCATCAAGATGCCTAGGTCTCGAGGTTTCGGGTCATAAAATATTTACAATATTTTATTCTTTTTCTTTTCTTTTATTTATTCTATAATTTTGGCCTTAATTACAGTAATTTATACACTAAATAGATGCACATGCATGAATGCTAAAATGATGATTTTAATGCTATTTACAGGAATTTGCTAGGGTTTTTGGTGCCAAAATGATAGAATAAAGATGATGAAATGTGGATTCATCACAGCCCCAACGGCAAAATCTGAAGCATCCGTCATGATCTCGAATGGTAGAGACCAATCGGGTGGCTGAAGGACAGGAGCTGAAACAACCATATCTTTGAGAGTCTCAAAAGATGCAAGACACTTATCATTGACAACGAACTCGGTGTCTTTCGTCAGCAGATCAGTAAGCGGTCGGGCAATACGGCTGAAGTCCTGAATGAACCGTCGGTAGAAACCGACATGCCCCAGAAAAGACCGCAACGGATGCAAGTTGGACGGTGGATTGAGTTTTCTGATGATATCCACCTTGGCCGGATCAACCTCCATGCCCCTGTTGGAGACGATATGACCGAGGATCGTCCCTTGAGTCACCATAAAGTGGCTCTTCTCCCAAGATAAAACAAGATTGACGTCTATGCAGCGTTGAAGCACGCGGTCTAGGTAGTCAAGACAAGCATCGAACCCGTCGCCATAGACCGAGAAGTCATCCATGAAGACCTCTAAACAGTCACCCACCATGTCCGAGAATATGGACAACATGCACCTTTGGAATGTCGCTGGAGCGTTACATAGACCAAAAGGCATCCGTCTGAAAGTATAAGTCCCAAACGGACAGGTGAATGTCATTTTCTCCTGGTCTTCGGGCGCAATGGCCACCTGATTGTATCCGGAGTACCCGTTAAGAAAGCAGTAGTGACTCTTCCCAGCTAGCCGCTCGATAATCTGATCAATGAAGGGTAGCGGGAAATGATTCTTCTTGGTGGCCTGATTCAATCGTCTGTAGTCCACACAGACCCTCCAAGAAGTGGGTACTCGGGTAGTGATCTCCTCTCCAGACTCATTCACCACTGTAGTGATGCCCGTCTTCTTGGGCACCACATGTAATGGACTAACCCATTTAGAGTCGGAGATGGGATAGATAAAATCGACGCTCCACCACCTCGATATTTCCTTCATGACCACATCTCGAAGATTCGGGTTCAGCCGTCGTTGGAACTCACGCGACGGCCTAGCGTCCTCCTGAAGATAAATGTGGTGGGAGCAAAGAGACGGACTAATCCCCTGGAGATCAGCTATACTCCATCCTATTGCCTTGCGGTTTCTTTCAAGAACCTCCATCAGACGAGATTCTTGTTCTTCAGTCAAATCTGCTGAGATAATGACTGGGTGCATGTCTGGCTCACCTGCAAGGAATCTATACTTCATCGACTGCGGCAGAGGTTTCTGTTCTGGACAACTGGGAGGTGGCAGATCTGGCTTCTGATATGCCTGTGTGAAGGCGACCAGGTCTGCATGGGAGAACTCTCGCTCTGCATGAATCTCTGACGAAGGGCGGCCTGCTGAATCGTCAATGAATTGTACGAGCTCGCACTCTGTCATGGTTGTTGGCTCAGGAGGAATCAGACAAGATAAATAGTCATCAAAATCATCCCAATCAATGTCTGAATCCGAGGGATCAGAAGAAGATGAGCACGAATGAAAATCATCAGCACCACTCGTCCCAACACTGTCAGCCTCAGGTATATCCTCATCCAGGGGTGTGCTCTCCCGGCTCTCAACTGCCATGAGCTTTAGATATAGTGAATCTGTAGGCAAGACAAGGGTCGGTGCTACATAATCTGTCCAGTTGGATTCATCATCGGTCATCACGAAATCACACTCCTGGTGGATGTCTAGCTCTTCCTCTGTCATCTGCGTGGCTTCACTGGACTGCTCTGAGCATGCTAATTCTCTAGCTCTGGTCTCATCGATCGTCTCTATTTGTATGGTTTCACCCTATACGCGAAAGCATACCTTCCCGCTATCATGATCAGTTACCGCCTTGGCTGTGGCCAAGAATGGGCGTCCAAGTATGATGGGGGTATCGGTTACCGATTCAGGGGTCTCCATGTCCAACACAACGAAGTCCACGGGGAATTTCAGGCCCTGAATGGTAACGGCCACGTCTTTCAATAACCCCTTCGGCCTCTTAATCGACCTATCAGCAAACTGAAGGACCGTCCTGCTTCGAAGAAGAGGACCAAACTCGAATCGGCCGAGTAAGGCTGCCGGAAGAAGGTTAATCGAAGAGCCGTTGTCTAATAGAGTGCGATCGAACTGCTGCTCCTGAATCTCACATCTGACATAGGAGGCTCCTGTATCAGGTCTCTTGGCTGGCAATGTGTTCTGGATGGCGCAACAAGTGTGATGGGTGAGCACATGGATCTGATCTCTGTACCTCCTCTTCCTGCGGACTGTAGTTTCCTCTTTCAAGTTCTTTTCGAGGAAGGGGATGTGCTCAAGTGCTTCTCGTACAGTCAGCTGAATGTGGAATCTATCCATCATCTGGTTGATGATCTCTACCTGCTGGGTCTTCTTAGGATTTTCTTTTTTATTCCCCTTCGCCAAGCGGAGTGCTTCCGGGAAGGGGATAGTAGGGGCCTCCTCAGATGGAGGACTAGGAATAGGTCCCTATGCCTGTGAAGGAGGAGAATCCATACAATCATCATCATGCAACACGTATGGACCCGCAATGTGAACAGAAACCTTTCCTTTATTCATATTTTTGTTTTTCTTTTTGTTACCACCGTCCATAGACACGAAAGGTGGTAACATCACAGAGGGAGGCTCAACAAAAGAAGATGTGGTGGCCTCAGTACCACCACCGGCACCTGTGTTCACGGTATCAGCACCGCGATCTGGCTCAGCATCCAAAATGGTGGCATCAGCACCACCGTCTGCATCTGGTATCACGACGACCTCAGTACCGTCGTCTCGATCTCCATCATTGGTGGCCTCAGCACCACCGTCTCTAACATCATCATTAGCGGCATCAGCACCGCTACGCTGCTCCTCTGGCGCTCCTGATTCAGCATGTGGTTGTCGCTCAGAAGAGGCGCCGCCGGCTGGCATCCTACCGCTCCTAGTGGTCACAAAGTCAGCATCACACAGAGAAAAAGATATGTCACTCAAATAGTCACTAGGAGAGGTATCTTCTGTAAACTCTACCTGCTCAGATTTTCTTTTCAGATTGTTCGGATTTGGTTCAATCTGAGCTGGTATGGCGACTTTTCCTTTGATCAAGTCCCTCACCTCCTGTCGGAAATCATCCATGTCTCGTCGGTAGGACTCTCGATGCTCAGAGAGTAGTCGGGCGAGGTCATCTAAGGCTGGGTTCTCAAATGCAGGTGCTTGAGAACCGTATGTGTTTCCCTGCTGGAAACGAGGTTGCTGTTGAGAGGAGAATTGCTCACGAGGCTGGGAATATAACAGCTGAGGCGGCCGATGTTGCCTCCACTGCTGTCCCTGATAGGTGGGACGAGGACCACTCTGATATTGTTGCTGCTGGGCATACTGGGGCTGCTGCTGTTGCTGTTGCTGCTGGCTGCTCTGTTGTCCTTGAGCGGGATTCTGTTGCTGAGATGAGGAGCCACCGTTGCCCCAACGGAATCCGGGGTGATCACGGCGAATCCCGGGCTGAGGGTACCGGTCGTACCAAATCCCATTGACTTCCATCAATGGTTCCTGCTCAAAGGAGGGTGGAGGAAGAACTTCCAGTGGCTGCTCCGGCTGATACACCACCATCTGAGTGTCTGGAGATGGTGGCTGTGCTGGGTAGTACTGTAGCAGTGGAACCGGCTCTGCCTGGATATGATTCACCTGGCGGTACGAGGTAGAGGGTTGGTTGGAAATGCTACTGCTGGGGTCAGCCCGTGATCTGGGAGGCTGCTGGGAAGAAGTCTGTGCCTCCTGGATGCAAAGAATCTGCGTCTTCAGATCACTCATTATCTTGGCAATTTGGTCCATCTGGGCCATGCCTTGCATCTGTTTCTTCTCGAGGATCTCGAGACGGTCCATTTTCTCACTGATTATGCCCATGTCGGCTGCGGTTGATTCAGCTTGGGCTGCGGCTGCCGACACTATGTTGGGACCGGCATCGATGCGGGCGATCCTCTGGAATGATCCTGCTCCTTGCGGGGGCTTCTGCTGTGTGTAAACACGGGCCTGGGCCATCACGGTTGAATTTTCTGCCATGCCCTCGTAGATAGCCCAGACGTCGTCTTCACCCTTGCAAAGTATGATCCACCGCAAGAGGCGTTCACTAGCCCTTGCAGCTCCGGTGTCAGCCCACAGAAGAAACTCTGAACTAAGTTGGGCTTGGAGATGTCATGATGTGGACTCCAGTCGATGAGCTCTCAGAATCGATCCCACGCTTCATGGAATTGTTCATTCGGGATCATGACGAAGTTGCTTATCATGGCTCTAGCTGCATTAGTTCGGCCGAGAGGGTAGTACTTCTTCAGATATGCGGTCCGGAGATCTGCCCATGTGTCGATGAATCACCCCAAGTGTTTGAGCCAATATGCGGCTCTGTCAACCAATGAGAATGTAAAGGCGATCATCTTGATCGTGTCCTCAGTCATCAACCTGTCATGGATGGTACTGCATATCATCTCAAATTCTTGGAGGTGGAGGTGTGGCTCTTCGGTCGGCAGTCCATGAAATTTGGGAAGAAGCTGGATGGTATGGGGCCCAAGCTCGAAATCTCCATGGATCGGCAGGAGTCTGATCCACCGATGTGTAAGGGACGCTGCTGGTGTTAGACTTGTGAGCCCTGGGCGAACCATTCTTACAATAAATGTTATTGTAATATTTATGTTTATCAATAAAAGTTATTGATGTTTCACTCCCTTTCTGAAATTATATGAATGAATGCACTATAAGGTCCCTCTGTACAATTAGGGTTATGTACCATGGCCAGCTTGATGATCATATAGCTGTTGTTTCATTAAATGAATCATAGAGGCTGGTGTTTGGATGAATATCTAAGGAGTTAGATGGAGGACTCATCAAACACCGTCAAATGATTGTCAAGTGGAGATCTCCAGCCTGAGTAGGAGATGGCAATCCTTTCTCACATAGGCTGATATCTGACCGACCTCTTGATGCAGGTCCTCTGCATGGGAATAGTGATTCGGAGGTGTCAGATTAGTTAGGTCAATGGGTTGACCTGACGAGATCGAGATAACCTAAGTCCTATGTTGAATGCTGTCACAGCATAGGCACGCATCCTCTGACCGGAGACAGATATATTGCTATATATCTAAGTATGTACATTTGGCAGACCAATAGGTTGATGACCTAACCAAGGTCTATACACCGGCGAGCTGGTGTGCATATAAGGGTATATGAGCAATATGATCTCTCAAAGGGATCATACAGGTTCACTTGTGAACCGGAAGACATGAGCTCACTCATGAGGTATTGGGACCGATCAAATTCCATGCATGGTCGTCATGCTTTGGAAGCATGACATGAATTTGAAGGTATGATATATGCTTTGGGAAAGCATATGATCGATACCAAATCCCAATGACCAAGATTGAGAAACTTAATGATTAAACCCTGAAGAAGACAGTATAAAATGATCTTGATCTTCGGGTTGATCATGGGTCTTCCAGTATGCAGGATGTACAGGTATTGGGAATACCTGAAGGGTGATGTGATCATAAACGATTGTATATCCATGACGCTTCCATTCCGAGGGAGTGATGAAACAGGTCTGGATTTTAGTGACTCCTTTCAGTAGAGAAGCAATCCGATCTTAGTCCAAGAGTTGGACATTGATCTGAATGAGATTCAGATTCAATGAGAAGATTGGATTTGCGGTCTTGATTTAATCAAGCATCTGTGGGAGGTCCGTAAGATCTGGATTTGAGATGAGATCTCAACATCCAAGTCACTATACGTGGAATAATACAATCGCCCTATCCTTGTCTCCAAGTATCTGCGGAGAAAGCACATTATTCTTGAAAGGGTTCAAGAGTAATTCTTTTGATAAAATATCCAAGCAAGGACTTGATGATTAAATGTGATTTAATTGTCAAGCTTAAATATGAATATGATTCATATTGATTATCTAAGATAATTAAATAAGATTTGATTATCAAGGATTAAGAGAATGTGGATAGCACTATCCATGATATATGTATGTTATAAATATGATTTATAATATATATATATAAGAGAGAGAATTTATGTAAATAGCATTTGTTAATTAATAATGTGAATTGGATTCACATTTGTTAATTAATTAGAAATGCAATTTACTAACTAGTTTGGGTTGTGAATATGATTCACATAATATTCAATGGCAAGATTGAAATATTCACAAAATTAATTTGGAATTAATTTTGGCGAATAATTATTGTAATTAATTGAGGAATAATATAATAAATAAAATGGAGAAAAACCACCCTCATGGGTGGCGTCACCCATGAAGAGTTCATGGGTGACGCCCCCCCTTTTTAGGGGTTGGTTAACTCCACCTCATTTGTTATATTATCTCTTGATTAATTGTTGTTATTGAACAACAAATCCTAGCCATTGATTTATCATGGACCAAGCATATCCCTTGGATCCATGAGTCCCATGGATTGAGATCCATTGGATCCTAAACTAGTATAAAAGGAGGGCTAGGGTAGCCTCTCCAAGGTACATCATCTAGAGTTGTGAAAGACAACTTCTCTCTCTCTCTCTTTCTAATTCTCGTGTAAGGTCTCTCTCTCAATTTCCAAGTGGCCGTCCACTTTGATCATTGAAGAAGAGAGGATCTTGCTTCGTCTTCGACGCTTGGATCTTCATCAAGGATTGCGGGAAGGACGCGACTCATCATCGTGCCCGCAAGCGCATTCTCCGTGGGTCGGACTCAAGATAGGAGGATCTCTACTTTGGGATCTCGCGATTACAACCACGCTTCAAGAGGTATTTCTTGTACTTTGTGGTTTGATGAAACGATCCGAGAAGTGTTCTCGTGATCATGTGGTTTCATCATTATGTTAAAAAAATTTTTAATTTCCGCTGCATCTAGCATCTAGTACGACTAGTTGCTCCGATCGTATTCGATACGATCAACACGCTTCCGTGATGCGCTTGAGGATTCTCAATATCCTTCAAGTGGTATCAGAGCCATAGGTCGAATAAGGTTTTGGATGTGATCCATGAACCTTAGACGATTTGGTTCTTGAAAGGGTTGCGAAATTTTTTACTGCATTTCAATTTTCGCACCTCTGTCTAATTGATTTTTTCCGTACTGTTTAAAATGTTTAAACACGAAAATTTCGGATTTTGTTCCCCATTAAACAAGGAAACTATAGGACTTGAGTTTACTAAATTTGGACTTTATTTGCTCAAGATATGGCTTTTTGAATATGACTATATCCACTGTTGCGGGAACTGCGGATTTGAACGTAATTAATGAGATGATTACGGTTTTAATTCGCCTTGAAATGCGTGAATTATCACTTGGGTTCTTTAATAAATCAAATAGGCAATCTTTGGAAACTGAATTTGCATTTTTTGGATTTAAATTGATCAAGATAAGTTAATTTTAGTGATTGGGGGTCACTGCTGGAAATTAACAATTTTGATCTTGAACCTTGTGATATGTCATTCAATTGTTATGATGAAAATTAATTGTTAATTTTCTGGAATAATTAATGATAAATATTTGTGAAATATTTAAAGAAATAATTATTTCATTGAATGACACTTGCCTAAACCACAATGATGAGATGTTAGATCTTGATCATTGTTTCATCAACAAACATTGCTTTCATGAAAACCATAGTTTATCCTACAATAGTTGTAGGACAACTTTTACATGAAAAACCCTTCTTTTGCTTGAATAGGATTGGGGATTTGTCTAGCAAATCTCCTTATAATCAAAAATGTTTTGATTTGTACTATATGGTATAACTTTCGGTTGAAGAACCGATGAACATCTCAAAATACATGATGGTCTATCTGGTATTATCCTTTCCCGAGGCGGATGTGGTGCCTAGTCGGAGAGCATTGGGGTCGCGGGTTGCAACGTATGTGGTCCGTCCCACTCTCGTCGGTACTGGCCATGACAGCGGGTAGGGATTGTATAATACCGGAGACAGACAATATGTATTTTTCTAATTATTAAAATTCGAATAATACGTATTTTGAGATTATACCTACTATTCAAGTAAAAGACGTGTTTGTTGATGATTGGGCTAAATGATTAATTTAATATGATTAAATTAATCATACCTAATAAACACACTATTTTGAATAGATGTGTATTTCCCTTGGAAGAATTAATTTTTGTGAATATGATTCACAATAATTAATTATAAAATTTGAATATGAGGTGGAGGATCACATAAGTGACATCCATGGTCTCCCGTCAAGGCAAAGGATTTCGTCGCCAGTTGTTGTGTATGGGAGACGCCTGTCCGAAGTGACAGATCCTGTGCATGATTTAATTGGATCGGGTTCTTTGCTTCTCGAAAGAGTAAGGCCGTATACGTAGTGACCCCAATATCGGGTCCTCATATTATTGGGGCGATATTGGATTGCGTATAGCGAGTATTAAGCATGTTGACGGTTGGTTCAATTAACAACGGGTCAACATCACCTTAGGGGTGGTGGGCCCGGGTGTTAAAGACCGAATTGGGAAATGCAAGTTGGACTTGCAAGGCGGAATGTGTTCCCGCTTCTCTTATTCGAGTCACAGGTTCTCATATTATTGGGATGTGATAAGGATAGAGAGGAGATCCCAGATCTTGCTTGAGGTATAGCGGTAAGTATATCTCTTACTTTGAAAGACAATTAGGGAATAATCTTTCAAAGTTGACCTAGCAAGACAAATTTGATTTAAAATGCCTTAATCAAATTATTCTTAAAATGAATATATATTTAATCTATATATTCTAATATAGTGCATTCTTAATTTCAGAAAATGAAGTCCATGAACCCACTTAGCAGGCTTCTAGAGGTCAATCAGTTGACCGGACCAAATTATTCGGATTGGATCCGAAATTTGGATCTTGTTCTCTGTGCAGAGCGCATCTCCTACGTGCTTAGCAAGGACAAGATAGCAGACCCTGTGACTGATGAAGATAAATCATATAATGAAAAATATGATGAAGATAATAATCTGGCAAGGTGTTACATCCTTGGGTCATTGTCCAATGTGCTTCAGAAGCAACATGTGGAAATGAACCATTGCCAGGAAATTATGCTGAGTCTGAAAGAAATGTTCGGTGACATAAACCGCACACAGCGTTATAATGTGATGAAAGAGCTTATTCGCTGCAAGATGCAGGAAGGGACCTCTGTCAGAGAACATGTACTCAAAATGTTTGGGTACCTCTCTGAGCTGGAAACCCTGGGAGCGTACTTGGACTCTGAAATGCAAGCTGATTTCATTCTCCTGTCGCTCCCTAAGTCTTTCAACAACTTTGTTGTGTCTTACCACATGAACAAAGGTGATTTCACAAACGCTGGGCTGTTGGCTGCTTTGAAGTCTGCAGAAGACGTCTTGAAGAAGGACGGCCCCTCTGCTAGTGCAATGGTTGCACAGGCGAGAGGAAAGCGCGGGCGGAAGCAAGGTTCTCAGAAGGGCCCAGCCTCGAAGAGAAAGAAGAAGAATCAAGGAGTTGGTTCATCTTCTAGTGCTTCCGCACTGATGACATCGAAAAAGACCGATGTCTGTCACCACTGCAAGAAGCCGGGGCACTGGCGGCGTAACTGCCCGGATTACCTGAAGTCTACCGACAAAGGTAAAGCCCCAGCAGGTATGAAATCTACTTTCATCATTGAAACTAGCTTTCTCGTTGGACGAGAAGGAAGTTGGGTTATAGATTCTGGTGCTTCTGTTCATGTATGCAATTCGTTGCATTTGTTTCAGGAAACTAGGAATCTGGAGCATGGGGAGATAGTTATCCAGATGGGATCTGATGCAAGTGTTGCAGCAGTCGCCATCGGGACTTGCAGACTGTCGTTATCTAGTGGTCGAGTCCTAGTACTTAAAGAATGTCTTTATGTACCTGAGGTCAGGAGGAACTTGATATCTGTGTCTAAGCTTGTTAGACATGGGTACTCTTTCCTGTTCTGTAATAAATTAGTCATTAATAAATATGATAAATTTGTTGCGGAAGGTGTTCTGACTTCTAGTGGACTCTATGAATTGTGCATTGATGAATGTGTCATAAATGTCACTACCACTAATAATAAAAACCCCAAGAGATCCAGGGAGAATGGAAATCATTCGAATATGATTTGGCATCAAAGGCTTGGTCATTTATTTGTTGATAGGATCAATAGATTGATAAAGGATGGACCTTTAGATTTTCTACAGGTTCAAACTTTACCTACCTGTGAACATTGTATTCGAGGTAAAATGACCAGGATGCCTTTCCGTAACAAGGTTACGAGATGCGAGGGTATTCTCGACCTAATACATACTGATGTATGTGGTCCCTTCAATACCGCGACTAGAAATGGATATCGATATTATTTGACGTTTATCGATGACCATTCGCGATATGGGTTTATCTTCCTACTTCGTCATAAATCTGAAACCTTTGAAAAGTTCAAAGAGTTTAAGGCATTGGTTGAGAACCAAGCCGACAGGAAGATTAAACGGATTCGATCTGACCGAGGTGGTGAGTACCTCTCAGATGAATTCAAGGAATACCTTAAAGAGAGTGGAATTGTCTCCAATCTCACTCCTCCTGGAACTCCCCAACTTAATGGTGTTGCTGAAAGACGCAACAGGACCATCATGGACATGGTCCGTTCAATGATGAGTAAAGCACATTTACCTCTTAGTTTCTGGGGATATGCAGTAGAGACTGCAATATATATCCTAAACAAGATTCCTAGCAAATCTGTACCCAAGACTCCTCACGAGCTCTGGTATGGAAACAAACCTAGTGTCAATCACTTGAGGGTTTGGGGATGCTTGGTTCATGCGAAGAACGTGGACGCAAGTAAGCTAGAATCTCGCACTCGTGAGTGCTACTTCATTGGGTATGTTAAAGATGGTATTGGATACCAGCTTTATGACCCTGAGACCCAAAAGGTTTTTGTCTCTAGGGATGTGAAATTTCTGGAGGATGATTTCCTTAAAGGTCAAGACAAGAATGAAGTAGAGGAGCTCATTGAATCCCCTGAGGATTCTGAGATTCCTGAACCAGAAACTGAAGAAATAAATGAAGATGAAACACCCATACCTCTTCGAAGGAGTTCGAGGGTGGTTGCACCACCTGAAAGGTATGGATTCCATGTGTCAGGAGAGACTGACAATGATCCTTCTTCATATGATGAAGCACTTGCGGATCATGACATGGATAGATGGATGCTAGCAATGAAGTCAGAGATTGACTCCATGCATAAGAATGGTGTATGGACCCTAGAGGATCCACCTAAAGGGGTAAAACCCATTGGGTGTAAATGGATCTTCAAGAGAAAGAGGGGACCTGATGGGAAAGTAGAGACTTTCAAGGCACGGCTCGTGTCCAAGGGCTACACACAGAGAGAAGGCATCGACTACGATGAGACATTCTCTCCTGTGGCCATGCTTAAGTCCATCAGGACACTGCTAGCTATAGCTGCATATCTTGACTACGACATCTGGCAGATGGACGTCAAGACGGCTTTCCTCAATGGATACCTCGAGGAGGATATCTATATGGAGCAGCCCCAGGGCTTCATAGCTGAGGACGGTAAAGTATGCAAGCTGAAGAAATCCATCTATGGGCTCAAACAAGCTTCTCGTAGCTGGAACATCAGATTTGACGAAACCATAAAGAGTTATGATTTTGTGCAAAACCCTGATGAACCTTGTGTGTACAAGAAGCTTAGTGGGAGCGCCATTGTGTTCATCGTGCTTTATGTAGATGATATCCTTATCATTGGGAATGATACAGGAATGATGACCAGTGTGAAGATTTGGCTATCCCATACCTTCGAGATGAAAGATCTTGGAGAAGCCTCTTACATCTTAGGCCTGAAGTTGTTCAGAAACCGAGAAAAGAGAATATTGGGATTATCACAACATGGATACATCAAGAAGATTCTTGAACGATTCCGTATGGATAGTTCGAAGAAAGGATTCCTCCCCTTAGGACATGGTATCCATCTGTCCAAAGGGATGGCTCCTCAAAGTGTTGAGGAAAAGAAGGCCATGGCTGGATGCCCTTATGCATCAGCCGTAGGAAGCTTGATGTATGCCATGATGTGTACTAGGCCAGACATCTGCCATGCAGTGGGAGTGGTAAGTCGTTACCAATCCTGCTATGGAGAGAAACACTGGAATGCAGTAAAGAACATATTCAAATATCTAAGACGGACGCAAGATTACATCTTGGTCTATGGGGATGGTGATCTCCAAGTCTTGGGATATACAGATTCAGACTTCCAGTCAGATATTGATGATCGAAAGTCGACATCAGGGTTTGTATTCCTGTTGAACGGTGGTGCTGTGAGCTGGAGAAGCAAGAAGCAGGACACTACGGCGGATTCAACAACAGAAGCCGAATACATTGCCGCATCGGATGCTGCAAAAGAGGCGGTGTGGTTGCGCAAGTTCATCTTGGAACTTGGCGTAGTTTCCTCTGATACTCCCGTCCCGTTACTCTGCGATAACACTGGAGCCATTGCCCAAGCAAAGGAACCCAGGTGCCATCAGAAGAGCAAACACGTGGAAAGGAAATACCACATCATTCGGGAGATTCAAAAGCGTGGTGATATCATCATCACCAAGGTGGCCTCTGCCGACAACATTGCTGATCCTCTTACCAAACCTCTGACACAGAAGGTTTTTGACCAGCATGTAATGAGTATGGGTTTACGGATTGTACCTGAATGGTTCTGAGGGCTAGTGGGAGATTGTTAGACTTGTGAGCCCTGGGCGAACCATTCTTACAATAAATGTTATTGTAATATTTATGTTTATCAATAAAAGTTATTGATGTTTCACTCCCTTTCTGAAATTATATGAATGAATGCACTATAAGGTCCCTCTGTACAATTAGGGTTATGTACCATGGCCAGCTTGATGATCATATAGCTGTTGTTTCATTAAATGAATCATAGAGGCTGGTGTTTGGATGAATATCTAAGGAGTTAGATGGAGGACTCATCAAACACCGTCAAATGATTGTCAAGTGGAGATCTCCAGCCTGAGTAGGAGATGGCAATCCTTTCTCACATAGGCTGATATCTGACCGACCTCTTGATGCAGGTCCTCTGCATGGGAATAGTGATTCGGAGGTGTCAGATTAGTTAGGTCAATGGGTTGACCTGACGAGATCGAGATAACCTAAGTCCTATGTTGAATGCTGTCACAGCATGGGCACGCATCCTCTGACCGGAGACAGATATATTGCTATATATCTAAGTATGTACATTTGGCAGACCAATAGGTTGATGACCTAACCAAGGTCTATACACCGGCGAGCTGGTGTGCATATAAGGGTATATGAGCAATATGATCTCTCAAAGGGATCATACAGGTTCACTTGTGAACCGGAAGACATGAGCTCACTCATGAGGTATTGGGACCGATCAAATTCCATGCATGGTCGTCATGCTTTGGAAGCATAACATGAATTTGAAGGTATGATATATGCTTTGGGAAAGCATATGATCGATACCAAATCCCAATGACCAAGATTGAGAAACTTAATGATTAAACCCTGAAGAAGACAGTATAAAATGATCTTGATCTTCGGGTTGATCATGGGTCTTCCAGTATGCAGGATGTACAGGTATTGGGAATACCTGAAGGGTGATGTGATCATAAACGATTGTATATCCATGACGCTTCCATTCCGAGGGAGTGATGAAACAGGTCTGGATTTTAGTGACTCCTTTCAGTAGAGAAGCAATCCGATCTTAGTCCAAGAGTTGGACATTGATCTGAATGAGATTCAGATTCAATGAGAAGATTGGATTTGCGGTCTTGATTTAATCAAGCATCTGTGGGAGGTCCGTAAGATCTGGATTTGAGATGAGATCTCAACATCCAAGTCACTATACGTGGAATAATACAATCGCCCTATCCTTGTCTCCAAGTATCTGCGGAGAAAGCACATTATTCTTGAAAGGGTTCAAGAGTAATTCTTTTGATAAAATATCCAAGCAAGGACTTGATGATTAAATGTGATTTAATTGTCAAGCTTAAATATGAATATGATTCATATTGATTATCTAAGATAATTAAATATGATTTGATTATCAAGGATTAAGAGAATGTGGATAGCACTATCCATGATATATGTATGTTATAAATATGATTTATAATATATATATATATATAAGAGAGAGAATTTATGTAAATAGCATTTGTTAATTAATAATGTGAATTGGATTCACATTTGTTAATTAATTGGAAATGCAATTTACTAACTAGTTTGGGTTGTGAATATGATTCACATAATATTCAATGGCAAGATTGAAATATTCACAAAATTAATTTGGAATTAATTTTGGCGAATAATTATTGTAATTAATTGAGGAATAATATAATAAATAAAATGGAGAAAAACCACCCTCATGGGTGGCGTCACCCATGAAGAGTTCATGGGTGACGCCCCCCCCTTTTTAGGGGTTGGTTAACTCCACCTCATTTGTTATATTATCTCTTGATTAATTGTTGTTATTGAACAACAAATCCTAGCCATTGATTTATCATGGACCAAGCATATCCCTTGGATCCATGAGTCCCATGGATTGAGATCCATTGGATCCTAAACTAGTATAAAAGGAGGGCTAGGGTAGCCTCTCCAAGGTACATCATCTAGAGTTGTGAAAGACAACTTCTCTCTCTCTCTCTTTCTAATTATCGTGTAAGGTCTCTCTCTCAATTTCCAAGTGGCCGTCCACTTTGATCATTGAAGAAGAGAGGATCTTGCTTCGTCTTCGACGCTTGGATCTTCATCAAGGATTGCGGGAAGGACGCGACTCATCATCGTGCCCGCAAGCGCATTCTCCGTGGGTCGGACTCAAGATAGGAGGATCTCTACTTTGGGATCTCGCGATTACAACCACGCTTCAAGAGGTATTTCTTGTACTTTGTGGTTTGATGAAACGATCCGAGAAGTGTTCTCGTGATCATGTGGTTTCATCATTATGTTAAAAATTTTTTTAATTTCCGATGCATCTAGCATCTAGTACGACTAGTTGCTCCGATCGTATTCGATACGATCAACACGCTTCCGTGATGCGCTTGAGGATTCTCAATATCCTTCAGCTGGGTTATGCAATTCTCGCATGATGGTCTGTGGTGGTCTCTCGACGTCGGGATCACCTCCTCCTGCATAAGGTTCTCCTCCTCCTCCACCGCCACCGCCCCCAGATTGGTTTTCTCTCATCTGAGCAATTTCTCTCATCAGATCACCCATGAAGGTGCCCTGGTCACGAATCTGCCTCAGCATGGTCTCCAGGGACGCAAGAAGTGAATTGTTGATGGCCGCCTGATCATATAAGAATGGAGGGTGATCATGGTCATCCGGGTGCTCGCCTCTGTCTGCCATCTCAGGATTCTCTGAAAAAGCAAAAGAGGCCATCTCAGGTGCTGTCGAATGATCTGAACTCTGTTATGCAGTAAATTCTGACACTCTTGGACTGATGGAAGGAGAATGAGAAGGGTGGTCGAGGGGGAACAGGGTGGATGTAAACTCAGGCTCGGAGAGCGGACTCTCCGAGGTAGTCCTAGATGAATAAGGAGGAGTGCTGGATAGCGGTGCCGACAAGGTCGGCCTAAGAGATCTCCGTCCCATCATCTTGATTATTGGGAAGAGCAGGTAGAATGCAGAAGAAGAGGGAAGAAATGAGAAGCAAAATTGCGCACAATTGTGTTGTATTTTTGATCTTGACCTAAATAGAACTAGCAATCAAACACAAAACAGGGGTGAATTCACCAACTCAACACATGAAGCCGTGAAGGTTTGGCTTTTATCTTGACGGTTTTAGCTTGAATTCAGGAATTAATCTTTTCACGAGTCCTTAGAGCGCTACGCCTAAAGGAGAGAGTACTGCTGGAAGAGTATCTCGTACTTGTCCTCCTCCTGTGTAACCTGTAGCTTGCGCTTTTTGAGGTCCTTGTAACCCTTCCTGGATCCCTACTCAGCCAAAGAATAAGAGAGGAAGCCAATAGGTGAAACCGATACTTCGGAACTCGCTCGTAACGGAATCACCCGTGAGCGTGCAAGAATCTACTCGGACGCGAGATGATGAGACAGACACCCCTATGAAGGCGTGGCCTAGGCTCGATACTTCGGACAAGGTCGATGCTCTACACAATAGAGAGTCACCACTGTTGACCAAGCCCTACTCGTCCACGTACGATAGAAGCGCCAATACTTCAGAAATCCAGGCGATACACAAGGCAGCTACAAGCTGGTATTTTGGCTCTAATCCTTACGAAGCACTCAACTCACTTGGAAGGAGACCTTCCCATGCAACCTGAAAACAAGGGAGGGTGTGACTCTCCCCAATCAAGGAATCCAATTACCAATTTTATTTTTGGTCAAGGTTTTCTTAGCAGTCCCTTTTTTTAATTTTTTGGTGTTATCGCTTCTTTTGAGTAGATTCAAATAAGCGCCTAACGATTTTTGTATTTTCTTGATCCTACTTTGTCCAAAAACAGAGGGAGAATAGAGTCGGAAAAGCCGTGCAAGTCGACACAAAGATGGAAATCTCACCTTTGTGCCAAAATGATGGATGCAAAGTAAGAAGACTTACATCGAATCCCAGCTCTCTCCATGCGGGATGCAAAGCATAAATTTATAAACCTAATCTATATGCCGGTATGCAATGCGGAAATCGTCCTAAGATAGGCAACTGCTAGCGTGAAGAACCACAAGTCAACCACCGATCGTCGATCCTAAGAGTCCGGTCTAGATCCCCTCCTCCTCTTCTCGACACATCGAGTTCAGGAGTAGCGCTTGGTGGGGAGGGCTCGCGGCGCGGCGGATCTAAGAAGGTGAGTTAACTGTTTAATTTAAACTAAGTCCAAGTACGAGCTATAGGTACATGCAAAGGTTATTAGTGTGTTTGGACCTAATTTAGTCGATCAAGCAGGCCTAAAACTAAGGACTCAATCCACAAAAGAAAGTGAAAATGAAATCAAAACCGACAAATGACAGCGGTGAAAAACTCGATAAAATCTGCGGTGAGCCCCCGGGTGAACAAACACCCGGAAATTAGGCCCGAAGTGTCTGAAAGTCCAAGTCCATGTATTATTACAAATTATGAATCACTCTCTCACGAAACAAAAAGCAAGCTAACTAAGCACTCTCTCGCTCCTCCTGCTCTCTCCTGCCGGCTTGGCTAAAGAACAGCCGGCTCCGCTTCCCAAGGATGCTTCGGATCCCCTAGGCGATCCGCCTCGCTCCGCGGTCCCTCGCAAGAAGACAAGAAAAGAATGGTCAGAAAGCTCAATCAAGTTATATCAAAAATGCAAGAGAGATAAAGTGAGCAATGGTAGACAAATAATCACAAACAGACAAAAAGATGAACTACTCGCTGTTGCTCCCCGGCAACGACGCCATTTGATTTTGCCAAGATTCGGTGGTCGTAAGTTCCACACAAAGCGGGAACTCAGTCGGTGTGTTGACCACACTAAATCTCGACTAAAATCAACAATTAACCCATACTATAGATCAAAGAAATATAAATAAATGTGGAGTTAAAATTTATTTTTAACTCTGCACAAAATGTATAGCAAGCAAGTATGCAGAGAGTTCGAACACAGGGAGCAAACAGGGTAGAACAATCAAATGTGTGTGAGTGAATGTGAGTGATGTCTACACTAAGCAAAGATTTTTTGTGGGTTTTTAATAAATTTTTTATTTAATTTTTACTTTTGTATTTTGATTTTTAATTTTCTGATTTTTATAATTTATATTTTATTTTTTTTTCTTTTTAAGTATTGGAATACAAAAAATCAATGTAATAGAAGGGTTGATAAAATATTTATAAAAATATGCTAAAATAGCCAAAATTCAGAAATAAATTCTTTTTGGAATTTTTATGATTTTTTACTGTTTTTGGGATTTTTGGGTATTTTTCCAAATGTTTTTGGTATTTTTAAACACTGAAATAAACCAAAACAGTGGACAAGCTACTGGCTGGAGATAAAATGAGAATTAAAAATAGAAAATAGCCACAAAATTTTTCCACACTATTTTTCAAATAAAGATAATCAAAACAGGAGACTACAGGACTTGAGTTTACTAATTTTGGAGTTTTCTATAATTTTATAGATTTTTTTGAAGTTTTTATGTATTTTTGAATTTTTAAGGTTTTTCTTTTGAGATTTTTAGTGATTTTTGGAGTGACACTAAAATAAGTTAAAATACACACTAGGGACTTTTTTGGAATTTTTAGAGGTATTTTAATATTATTTTGGTATTTTCTAAGCTAGACAGTAAATAAAAAGCATGTTTTTGATTTTTAATAAATATTAAAATGCAATAAAATTAAAAACTAAAAATAGGGCGTTAAAGAACAAGTTAACAGGAGCTTAAGTTTAATTTTTGAGAATTTTTTCGATTTAAAATGATGCTCCAATTAAATAGATAACGCAAGCACAAATTAAAGGCCTGGCAGGGACTATATTGCAAATAGACAGAAGTCCAGGGTCATAGACGCAATTTTCACACAAAAATTATATTGCATAAAATATATTCTAGACCAAAAAGTAATCACAAAACTCGCAGGACCTTCCGCGCAAAATTCCCACCCAAGCACGTGCGAAGCACGCGCCTGGGAAGGGCTCGAATGTAATATTTCTAAAATCCGAGGGCCTGAATATAAAAATGATAGAACTTCTATATTGTGACAAAATGTTTAGGTATTAAACGTGAATACACAAAAACCCGGGGGGTTTCCCGCAAAATCGCCAGGTAGCACGTGCGACGCACGCACCTGGCGGGGATGATTTCGTACTAACGGAATGCTCGGGGGTTCTTCAGCAATTGTCACAAAAGTTTTAACACGGTAGATGAAAGTTTAAAAATCCTTTACTAAATACAAAACTCGACTGGGTATGAGGCAAAATTACCCAGCTCCAGGGGCGATCCGACGGTGGGCGTTAACCCACTTAACACGTGTCAACGCAGGGGCTCCCGATGCCCCTTCGTGCAGCAGCGGTCTAGATGAAAAGGGTCGATGAAGATCGGACAGTCCGCAGCTGCGAGATCCGACGGATGCTGCTGCTCGCCAAGAACGGCTGAGAGATCGACGGCGCGTAAGAGGGCTGGAAGAACAGGAGATGAACTCGCCCAGGGCGAGTTTGGATCAGGTGGCGCGTGCTCCTCCGGTCTCCTCCAAGCCAGTCGATGGTCTCTCTGTCTTCCTGCAGGTGTTCTCTGGCCGCCTGAAGCTTCAGAAGGTGGCGGTGGCCACCAGAGCTCGCAGGCGAAGGAGGAGGAGCTGGGGCTCCCAAAACACCTCCGGCGAACTCACAAAATAGCTCCAGATGCTCGATATGCTCCGTTACCTGCACAAAAATGGTGATATGATCGGGGGAAAATTGCCCCGATCACGTGGCGAAGTGGAATGGGGGTGTGTGGTGGCGGACGAGATGAACTCGAAGGTGGCCGGAGATGGCTCCGGCGATCAGTCGATTTAGCGAATCGATGGACTGAAGATGGCTATTAACGTGGCTAGACGAAGCTCTAACTAAGGGGACTAAAACGTAAACGAAAACTAAGGGGGATAAATGGCCTCGAGCTTAGGGAGAGCGAGGAAGAAGGTACCTCAACGGGGTAGGCCACCGGAGGTCGAAGGAACAGCCCAAGTCTTGCTGATCCACCGCCTTGACGGGGGCTTCGCGGAGTTGTCACCTCCAGGGAGTTCTAACGGGGTCAAGGGGGTGGAAACTTGGATGAAGTGCAGTTCAAAAATCAAATGGAAGTATGGGGTGTGGTTTTGAATGGTTGACGAGGGGATCCAAAGAACGAGGTCTGGTGGGAGCTGCAGCGATCCGCGACCCAAGGTGATGCTTGGGCGTGAATCCTTGATGCAAGAGCTGCAAAAGTCGTAAAGGGTGTATCGTGTTTTGGTGAAAGGATTAACCTCGAAAAAAGGTTGAAGATGGGTCAAACATAGCTTCTCTCTTCCTCTCTTCCTCTCTCTCTCTCTTCCTCTCTCTCTCTCCTCTCTGTATTCTCTCTTCCTCTCTTCCTCTCTCTCTCTCTACACATCATGTGCCTCTCTCCCTCTCTCTTATGGTCGTCCACCATGGAGCCAATGAGAGAGACGTCATCACCGTAACATCGTCATTATGTTGTCGGATCATCTACTAGTGGATATCCATCTACTTCGGTGTGTCTTGCTCGTGAAGAAGATGATGGATCTCATGTGACGAGATCAGGAGATCTGTTCTTGGATCATCAACATGGATTGCGAGGAGTACGCGTCTCATCAACGTGCTCGCAAGCGTCTCCTCCGTTGGATCGGACTTGAGACATGAGGCCTCTTGATTTAGAAACCCGATCGCAACCGAACTTCAAGAGGTAACCTTAGTACCTAATTGTGATTAAGATGAAATGATCCAAGAAGTGTTCTTGGATCATGTGCTTTCATCATTTATTTTTTTTTAAATTCCGCTGCCCGGAGCGACTAGTGCGACTAGTCACTTGATGCGATCCACATGCTTCCATGATGCGCTTGAGGATTTTTCCATATCCTTCAAGTGGTATCAGAGCCAGGTTGTCGAAGGTTTTGGATGAGATCCATGAACCAACGAAGATTTGAGCTTGTTACGGTTCATGAAGATTTTAGCATTTCAATTTTCGCAATCCTGTTTTGTGATAATTTTTCGGCCCTATTTAAAATGTTTAAACACAAAAATATCATTGGATAATGTTGCCCATTAAACAAGGAAAATGTGGAATTTGAGTTTGCGTAATTTGGATTTTGTTTGCTCAAGATATGATCGTTTTAATGAACGTATATCCACTGTTTCAGGGACCACGATTAGTGACGTAATTAAAGAGCTAATTACGGGTTCTAAACCCCTAAAAACGTGTAACTATCTCTTGTATTCTATTTTAATCAAATTAGTGGACCAAATAAATTTATTTTGCATTAATTGGATTTAATTTGATCGAGTTATGTTAATTTTAGTGTGTAGGGCTCACTGCTGGAAATTAACAAACTTGATCAAGAACCTTGTGATTGTCATTCAAATAAATTAATGGAAATTCATTGTTAATTTTCTGAAATGATTATTGATAAATATTTGTGAAATATTTAAAGATGATAATTATTTCCTTGAATGACATTGTATTAACCAAAATGATAAGATAGTTGATCTTGATCACAATTGGTTAATATGAAATTTCCAACAAATATTATTTTTCATGAAAACTCTAGTTTATTCTACAATAGTTGTAGGACAACTTTTACATGCAAAACCTTATTACTTGAATAGGATTGGGGATTTATTTAACAAATCTCCTTATAATATTATCAAAATGATTTTGATGAATATTATATGATATAACTTCGGTTGAAAAACCAATGAATATCTCAAGTACAAAGTGATTGACTCAGCATTCTTTTTTTCCGAGGCGGATATGGTGCCTACTCGGAGAGCGTTGGGGTAGCAGGTTGCACCGTGTGTGGTCTGTCCCACTCTCGTCGATACTGTCCATGACAGCGGGTAGGGAACGAATGATGCTTGAGAGATCATGATGTATTTTCTAATTATTAAAATTCGAATAATACATACTATGAGATAATATCACTATTTCAATTAACAATCAAGTGTGTAGATTGAATTGGATTGATAATTGATATAATGAGTTTAAACTAATTATATCCAATTAAAATATTCTATTATGAATAGAGTTATACTTCCCTTGGAAGAATTTATTATATGAACGTGATTCATGATAATTAATTAAACTTGAATATGAGGTGGAGGATCACATAAGTGACATCCATGGTCTCCCGTCAAGGCGAAGAGTTCCGTCGCCAGGGATTGTATGTAGGAGATGCTTGTCCGAAGTGACAGCTCATGCATGCAAGCGCACCTGGATCGGGCTCTTTGCTTCTCGAAAGAGTAAGGCCATATGCGTAGTGACCCTAGTATCGATTACTTATTATATTGGGGCAATATGGGATAGCGCATAGTGAGTTCCATTCATGTTAACGGTTGGTTCAATTAACAACGGGTTAACATCACCTTAGGGGTGGTAGGCTCGGGTGTTAAAGACCGAACTGGGAAATGCAAGTTGGACTTGCAAGACGGAATGAGTTCTCGCTTCTTTTTATTTGAGTTGTAGTTTCTCATATTATTGGGATGCAACAAAGATAGGAAAGGAGATCCCAGATTTTGCTAGAGATATAATGGTAAGAATATCTCTTACATTGAAAGTAAGGGAATGAACATTCAATGTTGACAAGGCAAGACAACTTCGGTATAAAAAATTCCTAAATTACAGTAAAATATGTATATATGTATACGTATATATATTCATTCAAATTTTTTATTTCAGATAATCCTCATTATCCCACTCAAAGCTATACTCAAATAACCAGTATAATATCATGAATTGAATTCATGATCAAGATATTATCCTTGCAATTGGACACATAATGTATGTGGTTGCAATATGCAAGTTTCCTCATCAAAATAAGGACTGAAAATTAAATACGACAATAAGACATTACCTCAGGGTTTGTATGTCTCTATAGTTTTAATCCCTCATCGAGTGTACTTTGAAAGTGACATATCGATGATAATTGTCAAACTAATCCTTAAAAATCAAAGAAGATGTTTGGGCACGCATATGTGCTCTAGACATTTAATCATGAATGACATGGTTCTCTACATTATGCAGAATGATAGCTCGAAAGAGATGATGCATTCAAAATGTTTGAATACCTGCCTGAACCAAAGTTTTTGAGTTAAGATGGATGTTAAAATGATGAGTGTCATCATTCTACTGTCTATACTCAAGTCATTCATGAAGCTTCATAATATTCATATTGTATGAATCAAATGAAGCATGTATAAATGTTAAAATACTCTTACATTGAAATCTTTTGAGTTCAACATAAGAGAACCCTTGTCTTAAGCAATGGTTGTTTATAGATAATGGGAGCACAGTGGAAGCATGGGTATGATCCAAGTAAGAGGGAGAGTCAAAGAGTTGACTAAACTTCTATGACTTCCATATACATCCAAAGAATTGGATGAATACCAATACTACAATAAACCGATGTATTGATAGTATGACTATCTAGAATATCTAGGATCCTAGAGAAGAACTCGGATAGTGCATCGAAATAATCTACATTTAGTCATTGAAATTGACTTTCTTATAAAATAAGATTAAAGTCTAATAATTGTTTCTCATTCTTCTAATAACACTTGCAATTGATTGCATATGTTTTATAAGACTAGAAACTTGATCTTAAGGTTTAATGATCATCCACATGGATGTTGATGTAATTGTTGCAACAATATATGTTGGATAGATAGACTTCATATTTTCAGTGGGAGAGTCTTCGGTCTTAGAGAATGTATCTATGACCTAGATATTAAAATACATTCATTGTTGGAGATGAACATGTATTCTGGAATAGGCCTATCATAAAGTGTTATGATAGTGTACTCTACTAAATTAAAATATTAATAAAAGGTTCATTAATATTTCTAATACTGAAAATTAAACCTCAATAGATCAATAGGAGGATGAAGATCATTTGACAATGATCTGGCATCAAGTCATGGACATATGTCTATTGTCTATCGATATGATCGATAGACTAGTGAGATATTGAACTTTAGATTGTCTAAAGGTTCAAATCTTACATACCTGTGAATATTATATTCAAACTAATATGTCTAGTACACTCTTCTCTGAGAATTGTGTAGATGCCAAGGTATTCAATATCTTATACATATTGATATATATGGATCATCTGTATCATAATAAACATTGATGATATGTGATATCATTTGATGATTATTTGTGATATGAAATTTTCCTTTACCTTTTAAACATGTATCATTATAAACATTGATGATATGTGATATCAAATTGACTCTGGACCCTCTCAGCTCACACCGTCTACTCAATATACTTCCAGAGATTTGCAATCACAAATATTTGATAGTGTTCGACAATTGAAGACAACTGATTTCGATAGACAGTTATTTGGTATATCTACGATAATACCACAACAACATCCGGAGCTGCCTCGAAGACCATCTCCGGGAGTAAGGATCATCGAGCCTCCTCCATTAGAGTCGCCTTGCCAGTCAACAAGTGTAAGAACTTCAAGAAACCAGGAAACTCAAACAATCGAAACTCCACGGAAGTCGTCAGCTAGGCCGCATCCTCCAGGATACATTCCAACACACTCGGAACAAAACACCAAACAGAAGAAGAAGACGACACATGAGGAGAGTCACATAAAAATGGGAGATGGGGGGGGGGGAGGAAACGACAAAGGAGGAGGTGCAGGAGGTGGAGGTTTGAAAGGATTTCTGAAGATATGAAAATTATAAGTTATTATAAATTATTTTCTTATTATTTGTATGTACTTTTATGATTTTAGTGAAATACTTGTAATTTTCTCAATTTCTTTATATTTATTTTATATTTACTATAATATTCCTGAGATGTCAACTAAAAAATTCTCAGTATATATCAATAATAAAGAATAAAATTAAAAATAGAGATATACAGAAGGAAAGCTAACCCATCTTTCCACCCCTAACGATGAGAGCACGAAGCTCCTAGTGATAGATCGAAAAACTTACAATGAAGGAAAACACTGAAAGCGTTAGGAAAGGTAAATCAGCTAGTGAAAGTGAATAGAAAAATAAATACAGACGATGCCTACTTAATAATATAGTAATTACTTCAAAGGTCCTCATTCATATCTAAATTTTAATCATGCCTATTTAATTATTTTTGATTTTTTAATAATTATCTAAAAAATCTTCAAAGGTCCTCATTCATTTCAAATAGGGAAAATAATTATATTTCCCTTATTTAGAGCATTGAATAGAAACTAAAATGTAGAACGGAAGTTTGTTATAATTTGTCCAAGCCCAAATTGGCATCTGAGGTGCAGGTGTCGATTTGGGCTGAGTGCCCCATATCGGCACCTCAGGTGCTAATTGATACACATTTTTTAAATAAATTTTAATCATGCTTATTTAAATAATTTCGATTTTTTAAATAAATATTTAAAAAAGTCCCATGCATTATATATAGATTAAATTTTTAGGGATGCAAATTTGGACAATATTTATATTTTTCACAATTACATTTCAGCCATTTCTCAACCCTTGAAACGAAGGGATAATGAATAGTACATCTTCCATACTTCTTTTCAAATCATGGCAACGGATGTGTTTACGAACCATACTATTTGGACACAATTCTCTTTTATTATATAGTATTTGTGGAGCTCTACTCATAAGACCATGTATATTTCATTCACAATTATATTCCTTTTGAATCTAAATATTTTTTCAAAAAAAGAGTAGACAATACTTCTTCATGTTATATGTTTTCCCCTGACAGAGTATAATATGTGTTTTCCTCCTTTTTCATTCTAGAGAATGAAGTCAATGCATCATGTATTTTGGCGTAAATACAAAAAATCTCTCAACTATACACATCATACTTGAATTTTAAAAGATAACAATGTGGTGCCCAACCTTTAAGATTTGTCTCAATGTGGTCATTGTCTGTCGAAATTTAATTGGTCATTTTGTCTAACATTAAATTAGAACAGTTCAAAACTACATTGGGACAAATATTAAAGATTAGTTGCCACATTCTTATTTTTAGAGTTTAGGTATGACATTGAAAGCATGTACATAATTCAGGGACTTTTACGTAATTTACTATATTTTTTGTGATCACGCAACAAGCAATCGTACCGAGGAAACATCATTTGTCGTTCTAATTTTTATTGTTTTATAGATTTTCCACATAGACAATTTTTAGATTTTTTTTGAATTTCATTTGCATGTATCCTCAAACTGCATTTTCAAGACAGAATATCACGTATCCTTCTCTCTATATTGAAGTTCTTGCAAAGTTAAACCATCTAGACATTCTACAATGTGTGTCTCTACATCTTGATGAGCTTTTTTTTGCATAGATGCTTTTTTTAATATAATGAAAAACACATTTTTCTCGCATAATTCAAAATTGACCAGACACTTACTACCGTGTGTACGCTAGTATGCTATAGCTTCAGAATTTAAAGCAGATATCCTCTTTTGTACTGTAGAATCCTGTTGTACTGTCGGAGTCATTCGATCATGATCGAGTAGTTCACACAAAAAATACTAGCACAACTCGTAATTCGTGTGAACCGCTTGATCTTGATAGAGCGGCTCTCATTCCGATACGAGATGGTCTCGGTTTTAAAGGACCTTTGCACAGTAAATTCCCTCTTTATAATGTCCACCACCACCACACACACGCTGCAAACCTCATGGCGTTCCCAAGACTGGTGGCAGCAGTGGTGAGGGCGGTGCGGACTCGTGCCCTGCGCTTGCAAGCACACTGCAAGAGGAGGAGACTCCGATGCCTCTTCTTCCGTCTGAGAGCTCGCATTCGAAGGCAGCTCTCAGGGGGCGGCGCAAACAAACGTCGCTTCAGCTCTCACTACGATCCCCTCAGCTACGCCCTCAATTTCGACGACGGCGTCGCGGCCTTCCTCCTCTTCTTCCCGTAGAAAATGCAGATGCGCATTATATGTTCTTACGTGCTTGAAAGATCGAATCTTTCCCCGTTATCTGCTATGTTGTTTTCCTGTATATGCACACCTACTTAGTTTTCATCAACGATCGAATCTGGTAATGAGGAAGACCCTGTTTTTACCTTCCAGTCTGAACCGCGTGATCATAGATTCATGGGTATTAGCAGGGACTATTTTTCTTTTATGAAATCTAATGGTTTCTTGGGAATGTATAAATCTGTTTGCATCTGAGACTCAAAGTCGAGCTCTTGTCCCTTTCCTCCTCCGGGAAACGTGTTGCTGAAACCACATCAACGCTATATTCGGTGGGAAGAAATGCCTTTCTCTTTCTTTTCATTGTTTCCTCTCTTTTCTCGGTCAGTAGTACAGCATGCATTGCGCCAGTAGAGACGTGACGATCTAAATTTCTGAAGTATATGCAAATTAAGGGAGGCTATATATTGTACTTTTCTGTCCCCAGATGAGTATTCTCTGCTTTTTGAAGTGAAGATGTTTCGATTGATTGGCTTTTAAAACATGCATGTGCTTTCATCTCCGAAATTTCATCCATCTGTTGTATGTTGGTTTTGATTCAAATGGATTTCTCTACAGTTAATCAAGTTGGTTTTGATTCCCATCGAGTAGGTATCTTATTATCTATGAATTGGGGAGATGGGTCATGAGGATACTCCATTAAATGTGCCATGTGGATTGTGAGAACACAAGGACGGTGTTTAGACTTTACTTTCAGCATCAAAACCGACGACCAGGACTAAAAGTGGGAACGTCGTGGAGACATCATGAGCACCTCTGGATGCTTCAATGTCGCTGCGAACACTTATTCTAGCTATTTATTCCTCCTGTCCACGGGCAGTAATGCTTCCGCTACTCTTCTGTGTCCTCCTTTAATCTCCTCCCCTACTGCCGGATGGTGCCGAGGTTGCAGGAGGCAGGCAGGTTGATATTATCATGGTGCATTTGATTAGAAATCCTCACTGGATTTAATGATGCCTTTCTTTTTCCTCTTCTTTGTTCATACTGTTTGGCATCGAGCACAGCACTGCGAAGTGTTCTGTGAGATCCTGATGTGATGATCATTGACTGATGAGATTAAAGATGAGCATTGGAAACGATTGACCGGTCCCATGTCGGATACTGAATTGATTTAACAGGATTTAATAGGAAGGATGAATGCATTGAGATCTAAAGGTGTTCAAATTTCCAAGGACTGTAGGCAATCGGTTCGATTGTGTGACCCAATTCGTATTTATCATTATCTAGCCATGGATGGCGGATCTATTCCAACAGGGTACTCTGTTGCAGCAGGTATTCGATTCAATCGAATGGGTCACAGATACCCTTTTGGAATATCGAATCTATACAAGGAATGTTAATTACATTAACTTTGTTTAGTAAGAAAGTAACAGGTTAGTGATGATAAACAAGAATCACATTAGATCCAAAAGCCATTTACGTACCACTAGCTAAACCAGACAACAAATGCAACAGGAGCTCATGATAACCATCATCATTGTGATCATCAATGAAGGTGATGTCATATACTCCATTAAAGAAGCTTTGATCCAAGCTTCTTCAGTATGGTCATCATGAGTGACTTGATGGCAGAGGGGAGTACTTACATTTTCGAGACGAACAAAATACCACCTTAACCTCAAGCATGAGGAATAGGGGTGCTAATTGAATTGAATCATTCGAATTCGATTGTGATTCGTTCGATAAAAATTTGAAAAAAAAAATCGATTCGAAGTAAAATGAATCGAATATGAATTTGACTTGTTTCGATTCTCAAATGAATCGATCTGAATTAACATGAATTCGTTTGATAATAATTCGATTCGATTCGATACTTATATACATATATACATACATATATATGTACACACATACATATGTATTTACATATTATATACGTACATACATACAAAAATATGTGTGCATGCAACCATATGTATATGCATGCATGTGTGCATGTGCATATAATTATATCAGTTAATGACGAAATATCAATATTACAAAATAGAGTAGAATATTAGTCATGATGGCTAGTAAGGAAGGAAAATATGTTTAAGAGTTTTATCCCAATTCCTCACCTTACATTTGTTTCCATGTTCTCACATTCTCTTCAACATCTTTTTCCATCTCTTTTTCATTCTTTTTCAAAGATCTATCACTCATAAAGAAGATAGTGATGATCCCTCTTCTTACGCGTCAATATGACTGAGCCAAAAATGGATCGACTTGACTCATTCCTCAGATGAGAAAGAAAGAGTACCTAGATCTGCATCTTCTCATTTTCTTTCTAAACTCCCCTCCCCCTGCCCACCCCTTTTTTTGAGCAATCAGCACTCTCCACATCTGTCATGGTTTGTGGTATATCAAAATATTCTTCCTTCGTTTTTTTGTTTTGTTACTTATCCTTGCAAGACAATCCATAAGTGAGGACTATAATTGTAAAGACATTGATCATCGCCTGATAATTTATAAATTACAAAGTTCTTGTCACCATCATAGTAGTTGTTCCTGTGTATATTGAAAATCATGTGCGATTCATGACATTTGTTCTAAGATAATATTGATCACCACGATGCATGAGGTAATTTTATCGTGTTAAGTTATTTGTTGCTATCCTCGTTGTTTTAAATAATAAGATCAGATTGTCTTAGTTTTCTATAAGAGCTTGATCTTAGTTGCTTTAACATACAATAGTAAATAACCATAAAGACTAGTGGAAGAAACATATATTTAAGAGTTTTATCCATTTTTCACCTTAGATTCGTTTCCATCTTCCCACATTCACTGCCATATCTTTTTCATCCTCCTTTTCATTCTTTATCAAAGATAATCAACTATAAGGTAGATGGTGATGCTCCCTTTTCTTGCACATGAACACGATAGTCATGTAGTTGAGTTCCTCCTTTACATTTGTTATGATTTCTGATATGTCACAGTATTCCTCCTATGTATGCTTGTTCTATTGGTTATCCTTGCAAGACAATCCATGGTGATGACTATCATTGTCAAGTGACATTAATAATAACTTGAATGAATTACAAGTTCTTCCACCATCATGTTGGTTGCTATTGTGATAAAAAAATTTGATCATCCCATTTTAAGGATATAAAAATACCTCAGATAGTACCACAATCCGTTCTACGTACAATACTGTGTTTGAACTACTTTAACAGTCCACGTGTGAGGTATCTGGCATTTCATGTTCATACAACAATATCTACAACCCAGCCTCTTTACATGCTACTTACCGGGAAACTATAATATTAAGTCAACGAAAGCCCCATGCATAAGTTGCTTTGAATTGGTAAATCGATCATTTGTCCTTTCAAGTTTGACATTAATCCTCTCATTCCTACTAATTAGTGTACATGATATGCATTTCCTCTGGACCATGAAAAGGACATTAAATAGACTAGAATAACTGGGTTGGTCATGAAAATTAGGATTCATTTCTTGTCTCAAATATTCTCTCTTAGCTATATTTAAAATTGTGTATGATTCATGACTTTTGTTTCAAGATAATATTGATCACCATGATGCATGAATTGATTCTATCATACTAAGTTATTTATTGTTATTCTCATTGTTTCAAATAACAAGACTGATATGTCTTCATTTTTACAAGAGCTTGATCTTATTTTGCTTCATCGTACAACGATAAATATAATATTTTTAACTTTTTTGTTAATAAATATTATATACCTTTAATGAGATTTATATAATTATATTTTATTTATATATTTATTTCATTAAAGAAAAAAGAGCAAATTTAGATAGCAAAAGATATACAATGTTGTAAAACTTAAGTATTTTTATTCATTATATATTATATGTTGGGTATCTTCCTTTATTATATAGCTTTTCAATTGATCTTGGAAATCTCTAGTAAAAAATAGAAATATAAAATACAACCTTTAAAATTATAATAATATTTGTATAAATAATTATATTTGAGTTGACAATTTAAATTCGAAACAAAATGAATCGAATTTGAATATTCGAAACTCATAATGAATCGAATCTGAATTCAAGTTAGCAAATTCGTTTAAAATTCGATTCGAGTTTGGATTCGAAGATTTTAAATGAATCGAATATGAATCCGAGTGGATTCGAAGGTATTCGATTAGCACCCGTAATGAGGACCATAACTACCAGCTCATCGATGTGGCTCACGACCTGGACGTCACACATTTGAATTGTGCTCTGAGATTGTTCGGTAGAGGAATTTGTTAGGAATAATAACGATGAATAAGTGATAGCTGTAGGAGGGATTAGGTAAAGAGGCATAAGGGGGTTTTGTTAGATATGATTATTAGATGAGTTTAATGGGGCTGCTCCCTCGCCGTATTCGACACTTTTTTATTTTTATTTTTTTGAAAAATATCGCCATGTATATTCATCCATGTATCCCTCCAATATGTCATTCGAATTTCGTTAGAAACAGATACTCCTACGACCTCCATCGAGATGGTGTCGATTTAAAAAATCACGTTACCGTTAAAAAATGACTGTCTGGATGGAGGTCGTAGGAGTCTCTTTTTCTGACGAAATTCGGCATATAGGAAGGATATAGGGATGAATATACATGGCGATATTTTTCAAAAAAATAAAAAAAACACTGAAAACGACACGGGAGCAACCATGTTGGCTGCCCCAAGGGGGCAGCCCCATTAAACTCTTATTAGATTAGTGGTAATTATTTGTAGGGATTTTATCACTTGTGCCATTCCGAGATGTTGCAATATCAGTTATGCCCCTATCTTTTTGGTAATATCAGTTGTACCCCTCAAAACTTGCTATTTTATCACTTGTGCCCCTCTGGTTAGTGACCGTCCATCTACAGTACAAACGGACGTTAACTTTGAGGACATAAGCGGAATTATTTTTTTTGAAAAGGTTATGTGGTCATTTCCTCCTCCTCTTCCCCAACCTCTTCTTCTTCCTCCTCTTCCCATCTTCTTCCTCCTCCTCCGACCTCCTCCGCCCCGAGCTCCTCGCAGCCCCTCCCCTCCCCGGCACCGCACCTCCTCCCCCCGCACCTCCTCCCAGCCCGCCGCCCCCTCCCCTTCCCGGCGCCGCCCCCTCCCTCCCCGACACCGCCCCCTGTGCCCCCTCCCCCTGGGCTGCACCCCTCCCAGCCCCGCACCTCCTCCAACCTCATCCCTCTCCGCCCGGAACTCCTCCACTACCTCCGGCCTGTCCTCTTCCTCCGCCCCAGCCTCCCTCCGCCCCACGCCGTGTGTCCCCGCTGCCGCCGATGACCGAGCACAGGCACTACTCCCCCGCACCTCCCCAACCCCCGTCCCCCCGTGCCTAGGTTGCCCCCCCGCACCAACCGGAATCCAACCTCGCCGTCAAAGCTTCGTCTTCTGGGAGCAATCCTGCTGCTTGAGATCGGAGATGCCGACGACAACACGTCAATCTGCGAAGGCGACATCGCTCTTCTTTATGAACCCCAGTATCTTAACCCTCCCAGGGATCCTCGACGACGACTCGAATGCCACATCCCCGACGAGCACGTCGCTGACGAGATTCCCAATGTTGGAGGTGAAATTGCCGCTCATGAGTGTGAGATCGACGTTGATGTCCACAGTGCCGCGGGAGGGTATGTTCCCTTCGACGACTATGGTGGTGCCGACAAGGCCGCCGCGGTAGAAGACATCCGTGGTGCCGGGGTCGTGGGCGAAGGAGGCGCGGTTGGGGTTGTGGACGGAGATGAGGTGGAGGGTGAGATTGAAGGAGATGGAGAGGGTGTCTCCGCCCCGAGCTCCCCCTTGGCCCCCTTCCGCCCTCCTCCTCCGCCTGTGCTGTGGGTGGAACTGGAGTTAGATTTTTTTGTTAAATTTTGATAAATTTTTGACAATTTGATTCATAAAAAATCATCAAAAAATTCAATAAAATTTGCCGTTTGATCCGTAATGAATGATATATCCGTGAAAATGCAAAAATTTTAGAGATTCCATGGATGTATGAAGGTGTCACTAAGAGAGAGAAATTATGAAGAAAAAGAAAGAAGAACAAATGGAGGAAGAAGATGAAGAAGATGACTGGACAATAATACCCCTCTTAACTGCACCAAGGTTTGAAAAAATCATGGTTAAGTCAACTCATAGACGGTCAATCTGACGGAAGGGCACAACTGATGACGGAGCAAGTTTTGAGGGGCACAACTGATATTACCAAAAAGATAGGAGCATAACTGATATTGCAACATCTCGGAGGGGCACAAATGATAAAATCCCAAATAATAAACGGAAGTGTTTATATATCAACAAATTAGCGTTGTTAGTGTCTTAATTTCTTGCCACATGGGGTCAAGGTCCGACAAATTTATTATGAACTTAAGACACATGACTTTGGATTTTGTCTAGGAAAACGATATTCTTTGAGGCTTAAACTAGCAGGGGTGCTATTTTTTTATTTTTTTTTGAAAGGGAAAAGGGCTTGCACCGTATAGGTATATGCCCAAAAACTTCACCATTTATCACCGAGAAATTACTACACGCCTATGGAGGCCAAGAAAAAAGATAAATTTTACATGATCCAACTTTCTGCCATCGCACTAGCATGTGCCACAACGTTCTTGGTGTAAAGCCGTTCATGGCATAAAACCACCCCATTTCGATCAAAGCCATAATGCCAAAATGACTGCCACACACCTCCACCTCTCCTCTGTGCCACTCCAATTCGCTTCAATTGAGTCCCCAAAGCTAGAAACACTGCCAATACCCACCGCTTGATGTCCGACTTGGTTCCAAACCTCAGTCGAGCTATCACAAGTGAAGAATAAGTGGTCGGCATCCTCCACAACCTCCAAGCACCTGTGGCAAAACGAGTCCGTCCCCTGAATGAAATGTGCCAATTTGGGGCCTTCGTAAACGACTTTCCCCTCTTGAAGATCTACATGAAGACCTTTACGCGAGCATGGATCTTCCACTTCCATAATCACGTGCAGTCCTCCTTACACCCTCCAGGGTAAAGGACTGTTGGAGCCGTCCTTGCCTTGTAGGTTTTCCTAACCGAAAACAAGCCATCTCGCCAAATCTAGCAGTCTCGTCCGTCCGTGGGGCCATCCACCCCATCGAGCACCATAAGCAAAGCCATAAGGTCCTCCGTATGTTGGTCTGACAGATTAGACCTAAAATGGGGAAAACAAGAGTGCCCATCCCATATCTCGGCTTTCTCTGCCATCACTATTAGCCTTGGGAACCTTGCAGCCAAGATTCTGCCCTGACTCCAATTGTTAGTCTAGAAATGGAAGCCCGTGCCATCCCCAAGCACCGGCTTAAGAAACTTGCGTATCTCCCATGCCAAGCTATAGATGCCCCTCCAAAAGTATGAGGGTGTTACCTCCATATCACCTTAGGCAGGGAGCGCAAGTCTTGGCCCATAAAAATTCCATATATGGTTGCGTGCTATACTGTCACAGTCTCCCCAAATATGTGTGACCCATCGACCAAGAAAGGCACTGTTCATCTCCTCCAAACTCCTCACTCAAAGACCCCCTTCCTTATTTAGGCACGCCATCGACTTCCATTCCAACAGATGGAAGCCACTTACCAACCTTGACGATGACCATAAAAAGCACCTCATGATGGTCTCTAATCTCTTCCTCACACATACATGCACCGATGTAGAAGATACGGAGACGATAGGAGTCACTGACAACACCGAGCATAGAAACTCCGGATTGCCACCCCTGGACAAGCAGACAGACGTTCACTCGGCCAACATCCGTTACAACTACTCAATCACCGGCAACCAGTTAGCACCACACATCTGACAAACGATCAAACGTACACCAAGGTAACATAGTGGCAAGATCCCGCATGTGGATCTCAACCAAGTCGCGCACGAGTCAATCTCCATATCCCGCTGGCCAAAAGTGATGAACTCTGACTTGTCCATGTTCAATCTCAACCCTTACTTACACATCACCAAAAATGTCCAGAACTGCTGAAAACCTCTGCAACTCTCAGAGACACCCTTTGCAAAAAACTATTGTATCATATGCGTATTGGAGGATGGGTATAGAAATACCATCCCTTGAGAAACCACTGCGAACCCCCCCCCCCCCCCCCCCCCGCGATCGTTCGATCGACCATGATCGTCTGGACATCCGCCACAAGTAATGGTGCCATCAGGCATCCTTGACGAAAACCCTGCTAAGACTCGAAGAAACTACCTTTCAGCTGCCCATTCACAAGCATTGCATAAGACGTGGTTGTGACACACCTCTTCATCCACAAAGCCATCTACTGGGGAATCCCCTCCTGTGCAAAGATGCAAAGATGAATTTCCAGTCCCAACAATCGTAGGCCTTCGAGAAGTTCACATTCCACAAAATATCCTCAACTTTCCTTATGCATCAATCTGTCACAATCTATGAAGCTAAGACAGTACTATCCATAAGCTGCCGACCATGTAAGAAGATGCTCTGTGCAGGTGAGATGATCTTGTTCAGTATCCCTCTCAGTAGATTAGTCAACACCTTAGCTACAATGAGATAGATTGTATTGGATATGGCATCGAGCATGTAGTCCTCAATTTTTGTTGGCACATCCTTCTTTGAGAGAAGAAAAAAGGAATGGTTGGGTCGATCGAACATGAATTTTCCTCATCAAACTCCACCACAACCTCCATTACCTCCACCTTAATCAAATCCTAGAACTTCTTGTAGAAGAAAACTGGGAAGCCATCCGAACCTAGGTAACCGTATGCATTCAACCTGAAAATGACCTCCCATACTTGTAATGTCCCAAATCGCCTCATCAATAGTTGAGGAGAGCACACTTTTTGGAAAGCTGTGAAACAAAAAGTTGTATTCCATATAGCCCTGGAGCTCTCTTATATTAGGAGAAAAGCTCTAGGGAGAAATTACATAAACAAGACTGGAGAAATAGACAAATATAAATAAAGACAAAGGGATACAATTATTTCAACACCCCCCTCAAGCTGGAGCATATATATCTATCATGCTCAACTTGGAACAACACCTGTGAAAAAGGCCCCTCGCAAGAGCATTGGTTAACATGTCTGCAATCTGATCACCTTATGCAACATAGGAGGTGGATATATGCTCATTTTGGATCAAATCGCGGGTATAATGACAATCCACTTCGATGTGCTTTGTTCATGGAAGGCATGATTATTAGCTATGAACAGAGCTACTTGATTATCATATTTGAGGTTCATCGGAAGAGGCACCTCAATAGTTAGGTCAATCAGGACGAGCTTGACCCACATCGTTTCCGTGCTTCCTTGGGCCATAGCCCTATATTCTAATTCGACGCTGGATCAAGCAACAACTGTCTGTTTCTTACTCTTCCATGAAACGAATGAGCTACCAACGGACACATTGAAGCCTGAAGTGGACATCCTGTCTTTGGGACACCCAACATAGTCCGCATTTACACATCCAGTAACTGATATAGACGTATCTCTTCTGAAAAGAAGACCTGCACCTGGAGAAGATTTTAGATATCTCAAGATCATGCAAACTGCATCCACATGAACCTGTTTGGATTGCTCCATAAACTGTCTGACTCTGCTCACAATAAATGATATGTCAGACATGATAATAGTAACATATAGCAACTTTCCTACAAGCTCTCTGTACCGTCTCTTATGCACATCCTCAGAGTCATCATCATAGAGTCTAGCAATTGGATCCATTGGTGTAGTGACATGTCTGCATCCTGTCATGCATGTCTCAGCCAGAAGATTAGTAACGTACTTCCTTTGTGTCATAACCATACTCTGCTGATTGCGTATTGTTAGAAGAAAAATAAGAGAGTTGTTTATTTCTGAGAACCCTAGGCTCTCTTATATAGAGGAGAGGCCTATGGGTAAATTACATAAGGTGGAACATAGAAATAAAAATAAGCAAAAGATACATATAGAATGTAGAAATACATAAATATCTCTACACTCCCCCTCAAGATGGAGCATAGATATCAATCATGCTTAGCTTGGACAGACACTTTTGGAATGATCATCTGAGTAATGGCTTGGTAAAAATATCTGTTGTTTGCTCTCCAGAACTAACATGAGAAGTTGAAATCAAGCCCTTATGAATCATATCTCTGGTGTAATGACAATCTACCTCAATATGTTTTGTTCTCTCATGCAACGTAGGGTTGTTTGCAATGAACAGAGCAACCTGCTTATCACAATGTAACTCCATGGGTAGAGTAACCTCTACATGCAAATCAGTTAATACTGCTCGAACCCACATCATTTCTGTATTTGCTTGCGCCATAACCCTGTATTCAGATTCAACACTTGACCTCACTACGACTGTTTGTTTCTTGCTTTTCCAAGAAATGAGAGAACTGCCAACGAACATTGCAAATCCCGAAGTCGATTTTCTATCGTGAGGACAACCTGCATAGTCTGCATCGTCATATGCAGATACAGAGAGAGTTTCTCCTTTCTTGAAAAGTAGTCCTACGCTTGGAGACGATTTTAGATATCTCAATATCATGTATATAGCATCCATATGTACTTGTCGAGGCTGCTCCATGAACTGACTCACTCGATTCACTGCAAAGGCGATATCCGGTCTGGTGATTGTAACATAAAGGAGTTTTTCCACCATCTCCCTGTATCTTCTCTTATCGACTTCATCTGTATCATCAGCATATAGCTTCATGCTAGGATCCATAGGAGTAGTAGAAGGTTGGCACCCAATCATGTCCGTCTCTGCAAGCATGTCTGTAACATACTTTCTTTGGGTCATCACAAGACCCTGTGCATTTCTAGCAAATTCCAACCCTAAGAAATACCTTAGGGTACCCATGTCCTTAGTCACAAATTGACTGCCCAGAAATTCGTTTGCCATCTTGATTCCCTGCTCATCATCTCCCGTAACAACTATATCATCAACATAAACCATGATAGCAACTGTACCTCTAGGTGTTCTCTGCACGAATAAAGAATGATATGCGTTTGACCTCTTGAACCCCTGTCGTTCAATCAGATCTGAAAGCTTTTGGAACCGTGCCCTCGGACTCTGTTTAAGGCCATATATTGTCTTATGGAGTCTATAGACCTGTTGACACTCCCCCTCAGCAGCAAACCCTGGAGGCTGCTGCATATAGACCTCCTCCTGCAGACCTCCATACAAAAATGCATTTTTAACATCAAGCTGAAATATGGGTCAGTCACGTACCACAACAACTGAAAGGAGAACACGCAAAGTGGAGTGTCGAGCAACCAGAGAGAACGTGTCCATGTAATCAACTCCATAGGTCTGCGTAAAACCACGTGCCACCAACCTTTCTTTGTAACGATCAAGGCTCCCATCTGCATGGTGTTTCACAGTAAACACCCATTTGCAACTGACAACAGACGCTTCAGGAGGAGGAGAAACCAGACTCCATGTGCCACGGGATTGCAAAGCAGCCATTTCCTCTTCCATAGCAAGACGCCATCTGCTATCTCTTAATGCATCCTGGTAAGTCCGTGGAATTTCCACGGCAGATAGAGCAATTGCAAATCTCTAGAAATCGCCTGTAAAACAATGAAAGGAAACTTGAGAAGCAAGCGGGTAGGATGCACAAGATGGCAGTTTTAACATGGCAGTTTTATTCTTTGATCATTCGCTCCTGAAGATTACTTTTCATCGGTCTGAAGATCGTCGATATTCATGTCATCAAAAGTAACCGAGGTTTCATTGTGAAACCCTAGATCTGATTTCCTGGAGGCGTTATGCATACTTCCATGTGGTGCTCCTTCTGTCGCCAACCTCCGGCAACATCTTCAGGCCGCTTCTCCTCCATCAGTGAGCGACTGTGTGCGTCGCCCAGGCAACACTGTTTCATGAAATAGCTCAGGTGAAGCCCATATGACTGCCCTTCCATCGCATGCTAGCCCCATGCGGCTTCTCAGGGCGCCATGATGCTCCACCAAACTGTATCGCTCCCTGTCACCTTATCTCTCCAAGCACAGCGCCGCCCATATCTCATTGCCCTCCTGGCGGCGGTTCCAGGCACTGACAGTTCTTTCCCGAGCCCCTCTTCCAGGGTTGCATCCTTCATTCTCTTCAGTGCGCGGGCTTGCCGCAGCCCAGACGACGACGACATCAAGGCGGTAGAGCCCTCCCCATCAACATGCACACAATCAAATACTCCAACACTCATCGTAGATAATATATGGAGGATGACCTTCCGTATATAATTTTTTTGAGCGATAGGAAAGCACGAACCCTAGCATGAATTTTAAAAAAAGAGAGAGAATTTTTTGTAAGGGCTAAGGGGGCCGACCGTGTTTTTTTAAAAAAAGGGGGGGGGAGTTGGTCCCAAGTGGACCGAGAGGGAAAAGAAAAAATATGTGTTTTTTTGAAAAATGGCGCACATCTCTACGTGCAGAAGAACTAGGGTTTCCAATCTCCAGGCGCAGGTCTCTCAAGGCACATGTGGTGCTTCGTCCTTAGTTCGTAGGCATGCAGGTGATCTCCGCCCTTCACTGCATCTCGCGATGCATCTCGAGCTCCATCTCCCACGAGAAGCCCCAGAGAGGCAGAGCCTATCTCCTATCGTGGGCGGCATCGTGGTTAGATGGGGTTCCCATCGTGGGAACCCTAAGGTAGGGCTTGGTGGTTTATTTTTTTTAAATGATTTTGATTGTGAAAAGCTGAGAAAAATTGTGTCGGCTTATTGTTTTACCCATCTTCCTTGTCTTCTCCCAACTTGGTCGATGTTTGTTCTTCCGACAAGTATGAGAGAAAGGCGGAGTATTGTGTAGAGTCAGATGTCTGTTGCAGATTCAGATGTCAGATTCCTGACGAGTCAGATTTTCTAGACTCTACAGTTCAGTTGTTCATACTGACGATTGGTTATGAGTCTTCAGTTTTCAGATGAGCATATGTTTGTCGTCTTTCAGCGTGGCCCCCATCATTCTTCTTGTTTTGTTGGCTAGAGTTTTCATGTGAGCCACAGGGACTCCAAAGTAGAGGACCATTCCCTACGACGTGTGAGCAATGGTTTTCATGTGGTATCATAGGAACTCCAAAGTAGGGTACCATTCTCTGTGCTAGATGGAGAGACCAAGTTCTCCAACAAGGAGACTATTTCAGACTCTTTCTCCAGCGACCATGGACTCTGATGAGTATTGCACTCCACAAATTTTCAGTTTGGCCCTTTTCAGGAATGGATCAGTTATCCACATGTTGTGGCGGGCCAGAGTTCTCTAGGTAGAGACTCATCTTCAGTTGAAGTGACTCTAACAGGCGTAGTTAAGAGCACATGCTCTTTGACGAGGAGATTCGGTTGACTCACGCTCCAATCCGTTCATCCTCTTCACCTGCACGACACGAGAAGCAACATCTTTGACAACGTTCGACGATTATGTGCGTTAAGTTGGTATTGTTTGTAGTGTCATGTCGCATGAGTTGAGTTTCTTTATGTTTGTCCAAGCTGAGCATTGCATGCTCCAACTTGAGGGGGTATGTTGGAGTATTTGGTTGTGCGCCACATGAGTTGTAGATAAGTAAATGGATCACTCAAGGATCCATTTACCCCATCTTAGTGTTTAGTCCCACATCTATCACTGGTGGGACTTGGAGGCTCTGCGGTGGCTATATAAGGCGCTCCAGACCTCTTGTATCCATTGACAAAGTTGAATGCAACATTTGGCCCTTTGAGGCCTTCTTCCATGGTTTAATCCCGCTCCTTAGGGAGTAGGTTTCCACTTTAAAATCTTGGTGTTTTATGTTTATCTTTCTATTCTATGCTTTGTTTATCATTCCGCTTCCGCATTCTTTATTTTCTAACACACTGAATTAACTAGAGGAATTCGTCTTCCATAAGGGTTTGTAAATTCGAGCAAAGTCTTAAAGGGTCTAGGATTTCATCATATATTATAGATTTATGCTTGGTACAACTTTTATTCTATCACTGCCCCTCATAATTAACTGTATAAGTATGGGTATTTTTCTTCTTCCAATTCGTAATATCGCATTTAAGTTCAGGGACAAAGCCAGAAAATTCATCTTGGGGGAGCTAAATTATTTAGATATTATTTATCTAATTTATCTTGTCATTTTAGCTGTTAATATTTGGGGAATGGTTCCTCCGATGTAACGTGAGTTATAAAAGAGGCAATGTAACTATTTTTTGTTCAATTTTGTTTCTTAAAATTCAACATTATAGATAGAATCTTTCGAATAATGTTATACATATCCTCCAAATTTTGCTCAAATCCAAGATCATTTGCTATTTTATATCAATGGCTAAAGGTCTATTTCTTCTTTGAACGAGACTGAAGTTTCTTAAATATTGATTGTACTTTTAACCACTATGATAAAGTAAGAAATGCTATCGGATTTGAGCAAATTTGGAGGATACATAGAACATTAATGGAAGTTTTAATATATAAAGTTGGATTCTTGAAAACGAATTCAATCTATAAGGTGAGTTTTCAATAATTTTGTAATAGATCGAAAATAATATTGGGAATAGATTTTTACAGAAGTATCTATATAAAGTTATAATCAGACATAAATAATCTCTATAAACATCGTATTGACGAAAAGATCCCTACAAAACTCTTCATATCACTGAAATATACATTTATTAATATGATATTAAGTAATACCACTGGATTTATTGTTTTCAAACAAGTAACACTATACAATACTTTTTACTTACATAGATGCAAACAAATATAGATGTATGTACGAATCCTTTATAGTATTTGTTATTTATATTTTGACATGTGTACGTTTATCTACATATCTGTTTAAAATGAACCCAGATACGAATAGTGTTGCTAACATGCGTATACAAATAGATATATGTATCCATATATGTGTACACTAGAAAAATTTGTAAGCATATCAGTTTTTACGATCCTAAAAAATGAAAGAAGTATCCAAATCCTTATCCATATATGCAAAAAAATAAAATAAAAATAAAAATCATTATCTCTATAATATGTCATAAAATAAAAATACATATCTGTGACGATTTACAAACGTATATGATGATGGACATATACAGATGTATCGGTATCTGGTTATGCACATCATGTATTGTTAATAGTAATTATTGTATATATATAGGGTCATATGTGGCTGCCCCTGCCCCCGCCTTATTTGGGCAATTTTTTTTATTTTTTTGAAAAATAACACCATTTACATTCATCCCTATATCCCTCCTATATACCATTCGAATTTCGTCAGAAACAGAGACTCCTACGGCCTCCATCCGGACAGTAATTTTTTAACGGTAACATGATTTTTTTAAATCGATACCATCGAGATGGAGGCCGTAGGAGTCTCTGTTTCTGACGAAATTCGAATGGCATGTAGGAGGGATATATGGATGAATATACATGGTTTTATTTTTCAAAAAAAATAAAAAAAATGCCGAAAAATGGGGCGGGGGCAGCCCCATTTTTTCCATATATATATATGGGTTAAATGAGGCTATACCCAGGTTGTAGCCAATTGGCTACGCCCACCCATATTTTTCCCTCATTTTTTTATTTATTTGGAAAATAAAATTTTGTATATTCATCACTATATCCCTCTAACATTCTATTAAAATTTCGTCAGAAACAGAGACTCCTAAGCCCTCCATCCATACGTCATTTTTTAACGGTCGCAGGATTTTTTAAATCGACCCTGTTTGGATGGAGGCCGTAGGAGTCTCTGTTTCTGATGAAATTTTAATAGAATGTGAGAGGGATATAATGATGAATTTACAAATTTTTATTTTCCAAAGAAATAAAAAATGAGGGGAAAATAGTTGTGGGAGTAGCTAAGTTGGCTACAACTAGGGAGCATACTCCCTTTTCCCTATATATATATATATATATATATATATATATATATATAATATATATATATATGAGTGCAATGGGGTTGCCCCCACCTCATTTTCCAAGTTTTTTTTTCAAAACATCACGATGTATATTCATCTATATATTGCGCCTATTTGTATGTCATTCGAATTTCGTCAGAAACAGAGACTCCTGTGCCCTCCATCTAGTACAGGTCGATTAAAACAATGTTTAGACTGTTAAAAATTACCTGTTTTAGATGAAGGGCATACGAGTCTCTATTTTTGCCGAAATTTGATTGACATATTGAGGGATATATAGATGAATATACATGGTGATATTTTCCAAAAAAATAAAAAATTGCGGAAAAATGTGGTAGTGGACACCCCTTTATTCCCTATATATTGATTTTTTTGTTGAGATATGGGGGGGCTATTATACATACATGTAAATTTTATTTATTAAATATTGTATTTAGATTATATATAGTATTATATATTAAACATATATATAGATTTTGGTCGAGAGCCGGGGGGCAAAGCCCCCACCCGCCCCCTCTCTTCGTCACTATTTAAATCGTTGGGCCACATGGCCCAATCAAATAATTAGAAAATCAATAAATAGAAAGAGAATAAAAAACAACCAGTTAGAAAAGAATTAGAAAAAGTGATGATTATAAAAGTTGTAGATCTCGATGAAATCTACGATTTTTATGTAGAAGTTAAAGAGAAAGAATGTCGTCTATACATAGTAATTATATTTTTTACAAGCAATTCAAAGTAAATTACTTATTTTTATTTTATTTTCTTATTTTTTGGACTTTTATTTTAGCCGTCTTTTATATACTCGATTATAGCTGGGCCCTATAGAAACTGGTGACCGCGGTAAGCGAGTTTCAAAAGCTAGTTATTCAAGAGACTAATATGTAATTTAGTAGTACTTAATTAAAGCATGGGTCTCTTTTTTCTGGGGCATCGCAAACCGTCCAGCTAATCGGAGCTAACCACTACTACTTTGGAATATCCTACCTTCGACTTGTGTGTGACTGAGGACCCAGGTCATAGACGCCGAGGGGTCTATTTGGTGAATTCCAATTCTGATCTTTCTTTTTGATATATAAAGGCTAATTTCTTTATCTGATCTTTTCTGAGCCCTGAAATCCCATACCTAAAAATTCTGGTGCCTTGCTTGTCTGGGAAAGGTAGACACTACGAGTGAGAGGAGGAGGATACATTAGGTGAGATTAATTATGTACAATATTATACCACTTTTTATGAGATTTTAAATATATAATAAACACATAAAATATCACACTATAATAGGGTAGATAATATACAATAATTAGTGTTATTTATTTACAACATATATTTGTTAATTAATATTAATGGTTGGTTTTTTTATTGATTTTCTGAAACAAGAGAGATAATAAAAGATAATAAAGTGGATAAATCTGGGATTTATCACCTTGCGAAAGCTATCGAATTCATGGATATGATTGGAGGCGATGAGTGTCGTATCTTTTAACCCATACATGGATTGGTACTTGTGTTGAGGAGGTAGCTATTACAATGGAGGTCGAGGTAGAGGAGGGAGTAGATGAAGCTCGGGGAAGAATCAAAGCTCAGGGGCACTGATTAAGAATGAGTTTTGTTCTCATTTGTGAAGGGTATTTTCACCTTTCAAGTTGAAAAGATAATGGTGGTTAGACGTTTTAGCTAGATAAGGACCATATTGTTATCGGATTAATAGATAATGTATCATTTTGTTATGTTTTGAAGTTTGCATATGACATTGAAATTGAGGGTATACTTCATGGACTTTTGTGTAATTTACTCTTTAAATAATACTAGTATATTTAAAAGCAAGATGGTCTTGCTATATATATTTAGTTTTGTATATCATGTTTTAATAATAGGTTGTCAATTATATACGCATATAGCTTAGTGATATGATGATATATAATTGATATGGAAATCAAATTCAATAAGTAGCATGTTAATATCTTATAGGTGTTTACAAAACTTAATAAACATGCTGGAGTGATTTTTATTTTTTATGGGGCATGTACCATATGTATATTTATATCGGTTATTACTTTATTTATATAGGTTACCATCAAATAGTAGCAAGTCGTATTAGCATTTATATGTTTTACGTGCAACATGTGTGTAGAATATGTGACAGATTTTATGCACGGAGGAGAGAGAAATGCACAGATTTGTATTGATTTTCACATTATATGAGTAAAGATAACATAGTGAATATGTGATTCATGACACCACAATACTTAAATCTTGCTAGTCTCGAGTAAGATATGAATAGATAACATACACAAAAATAAGGCAAATAAAAAGAATGGTCAACGTTTTGATCCTGTAGTCAAAATGAGGAATCCCTTTTCCCTCACCATTCCTCCATCATAGGCCTCCGCTACTAAATAATACAAATAAGGGATTTTATCACTTGTGCCCCTCCGAGATGTTGCAATATCAGTTATGCCCCTATCTTTTTGGTAATATCAGTTGTGCCCCTCAAAACTTGCTATTTTATCACTTGTGCCCCTCGGGTTAGTGACCGTCCATCTACAGTGCAAACGGACGTTAACTTTGAGGACATAAGAGGAATTATTTTTTTAAAAAGGTTATATGGTCATTTCATCCTCCTCTTCTCCAACCTCTTCTTCTTCCTCCTCTTCCCATCTTCTTCCTCCTCCTCCGACCTCCCCTCCTCCCTCTCCGCTCCGAGATCCCCGCAGCCCCTACCCTCCCCGGCGCCGCACCTCCTCCCCCCGCACCTCCTTCCAGCCCGCCGCCCCCTCCCCTCCCCGGCGCCGCCCCCTCCCCTCCTCGTGGAGGGCGTAGATCAAGGAATCCGATGCGGCAGAGCGGCTCTGCTCCTCGTCGTTCCCATCCGGCGATGGGGACGGGAATGCATTGTTCTCTCCACCGAGCGATAGTTGCTTCACAGAGATCTCCCCGCCATCTTCTTTTGGCAAGGTAATGGATATCACGTCCACCTCCGTCGACTCCTTGGCAAACGTCGGCCCGTAGCTGGTATAGATGACCCCTTCCCACTTCCAATCCCAAGCGGTAGAGAAAGCACTTCCACTCAACAGCTTCCTCTTCCCCGATCCATCACTGTTCACCACATAAAGCCCTGGTAGACCAACGTAAGCAATTCTCTTGCCATCAGGGGAGAAAGACGGGTACGAACCGTCGATCCTAAAGAGGCTTATCTCGTCGCTCGGGCTATCGATTCTCTCTAAAAGCAAAGCTCCTTTGTCTCCTTTCTTGGTGCTTCCCCTGCGTTCAGTTACAGAACCAGAAATCTTAGCCAATTAAAGAAGATACGAAGATAAATTTGCGCACTTTGCTTGCCTGCATCTGTGGTACCCAATGCGGGTTCCATCTGATGACACGAACGGGTTGTAATGGTGAGAATTCGGTGAGAGTCTCTGGTAACCTCCATCAAAGTGTTGGACTCGATATGAAGGGCCTCGATGTGCCGGAACTCCGAGTCAGGCCGTCGTGTTGCAAATACGACAAACCCAACTCCTGCGGCTGGAGTGAAAGCATGGAATCCCGGTGGTGTGATCCTCTCTATGACTGATGCCGCCACTCCTCGGTCCACATCAATGTTGGCCTTGTAAATACTCCACCAATCGTCTTTGCTCTCACGGTGGAAGTACAGGGTGGACTCTGTGACGCAGCGGAAGGCGCGCCGCACGAAGGGGGCGAGGCCCTCGCCGTTGGAGACGGCGGAGGAGACAGACTGGAGGTCCAGCTTCGAGGCGCCATCCAGGTCCCCGGGCAGCGCCGGGGAGGGGAGGGGGCACAGGGGGCGGTGTCGGGGAGGGGAGGGGGCGGCGCCGGGGAGGGGAGGGGGCGGCGGGCTGGAAGGAGGTGCGGGGGGGAGGAGGTGCGGCGCCGGGGAGGGTAGGGGCTGCGGGGTGTCGCCGGGGAGGGGAGGGGAGCTCGGGGCGGCGTCGGGGAGGGGAGGGGAGCTCGGGGCGGAGCTCGGGCCGGAGAGGGAGGAGGAGGAGGTTGGAGGAGGAAGAAGAGACCCTTGGACAATAATACCCCTCTTAAATGCACCAAGGTTTGAAACAACCATGGTTAAGTCAATTCATTGACGGTCAACCTGACGGAAGGGCACAACTGATGACGGAGAAACTTTTGAGGGGCACAACTGATATTACCAAAAAGATAGGGGCATAACTGATATTGCAACATCTCGGAGGGGCACAAGTGATAAAATCCCTATTATTTTTTCTACTCATGGCCTTTCCTATGACATTTCACTGATACACGTCTCTTTAAGTATATAAGCTAAGGTATGACCTAAGTGTTAGAAAGTATAAAATCATTAGTTGCACAATTATGTCCTATTCTTGTATTTTCAATAAATATAAATATCATATCCGTGAAAAATATTTATATAATGATGATTATATGTTGATAACTTATTTCTAGCAACATATCATATCAATGAATATGATATTCTTGTGAAAGAATAAAAAATAAATTGCAACGAATAGTATTCGCTGCTAACAAATATTAAATCATTTATTGTTGTACATCATTTTTATTGTAATGTGATGATGTGTGGGAGCACAAAGTCATGATGACGACGTGTGAGCGTAGTTGACGACGGCGACCAGTCCTTGCATGCGACGTCGACGATGTTGCAGATGGCACGATGACAATGAGGGGAATCGTCGATACTGAGATGATAATCAGGCGCTTCTTGGAGAAGGTCCCAGCATCATGCGTGACCTTATGGCAAGGTGGAAGTGGATCGACGACAATGTGTAGATCGACGGCAACATGTGTAGATCATCACGCATGCGACAACAACATTGCGTAGATCGACAACGACACATGTAACATGGTTGTGGTAGCGCAAGACGCCATGCAACCACTATATCTTACATATTTCTCGGATTTATTCAATTTGTGATGCGTATTATACAAATGTGATGTGTATTATACATATTTGTTATGTATTTTTACATATCATTTAGCTGCAAATGAAAAACTGTTATTTTTTATATATCTTATATATTTGATGCGCATTGCACATTTTAGATGCGCATTATACATTTTGGATATGTATTATACATAATTTGTATTTTACTTATCGATTAAGCGTGAATGACCATTGCTTTATTATACAAAAAATCGTACCAATTTTATTCTACAAAGAACCATACGATTTATAAAGAATAATGCATTAATTGTAAATATGAAATATATTCTACAAAGAACCATACAAAATTTACAAATAACTAACAACTTTTGATTGAACCACGGATTCTACAAAAAACATACAATCGTTACAAAAGGAACTACGGAGGCTACAAGAAAATCCGTGAGGATACAAATATGTACCTCACGTAATATCGCCTAATATAAATTGAACATTATTTAAATATAGTATTGCGAAAAATACCAAAAATAGAACTAGCTAAATTTAGTATTTAGAAATATTACATGATGTGCATAATTAATGCAAAAGATTATGACTAAAATACCCTATTGAGCAAATAAATTGATAATGCCCCTAAATTTGTATCTAACAGCTACGATCATTGGCCTTCCTTACATATGAAAGGTCCATGTCCTATTGTAAGGGGCTCATATAAGACACACACACACACGCACGCACGCACGCACACACACACACACACACTAATACTACACTCAATTTCAAGTCAGGTCTCGACAGCCAAGATAGAGAACCTAAATGGACTGCAAATAGCCTAAGTTTTCAGGCAGGTTCTGGTTCTGCAGGCAGGTTCTGGTTCCACTTCAGCTTCAACGCCAGATGGCTGAAGTTCTCGAGCTTGCGGGAATGCTTAGTGACAGGACTGTCCTTGCTACCTGCTCCTCTTTCGAGCTATCAATCACTATTATGATTCTCCTTATGGATGAGATCAAATCCTAAGTCCACATTCATACACATATAGTTCCCTCTAAAAATGGTCTATGTCTGGCTTCACTTGATGTCTCGGATGCTTCATGGTGCATATAGGAGTTGGCCCTTTCATCTGTGAGGTTGATCCCAGATAAGTTGCTAACGACAGAAGTGAGTTAACGTTAGATCGAGGAAAGATCTTAAGTAGTGGGGCAGGATGAGCTAATTATATATTCAAGCTGGGTTGTAGAATATGCTAGCATCCAGTAGTGCATCAAGAGTGGCATGGTGGACGCCTGCTTCTGGGGTCGTGGAGGTCCTCTTTGAAAATGTCGCTTGCCTTTTCACGCCTCTTTCCGACTGTGATTTGAGACTGGCCCCCCACCTCAAGGCTGCGCTCTAAATGAACTACGCATGTCGTTCTAGACGGAAGGCTCTCTGCCCTAAGACCTCCCTTTTGTACTTCCATGTCTTCTTCTTCACTGAAGGAAGAACCTGCGTTGTCAACTGTCCAATCTAAGGCTCTATTCCTCCTAACTATAAGGATCGTCTTCTTTTTTTGGTTAAGCAATCACCCTCCCAACACAAAAAGAAGATGTAACTAGTACGACTAAGATCTATCGAAAGAAGTACTATGTAAACAATTCCATCAATCTATCAAACCAAAGATGAAGTCCTAACCGTCCCCTAGGTTAACCTATCATTCTTTATGGGGTGGAGGCACGCACACACGTACGCACACACGTACCCACCCACGCACGCATGCATGCACCCACACCCACGCACGCATGCATGCACCCACACCCACGCACGCACGCATGCACACAGACAACCACGCGCACGCGCACACACATGCACACACGCGCGCGCGCACACACAGACACACAGACACACACACCACATATATCATTGATCCTGTGAGAGCAAGAGAGCAATGATTTCGAACTACTAAATTCCGTCATCTCTGTCATATTGATTACAAGAGTAGAGAGAAGAACAGAATCTAGTGGTCCAAATTGACTATTCGCATGCTCTCACAACTTTTGGCTCTCACAAGATCACCCACATATATAGAGAGCTGATCCTGTGAGAGCCAAAATATGTGAGAGCATGCAAGCAATGAATCTGGACCACTGGATTATACTCCTCTCTCTTCCTACAATCAATGAGGTGAAAGACGTCAGAATTTAATGATCCAAAATCATTTCTCTCTGATATTTTGGCTCTCACAAGATCAACCATATAGAGGAGTGATCCCATGAGAGCCAAAACCTGTGACAGCATGCATTCTGGACCACATGATCCGACCAGAAGAGAGAAGAGCAGGAGAGAGAAAATAGAATCATGTGATCCAGAAAGCATACTCTCACATTGATCCTATGAGAGCAAAAAAATTGTGAGAGCATGAGTGGGGTGATTCTGGACCACATGATTCACCCAGGAGAGAGAAGACCATGAGAGAGAAAACAAAATTATGTGGTCTAGAATCATTCCTCTCATGCTCTCACAATTTTTTTGCTCTCATAGGATCACTCCTATATATATATATATATATATATATATATATATATATATATATATATATATATATGGGTTAAATGAGGCTACACCCAGGTTGTAGCCAATTGGCTACTCCCACCCATATTTTTCCCTCATTTTTTTATTTCTTTGGAAAATAAAAATTTGTATATTCATCACTATATCCTCTAACATTCTATTAAAATTTCGTCAGAAACAGAGACTCCTAAGCCCTCCATCCATACTCATTTTTTTAACGGTCGTAGGATTTTTAAATCGATCCTTTTTGGATGGAAGCCGTAGGAGTCCCTGTTTCTGATGAAATTTTAATAGAATGTGAGAGGGATATAATTATGAATTTACAAATTTTTATTTTCCAAAAAATTAAAAAGTGAGGGGAAAATAGTTGTGGGAGTAGCTAAGTTGGCTACAACTAGGGAGCATACTCCCTTTTCCCTATATATATATATATATATATATATATATATATATATATGAGAGCAAAAAAATGTGCGAGCATGCATTCTGAACCACATGATCCTATCTTCTCTTTCCTGATTGACTCATGTAGTCCAGAACGCATGCTCTCACAATTTTGACTCTCATAGGATCACTCCTCTCTCTCTATATATTTGATTGTGAATCCCTGAAAAATGCTAGTTCAACATTGAATTTTTTTTCACATTTGTCGGTTCTATGCATTAATGTGACTAAATGTGAATTTTTCACCCTAAATTGACGCAGGTGGCTCCTTGGGATGATCTCGTGGTGTCTTCCCAATGACCTGATTGGGTTTTCCCTTATCTTACAAGAACCCATCTAATAAATATTGGATCCCATTCCTTCACCGTTTTTATGTCATTAAGCGTTGGAAGATTACAAACACCTTTTGGAAAGATGCTCGTTCAGTGCTTCAATTTTGCCTGCTTATGGAATTTCTCGGAACTTAATTGTCTCAAAGACTTTTATCTTGACTGCCGCTATTATCGTTAAGGTTGTCAGAAAATTTTTAAGTTCGATATTCGCTTAGGTTTGATTCAATAATATTCGGATTCAATTCGATAATAAACGAATTCAACCTTAACATAATTTTGGGCTCATTTACGTAAACAAATTGAACCTTGAAATGGTAGGTTTGCTCATGTTTGGTTCGTTAAACCCTAAACCCAATCAAGTCATTGGGAAGACACCACGAGACCATCCCAAGGAGCCACCTGCGTCAATTCAGGGTGAAAAATTCACATTTAGCCACATTAATGCATAGAACCGACAACTGTGAAAAAAATTCAATGTTGAAATAGCATTTTTCAGGGATTCACAGTCAAATTCAATAAAAATAAGTAAATCATCTGCAAATTGGTTGCGAAGGCCCGGATGTAAAAACTACGACATCGACCATTAGCAGCCAATTCTGATACTTAATATAAAGTATTGGCGAAGAGTGGATGAACACGAGCGGAGATCGGGTACCCTTTAAGGAGGAAGAAAGCCCATCCAGGACCTATTTAAATTAAAAGAGATTTGGGTGGTTTCAAGAAGCCAACCAAGTAAATAACTCATGATTCTACATACCAATTATGATATCATATATGCGTAAATTTCATAAATTGTGAACAAATTTTAAGATGACCTACATGTGAAGTCTAGGGGCTTCACAAACATCAATGCCACCCCTTGCAAAGCATTTAGAATGTTGGTTTATGTACTTGAATCAAATATTGGAGAATACCATACCAAAAAGATGTCAAAAACATCCTCATTTTAGAATAAGCTCTCAACCAATAAAAAGCTTATGTCTACTTGAAAATGGCAACTTCAACTCTGACAAAGAGGGCAAAATGAAGGGGGAAATGCATATGGGGAGTGACTTCCCACTATTCAAACTATATGACTAAAAAGTGGAGATCTGTCGCAAACCATTTCTGGAATTATTGTATGCTCCCAGTATAAGTGAACTGAATAGAAATCCATATTTGTATCAAGCTTCTCACGCTACCAAGCTCTTCGAAGCGATTTCATAAACATTCTCGGACAGACCATTGGCAGACACTATCATCTCCAATTGTGCCTGCAGGGTGACAGCCAATCAGCCTAAGGATTTGTTTAATTAAAAAACCGATTTGCCAAATAGAATACTGTTTCTAAGCATCTGACAACATGCTGATGTTACCAAGAAAGAAACAACTGCAGCATTAGAAGTACCAATATTTTCTTGCGTGTTAAGCTGGTCATTGTTTCAAGTGTGTTTTGAAATAGCACCCGACATATAGTTACCTTTGCAAGGGTCTGTCTGACCTCGTCATATCGTCTCCATCTAGAGAAGGCTGATACCATACGAGAAGCCACCTGAAATTACACAATATGGAAATTGAACGAGAGAGAGAGATATATGCAAATTATTACTATTGTGACATACCTGAGGATTCAACTTATCCAGCTGCAATACAACTTCCCCAAAAATTTGTAACCCGAACCATCTTTTGCATGGAAATTTACAGGAGATCCACAGAATGCTCCAATGAGTGAGTAGACCTAAATCAACAATAGCCATTCCCATAAGAGCGTGGGTGATTACCTTTGGAGAACATATCAAAACAAACAAGGACGCAAGCTTGAAGGCATTTTGATAATTAAAAGGATGGAGTTAATAGGTGCAAAGCAAGATTCGATAACCTTATTCGGGTTTCGGAGGTCGAAGGCAGGATGCTCCAACAGCTTCTGAACATTAATAACATTGCCAGGAATGTCTGACATGGCTTGAAGAGCAAGCCATTTGTTTACAACCTGCAGTACAATTAAAATTTACTATGCAGTCAAATTAGAGACTTACAATGTTTTGCATGTTCAGGATAATGAACAAAAAGACTGAGATCGAATTAATCATTCTTGAAAAGATATTCACCAAGAAATCATGCTTCCACTTCTCATAGAAATCAGACAGAGCAAAATCCCGATCTTTGCCAGGATTCTGGGCGATAGCTACTAGCGCAGCGAATTGTTCAGTCATGTTTGTTGCAGACTGGTATTCAAGTAAAGCAAGTTCTGACATCTCTGGTTCGTTCAATGAAGCGAGATAAGCTGCATGAGAAAGTATACAGATGAGTTAGATTAAATTGTTTACCAAACAAAAAGTAAATCGGATCTCTGGCATGCCTAGAGCTGTATTCTTCAGTGCACGCCGAGACATGGCATGATGGTTGAACACATAAGCTTCTGTACTCCTGTTGTTCTTCAGCTGGGATGTTAGACAGTGATATTAGCTTGGATGAATGTAAGAAAAAAGCACATGTTTATTAAATCGGAAGGCCAGATTAAGGAAAACAATATTCACGAATTTCTAAACATCCGACAAAAGTTTGATAGATAACTTACAGTATTCAGAAGCTCCTCCTTGAGGTTGAAAGCAAGTTCCTTCCTAATGAAACAACGGACGGCATTTACGGCATCAGGATCAGCAACTTCCATTAAATCCATGATTTCCCCTTCACCGGGCAAGGTGATTGCCTTTGAAATGAATTCCTGAACACTCATAAACATGATATCAGATCTTGAGAAGATCCTAAATGGATGTTAACCAAAAATGGAAGTACACAACAATAAATTACTTCCCACCTTTTTTTGTGGAAAAAACCTACACAACAATAAATTACTTCCCACCTTTTTTTGTGGAAAAAACCTACCACTCCGAAAGTAATCCTTTAAAATAATTAATTGCAAGGACGTTTTATGCATCATCATACGGGTCCGTCAAACCCCAAAACACCTCAATCTTGTTGAAATTTTGTCGAAAGAATTGGATGCGGCAATTGAAGATAAAAACTTTACCTTGTCCAACTTTGTATCACAAAGTATGCTCCTGAGGCCATTTATAAATTGAGAACCGAGAGCCAAGGCCTTGTTTTGCTGGAAGTCAGCTACCAGTCCAAGCATCAATTTCCTTGCCAAAGTCTGACCTGCCTCCCAACTGATGCATAAAATGGGCATAAGATCAGACAATTAAGAAAACTGCACAAATTCTCAAGGGAATAATTCAAATAAACAAGCATTAGCAATGTATATGTACCGATTAAACTCGTCTGTGTCATTTGCAAGTAGGAAATACAAGTCATCATCAGTAAGATCAGAATCTAGACGAACAGGTGCACTATAGCCACGCAGTAGAGATGGAATAGGCCTCTCAGGAATGTCAGAAAAGACAAACTCTTCTTGCTTCTGCTTAATTACAGCATATTAATATAATAATTATGGTGAACTGGCATTTTCTATGACTATTTGATATAAGAAGACACATAATTTTGTAAATCTGACTGCTTAGACATAGTAAAGTGTGTATCAAATGTCACTGATACTACATTATATATATGGAAACAAATAGTAAAACTTTCAAGTAGACTTTAATGAAAATTTTAGCGTTGGAGATTTACATGTCTGGCATATGTCCTCACAAATGCTACTCCTAAGAATGAGGCTTAGCCTAGCCAAAATAGCAATGTGCGAAAGTTTATCTACTGGGGACATCACCAAGTAGACAAGAAGTCACCTTTTTTATGCGGAGAACAGTGCTTGATGACTGGCTCTTGCCATCAACAATTTGCAGAAGACCGTCATGATATATGGATGTAATTGGCATTTCTTCACCACTTGAACTGAGAAGCCCAATAACCACTGGTATCAACATAGGTTCCTTGACAGGCTGCCCAGGAGTAGGCGGTACTTCTTGACTGAAAATCATAACAAAAATGCCATCACAAGGACCATTCAATCTCAGAAGGCATCCTCTAGCAAGATAAATCTAAAATTGAACAAAAAATCTACACAGAAATCAGGACAATTCAATCTCTGTTTTTTCTGGATAAATGTGGGATAAATTTAGCAAATAACTAATAAGCAGGACTTATTCCAAATTGTTTGGGTGACATCATAGGTACTTTAGGGAAAAAAACAGTGCAAGTAAGAATTTCCTTATTATGTTTAATATGGTTGGAGAAATGAAAGAAAAATAGTTGTATGAAATAATAGGTCGAAAAAGGTACGGAATTCAACAATCATCATGAATAATTTTGCAGGATACATGTTCCGATTGGTTGTGAAACACGGTGGCATAATGGGGTTGATATTTGCAAGGCTCATTCTACATCATTAATCCGCCAAACCCAGCAACCAAACTGTGGCCTTTAACATTGTGATAATGTTTATAAAAACCAGCTTTATAGTAAGATGTAGGTATCCTCAAGATTCACTAACATATTATACATAACAGATGGACTTGTACATTTTCACGATTGGAAGGGGTTGTATGGAAATCACAATATTTACTAAAAGATTTCAAATCACATCAAAAATTTTCCTATATTCACCTGAACTTCAAAGAATATGAGCGAGCTTCAGCATTGTAATGTGATGTAACTTTCAAATGTGGAGTTCCTGCTTGAGAATACCTGGATCATTTCAATTTTGTCGATAAGTTTCTCGAGCATAAAGGAGAAGTTGGCATTCCACATAGAAAGCAGTATCTCAAATCCAATGCTTCTCAAATAATAATAATAATAAATATATGGAAGCTGGAACAGAGAAAAGCTACAAACCATAACAAGAAACCAGAAAGGTCCGCATCATTTGCATCACGCATTGCAGCAAAGAAATCTTCACAGGTTACTGCTTGCCCATCATGTCTTTGGAAATAAAGATCCATTCCCTGAAAAAAGCACAAAATCACCATGGAAACAATAGAAATGAGAATTCGCCAACAACTGCAAAATAATCAAGCATAAAATCACAAGATGCATCATGATAACACCCGCTTTTAATGAATGGTATATTGGTAGACATGCAGCAAATTAAACAGATTACATTAACATAGCCCATACAGAAGAAACTATCCAAAAAAATCAAAAATAAGTGAAAATTTATGTACCTTCCGAAAGCCAGAACTCCCGAGAAGAGTTTTATACATCCTGACAACTTCAGCACCCTGTTATAAAGACAGAGGACCACGTCAGATGTTGCATTTCAGACAAGAATGAGGTAGCATAACGCCATCCCCTTGTAGCAGAAAGAAATCTCCATGCCAGAAAGCACTGACCTTCTCATAGACCTATGTTTCAAAAATAATTGTCGTCACCGGTGTGCACATCTCCAGAGTCCAAACAATTTTAAGAAAAAAAGGAATTCAAACAAGCAACTAAATGTATTAAAAGTAATAAAAATGATAGGAAACATACCGTTACTGCATGAAATCAAATGCAACCACAGAAAAAACGTCAGTTCTCAGGATGAATACAAATAAGAATTTCATTTCAGATTTAATTGAAAAATGCTGTATTACAGAATAAGAGAAATGTATGAACTACTAATACAAATACTTACCGGTATAAAAGTTGTCCATCTAGATCAAGGAAAGAAAGGAAAGTAAATATTTTGAAAATACTATGAGAATATGGAGAAATAAGCGCACGCCTAAAATTTCTTACCAACCTTAATATATGAATGGGGCCGAACAGGATGAGCCATAGGTCCTGCATCCTGTCAATCAAATATTAATAGATCAAAAAAATCTTCAAAGCAGAAAGGGAAAAGAATCTTTCAGATCCAACAAATGTGCAAGAAAAAAGGACCTCATAAAGTACAGGATATAAGCACAGACATTGCAGATTTCCAGGAATATTTCACTTTTATTAAAAAGCAGACCAGATAGTTTAAACTCCTAACTGGCCAAATTAGACGCAATTAACATATTAAAATACAAATGATTTAAACAAAAAATCAACTTGACCTATGCATAAATTTAAAAATGGTTTTATGGTTAATACATTACCGGGTATAGAAAAAAATACATGTTCAATAGGCAAAACCTCAGTTTAAAAAAGAGTTTACAAGAAAATCACTTACACGGTAAAAACTAAACCAGGCACCGCAAATTTGAAATGTATATGTAAACCCATATTTAATTTATGGTCCCTATACTTGGCTATTGTTAGACCGTATAAACACCTTACTTTTTCATAACAAGATACCCCCACAAAAACTCTACTTCACTAATGTTAGTGGAAGCTCTTAAGTTCCAATATATCATGACCGTATAAACCCATATACTCATATCATATCCCTTCCAACAACTTCAATCTAATGTTAGTGGCAGCTCTTGAGTTCCGATATGAGCGGGGATGCAGTGGACAGCTATTAGCAGCTCCAAGGTCCGCTGGATGCATTGGAGGCCCGCCAAAGGTAAACGAGTAGAGATCCTTGGAACTGGGTGGAGTTATTTAATGGAGAAATGGGCAAGTTAGATTCAAGTCACTCAACAAGAGACAGAGACAAATGAAGCAATAGGAGGAGACAACACAGCAATAGGACAGTCTAGGTTGCACCTGCCAATCAGGAAGGAATATAAATGGCAAAGCCTTCTTCCACTATAAGTAGGGCCGGCTACATGGATTTTTGCTCAAATCCATGTTGAACGATTCGACTATTTTTTATGCTGGTTATCAACTACCTAATGCAACCCCACAAGTGGTGATTCGAACCTTGGTCTTTTGGATGATTGGCACATTGCACTACCACCAGACTATTTAGTGGGTTCGGGAAGAAATGTAAAAGGTGAAATAAGTTGGGGTTTTGAGAATTTTTAAGACAAAAATAAGATCTTCAGACGAATACAATGGCCCAGCAAAGAGTTTTTTTGTTACATATTAAAGAATAGATCCTAAATTAGTGCAAGGGACATTTTTGTAATTTGCACTAAAGACAGCACAAGATGGGATTCTGATGATCAAGTAAACGAGCCAGCAGAACAAGGGTGTCACACAAACAGTGCACCCCTCGTGACCGCACAATATACATCCTTCAACTACCACAACGCTCCATCTCATTGTCACTTTAGAGTCCAAAAATCCAAGTAAATTCTAAGCCATACTCCAATCTTAGATGTGATCAAGAAAGGAGACTGTTTGTCAACGCCCTTTATGTTCATAATGAAATTTATAATACATATATACATATGACTAGGAATGCAGCTGGATATGAATCTGTATACATCAAATCCACTACCGCTGGATACAAATGCACACAATCATACACAAGGTTAAAAAATAAAAGGTGGAGCGATGAGTTTTCCTCGAAATTGAGGCGAGACGTGTCTTCGAGGCGATCGAGGCGAAGCCTCAATTTATAGAGAAAAATATGCAAAGAACTATAATTATATATATGTCAATGTAACTATATGTTATCTGCCTGACATATAAAACTTATAGTATAAGATTTGATGAAATAATAGAGACAAGGACACCAAAAGAGAAGATAAAACATCTTCATATTGTTAGAGTAAACAATACTCTGATGTGTTATTCCATAGAGCCCTCGGGTCTCTTATATAGGGAGAAAACCCTTGGGTAAATTACAGAGTCTTACAAAATAAAAATAGAAATTACGGAACAATAAAACGTAACATATATAAGTCTCTACACTCCCCCTCAAGATGGAGCATAGATATCTATCATGCTCAGCTTGGAAGAACATCTCTGGAAAGGTCCTCTGAGCAGTGGCTTGGTGAATATGTCAGCAGTCTGATCCTCTGAACTGACATGAGAGGTGGAAATGAAGCCCTTCTGAATCATGTCTCTAGTAAAATGACAATCCATCTCGATGTGCTTTGTTCTCTCGTGAAAAGCCGGATTATTGGCAATAAATAATGCTGCCTGATTGTCACATTGGAGATTCACAGGCAAGGAGACATCTACAGTCAAATCTTCTAAGACTGCTCTAACCCACATCATTTCTGCAGTTGCTTGTGCCATGGCTCTGTACTCGGATTCCGCACTGGACCTCGCCACAACAGTCTGTTTCTTGCTTTTCCAAGAAACTAAAGAGCTTCCTATGAAGATAGCAAATCCAGAAGTGGATTTACGATCCCTTGGACATCCTGCATAATCTGCATCTGCACAAGCTGAAATAGACAGATCCGTATCTTTCCTAAATAGCAACCCTGTGCCTGGGGAAGACTTCAGATATCTCAATATCATATACAAGGCATCCATATTGTAGAAATAGTTAGTAGTGTTATTATCTCTTTATGGAGTTTGTTGTTATTTCTTTATTTTCTATAGACCTCTCTGTAATTTACCCTTAAGGTCTCTCCTTATATAAGAGAGCCTAGGGTTTTCTGAATAAACAACGAAGTCTCTTTTCCCAACATGGTATCAGAGCCACCCTAGGGCTCTCCTCCCTCCCGCCGCCCCTTCCCCACCCGCCTCCCTCTTCTCGGAACCGCCGCCCTCCCGCCGCTTCTCTCTCTCCAGCGGCAGCCCTCAATCACCGCCGCATTCTCCTTCTCCATCTCCAGCGGCAGCCTTCCATCGCCGCGGTTGGATCCATCCCTCCATCTGGTTGGATCCCAGCCTCTAGCGGCCTCCACCAATAGCCCCTGCCAGCCGCCAAAGGGGATCCCAGCCCCCAGCGGCCTCCGCCAATAGGCGGCATCTCCATCTGCTGCCCGCGCACGGCCTCCGGGTGCGTGAACAGCAACACACACAAGGTCTTCTAGCGGCTCCTAGCCGCTGAAAGGGCTGTCAGCCTCTTGTTAGGCGTGCCCTAGTTTCTTCCACATCCATTCTATGGATTTGAGTGCGTAACGTCTACATACGCACTCAAATCCGATGCAGTTTTTGTAGACATCCAGCATCACGTCTACATATCCTAGTTCTTCTCCAAGCGGCAGTATGTCAGAATCAAAAGTTGATATGCCCTCCACCGGCGCATTCAAAGGTCCTGCGCCAATAGTCAAGATGGACGGGTCTAACTATGAGCTCTGGGCTATGCAGTTCATGAGCCTTATGAAGTCGAATGGTAAGAAACATATTCTTACCGAGGATGAGCCCGCAGAGAAGACTGGGATCTATGCCTCATGGGAGGCTGATGATTCCTATGCAAAGGTCTGGTTGTCCGGCACCTTAACGATGGAGATTGCGAACGACATCCTCCATCAGCCCACTGCTAAGGCAATGTGGGAAATTCTTGCCGCCACATATTCGTAAGTGCGAAATGAGACGAAGATGTTGCAGCTTCAGCACGACATATTCACAATGAAGCAGAGCGGCAGACCTCTCCATTCTCTTTATACATCCCTAAGAGGGATGTTCGAGAAGTTATACAGTATCATCCCTCTGACTGCAACTCCTGAGCAGCAGAAGGCGTTTCGAAACACCACCATGGTTGGTGTTCTACTTGCGGCCCTTGACCCAGAGTACGATGCAGCTCGATCTCAGAATCTCGCTGATGCAGTTATTCCTCCAGTTGAGGATGTTTACAGACGGCTTATCCGCATTCCAGTCTCCTCCAGCTCTTCTACTCCACCTCCTTCAGCGATGGCAGTCTCGCGTGGGAGAGGTGGACCACCATCTGGCCGTGGTCGTGGACGTGGCCGTGGACCCCAGGGGAGGGGTGGTCGCTTTAGTCAGACATGCTCCTATTGTCATCGCACAGGACACTCGGAGGAGACATGCTATTCGAAGCATGGATTTCCAGCATCAACACGTATTGCAGAGCACTCTCAGTCTCCACTGACTTCTACTGCAGATAGTCGATTTGACGAACTTGTGGCCCGTCTCCGAGAGATTATGCCGCATGCTTCTGGTGATTCGTCTGGTGGTTCCTCAGATATTGCTGCCACTGCCTCTGCCAGTTCTTCCGCAGCCGCAAGCTCCTCAGGTAGATCTACTACATCTCATGATATATCTGACTGGATTATTGATTCTGGAGCCACACATCATCTATGCCGAGATAGAGGTAGATTACAGGCCTACAGGGACATTCCTCCCGGACGTTCAGTGCAGATAGCAGATGGTACCCATTCGCCCCTTATTGGACAGGGGGAGATTTTCCTGTCCTCCACTTTGCAATTACAGAATGTTTTGCAAACTCCTCTACATCACCATAACTCGCCCAGACATTCAATTTGCAGTTAGCAGGGTGAGTCAATTTATGGAGCAGCCAAGACAGGTTCACATGGATGCTATACACATGATACTGAGGTATCTAAAGTCTTCTCCAGGTTCAGGGCTGCTATTCAGAAAGGGCACGGACTTATCAGTCTCAGCATGTGCAGATGCAGATTATGCAGGATGTCCTAAGGACCGAAAATCAACCTCAGGGTTTGCAGTGTTTGTTGGAGGCTCTTTGGTTTCTTGGAAAAGCAAGAAACAAACTGTTGTGGCAAGGTCCAGTGCCGAATCCGAGTATAGGGCCATGGCTCAAGCCAGTACGGAAATGATGTGGGTTCACTCAGTACTAGAAGATCTACATGTAGCAGTACCTCTACCTATGAATCTTCAGTGTGACAATCAGGCAGCATTGTTCATTGCCAACAATCCAGCTTTTCATGAAAGGACCAAGCATATTGAAGTTGACTGCCATTATACTAGGGACTTGATCCAGAGAGGATTGATATCTACTGCACATGTGAGCTCAGGAGATCAGACTGCAGATGTGTTTACCAAGCCACTGCTCAGAGGACCATTTCAGAGATGTTCGTCCAAGCTGAGCATGATAGATATCTATGCTCCACCTTGAGGGGGAGTGTAGAAATAGTTAGTAGTGTTATTATCTCTTTATGGAGTTTGTTGTTATTTCTTTCTTCTATATAGACCTCTCTGTAATTTACCCTAAGGTCTCTCCCTATATAAGAGAGCCTAGGGTTTTCTGAATAAAACAACGAAGTCTCTTTTCCCAACAGCTCACAAACGACAAATGGTACGTTGAGTCAATTAAGCATCTTTTCTTTAGGCATGAGAGGGCTAGGAAGGCTTGGATGGCGAATGGGTTTTGATTAGTTGGACTTTTATAACCAGTCTAATATCGGGGAGTCGCTTTTTAATTCTCATTGTCGTCCAGATGCAGAAAAGTTCTTGCATGTGGCCTTAATATGGGCACTCTAGTTGGCTTACAATGGTGGTATTTTCCATGCTGAGTGTTTTTATATCGAAATGGTATTCAACATGCGAAGACTCACCTCGAGTCTTGGCTCATGTACGGATTCTTACTTTTCATTAATTCTTGGGGCAGCACCTAAATGTATTTCTCCCTTTTTCGCTAAAAAATGTCTCACAAAATTGAGAGCTAAGTGGCCTCAAATTTCAGCGAAATTCGGTCGAATTTCTGTCGAATATCGATATCCAGTCGAAATCGAAATTGACCGAAATGGCCGAAATATGGGAGTCCTAGTACAAAAAATGACCGAAATGACCGAAATTTCGATCAAAATTCCACCGAAATTCCATCGAAATTCTGTTTTGGTCGATACCAAAATGGTGACCGAAACCGACATTTAAGGATTGTTATTCCATATACAACTTAATGGACCCCACAATTATTGGGAATGCAACTCGTCACAAACAACTGCTAGATTCCAGCCTACAATTCGCTCAACCGCAATACGAGTTAGCCATGATCCTTAAGACCATTAAAGTAGCTATTGTTATGGTTTTAATTGCTGATATCAATGCCATTTCAGGTGATCCAGAAAAGGAAAAGTGAAATCTTGCTACAACTGGAAAAAGAAGTGTTAAATCAGTAAATTTCAATGGAAAGAATTTATAATAAGACTTTCATATGAAGTTATGAACCAACTTAAAATATAATACTGTGTAATTTTGTTAGGACAGAAGTCAGCTATTTCAAAGAACTTCATCTTAAGAAAAGTTATTATGCTATTCAACAGCAAATGGGTTGAAGTAGATAGCAGAAAGACAAGGGAAGTCCTATGTGAGAATCAATAAAGGAGCAATAATATAGCATAAATCAGTGGAGGAATAACAAGAAGCTGACAACTTAAGAGAGAAGCAATGGAGGATGAAGAGAGAAGCTACGACTTAATAGATAAATCTTAAGAGTCAAGAGAGAAGCAAAAGAAAGGAAGGAACGATAAAGAGAGAAGGGAAAGACTAACCTAGTGAGCTCATCAGCTTTTATATCCCCCAAGAACCCTTTATCAAATAAATCTCTAAAAACTCAAACACGGCAATGGTATAGTACAATATCCCTGTATTGCTGATATTTGGAAATGTTGTGAAGTATCCTGTAATAGTTCACCCGCTTTGATAGTATTCCTTGCATGCCGGAGGCGTACCAGTGATATTAGGGGAACGACAACGGGCCGGGCATGTCAAGATGCACACAGTCGACAGCGTGCATGATAAATCGGCATGCCATGCACATTGATCTATTATTTTTATATATCTTAATGCATATATTTATGAATACCACCTCTTAAATAATAATAATGATGATGATAATGTTTTTGTGGAGACTGGATAGGTTGTTGTGCAATCTTAATACGAGAATAAGTGTTCTGAGGGCAGGATGTCGTGTCTTCTCGAGGTACCTACTTGGAATGAGGAAACCAACAGCTCGGGGGACGAATAACTGAACAAAGTGAAAGTAAATGTATTTGACCACCTTTAAACCATGTTGAGACGGGTTTTCCAATACATGCTAACCATTCTAAACCATGTTCTGTATAAAATCTAATCATGTCCGTTTTCAGTTCTAATCATCCAACATTTTCGTTATAAACGTCGACTGACTTGAAAGAAGTTAGATTTAACCCCGCAAAAAAGAAGGGACGTCACGTTATCTGTAGAGGCTCCGTCACCTTTTAAAAGCCAAAATCGGAGCACAACAAGAGCAGAGCTTTACCAAATGTGAATGCCAGGAACGTTCCGGCGGGCACGACGAAATTCGCAATCTCCTTCACGGCCACTGCGGGAGAGGGCGCCTGCGACTGGGACTGCCGGTACGCCTTCCGGTTACCTCCTCCCCTTGCGGGGGCTGCGGCCCTGGTGGTGAGGACGATGCACCTCCGAGTGGAGCGCTGCGGCGGCGCGAGGGGGAGGGGGCGGCGCGGCGCGAGGGGCGGAGGGCGCAGGTAGAGGGTGGGGAAGTAGGAGGCAGCGAAGGTGGAGCCCATTTGAAGCGAATGAGGATGGAGGGGCTTATCTGGCGGGGATGTTGGCAGCGTCGGGGGCCGCTGCTGGCAGTGTTCGGTGGGAGCAGGATGATGATGGAATGGGGAGTCTATGAATGAGCACAAGCTGCGTAGTGAAGGCGGGCGACCCCCGTCGGAGATTTTATCCTCCCTCCCTGTGGGAAAAAAATGATAATCTTTGGAATGTCATACAATAAATATGAAAAAAAATGTTGTGAGCGCTTTAAAAAAACGCTAGCAGGGAACCGGGTTTGGATCCTCTAGGGCCTGTTTGGTTGCAGGGTTGGGTAGGGTTGGGTTGGGCGTACCTTGTGAATAATAAACTATGAGGAGGATTGGGTCGTTTGGTTGCAGGGGTAAACCGGATTGGGCCAACCCAACCTTGCTCAACCCTGCAACCAAACAGGAGGTAAAACAACTTTTACCTAGAGAGGGTAACAAACTTTAGATGAATGCCATGTCATCTCACATACATGTGGCAACCATCTAGTGTATAGCATTTAATTATTTACGGTTGAGGCATTAATTATCCTTCTCCCCTTTCTTTTCTTGATCAATTATTTTTTGATATCAATATTATATTTATGCTTATCATGGATAATATTCATGTGGTGGAGTTAAAAAATCGCTGATATTTTTAACTCATGTTCATAACCTGTAATATTTCATACATCTGCATGCTTTAAATTGAATATTAAAAAAATATACCGCACAGTATCCAGCTTGAGATTTAGATGCTGATAAAAGGAACTAATGAAAGCATACCAGTGTCAGGAACATGAGTTAAAAAATCATTGCTCATAAGTAACACAGATAACTTACTTTGCCTTGTAGCATGAGATTTTTCAATAATGTCATACCAACCCCGCTGGAAAGTGGAAACATATACCTAGAAAGCGCATAAAACCGGCACATGCCACCTCACAGAAGGCCGCCAGATATGACCTCTGAGGAGACAAGCCTGCTGTGGCGATCGAGAGCATGGCACCCTCAAAGTTGCAGGAGACAAAAAACCTTCCGTATTTAATGCCATCCAAAGCTTTCCGGGCAACATTATCCGCTTTCATCCCAACAGAAAATCCAGCAATCGGGCTAGTGACTTCAGGCCTTCTCTTGTTCTGTGCATCCAACCACGACATATCATAAGCAACAGAACAAACTATCACTATCGCTCCTGAAATTTTATTATCTATATGTTGATCTGAAGATCCAGCGGTTAGACTTATGATAACCACCATATGCTGGAACCAATGGAAAAAAAGAGAAGGATGACAATTACATTCGTGGGGAAAAAAGGAACCAGCATACTATGGACCTGCAATGCATCTACATTTGTGGAACATATATTTTATCAAACTTGAGAATTGAGAGTTCTTATAACCTTCTTCAAATCTAGGAGTGTCTCCATATTTGGAGGGAAGATCAATGACACGTGAATATTATCCATGATTACTTCCTGTTGCAGGGCCTCCGCAAGTATAAATATTATCCATGATAAGCATAAATATAATATTGATATCAAAAACTAATTGATCAAGAAAAGAAAGGGGAGAAGGGTAATTAATGTCTCAACCATGATTAATTAAATGTTATACACTAAATGGTTGCCACATGTATGTGAGATGACATGGCATTCATCTAAATTTTGTTACCCTCTCTAGGTAAAAGTTATTTTACCTAGAGGATCCAAACCCCAGGGAACCTATGCAAAAGCACGGGTAAATAACTTTTAAGGGTAATTTAATTATCAACGTGTTATTCTTTTTATGATTTTTCTATGATTTTTTTCAATATAATCATATATCTTTGCATGGTTGGTGGATCACAACTTTCTTACTCTTTATAAACTATGAATCTTATCAACTATTTGCCATGTTTTTATCACTATCAACAAATTGATCATGTCATTTAAAATCACAATAGTCTTAGGCTTGAACTGGTTAGTAGTTTTTGCGGTTGGTGACATTATCCTTAGAGTTTCTGCATACTTTAGCAAGTTGGTCGAGTACTGTAGATGACTCACGAAACATGCTTTCTCGATAGATTATCACTCAAGGTCCGCATGCATATGTTTTTTTTATACAGCCAGTCCCCTACTCCCCAATACAGTGCATTTTCTTTTCTGGTATAATGGAGGGTTTGGGGGGTTCGAACCTTGGTCTTTAGGTGGGAGAGCCACTACTCAACCGACCAATTGCTTGGTTCAATCCGCGTGCATATGTAATTCATGCACGAAGTACTGTAGAGAAGAACTTAATTATATAAAATACAACGTATCTTTGATAAGTTGGAGCCACTTATCCAAAACTTCTTTTATCACTTGTTCAACCAGTTTCATATATAGCTACTCAAGTAATAGGATTGAAATCACAACAAAATCGGCTCTTAGCCTCATTTAAATGACAGTTATGTTTTTTCGATTATTAGATTACTCCGGACTTCGGGAAACTTGATCGGATTGCATTTAACATTGTGATTAGATTTTAGTAAATCCACGTGGATCTTTTGTGCAACAAAGACAATAGTCGTCCTTACATCCGCAGTGAATGTTGGGTCTCCATGCACAGAAGGTTCACCGTAAATCCAGAAACGATGTAAAGACTTGTTTCTAGATTATATTGTCAGATGTTCGTCTCGAGAAACTATATAATAATGCTGACTTAAAAGTGAGTATATCTTGAAAAATCTTCGATACTAAGATACGTGCTCTTGATGTATGAACTAATGATTGAAATAATTAAACCTAAAATATAATGTGAGACTTTACTCAGAAGTTAAAGCCTGCAATATTCCCATTAAACATTCAAATACAGAGTTGGTTTTTGAGTCTTTACACACTGGTTGATTAGTGATACACTATAAAATCAACTGTACGGGCAGTTGTTCTGCAGTCGAAAGATAAAAACAAAATCACATCTTCTATTTAATACGCGTTCATTCCATCTCACCGTTGTTATTGGTTAGTGTCAAGTAGTGTTGATATCGTGATGCGTTTGAATGTTATATGTTAATATATTTTGGAATATTAATGTCTTCTTTATGTGAAAAGAAAAAATATATTATGAAATTCTAAATTTCGTTGGAGTTGAATCTTGGTTAAATGTAACACTGTTTTTTGATTTCCCGTTGGCAATTATCGAGCCTATGAACTCGCGTAGATTCCAGTTCAGCACGTGGAGTCCATTACCAAAAGGGTGGAACGTCAAGTAATAACACGCAACAACAGTAGAAGCATTGAATTGCAAGTCAGCACTAACGTCGTCAATAATCTAATGTCAATGTCGAGCTCGACACCGGTGGGAGCACCGATGATATCGAGTCATGTGCTGGCATCATACGCCTTGTTACTTTGGGCAAAGCATGGAGCAATTGATGTAGTATGATGCCAATACACAATTCGGGAGGAATCGAGTCAGTTTACAGAGCCAGGAATTTCCAACTAGAAATCAAAAGGCAGTGTTACTACTTGTCTCCTTGAGAATCGATGGAGAAAGCAAGGCGAGAGGCGACGTAGTGGTCCACCTGGCGTTTCCAAGGACACGAATGGATGCTGGAGGGCTCGTGACGTAGTCAACGACAGATGGCGAACTGGACAAAGCATGGAACAATTGACGTAGTATGATGCCAGTGCACAATTCGGGAGGAATCGAGTCAGTTTTACAGAGCCGAGAATTTCCACCTGGAAATCAAAAAACAGTGTTACTACTCGTCGCCTTGAGAACCGATGGAGCAAGCAAGGCGAGAGACGACGAAAGAGGTCACCCGACGTTTCCAAGAACATGGATGGACGTCGGAGGGCTCGTGACGTAGTCAATGATGGACGACGAAGTTATGGGCACGAGGGTCGATTGGACTTGGCACTCGACAGCGGCATCCTCACGCACTGGAAGACCCCCTTGCACTTGTCCCCCTCATGTGCCATATCCGTTAGAGGGATCCACTCATCGCGAGATACTTTGTAAAAGTGTGGATCTGAGGAGGTTCTCTTCATCATGGCCTCTGACGTGGAAGACCTTCTGATTGTTGTGATCCCTCGCGCAGGTTCTCAGAGATGAGATTGTAGACGAGGACAACGGTAATGGGAGCGCAGACTCATCGTGAGCTTCGCATTTTGTATGCGCCAATGGAAGATGGGAGAACTGCCAAAGACAAAGAACGAGCCATAAGGGAGGACGAAAGGGGCTGCGACGCGATCGCTGGGTTTCCGTACCATCAGGGTGGTGGAAAGATGGAATCGACAGAGGAAAAGGGGGAAAGCATTAGTAATTTCTTCGATAGAATGAGGGTAGAAATAGAATGACGGTTGGAGACGAAAGGTTGATAAGGGTAAAACGGGAATTGACGGATGAGAAATTAATGAGTTTACGCTCTTTAATATATATATATAATGAATTTGTTTGTGCTTAGATAGATAGATAGATAGATAAATATTTCAGCTAGTTAAGATACGTTGTATTCTTTAAGATCGATGTATGCCATTTCTTTTCTTGATTAGGGATAGAACGAGAGAGAGGGAGAGAGACTGTGATGGATCAAAAGGCGGCTCTCGTTGAGCGATGTCCGTCGATGCTTGCATCCTCCATTGTGGGAGGTTTTTATAGGGCGTGAGCCTTTGTAATGTATGTCCCCTTTCATCACACCCTTGCGATTAACATCTTCCTGAGATCCTCGGCCTTGTACAATCGTCAACGGTGGTTCAACCACTCAATCATTCCGTGAGTCGTGGAAGGCCGTATCCCGATATATCGGCGATATATCGCCGATATATCGATATCGACATAGGACCGATATCGAAATCGATATATCGATATATCCGATTTCATGCATTTCCTTCAGAAAAATCCTAGATATAGCGATATATCGGCGATATATCGGCGATATATCGTCGATATATCGATATCGACACGATATCGAAACGATATCGATATCGATATGTCCTTCCATGCGTGAGACACTCTACCATCTCTCACTTAACTGATGTGGTCAAAGCTTTTACAATTAGACCTTTTAATAATTATTATTATTATATTCTTAATTAATTCAATAGACTATAGGATTTTGTATTTAAAAAAAATACCATTTATCGGCGTATGAGGTGTCGATTTGGAGAGGGAACCCTTGCAAACGGTCCTCTCAATTCTCCTATAAATAGCACAACCCCCTTCCCCATACCATCCTCATTCATTCCACTTCATCCTCTCCGATCTCCTCATTTCTTCCTCTCCCTCATCTCATTTCTTCATCTCAATATCCTGATTTCTTTTTATTTCTCTCGGATCATCGGTATTATGCTCTCTTATTCAAGTAAGATTGAATCGAGCACATTCTTCTTTTTCCCGTAACGATTTTTTTTCATGTGTTTTTGATCTATATAAGATTTTTTGCGGATATTTATTCATGATCTTTTTGGATCTATTTGCTCGCTTTGAAGACAACCTTCATTCAATGTAACTTTAAATTTATACATATAAAATTTCAAATATAGTTATCAATTATATGTGTAAATTTAGTTAAATAATTTCCATTATCATTTGAATATTTGTTAAATTTTGTATCTTTAAACAATTCAATGGTTTGAAAATTGCACTCATATGTATAGCAATTTTGCTAATCAACTCTTAATATTTGCATAATTGTATTCTGATTAATTAGAAAAAGTTATATTTTTAAAATTAACATTAAAAAATCAATGGTTATGTATTATAAGGAAATTTTAATTTAATAAATTAAAATAACATATTGAATTAATTGTTCATCTTTGTGAATGGATGTATTGCGAATGTTTGAAATTTTAGTCTTTTAGATATAGTTACTTTTTTTAAAAAAATTACAATTTAATTTCATAAATTAAATTACACAGTAAATTAAACTGATAAGTGGAAAAGTAAAAAAATAGTTACATATTTTACAAATAAATTTAATTCCATAATTAAATTGCATAATAGATTAAATTAATAAATTTAAAAATAGAAATAGTTATGTATTTTAAGAACAATTTTAATTTCATAAATAAATTACAGAACGGAATAAACTGATAGATTGACCTTTTAAAATCGTTATATATTTTGAGAATAATTTAAATTTCGTAAATAAATACAAAACAAATTAATTAGTCATCTATTACATATTTTAAGAATGTATTCCACACGAATGAAAATTTAAAAATAGTTACGTACTTTTAGAGATTAAAATAAATTTCATAACTTAAAATATATAAATTGAATTGATAATTTAAATTTTTAAAATAACTACATATTTTAAGAATAATGTTAAATTCATAATTAAATTGTATATTAAATTAATTATTCATCCATGTGAGTGTCATCCACACAATTGAAATTTTAAAAGTATTAACATCCATTAAAAATAATTTTAATTTCCTTAAATAAATTATGTACTAGAATAAAATAATAATTGGGAAATTGAAAGTACTTATGTGTTATAAGATTAAATTTAATTTCACAAACTAATTATATATCAAATTAATTATTTACCAATCTGAATTTTTAAAATATTTGTGTACTTGTCTAAATGATTTTTTCTTCTAAACGTATTGATCATGTTCTTTTATTTGAGACTGATGATCGCGTAGACTATATTGGGGGACAAAAATGCATGGTTATATTCTCACGTAAGATAACTAATTTTTGATATGTTAGATCGAGTTTCTAAAGCCATCATTATTCCATTCAATCGATACGTTCTTACACTAACATGTGAGTGGTTGTGTGAAGGATCAATATTTTAACTAGTACTAATTCATGATGACGAATACACTTTGACGATGATGTATTCAATCGACAAGGTGAGATTCATTCACCTTTTCATAGAAGCTGCCCCACTTGGTTAGGAAAACATGTCGTCCTTGTCAAGGTAATATGGTCAAAATTAAATTAAGTAATAAACATGTTGTCACAATGTTTAAACTAACAAATATATAGTTTAATCAGACCAACAATTGATCCAGTGGTTGACAATGCCGATGAACCCTCACAATTTAACCAATATGTTGATTTGTCGACACAAATATCCGAAGAAGATATTGGTGAAGTTGTAGCTGAATTTGATTCATCTGGTTGGGGAAAACATGAATACTTACATATGTCATGATTTTGGGTTTGGTCCATTAGCAATGGCCTTAGACAATGAAAATAGGGGTCTCTCTCTCATTGTGCCAATAAATGAGGATGTTGACGAAGTACCGATGGAAGAGTTGCCTAATGTATTTGACCATGAAATTGCAGAGGCATAAGATGTTGCTTTTATGAACAGAGAAGATGCTCTTACCAATGATTCCGGACTAGATTGTTGGTTTGGTAGCAGTTATAAGTCGAAAAAGGAATTGCAATATGACCTTCAAACCGGAGTATGGAAGATCATGTTCAGCATAAGCCAAAAGCCTCAAATAAGCAAATCTTGACTGTTGTATGTATTTATGATGATTGTGGATGGTGTTTACATACATATGAGAGTAAATCTCGTGGAGATTGGTATGTTTCAGGATATAGAGGAAAGCACACATGTAGGAATCCTATGCTCTTACTCAAACACATGCACGATATAGAGGAAACATCAGATTAAGTTATCCGCGGAGAAATTAAAGAATCGTAGCATATGGTAGGTAACATATAAGTTAATATTTTATTTTTTTTGATAAACACCTTCTTTATAAATGTTTAGTGTTTTTTATTTATTAACCTAACACATTGTTGAATGTAGATGACACACATGGATAGAGTACCAGGTCCAACAGATGCATCACTGTTGTACATGCTGAGGGAGCATCGATCTTTACAGCCTACCAGTTCAATTAGTATTTAAACTCATTCAAGTAATTTTTTATTAACATAATAGCTTCTCATGTGAGATATTGTAAATGGTATGTTGTTAATTATGTGTAGTTTTGATTTGTTGAACGCAATGAGATGTTAAATGAAACTATTCAGAAGAACAATACAATGATGGAGAGACTTCTTGAACTATATGGATTTTCTTGTGTAGTAAACAATAAAAGGGTGCATATGGACCCTTCCTCATTGACTAGTTTACTAGATGGTGGTGATCAAAGACTCATACATTTCACTTCTGATTTGGTGAGGCGGCTATTACATTACAGGATATGGGAATATGATCAATGAGTTGAACGTCGATGGTTTTCCTGTTATTGGTCTGGTGTTCCATCCTAAGGATGGGAATCACTTTTTTTAGCTAGTTAGATGATATTCCCAAATGCATAAAGTATGGTGAGGTGAAGCTATCATGGTTCATAGATACCTTCTCTAGAGATATTGATCCACTAGTGGGTATTGAAGATGAGCAGGAAGCAATGCGTAGAGCGAGGGCCCTAATTTTTTATCATATTGGGTGCAATGTTCTCGTAGATAGCAACGAATATATGGCTCCTCTCAGGTAAGCACATGCAATCCTAAACATAAAAAGATCTCAATTGATCTGCGCATTGACAAAATGCTTATTTGTTCAAATAAATACATGCTTCATTTACGTAAATTGGAGGAATGTGCTCAATTAACTTGGGCCATTGCTGCTCTAGATGACATGTGCGCAGAGTTGGACAGGGTTGCAAAGATATGCACATCTGAAATTTATGATTTTTTTCACAGTTCTACATGTATGCATAGATTACTTTATTTTGATTTATTTTAATTAACATGGGTGAGTTGATTTATTTTGATTGGCATGGATAACATGCAGGTTTGGGCATGGGAGCATGTGCACATAGACATGCCGGTTGTGAGACATCATGTATGGATCCGAGGAGGATCATTGGCCCTAAAATGGATCGGCGTGCGGAGTTTCAAGGAGAACGTACAGACAGTGACGTTGGTATTTTATCATAATGAGTTGGATACCCAACATACTCATCAGGTAATTATTGAGATAAATTAAATATTCAATTTAACAATCGAGTTAACGATTAAATATATTTCTTATTTGCTTGATGTAGATAATTTGGACACCCTACATCGATGAAGAAAATCACACAACTGCATGAGATTTGTCGAAGTGGTTAACTTGGTTGGATGAGTAGAGTACCATTGATATGCTATGATGTGATAGCTATGCATTTACCGGATCGTGTTATGCGTCAACTTGGGATGCAACAACATATGCTGGCATCCGTTGAGAGGATACATGTTATCTCTCGACGAGATAAAATAGGAGGCATTGACATCCTAGATTGGTCGATTTTACATCGACAATACGTGGAGCGATGGGAGGAAAGAGAAAAGTCGTCAGTACTCGAGCGTGCGGATGCAGACAATGATTTGTACATGCAATGATACAAGAGCAGAACACGAAGGTGGATCCATACGCATATTCCACCTCCTGCAATAGCTTACCAACCTCATGGACTAACAGAAAGACGACTGGTATGTTTTATGTAATTATCTTTAAATTTATGATATTCTAATTATTCATTGAATCAAAAATTAAATAGGTGGATACGATTCTGCAATGAAGGACCAATCTTGATGAAATTAGACGATTAACAGATTGGCATCTACGATGAAGGCAAAAGTCGAGGATGCAGTTACATATTTTGATGATTTTAATAAACATGTTCTCTTTAATGTATCTATTCAATCGCCACAGCCAGCAATACATGCCACAACAAGAGTTGCATGCCATAGGAGCGTCAGTCTTTGTCAGCTCTTTAGAATTAGTCAGTTCTCTTGTGCCCGACTTATTTTGATAATTTTACGATGCAAATCCCTTTACGTATGAGCTATGCGGGATACAATGGAGAGGGTACTCAACGACAACAACAACAAGCAACGTTTGATAGTTCATGTTCAAAGATTTATTTATTTGATGATCTTAATAATTCAACATAAATTTAAAATTTTGCTTATTCACTATAATCGAAATCTTCTAGGAATGCCATATGCATGTTTCACCGAACACGGATCTCAACAAGAATAATCAACATTTGAGACTTCAGGTGCAATAATTTATATGTCTACTGATCACAATAATTCAATTTAGTTTTTCTTTCTTAGGTATTGATTATAATGTAAAAAGGTTAGTGATTTAGCCGAAATTCACGTGGTCTAAAAGTGGTATCTCACACAAGGCGGAGACAACCGTCGCTGTGACGACTCACGATAAATCTCAGACTAAAGTCAACAATTAACCCACAATACAGATCAATAAATTAGAACTAATGTGGAGTTAAAATTTATTTTTAACTCTGCACAAATGGTGTATAGTGTCAAGTATGCAGAGAGTTCGAACACATGGAGCAAGCAGGGTAGTTCAAAAAAAATGCTCAAGTATGTGTGTGTGATATGTCTACACTAAGCAAGCAAGCAAATAAAATTTTTGTGGGCTTTTAATTTTTAATTTTAATTTTTCTAAAAATTTTGTATTTTTAATTTAATTTTTAATTTTGTATTTTGATTTTTAATTTTCTAATTTATATAATTTTATATTTTATATTTTTCTTTTCCTTTTTCAATATTGGAATTTAAAGACAATGGAATAAAAGACAAGGTAAAATATTTATAAAACTAAGTAAAAATTACCAAAAATTCAGAAACAACTTGTTTTTGATATTTTTATGATTTTTTTTACTATTTTTGTGATTTTCGGGGATTTTTCAAGGTGTTTTTGGTATTTTTAATTACTGAAATAAGTCAAATCAGTGAAATAGATGCTGGCTGTGAGTAAAATGGGATTTAAAAATAGCAAACAGCAATCAAAATTTTCCACACTAATTTTCAAATAAAAAGAACAAAATGAGGAACAAACAGAACCTGAGTTTGTATTTTTTAGAGTTTTCCTTGATTTTATATATTTTTTTGAAGTTTTTGAATGTTTTTGAATTTTTAGTGCTTTTCTTTTGAGATTTTTAGTGGTTTTTGGACTGACACTAGAGGATAAAATAGACACTAGGTAATTTTTTTGGAATTTTTGGAGGGGTTTTAATATTTTTTTGGCATTTTCTAAGCTAAACAGTGCTAAAAAAGCATGTTTTTGATTTTTAGTAAATATAAAAAATAAAATAAAATCAAAAACTAAAAAAATGGCGTGGAAGCACACATTCAAAGGAGCTTAAGTTTAAAATTTGAGAAATTTCAGGATTTGAATGAGGCTCCAAATAATTAGATCAAGTACGCACAAAATAAGGGCCTGACAGGGACCTTAATGCGAATAGTCAAAAGTTCAGGGCTGTTCATGCAATTTTCACCAAAATTTTCAACTGAATTAAATATCCTCTAGGCCAAAAAACAATGCCCCAAAGTCGTCGGGGCTTCTCTGTAAAAGACCCAACCAAGCGTGTGCGATGCACGCGCCTGGGAAGGGCAAGAATGTGATATCACGAAAGCTCAGGGGCTTACTTGTAAAAAGTCCAGATACTTTATTACTGAACCGGAAAGTACTGGTTTAAACTAAAACAATACAAAGTCTGGGGCCCTGACGCAAAATCGCCAAGGTCACGTGCGAGGAAGCGCGTGACGTGACGGGGATTTAGATGTAAATATTTAGAAGCACGGGGGGTCCTTTGAAAATATTACAAAGCTCAATACTGGCAGATGAAAGATTAGAAAGTTTTAAGTAAATACAAAAAGGCACTGGGTATAGTAGCAAAATTACCCAAGCTTTGGCGGCGATCGAACGACCGATATGAATCACTTATGCCACGCGTCGCCTCAGCAGAGCCCGATGCCCCTTCGCAATCGGGGGCTTGGATTAAAAGATCGGCGAGAGATGGACGGTTGCTGGGTGTCCTGATCGGACGCCTGCTGTAGAGCTGGACGAACTCGACTCAATCGGACGGCTCCGGGATGCGAAGGAAGAACACCCGAAGAACTCGGGTCAGCTGAGATGTAAGCTCCAAAATCTTCTCATCCGGAGCCTCCGACTCCTCGCCGATGGCCTCGATAGTCTCCTGGAAGGGTCCTCTGGTGAACAATGGCTTCAAAATGGTGGAAAATCCACCGGAGTACCACCGTGACGATGACGACGGAGGAGAGCTCCAGGAGGTGCTGCCTGCTTCAAAAACGAACCCAGGAGGGGTTCTGGCGATCCTGGAACCTGCACAAAAAGGTGATATGGTCGGGGGTAAATTGCCCCGACCACGTAGCGAGGTGGAATGAAGGTGTAACGAGGCGGAGCGCGTGAAGACTGGAGGTGGCCGGAGTTGCTCCGGCGACCGATCGATTGAGCGAATCGATGGCTAAAGCGGAGACTAAAAGAGTCGGAATGAAGCTTCGGGTGTACAGGAATGAAATGCAACTAAAGTTAACGTGATTAGATGGCCCTCAAGCTCAGTTAGAGCGAGGAAGAGGGGTACCTCGACGGCTTGGCCGGAGGTGTCGTGGAACTCGCCCAAACGTGGCTACTCCACCACCCTGATGAAGCCTTCACGGAGCTGTCACCTCCAGAGACTCCTAGCAAGGGCAAGGATGGATCGTTTGGATGGATTTGCGGTTCAAAATTCAAAATGGGATTCAAGGTTTGGTTTTAAGGGGTTGACGGAGGGCTCCCTTGACCGAGGTGTATCTGGAGCAGCAGAGGTCCAATGCCCGAAATGATCCAAGGGCGTGAAAGCTCTATGAAGGGGCTACAAAAGTCGTGAAGGTCGATTCACGAAAGGATGAAAGGATTCGCCTCGAAAAAAGGTTGAAAACGAGGTCAAACGCGGCTCTGACACAGCCCAGGTGTTGGGCAGAGAGTTGACCGAGGTCAACTCTCCTAGCCCCCTGGTTGGTCCACGTGGACCAACCAGGAAAAACCTGGAGAAAAAGATTGCTAAATTCAAATTAAAATAGCAAATGATTTTATTGAATTATGGTTACAAAATGAAAAATGCTTATAATTTTAAAATTTATTTTATTATGATTTTTAATTATTTTTATGAGTTATATTTTTACAAGTTTGCATTTATGCCCTTTATAGGTATATTACCTATATATTTAAGTATTTGATTTTTATTTAGGTCTTTTAATTTTATTATTTTTATTTATTATTTTATAAAATTATAAGACACCTTTATATACATAAATATATTTTTAGTTTATTTTTCTGATATATTTTGTATATTTAATAAAATAGAAGTGTATTTTATATAGGTATAAGTATATGTATAATACCTATGTATCAACTGTGTATTTAATTTATTTTAAGTTTTATTTAGGTTTTTATTCCAATTTTAATGTACATAATTATTATAAGTATTAATTACATCATTATAAAAATATAAAAATATAAAAATAATGAATAAATAATAAATTGAATATTTTAATATGTACAAGTATACAATGGGGGTCCAAAACTCAACTTTCAAACCGTAGCTCCGCCAAATGCGAAACCACCGCCATTAATTAGCTTATTTTCTTCTATATACAATTAAAGGTGAGTATGCTGCATTTGGAGTTGTCAGTTGTGAGATACGGGTCTGGGAAGTTGGCATTCTGGATTCTTATTCAGATCATAACTTTTTATATGTGTATTCTTTTTCTGTGAAATCAATTTTGTATTTTTCTTTATAAAATTGTCTACAACTTTCATGTTCAACATTTCTTTATTTGAGGTATAAAAAGTGGAACCAAAAATAGGTCCAAAAAAATGAATAAAGAATGAATAGAATATGAAGGTATTTTCTCTGTATTTCTGACCTTATCTCCCCCTACTTTATTCCTTGTCGACCTATTCATTAAGATGCCTAGGTCTCGGGGGTTTTGAGTCACAAAATATTTACAATATTTTATTCTTTTTCTTTTCTTTATTTATTCTATAATTTTGGCTTTAATTACAGTATTTTATACACTATTTAGATGCACATGCATGAATGCTAAGATGCTTGATTTAAGGCTATTTACAGGCATTTGCTAGGGTTTTTGATGCCAAAATGATAGAATAAAGATGATGAAATGTGGATTCATCAGTTAGGTATGCATTATGCGGGATTCATCGGACAAGGATATCAACAACAACCAATATTTGAGACTTCATGTATGCACTGTGTTCTATTATCAAGAAACTTCAATTTAGTTTTTACTTTTTTACAGCATTGAATATAACCCAAATCTTATAAGTATGCATTATGAAGGACTTAGCATACACGGGTTGTCACAAGAGCAATTACCTTTTGGGACTTCAGGTTACATTAACTCCAATATATATTTTTCTCAACAATACAATTTAATATCTATTTTTTTAAAATATTTGATTAATAAATATAATTATTTATTTCTTACAGGATATATTGTAGCTTCGAGTCAAACGTAGTTTGTAGGACCACTGTATGTTGGTCCTTCAAGTCAATTAGACTCTAGACCCTTTCAACTCACACAACCAACTTAATACAATTCAGATGATCTTCAGGCTGAAACATTTGCCGTTGTCCGTCAAACTGAGACAACCAATAATGAGAGACGATTCCTTGGTATTCCCATGACAATGCCGCAACAACCTCCATAGCCGCCTTGCATACCATTGGTAGGAGTAAGGATCATGGAGCCTACGCAGAGAGGTCAAGTTACTGAACTAGTTGAACCTCCGAGGAAGTCATCATCTACGTCGCATCCTCCCGGCCATGTACTGACACATTCGGAAAGGAATATCAAAAAGAAAGCAAAAAAAGAACAATACATGAAGATACCCAAAAGAAGACGTGAGACAATGCCAATGGAAGCGATAAAAGAGGTGAAGAAGGAGGAGGGGACCTAAAAAGAATTCTAAGTAAATAGATACCATGGAATATTATAATATATTTTAATTTTTTCTTGAAAATTTGTATTTTCCATGATTTTAGTATAATACATGCATTTCATATAAATGCGCAACCGTTAAAACGTTGAATGTTGAGATTATTAATATGTCATGGTGAATGTCTTCATATTTAGTTTGTGTTAATTGCTTTAATTATAATATACACTTCTATCCACACGAATCATATAATGATATGTCACAGATTCTTATCACTATGATAACATGTATAGATTTATTCATAAGAAATATCTATGAAATTGTAATATTAGAATAATTGAAAAAGGATCAGTTTAGAAAATGAGTATGCATATGCAAGCATTCTTAGCATTTTGAGAATGGGTATGCATATGCAGAATCTTTGAAAAGGATTTGTTTAGAAAAATAAAAAATAGTTACGTACTTTTAAATTGGCATAAAAAGGATTAGCTTAGAAAATCAAAAATAAAAAATGACCTTTTTAAAATAATTTTTATATAATTTTGATTAATTTAGGCTCATTATAGTGGGGCCCGAATATATATTCAGACGTATTATCTGAACTAGGTTATTTGGGCTCATTATAGTATGGCCTACATTTATATTTAAGGGAGAGGGGGAGGAGAAGAGGGATTGTGCTGCCCCTTAAATCAGCACCTCATGTGCCGATTTGGGCACTCCACCCCAAATTGGCACCTGAGGTGCCGATAGATGGTTTGTGTTTTAGATACCAAACATGTTGCCTATTTAATTACATATGAATATTTTAATAATTATATTAAAAGGGGTCCTTTACAGTCCCATTGTTCGTGTTGTGTATATAGATTTCTACAATGGGGATCATTATTCGTGAAAACCTCTTCCTCTGAGTCACACATTTCCGAGTCTCGTTAAACCAACATGTTTAATGTATATGCTTGTTATTAGTTTTTTAGTTAGATAATCAGCTAACATATCACTTGTAGGTAGACAAGTTACCGTAATTCCTCGTTTCGCCACTATATTATGTATATAGTGACAAGTTTTCGATTTGCTTTCCTCTAGACCTATTATCCCCATTATTGATCGAGTTCATTACAGTTTGATTATCACAATACATTTCAATTAGTCATTTGATCAATTCTAGTCCAAAGTATTCAAGAAAGGGATTAATCCAAACCACATGAATGGTGGTCGTGCTATATGCAGTGTATTCCAGCTATTCTTTTGTCTAGATGCGCATCCTTGTTCCTCGAGAAACAACTGCTCCGCCAAACATGAAAATGTAACTCGATTAGATTTCCCTATCATCCGTATCCCTTTCGAAATCTACACCAGACTATCCTGCTACCTTGAGTAATTCAACTTGATACACCAATTTCAGATGTACAATTCTTTCCAAAATACTGTAAAACCCCCTATTTACAGCTTCTCAATGTCTCAGTCAAGTATTACTTTAATATGGGTTTCTATTTCGAGGTCGGATCCTACCTGATTTGCTCACACATGCGCGTGCAATCAAAACCCCCATATTTATTTTGCTCAACTCATGTCCTTCCCCCTGGTTTGCGCTATCTCTAGATGCTCTAGTGAGTTCGGTAGAGGTCACATATCTACGTTAGCTTTTACATGGTGTTTTTGCTCTCTAGCAAGTCCATGTTAAGGTTAATTCGATAGTTTATTGCTAAGTTTCAGACATGAAGGAGACTTGCAAGTCATACTCAATTGGGAGAAACATCGTTTGCATTTTTTCTCCTCGATGACTTTTATTGTAATAAGTTAGAAACTTTTGTTTTCTTTGTTGAAATTTTGGGACGTGATCTTTGTGGCCAATGCTATGTTGATTGCCTTTCGAGAGAGTAAACGTAGAAGTCGTGTGGCAAATATGGTGATGATGTTGTTGGCATCTTGCAGATAACCCAATGGTTGCTCATTTTTTTTCGATGATTTGATTTGGCTATGGAAACTTAACAAGGTGGTGGTCATGTTTGGTCCATTGCAAGTGAGTTGCATTGTTAAACAAACTTGATTTAGTACCGTATTGCTAAAATATAACATTTTGCTGGAAAGAATGTATCATTTTGCTGTCAAAATATGTTGCATTATTTTTAAAACTGCACTATTCTCCATTGGATCTGTAGTTATTGTTCATGGTGTTTGAGCACTTACCAACTATTTCATTATTCCACTGGTTTATCTCATGAGAATCTACAAAGATTTTTCGAATGTCTAGGAGATTGTAGATGCCTCTTTACTTCTTGATTGCAATAATCAAAGCTCATTATGTTTCATCGAGCTGGATTTTCTTATCATATTTTGTTCTTGTGGGGATTCAGAATTTTAATATTTTTTATGTTATCGTCTTCATAAACAAGGAATATAACAACTTTTATGTAGTAGGTGTATGTTCATGCATCAACAAAAGTAGCATGTATCTCAGAAGACGAGTATCAACTAAATAAAGCTATAAGATATTTAATTTGCTATGGAACTATGAATATTGTGCATATTTCTTTATTGGATTTTTATCACTTGTGCCCCTCCGAGATATCGCAATATTAGTTATGCCCCCTATCTTTTTTGTAATATCAACTGTGCCCCTCACTTCTTTCTCCTTCATCACTTGTGTCCTTCCGTCAGATTGGCCGTCAAAAAATTAAAATAACCATGGTTTATTCAAACTACGGTGTGGTTAAGAAGGGTATTATGGTCAGAACAAAATCAAGGGCAAAGGAGGGGCTCGAGGGAGGAGCTCGGGGCAGACCGCGACGGAGGGAGGGGGAGGCCTAGGGGGCGGGGGCGGCGGGGAACAGGGGGCGGGGCGGGGCAGGGAGCAGCACGGGGAGCACGGGGCGGGGCAGGGGGTGGCACAGGGAGCATGGGGTAGGGGGCGGCGCGGAGAGCACGGGGCAGGGCAGGGGGCGATGCGGGGAGCACGGGGAGAGGAGGGGGCAACCCAGGGGACGCGAGGCGGGGGAGGGGACGGCCCAGGGGACGTGGGGCGGTGCGGGGAGGGGGAACAGGGCGGCGCGGGGGAGGGGGCGGCCCAGGGGACGCGAGGCGGCGCGGGGAGGGGAGGGGGAGCAGGGCGACACGGGGGAGGGGAGGGGGCGGGCGGACACGGGGCAACGTGAGGAGGGGAGGGAGAGCACGGCGGCGCGGGGGAGGGGAGGGGGCGGCCCAGGGGACGCGGGGCGGCACGGAGAGGGGGAGCAGGGCGGCGCGGGGGCGGGAAGGGGGCGGCACAGGGGACGCGGGGTGGCGCAGGGAGGGGAGGGTGCGGCCCAGGGGAGCACGGGGCAGCGCAGGGGAAGGAGGGGGCGACCCAGGACGATCGCGAGCTCGGGGAGGAGCTGGAGCAGGCTGGGGCGGAGAGGGAGGAGTAGGAGGTTGGAGGAGGAGGAAGACGATGGGGGAAGAGGAGGAAGACGAAGAGGATAAAAATGACCACTAAACCTTTTTTTAAAAATAATTCCGCTTATATCCTCAAAGTTAACGTCCGTTTGCACTGTGGATGGACGACAAGTTACAACTAACCTAATGGGCACAACTGATAAAACGGCAAGAGTGAGGGGCACAACTATTATTATCAAAAAGATAGGGGCATAACTGATATTGTGATATCTCGGAAGGGCACAAGTGATAAAAACCCTTATTTATTTATTCATCGTCATCGGAGGTGTGTTCATGTTTGTGTTTGGAAATGTCCGTGTGAATATTTTAACGACGGTTAACAAGGATATAGGAGTGTGCACGAAAGTGCGATGGATCCGGGAAAGTTGGGAGGTGTCACTTGTTTGTTGATGCACGGTTGTTGCCGGTCGATGTATGCACCTGTCCCCCGTTGCAACTTGGATAGCACCTACCATGTCCTACTCTAGCTCTCTTTGGTGCCCTCGATATCAGTTTGCACCCAAGATTCTACCTATGATCGCATGTCACAATGGGGGATTGATGTGAAAATTTAAATCCACATAATAAGTTGCCTGATTTGATCATATTGCGTAGGTCCTTCAGCGTTTTATGATGAGATTTGAACCTGACATCATGACCTATTTTATTAGCTGTCCATTGGTAGACCTTGCGCCAGTTGGGTCAGTTTATTCCTCAAGCTCATGACAAGGGGTATTGAATCATAAGACTATTGCCTCCCCGACCCATAGGGGGTGTTTGGATAGTGGGTTTAGGTGGGTTAAACTGGTTGCAGGTAACCCATTTTTGGGTTTTGGTGTTTGGATATAGGGTTAAACTGGGGGTAAATTAGAAGTGGGTTTGGGGTGATGTGATTGTATTGGAGTTTGAAAAAGTGAGAAGTTATTGTGATGTGATTGTATTGGAGTTTGAAAAAGTGAGTAGAAGTGGGGTAGTTTATAATTTTTATATGATATGATGGTATAGTATATTATTTTTTGATGGAATTGATGATGGATAATTGATTTATTTATTTTTTTTAAAAGATAAAAAATGAGACCCACGTGGAGGGAGAAAATATGGGGTAGGGGAGTTAAACCACCCTTGGGACGATACAAGAACACACCCATAGGATCCACATGCTCCTCACCTTCTGTGTTGATTAGCTATGCAAACCTCTGACAAGATAATTTCCCCTGCAAAGTATGTCCTGACAAGGATTACGTTTGTGATAACAACCAACATGTTATCCTGTATCCAAGACATTGTAGATATATGAGGCGATAGAATGTGTGAATTCCAATGGAGAAGTGCATTGCCCTGGTTGCATCTACTTGAATCAAGTTTGTATAAAGGGTGAACTAAAATACTTTGTGACTTAGATCCTCTGTGTGAGTCAACTTAGTAGCTTGAAAAGCATGCACATGATACATGACTAGCACATAGCCATAAGGATATGACTATTTAACTCAAATGGATTTGTTGCCTAAGTGATCTCATATGAATCAGCTTAATGTTTTTTAATCACAATAAATAGAAGTAAATCTCCAAGGAAAAACATGTCTTCTTGGAAACTCGGATAGAGACTCGAATAACCGTAATAACCCGACCGAGAGATTAATGTTGCCTTAGTTTACAATGTGTTGTGTGCGCTGCTTAGTTCACCTCTTGGCGTCTTACTGACATTTCCGCCATGGCATCGAGCAACCGTGTGCCCCCTATTATGCGCCCTTGTGCTTTGCGTTGTGCGATGTGTTATGTGTGTTCTCTGCTTGGCGATGAGACATGCATGCTCCATGTGACTCCTTTTGAGAATGTGTGTTACTAACATGCAGTGTGATTGGTAACCCTAAGCAACATCAAGCTACCGTCCAAGCTCATCTTTCATACCGGCATGACTTCTAGGTACTCATAGGTATTGACCCCCCGCATATAAGTATCCAGATTCACCCATGTGAGGAAAGACTTTGATATTTTTAAATAAAAAGCCATAAAACTATATGATTAGTAACGATTATCCAAAATCAAATGTATTAAATCAAATTGTGCCTTCCGTCGGGAACTCTATCGATGGAATGTGGACTTCGATTGTATTTTCTATTGTGGTCCTGCTCTATATGTAGTTAGAGCTGGTGTTCAATACATGTCCATATCCGGGTTGGATTTATAATTCGAGTTTGCGGATGCTGTTTGGAATAATGATTTTTCTTGCGAGGTGTCGTCTCTTAGTGGATGTTGTGAAAAAAAGGAAGTTCAGTTATACATTGTGGGTTTTCATAATTGTTCTTGTACACATTTTGTTTACCATTCTAATTGTTGTTTTATATCCGTACTGGTTGCTTTGCTCATAAACCTATTTGCATGATTTGGCATGTTCGCAAAAGCAGTAGTCATAGCAGTAGGCGACCCATAGCTGACTTTGTTGCGGCTCTATTTTGTGATACAATTGATTTACGCTTGTTTGTGTTTGTGTAAATGTACTTACACTTTGAGAGACATGACAATTTATCTACACTTGTGGCTATACTTCTACGACATTGTACATAATTTTGGTGGACATAATGTTATGAATGAAAATGGGAAAAATTCGACGCTTCCTTCTTACTATTCTCCAACATGTTTGGTATAGTTCGGTATTTCGAATGTTGAATTGTATATGTGAATGTGTGTTGCTGAGTGTCTGGACCATGGAGGTGCGGCCCATAATCTCCACACACAACCCATATCACATATGGTGCAATGTGTGAGATGTGCCGTCTTATCTAATTCAACAACCATAAAAGTGCAGTGTCATTCCATGTAAAATGGCTTCATGGAGTATGCTAAACGAGCTTTGGACTTGAATAACACGCCATTCTTCATTTCACCTAACAATCTGAAATCATCATTAAAATTCATGCAATCATCTCCATTTCCAATATACCCATCGCCTCCTTGCATGTTTAAGAATGGGATGTTAGAAACAATTAGCGTTTCACAGCGATTGTCTTCCTCACAATCCTCGATTTTCATCTTGTCGTATGTATTCTGGGGTGAAGGTTCCATCAAGATATGCAATTAAAGATTGTTGTCTTCAACAACAATATATCTGCCCGCATTCAACTCTGGTGGAATGAGTGGATTTCCTCGGTTTTTTACAGTTACATGCACCACTACAATCGTGGTATATAATACTGGACAATATGCTTTACCTAACATTTTAATGTATTCCAAAACATCACAAATATCTTTGACGTACGATACATCAACTAAAAAGTGTGTTCTGAGGTTCTGTAACATTTTTTATGAGAAGCTTGCATTTCAATTATCATTGACACATCAATGCGAAAGAAAGTCACAATCTTGTCAATAAAATCGGAGTAGGTTATTTATGCAATAATCATGACTGGTTTCCATATGTCCTCCCACGCAAAAGACATCCTTGTTCGCATTCGAAATGCCCAACCAGAATAACAAAAGCACAAAACTTAGCTTGACATTATATACGTCCATATGCCACAAAATAAAAATTAAATTCAAATGGTATTAAAAAATTACAATGCATGGCACACACCCTAATTCCAGTGCGATAAAAAGATATTAGATATTTATACCACCACATTATGAACCGAACCCATATGAACATTTCCTAAAACCTAAAACAAAACCCATACCCATACAGAGGAAAGTTTGTGCGTGCAGCAATATGAAAACATAATTCACTGTATAGAGTGATAAGCTCTTTTTATTATTTACCGTAACAAAGTTATATATTGAAAAGGCGGATTCTATTTGGCCAAAGTTTATGTTCAACACAATTAGAGAACGACCCCTTCACGATGCGGCTTCGAGCTAAAATCGAAGCCACCTCTTGAAGAGATAACTTTGTTAGAGAGCTGCCTCTTCGAGGGGCAACTTTATTATGATGCATAACAAACAATTTTTGGTCACATTTTCATATTGCTGCTTGATGAATCTCATATTCATCACTCTAAAAATGATTAAAATGATAATCGATACGAGGGAAGTACAAGCTATAAATTCATTGGCATTTCTTCATCTATTCTGCATAATTATCATTCACGCATGTAATAATAAGAATTGCATTTTATCACTCATCATTGCACAAAATAAGAAGCCAAAAATCTAAGCCCAATTGACCTGTAAAATAGCATAACTTCCTCAATTTTAATTAAATCATGCTAACTCCAAATAACGTGAAATCACTTCCACTGTGTACATATCACTAACAAGAATAAATGAAAAATATAAAGAAAATCACTAACTGAAATAAGTGGACCAAAAACCCACGCCCTGGTTGCAGGATTCTCGGACTAAAACCTCGATATCTTCCTCATCCAGTGTCTGATTTGATCCTACTCATTTTAGACTAATGTACATTCAAATACCCTCAAAACAAGATCAAGTTCAAGTGAATCAGAGCTCATATGCTAAAGTTGGGCTTTGGGCCTCTTTTGTACATTTTGTATTTTAACAGTTTTTGACCTATTATTTTATGTATATAATTAACTCATTTTATTCTATTTCCTTTTCATTTATTTTCTTTGATAAAAGTTTTATTTAAATACATAAAAATCCAAATCCAAAATGAGTTTGAAATCAAAGAAACTAACATAATCCGAGTCTTCACAATCTGTCTATATAAAAGTTATCGTTTTCATGTTTTATTTTATTTCTTTTAATTAATAAAAATACAAAAAATTAGATTAATGTGTAAATATCTATCTTTGATTTTATCATATTTCTTTGGAATTTTTATCTAGTTTAAAAATAAAAAAACAGAAAACCCTAAAAACATCGTATTCTATGTACTTGGGATACCCCAAAACATCACTTTGTGCAAATGATCGATTTTGGTTTTGATTCCTTCACAAAAGTTGTAGATCTCATCGAGACGGGAAACTTTCGTGAAGAAACTTTTCAGATCTGAAGTCATTTGCTATTTATTTTTTATTTATCTTTATAATTTATTTTGAATGTTAGGGCTGACACGTGGACGCTCCTGGAGCCGCCACGTGTCACCCAATTTTGACTTCTTTATAATTTGTTTTTATAAAAAAACAAAAACCATGCACGTGCCTCTTGCGCACTTGCACTGCACATGCTTGACCTATTCCTCTTTCCAGTGTACGCAACGTGGCTCCGTTCTCAGTCGATCGGACGACACCTGTGCGCAATCTCCTTCCTCCTTCCACTTCAATCTGGGGTACCACCGCCTTCAAAATCTCCGTCATGCGGCCCTCGTCTAATCGAATCCCCCTCATCTCGCCGTCGCATCCCTTGGCCGTGAATCTCGCGGCCCCCGCTCCTTCACCGACCCCCAAATCAATCGCCCTGACCCTCATCATGATCTCGGATCCCCAATCCATCCAGCTTCCATCACCGACCCTCCTCCTCCTCGCCTATTTAAAAATGCCGCCACCCTGTGCTTAGCATCCGCTGACAGCATTAACTCGTGCCAGAGCTCGATGGTGATGGCTCGAGCTCCTCCCCTTTTGACCCAGCGAGATCCAAGGCTTCCGCCTCGTTGCAGCCCCCTCTCCGCCGCTACTGCCCCTGCTCCGACCTTCTTCGTCGTCGATATGTGATTTCAACTCCCCACCTAGCCAGTCCAACGCTTCGACGTCTTTGCGTCCGCCTCTGGTTATCTTCGGGTCATCAACGCTTCCATCTTCCATCGCTTCATCAACAACTGGTGGAGCCCGCACTGTCATCAACCCCTCACCGCCTCGCTGCTCAACCGCATCGCCTCCGCTTCACGCACAACAAATGTATTAGCCAAACCTCCGTGGTCCTTCGCCTTCCCCAGTCGCCGTCTCCGTCCGCGAACTGCATCGCCCTCCACAGATCTGCCCGTTAGCCGCCTCTCCATCGACATAGAAGCCCCTCACCGACCAAGAAACAGTTCCCGCTACCACTGTCCATCGCCAGAGCGCGCGGCTCCGCCGCACTAGAAGCCGCTGGGGAGCACCGCTAAGCCCTAGACCGCCTCCCTCTGTCAAAGCGCTACCGGGTGAGGAACTTGAGGCCCCCTCTCGCGTGCGTTGCACGTGCCTGGAGGGGGAACTTATATCGAGCCTCAAAGAGATCTTCTGATCTCGGAACCACCCCCACCCATGTGAGACACACGTGCGGAATGGGTGATTTGTGCCCACGCCCCCTAAAGGTCTACCAATTCGCATAAAGATCCCCTACTCCCAAGGAGCACGTACGCAACATGTGCTCCCTTGGAAATTTTGCAGAATCCCCCTAGTAGTTTAGGTGATTATATTTTAAACCATGTTCTGCATTTTTCCATGTTATTTAATTATTGTAATATTGCATTGAAACCCATGTGTTCCCCTTTATTTTGAACCTCTGCATCGCATCATTTTATTATTTAAAAAATTGCAGGATGTTTCCCAACTAATTCTCTATAATATGGCATGCTTGCGATATTTTTTTAGACTGTGGTAATTAATAATTAATATTCAAATGATAAATTGCATATTTTGCCAATCTTGTGCTTCAAAATTCACAAATAATTAACCATAGCTCTAAAAATTGTCAAAAATTCGTAGAGTAGAGAATTAATTGTATTTTACATGTGTCCAAAAATAATTGCATCTGCATGCATGGTTTGCCCTATAAAAATCATTTTGCACATTTCAATCTTTAATTTTTAATATGTATTAAATCTCATATTTTTTTAGGTTTAGGATTTTTCTGAGATCAATCACCTAGTGATAGACCTTGGATAATTTCATTCCTTGAAAGGAAATAGGTTTAGTATTTATTATAATTAAATATTAAAATTAACACCATTTGCATTCATAAATTCTTTAAATATTCATCTTACATTCGAAAATTCCAAAATGATTACAGTGCATTCATTTCATCATAATTAACATCTCAGCCAAGTCTCGTAAATTTTTGACATCGTTTGATTGAATTTGCATTTTAGTCCCTAAAATTAACCACATTTGTATTTTGCATTCCAAAAAACGCATTAAAAATATCGAAAATACCACATCAAAAATCGTACACGAACTTTAATAGACAAAATTCTAGGTTGAACCTTTTGTCTCCTTGAGTTCGACCTTGGGACTTACCAAAGTAAAATAAATATAAAACCGCGGTGATTAAAAATCGAATAAATTCTTGTGGTGTTCTTTTAACTGATTCCGAATTCTTACCTACAACGAAATGATAATTTAAATGATAATTCACACAAATTAAGCAATGTTTTCTCGGATTCGTCACTGCTCACACAAATTTCGTCCATAAACCTAGGACACCAACACAACCCCAAGCCATAATGCTCAGCTTGCGAGCTGAGAGAGGCACGCGCTGGCGGCTGATGGAGGGGCGATAATGGAGGAGATCAGTACTAAGGGGAGAAACAACAATAGTGTTGGAGGAGGATATGAGTGTGTGCAAGTGGGTGGGGGTGGGTGGTGTTCTCGCAGGATTTTGATTCCTTTGATATAATTCATTGAAAACCAAAGTCACCGTCGAAAAAGATGATTTATCTGCCGCAATAAAGATAATACGTGCAATACAATTTTATAATGGGATTTTACCCGACAGATCATATATTTTTTTTAAATTACCTCTACGACCTTTTGCACAACATAGTTACCCTATCGATCATGTAAATTACTCCAAGAACCTTCGCAGGCTTCAAATAGATTATCCGGAGGGTTCATAGGGTAAGAGTAGACAAGTTTAAATGTCAATGGGGGAATTATATTGTTTTAAAAATCGTGAAGGTTATTGACAAAGTTGATAGTCTGCTTTATAATACCACAAGAACAATTTTTTTTTGCTCATGCATACCTCTCCCTTTAGCACGGATCCTCTGCTGTTCACAGGTCTGCTGTAAAGTGGAGGTCACACGGCGGTTCGGGCGGAACACCACTTTACCTCTGCTGTGCAGCGATCCTCTCCCCCCTTCCCTTCCCTCCTTCAAATCTTGATCCGGCTCCTTTTTCTCGACGCCATCACTCACCTCACAGCACCCCTCCACCTCACATGGCGCGAGACGGGATCCTGGGAGGTGCGGCGCGCGGCAAATCCACAGCTCCGAGGCGATCAACTCCGGAGAAGGCGGAGGTGAAGCGGAGAGAGGCGTGGCTGGTGCTCCTCGGCATCGCCCTCCACGCCGTCTACATGCTCAGCATCTTCGACATCTACTTCAAGTCCCCCATCGTCCACGGCACCCGCCCCGTCCCCCAGCGCATCCACCCCCCCGCCGAGCGCCTTGTCCTCCTCATCGGCAAGTCCCCTGCTCCCAAAGATCGCATATTTGACTCGTTCTATCTCCACAACGGGGTTGACTCGATCTGATTCTGTTCCAGCTGACGGGCTGCGCGCCGACAAGTTCTTCGAGCCCGATCACGAGGGTCGATTCAGGAACCCCTTCCTGAGGAAGGTGATGATGGAGAAGGGCCGCTGGGGAGTCTCCCACGCACGGCCACCCACAGAGTCGAGGCCCGGGCATGTGGCGATAATCGCTGGCTTCTACGAGGATCCGAGCGCGGTCACCAAGGGTATCGATGCCTGCATTTGTTTGTAGCAATAATCCTGTCAATGGTGGAGTAGTTTCCCATGTTAAACCAGCGTATGATTTGGACGTTTGGGAAGGCGTGATTTTGCTCAGGACCAAGTTAACAAGAAGTTGGTCACGACTTAGTTACAGTCCCAATGTGGAGTAATAACTCGAAATCTGGTGTAGCTCATGCTGTAATTGGTGCCACACTTAAACACCGTGGCAAAATCATCCAGTGAAGGTGGCATCTGACGCCTTAACTGGGTTTCACGTAGTTCAGTTGCTACACACTGTAGGGTTCTGGAGTTTATTTGTATAAGCGTAATTTATAAACGAAATGTAGTGCATAATGACGATTTTCTGGAGATCCTATATGCTGGAATAGCATAATCTCCGAGGGTTAGGTTGACATCATTGGTTAATGGGTGTATTTGAAACCTTAGTAATTCCACTTTCCAACTGTTTGTGAACTTGAACTAGGTTTGGTCCTTTCGTTTTAATCTGGAGAAATTTAACCAGTTAATCTTGATTAGCTTAATAAGTGTACAAAAATGAATTTTATGTCAAGGAAACCCGTCTTCCACTCAAATTAATCTCAAAGGTGAGAAAATATACCGGTTTTTTTTTCTTTAACCGCCAATGAGGCACAGCAGAATTGGCCGGTAATGTGTAGTGGGACTGTGGGAGTGAGATTGAATGTTGTAGGGCAACATTGGTGGTGCATCGACACATCTATGTCAGGCGAGGGGCCACCTGACCTATAGAGGTGCTGCATATGTGTTGCTGGATGTGATGATGCTGGTAAGGTGAGGTTGCTGCAGAGCATTGATGTGGCGCACAGGAGGTAAGGACTGACATAGGAGATGGGCAACACCACTATGGTGCAGAAAGTCGTTGCCATTAGGTTGCAGACACGCAATGTTGCTAACGTGCAACAGGACAAATGTGCTAGCGGCATAGGTGTGTTGTAACAGGAGTCCATCATGGCCTTCAGGTACTCGGGGGACTGCAGACTCGCGTGGGACAAAGAAGGTGAGGTTTCTCCCCCTCACATTTTGTTGTCTTTTTTGGGGGTTGGGGGTGGTGGTGGTGGTGCCAATGTCAGTGCAAAACATCAACAGAGGATATGTGCTTCAATGCCACAACAACACCGACACTAACAACAACAAAGGCTTTTCCCACATTAAGTAGGGTTGGCTACATGGATTCTTTGCCTCCATTCAGATCTATCTTTAGCTATTCTTGAGCCTAGATCCAAATCTAAGATCCCTTTGTATAGTCTCATTCCAACATTTTTTGGACATTCCTCGCCCTCTCTTAGCCGGCTCAACATCCAAAAACTCGCATCTCTTCACCGGTGCATCAACTGACCTTCTTTGCAAATGGTCAAACCACGTTAAGCGATTTTCTCGCATCCTATCCTCAATCGGAGCTGCACCAACTTTCGTTCTGTTTGCCTCATTTTGAATCCGATCTTTATGTGTGTGTCCACGTATGCACCTTAGCATTTTCATTTCTGCTACTGCAATTCTCTGCACACATCTACGGTTTACATGCCAACATTCAGATCTATATAGCATAGCAGGTCTCACGGCTACTTTGTAAAACTTTCCTTTGATTTCAAAGAATTTTTCTTATCACAGAGAACAATAAATGCTTCTCTCCACTTTACCCAATCTGCACTTATTCTATTAGTAACATCGCCATCAATTTCTCCATCATGTTGCAAAATAGATCCCAAGTATCTAAAAGAACCATTCTTCCGAATATTGTCGTCACCAATCTTCACCTCGATTCCTTCACCATTGCTTCCATCAAAGGTGCACTCAATATATTCCGTCTTAGCCCTACTTACACGGAATTCTTTAGTCTCCAATGCATGTATCCAGACCTCAAGTTTCTCATTCACTCCATCTATAGTCTTGTTAATCAACACAATATCATCAGCAAATAACATACACCAATGTAACTCGTCCTGAATGTAACTTGTTAACTTGTCCATAATCAAAGTAAAAAGAAATGGACTCAAAGCTGAAAATTGATGTAGACCATTGTTGATGTCAAAATAATCAGTCTTTCCAGACTATATCCTTACACAAGATGAAGCCCTATCATATATATCCTTTATGAGGATAATGTATAAGACATGTACTTGTCTCTTTTCCAAAACTCTTCACAATATCTCTCGTTGGACAAAATCATAAGCCTTCTCCAAATCAATAAAGATCATACGGATGTTCTTCCTTTCATCTCTATAAATCTTCATTATTCTCCTCAGCAAGTGGATGGCTTCAATAGTTGGCATGAATCCGAATTGGTGAGATGCCCTTGGATCCGAGCACCCGTTTACACTGCATTCACACTATCATAGTCACAAGTGATCGTATTAAGTTATTGAAAATCAAGAGAAATTTTTCGCATTTTCCTTTTGCATATGACATTCACATTCAAGTAAACAAGTGTCACCAACATTCCTTTTCATTAACTTTCATATATATATATATATATGTACAAAAAGGCTGACAATACATACATGTATCCCAATAATCCGACTGAAGAGAAAATGAAGCATTTACATCATAACAGATCAAAAACTGTAACAAAAGAACTGTATCGTCTCGAATATACCCGATTGTCAGGAATCATTAACTTGCTACTGTGCTGCAGGCAGCTTGCCTGCCAAAACATGGAAGGTAGAATAAGCGTCAACGAGCGGTGGTACTTCCATAATCTTATTTAAAATAAGTAGGCAATTAATATGTTCAAAAGAAAGCAAGTAGCCATGCATTTATGAACTTAAAATCCACCGCTACCTGCATAGAAAAAGGTTTTGAAATTATTCTCCATGCATCTACCCCTTACTACTCATCATCCCAATACTTCCCATTTATAACATCTTCCTATTAGTAATTGAGACCGGTTAGTATATGTTGTTTACTTATCATTGAGGTTAGGTTATGGATTTTAATAAGGAGTTAGCGATGTGATACTTTATTTTACTCCTGATAATATATTAATCAGGTTTGCAATTCTATGTATCTTTTTAAGTTTAGTGAATAGTCTGCGGTATTGATCTTTGTATAACCTCACACTATGACTCTAAGGCGTGAATAATACCTTAAGGTTGGGGTGCCTCCGTAGGCATGCGATGTTGTCAATGCTTCCTAACTTAGTTTCCAACACGTCCACTAGCTTATAGGAATTTCGAATCCAATTTAATTATAGTTAATTATGACCAACACAACTTATCATGATTCATTATTTTCAACTCTTAACCAAGATACATTATAACCTATTCAACTTTGATTGTAAATTCTCCAATCCTCATCTATAGCAGTTTTAGATTTAGCTCGGAATGATTCGTATTTCGCCTTGAAATTTAGATGTATCATCGCCAAGCCCGTTGGCGGAAAGTAACAAAACTCAAGCGGTGAGGAAGTCTCCTAAAAGACTCATCCGTCTCACCCTCTAAGGAAGTGCGGTCCAATAGAGGGAAATGTTTACTCCAAAACTATCCCTAGAGACGGGTGAGAGAGACTCTCCGGAATAGTCACTATAGAAACCGGCCCGACTAGTACGGGCAAACGAGCTCGTACGAAAAACTAAAACCGAGGATACCCCGCCTAGGTATCCTAAAACAAAGGATCAACGAAGCTGGTCAAAAGTCGGGATCCCAACGAGGCATAAAAACTTTGCGAGCTCATGAAAAAATCGTGAAGGGACTGAGATCCTAAACCCACGTACTTGACGGTCGCTGCCCAAACTGGGCTTCCTATCTCCTGCCCCGTTGAGGGTCACCGCGCCCTCGCACGGACAGGTGTAAGGGTCACCATGACCGGCATGATTTGTCATCACTGGTTTACCGTCCTATCTATTTATTTGATTTCTTAATTCATTCTTGATCTCTTCTATGGCCAACTCAACAGTTCTAAGAGTCTCGCAGAAGTTATTATTATTATTTTCTAGTTGATAACCATTCATATTTTCCTTGACACAACTGTTAATCATCTACTTTCTACATTCGCAGGCTACTCCGGTTCGGGAGCTAAGGACGGAGGATAACCTGGGAAATCCACCAATCCTATCCCTCATTCTATTCTCTTGGGTCAAGTCAAGCTGACAAGCTGTGATCTTCCCATCCCCCCCCCCAAGGTTGGGGAAGTCCTGGATTCTCTATTCTATTATCTGATTATAGGATGGCAACATCCATTCTTTCCCGGAGTCCACTCATCCATTCCTACTCACTCCCCTCTGGAAAGGCAGACGGGAAAGAGGAGCAAGCAAGATTTTTTTAAGTCAAAGCACGAGAACTAATCACGAACTCCAATGTGAATGAACCATGAAAAAGGAAGAGACAGTTAAATTTTCCATTAGTTCCTTACTGTATCTATACGATGAGGACTTATTGATAATTATGTAGAAGTTACCAAAAACAAAAATATATATCTAATGAAGACCAATGATATTGATATAACCACTTCACCATCACGAAATTTGTAAGTGCATAAAATGCAATATCATGTCTCACAAAAGCACGCAAACGATATGGAAACACAAAAACTTCTGATATCACTCATCTCCTTGTCAACCCTACCTTGCTCAAGTCTCAATACAGGTGCAATTATAAATATGCTCAAAACCTTTTTGAAAACATTATTGTCAAATATATTACCAAGACTAATGATGTGAAATCCTATGGGCGTTACAGGTAAATGAAGACATATATAATTCTTTCAAGTTACTTTTATTTATTAACCCATTCTGTTTATTATATTTTCTTGACTTTTTGATCTATATAAAGATTAGAATATTACCTTTTTGAAAATAGTTCAAATTATCCAACGTGCATGCTTAATGCATTGAAATATATATATATATTATATGGTTTTTATCAGTTGTGCCCCTCTGAGATATTGCAATATCAGTTATGCCTCTATTTTTTTGGGAATATCATTTTTGCCCCCAACTTCTTGCTGTTCTATCAGTTGTGCCCTTCGGGTTTGTTGTTGTTCATTTCCAATGCAAACGGACGTTAATTTTGTGCTATAACGGAAATTAAATTAAAAGTAAAATCTGAAAAGGTCATTTTCTTATCTTTCTTCCCCCTTCCTCATCCTCTTCCTCCTCCTCCCCCGTCTTCTTCCTCCCTTCTCTTCCTCCTCTCCCATCTTCTTCCTCTTCCTCCCTTCTCTTCCTCCTCCACAGCTCCTCCCTCCTCCGCCTTGAGCTCTGCAGCCTCCCATGAGCCCCCTGCTCCGCCCACGTGCCTCCCCGCCTCCGTCCCCGTCCTCCTCCTCCCCCTCCTCCGCCCCCCTCACCTCCCTCTCCCCCCGCACCTCCCCCCTGCCCCCTTGCACTGCCCCCCACACCTCCCTTCCGCTCCCAGGACCTCACTCCGCCCCCACGCCTCCCCCCTCCGACCCCCCGCACCCCCCTCCGCCGCGCACCTCCCCACTCCGACCCCCCGCACCCCCTCGCCTCATCGTACAAATCCTGGTCTTTGATCATGAAATAAGCCTGCCCAAGCCTCACGAGTTCCATCGATATGTATAACGATATCCGGATCATGATCTGGAAGACGATCACAAACATCAGGAAAGCGAAGACAACCTCCGCTCCAATACCGTAGTAGTTATAATCATCCAGTGGGCTCTTGGAGAAATCCGTCTTGCAGTAAAACGACGTTAAATTGAGCTCATCCTTGTGATTCCGGAGCCACACACCATGAAGAACACTCACCAGAGTACACATAGCAAACAATATAATTGACAGGAATATGGTCTCTTTGTTCATATGAGCTTCCAATCTGCTCCTCTTGGACTGAGCTCCAGAGTTGTTGAGCATCACCTTCGTCTCACGACCAGCGTACACCGCAACGCTGAGGCGGGCCTCGTCGTCGGGGATGTCCTTCAGGGAGGAACCCAATCTGTCCGACTCCGCTCTCGAGTCATAACACGCAGGGATGCTGGAGCCGGATTGAGGGAATATCTCACCGGAAGGGTCGCCGGCGGATCGGCCGGACCGGTTCCGACGAGAGGTGGTGAGGGTGCCGGTGTGAGGGAACGCTACCAGAGGTGGAAGGGGGAATTGGGTACCTTCAATATCGTGCAAAGGGGGCTCGAAGAGTGTTCTGGGGAAGTTGGAGAGGGGAGGCGGAGGGTCGGAGGCGATTTTGGGAGATTGGTCCAGGAGGGGCCGGTCGTGGGACATGGATGGAGCAGTGGGTTGAGCTCAGAACATGGGGTTGGGGACGGAGCAGAAATGATGGAATTGGCAGCAGCAGGAGGAGCCTATCGGATTTAGACTTCCCCGTTCTTGCTACGTGATGTTGGCGTTGGAAGGATTAAAGGTGGTGGACTGTTCTTGTGACGAATCTTCTCTGTTTGCATATATGGCGATGATATGATGACCATGTTCGGTTATTATAATACTTTGAATTTTCCAGGAGGAGCACAATTGGAAACACAGATTCACATGAACAATAACGAGAGAGAGGGGGAACGAGGAAGAGTCAAAGGGAGATGCGGGGTCCTTTTTCCTGTGGAGTAGACATGCAGACAATTATACCCCTCTTAACTGCACCATGATTTAAAAAAACCATGGTTAAGTCAATTCATTGACGGTTAAACTAATGGAGGGACACGACTGATAGAATGGCAAAAAATCGCGGGCACAACTGATATTCCCAAAAAGATAGGGACATAACTGATATTGCAATATATCGGAGGGGCACAACCGATAAAAACCCTATTATATAGCCAGGAAGATACAAAATCTTATAAATATGAAGGCATAAACTATTTCTATACCTATTGATTGGTCTGCTCAAGAATTCTGTCACCAATGCAATTTTTGTAACCTCTATGTAAATAGAAATCTTGGAGCTGCCCTTATTAATTTGGAATATAGGAAGATATCCTGGATTTATCGAAACAAGAGTGACATATTGTATGAGCAGTTTGATAACTCTATATCTTCAATCTCTGGAATTGCTCATGATTAGACATCAGTTACTAACAATACAATATCACATTGAGATAATATCTTCCTAAAAGATCAAATAACGAAAATCCACATACAATTGAAACTTCGAGATTGAGCCAAAATGTTCTGATCAAAGTTATTAAATCAGGATGTGAATCTTAGGATAGTGAAAATCCACATACAATTGAAACTTCGATCAGGATGTGAATCTTACGATAGTGATTATAAGAAATGTGAATTACATTTCTCAAACTTTGTGAGCTCAATTCAACATACTAACTTTATATATATTATATATAGGATTTAATGGGGCTGCCCCTTAAGGGAAACCAACATGGCTGGCCCGCCCCTTTATTTCAGTATTTTTTTTTCCGAAAAATATCTCCATTTATATTCATCCTTATATCCCTCCTATATGTCATTCGAATTTCGTCAGAAACAGTAACTCCTACGACCTCCATTGAGATGGTATCGATCTAAAAAAATCTTGTTACCGTTAAAAAATGACTGTCTGGATGGAGGCCGTAGAGGTCTCTGTTTCTGACGAAATTCGAATGGCATACAGGAGGGATATAGGGATGAATATACATGGCGATATTTTTTGAAAAAAAAATAAAAAAACACCGAAAATGGCGCGGGGGCAGCCATGTTGGCTGTCCCAAGGGGGCAGCCCCATTAACCTCTTATATATATAGATTTTAGATTTATATATTATCATGGATGGCAGCAAGAGAAACGTAGAAATTATACAAAAGATCAAGTATGATATGCATGCATGGCAGCAAGGGGGAGAAAGGATGGAATTGTACCTTAAAATCCCTAAATTTCGAAAGATTTCTTGGCATGCATGCATCAACCCAAGCTTGATCAACTGCTGGACTGGACAACCATCATTAGGGGAGCAACAATTATGTTCTCCAGGGATCTTCTAATAGAGATTCCAGTAGAAAGGGGGAAAACAGCTGCTGCAGCTGCTTGGAGGAGAAGCAACAGCTGCAGCTGCTTGATGCAGTAGCTCCCAGGAGCCCCCGAAACTTAGGAAAAAAAGAAGACCAGCCTTTGCTTCTCGGTGGAGCAATTCGGAGAAAAAGAGAGGAAAGGAGTTGGGGTTATAAATAAGGAAGGTGAGTGGTCTTTGAATTGCCATGTGGAAGGCCATAAGGCCAAGTGCCAAATGGAGTAAAAAGGAAAAAATGGTTGTCTGTTGTATACAACAACAACTGGAAAAGAAAAAAATATATTTTATCTCTTTCTTATTGAAAATACCAAAGCTGACCTAATTTATACTCCGAATCTCTAATTTTAATGTTTAATGGCTCGTTTCGATCATCTCAAATTGATGATCAAAATGAGTATAATATTCATATTCTTTGGTTCGGGTATAAATTCCCAAATTTCTCGAGATACGGTCTCAGGTTGTTATTATATTTCACAGTTTTACAAATATCAAACGATCTCCGATTGACGAACGGTCGATTCCATTGGTCTTGTTTTGTCGAATCATATTTTATGACGGTCTTGGTTTGTTTCACGGTTTCCGAATTTACGTTGCGGCTTTTTCGGGCACGCATTACAATGCGATCGATTTTTGGTTGATTTCGCCCGAACAACTTTTGATTCACGATCAATTAATCGATTTAAGTTGTTTAATATTGACCAACAATTTTATTGAGTTAATCGAACCCTAATCGGGCCGGGTTCGGGTTTGTGCGGATCCATTTGTTACAATTGGTTTTCTTTTACTTTGAAAACTTGCCTCAACATTCTTTTGATCACACGTTCCCAAAGTTTCATTGTGTGACTCATCAGCTTGATACCTCTGTAATTTGAATAATTTTGAATGTCTCCTTTGTTCTTATAAAAATGCACCACGATGCTTCTCCTCCAATCTTCACTCATTTTCTTGCTTCACCAAGTAACATTGAGATAGTTGAGGCACAACTATGTGCAGAAAATTACTTAGTTCAATCATTGAGACAATTCTTACCTCTTTCATATGAAGGTTATGCGAAAAAATTACGAACATACCCCAAGTGAAAAAAATAATTTGATCTAAGGCAATTCAAGTGCAAGATATTCTAAAACTTCTTTCTGTATTCTCAAATATCCAACTTTACAATCATTTCTATTAAGAAGGTTTATTCCCCTTCTTAATGCATTTCTGGGGCGGGCACCTTTGAGTGTTTCCCTCTTGCTTGGCTTCGAAAAAAGGTTTATTGCGCCCTCATTTCAAACTTGAATGCCTAATCATGGGTTAATGAATGAGATTGCAAGTTGATTTGGGCATTGACCAAGATGTGCATGTCCTTGTTTGCATTGGGCGAAGATTGTACCTTTTTACTAGATTTGAGATGCGGCTTATATTTGTTGGGTGGATATCTCTTTGCATGTGGTTTTCTGAAATTGCTTGGTGGCCAGACAATTCATACCCATGGTCGAGTTGCAGAGGCCAATGGCAACTCTATGGATTATATGGTTGTTACTTAACCATGGGTGCACATGGACCGCATTGGATTGGATTTTACCTTAATCTATGTCCAATTGAATATTAATGGATTGTAACTTTTTTCGGTCGAGCCCAATCCAATCTATTAAATATCCAAATACAAACCAATGTGATCCATCGGATTACGGATTGGATCAGATCTGATCATATTTTTGATACATATATATTCTCCCCCTTACACACACTTCAATGATCCGGTGGTAGTGCATTGTGCCTACCACTTAAAAGACAAGGATTGAAATCACTCCTTGTGGGGGTTGTGTTAGGTAGCCGACAACCAGGGTAAAAAATAGTTAGATCTTTCAACATAGATTTGAGGAAGATTTTGTAGCTGACCCTACTTAAAATGAGAGAATGCTTCACCATTTTTTGAATATTCCCCCCCTCGTAGTTTATCCTCATATTACTAGAACTTAACTTATGGATTGCATTTTTGATGTGTTTACTACAATGGATTAACCCAATCAGTAATTCAACTGCAATAATTCTAAATACGCGACAAAAAATGATGAAGCCTTCTCCCACTTAAGTAGGGTCAACTACGTGGATTCTTGCTCAAATCCATATCAAAAGATGCAACTATTTTTTACGTTGGCTGTCGACTACCTAACGCAACCCCCACAAGGAGGGATTTAAACCCTGGTCTTTTGGGTGGTAGGCACACTATACTACCACCAGACCATTTAAGCGGTTAAATACGTTATAAAAGAAATATAGAAAATTTATTGTTGATTTTTGATCAGAAAGAATGTAATCGGAAGATAGCACACAACCGGGAAAGAACTTGACCTAGAAGGCAACAATCTCAACATCTGGTGCATGTTTTGCATTTTGTTGTTAAAAATGAAATGGTAAAGAGGGTTGTATCTCACATCTCCAAACAACAAACAAAGCCAATGAAGGTGGTCCTAGGGAGTTGGGAACGAAATATAAATAATTGATATATGATAAAGTAAGCTCCACTTCAGAAGGAAATGCAAGGTCCATACACTTGCATTGCCAATTTGTGAGGTTAGCCTATGAGAAGTAGAATAAGATAGTTGGGTTTTTTTATATTTCAATCTTAAAGTTTTCTTTCTTTTTATTTCTAGCATGATACATGCTAAATTAAAATAAAAGTGTCAGTTGACTAAGGAGGATGGGGGTGAAATCTATAAAGTAGAATAACAAAGAAGTTGTAAATGTTAATAGTTATCATATGTAATATTAATGGATCGGATCAAATATTGATAACGACACAATCCAATCCATAATTTAACGGATTTTCAAAATCTCAATCAGATCAAATTCACTAGAATGACAAAATCGAACCAATCCAATCCTATAATATAGATAACATCGGATTGGATCAGATTACAGATTTTATATGATCCATGTACACCTTTACACGTAACGGCATCATCTTTAGATGCGAGCAGTTTTATGTTGAGAATGTAAATCCACTTGGTTGGATCTCCTCTAGAGACCCAGCTTTTGTAAATTTTCTTTTTTGGCGCTTTAATATATTTTGGGGCGGACACCATTGCGGGTGTTTCCACTTTTCTTGATTAAAATCACGCCTTCTTCAGTTTATCTCTTACCGTTGCAACACTTCTCATGAGAAATCCATTCTCATGATTTCAACCCCACTCCCAAATGATGGAGGCCCAAGCCTTAGAAATGGAGGCCCAAGCCTTAGAAATGGAGGCCCAAAACTTGGCGTACAAAGACTGCTTCTATTTCCTTGTTATCGTATAAATTTGCTAGTGACATGGGAATGTATTTCTGAAGAAGAGTATTGGCACTCCACCACTACCAATATCTAAATGTCCTTATATATCCTTTCAAAAAAGGGCCTGGTACAGGATTCCAGACACTTCTTTCAAACAAACAAACCTCAATTACCTTGACCCATTAGATTTTACATTATCTGCACTGATATTATTCTCAATATTATATCCCTCCAGCTAGATAATAATGAACGTAGTGATGGTGCACCATCTAACCAACATCATTGTTAGAATATTGTACTGTAATTTCAGTTATGTTCATCAAGACTTGTTAACCTGGTAATCTCACATCCATGCACTGCCATCGGAAGATCTTCTGTTGATGATACATTCTTCTTTTCCCAGAAAAAAAATGCATGAATGACAACAGCAGGCATGTCATGTTTTAAAGTTCCAAGTTCTCCGACATGATTTCACTCCAAGTAGCTGATGAAACTATTGGCTGCAACTTTTATGCAACGATCATTTAATAACTTATACACTTATATATCATTAATTGTCCTTGCAGTTTGGCATTTTTGTTATCGTTTCTGGATTGAACTGGTGATTGCCGAACTGACTTTTGCTGTACTTTTTGCAGTTTGATCATATGCCCTGCACGTTTGAGGACTCTGGTTAATTTTTTCTATGCATGATTACAGGTTGGAAAGCTAATCCAGTGGAGTTTGATTCTGTCTTCAATAAGAGTAGGCATACGTTTGCTTTTGGTAGTCCAGATATCGTTCCCATATTCTGCAGTTCCCTGCCACACAGTATTTGGAAAAGTTATCCGCATGAATTTGAAGATTTTGCTGCGGGTTAGTTTTATGGGTTACCATTTAGGAGTACTGTTTGTTCAATCTGCAAAGTACATGTTTTTTTCGCAATACTAAATATTGAAGCAGAACCTTTACACATTTATTTTTTTCTCATAGCAACCGTCTGTTTTGCAGATGCATCATTTCTGGATCAGTGGTCTTATGACGAGCTGCACAACCTTTTGAACCAGTCACACAATGATACCGCTTTAAACCAATTACTTCATCAGGATAAAACAGTCATTTTTCTCCACTTACTAGGTTGCGATACAAATGGTCACGCACACAGGCCCTTCTCTTCAATCTATCTGAACAATGTCAGAGTGGTGGATCAAATTGCTGAAAGTGTCTACAATCTCGTTGAAAATTATTTCAATGATAGTAAAACCGCTTATATTTTTACTGCTGATCATGGAATGAGTGATAAGGGTACAGTTCTTTTATCTACCTTTTCTGTTCTATGATTGTCTTATTCTCTTTACTGTAGTCTTTCACTCCATGAACCATTTTCTTATGTACGTATTGTTAAAGCGGGATCAAATAGCAAGAAGAAAATTTTAGTTTTACATGGAACCCGGCTCCCTAAGGAGTGGGATGAAACCATAAGAGAAAGTTATAAGATTTATTTCTTCTATTATGTTTCTCAATGAATACAACGGACGTGGGGCGCTATATATAGTCCCACCAATACACTAAAGTCCCATCAACAGTCAACATGAAACTAAGTATGATAACATTGTAATTGGATATCCAATAGCCAATTAAATCAGTCTATAACACTCCCCCTCGAGCTGGAGCTGAAAAGGCTGTGGCTTGTTACAAAAGGAAACATTTAGCTCATCTTCACTCGAAACATCTTTAAAGGAGCTGAGAGGAGACCGTGTCGAAGTAGTTGTTGTTGAGAGGAAACCTGCGCGAGGAAGTCACACTAGGAGGATACTGTGCCTGGCAATGATACTCGTAACTCGTTGAATATGGCTGGTAGGCAGTAGATGTACTGGATTGTTGATCTTCATGCATTGAATTAACGAGCATCGGAATTCTAGGATGATCCTAAACAGTAGTAGAAGTTCACACATAGTCAATGCCAAACATCATAAGTAGAGTGGTTGTCTCCCATACGAAGATCTCGAAAGTGGGCCTCTCCTATATGGAAACTTTGAGAAAGGGCCTCTCCCACACGGAAGTCATCATTGCTTCTCTCATGTAGGGACCTCAAAGAATGCGTCTCACCCATGCGGACCTCAAGAAGTCAGTTCTCTCACATAGGAACCCTAAATATAGATTTCATTCTAAGGAGCTACGAGCAGATGAAGATGGACATGATGCAAAATTTATGTTGGGTAATCTCAGATAAAAGAATAAATGCACTCCACTCTCTCACTCATCCTTTCTCCCAAACTTGTCGGGAACATGGCAATAATTGACCAAGTTGGGAGATAAGTGGGGTAAAAACACAATTCTTTCTCTCTCTTCTTCTTCTTCAACAATATGTTGATATCTTTCTTTAGTCTTTATTTTCTTCATCTTCTTTCTTTCCGTCTTTCTTCTCCTTCTCCTCCTTTTTTTGCAAAAAAATACACAATTTTCCCAGACTTCTCTTTCTTTTTTGTTTCCAGCAAAACAACGGTCAATTCGTAAGATTTGTCCACGATGTAGTGATATTTTGGTCACTTGGCATTCATCAGTTGTCCATTCATAGGATTGATGTGATATGTTTATTTCAATATTTTTTCAGTTTAAACTTTACATTAATAATTTGATACCAAATTTCTGAAGTCAGACTCTGATCACTTCAGTAAATGAATTCACATTCATAATCTGTGTGAAATAATATTACATTTTAAATACTCTGCGTTAAACAACCATCAGTAAAATAGATAGAAAAAATAAAAGAAATGAACCAACTGCACTGCATAAAAAATCATACATGTTCCCTCTATTTAAGGGCTACATCCCGTGCCTAAACTTGGCCTACTTAGGCCTTGCAAACTCTCCACTACTAGGGACAACTTTTAACTCTAAACGAAGAAAGGTCTTTATGTAGAATATCTCAAGGTACAAAACTCGCCAAGGAGTTGATCTTCTGTATGGGAAGAAAGATATTAATCAAAAACACCTTTTAGCCTAGAATAAATGAATATACAGAAAATCCTATAGCCTTCCCAACAACATGCAATGAGTATGATATGCAAAAGGCTAAAAGAGGTGCAATTAGATCCTCAAATAAAATATAAAAGCAAACCGATGATTTTAGTAGCTCTGAAAATGGCTGACTCAAGAATGCAAGTTGCATTGTGGTCGAATACAAACTTTGAGCAAAAGAGCTTATGAGCTTTGAATAATTTTCAAAGAAGAAATAACTAAGCTTCAAAGGCATTGATAAGTATCATGCTCTAATGGGTAGCCTTGCAGATCCTTATATAGATCTGGACATGCTAAATAATGTAGTTACCTAAATACATAAATTGGAAACAATTGTAATACTTGAGGTTTGACTATCAAGAAGAATGTACCGCCACGATGGTTCATGTGGCGATATATCTTTAAAAAAGATTGACTAAAAATGGCTAACGATCAAGTGTATTAAGAAATGCCAAGTATATATCTTGCTATAAGTATTAAGTAGTTGATTTCAAAAGATGTTCAACAAACATTGGAATGTGATATATAGCTCACTCGTTGTCACTAGCAACTGAGGGCAGAGGAGGATGTTCAAAAGATGTTCACACGTTGTCACATAGCTTCCCTTCAACTAGTCGTCCGTCCAGAAACTATAGGAGCGACCATTCCTTAATACTGATCTCAAGAGTTGTGCGGCATCCAATAGATCAGAAAATGGGATGTGTTGGGATTAAGGGGTTTGTTTTTGGAAGAAAAAAGAGCAAGTGACCAAAGTGACCAAAGAGCAAGGACCCGGAACAAAACATCTTGGGATTTCCGTGGAGAAGAGAATGAATCGTTGTGTCTTATTCCATGCGTTTAAGGTTTTTATATAGCGTGAAACTCTAGAGAGCTAAAAGGAAGAATTACATAAAAGACCTCGAAGGGTTACATGGCTCAATAAATAAAAAGGCACGGTCTAATAACAAAATAACTCTTACACTCCCCTCAACTTAGAGCATATCTATCGATCATGCACAACTTGGAAATCATCAAAGAGAGACGTTTCCTCAGCAGTGCATTTGTGAATATGTCTGCAAGCTAAAGATCTGTGGAGATATGTTGAATAGTGATCTTTCATCCTTCTAGAAGGTATCTGCTCTGTGCTTCGTTTGGTGTTTGTCAGGATGGATGTTGGTAGCTCTTTCAGATTTTTGATTGATGATTAGGTTGGTGATGACAATTTTTATGATCGCTTTTGAAGGCTCTTTGTTTTAGTAGCTGATCGCAACTGTAGTGTTTTGGAGGCTTGGGTCATAGAGCATGGTTCCCCAACTTTCGTTCCGGTTTTTGGAGCAAAGATCATCGGACTTTCTGAAGCTGACAGAGGAGCTTGGTTCCGTTGGGGGGCCTTCAAATAACGAGGACCATTAGTGCTGGAAGGATAGTGATTTCTCGGTTAGTGCATGCTGATTTTGAGCTCTAAAGCATCCTTAAGGGTCAAGGTGTTGATTTAGTTCCCATAACATGAATGTCTTATGGTGAAGCCCATGAGACAGTTTTCTCATGATACTGATGTGGCATGCTTGTTATGCGAAGATAGACTTGAATATATTGAGCATCTTATCTTTACCTTTGATTAGGATAGGAGGGTTTGTTGTGAGGCAGCTTGCAGATTTTCTAAGCTTCACTTGATATCGCTTGAATTTGGACCGATCAGTGAACAAAACAAGCTCCTCTTCTTTGTGTGGGTCATTTGGTTGGCTCGTAACATGATCATGAGAGGATTATGTTGGGAATGCTATATACCAGGTCATGGATTTGTTTGAATCATGTTTACTGCGAACCAGTATTGCAAAGTCGGTATTCGGTATTCAATCGGAAGGGTGTCACTGAATAAAGAGTAAGCAGTATTCGAGTGAAATCGGAAATATTCGGTTAGGTCCTTTTTTAAATATAAAAGCATCTTCAATACATATAGTCCTTTATATTTATACATGTGTGGTTATTAATTAACACGATAAAGTACTAATTGCATTATAATCAAATTATTCACATCTAACTTTCACTTTACACTTAAGAAGATTATAAAAACCAAATTATAATGATAAACATTATTTCTCATTAGCTGCTTGACTAGTCGGCCTGAGTTATTCTATTATGCCACTCCACCGAATAAAATAGTCGGACCGACTAATCGGTCCAGTCGGGTGACTTGCAAATCTGGTGTAAACTGAATGCCGTTCTTTGTTAATATATTGTGGGGATGGGCACTGTTATGGGTGTGATCCCTTGTTTTATAAAAAGGTCAATAGCTGGAATAAAATACAGAAGGTATACTGGACAGAAGGGACCAATTATTATTAATTTCAGATGAGATTCATTTGAAAAATATGCAATCAGATCATTGGACTCTAGTCTCTTGTTAAAAAAGGTTGCTTTCCTTCAGTTTGATGTTGGTATTTTATATGTATACACATTGTTAAATGTTCTGTCCCAATAAATCACTAGCAGGCTTATTTCTTATTTCATCAATGATATCATCCCTAATTTGTAAAGATCCCCCTTCCTCTTAACCCCTGATATCCTGATCAACCATGGTTTTCTGATAGGCAGTCATGGAGATGGGCATCCCACAAATACAGATACCCCACTTGTAGCCTGGGGCGCTGGTATTCAGAGTCCGAAATGGGTGATCCACAGTAGCCAGCCTGATGATGATTTTCACTTTGTCGATGAACACAGTCACCATTTGCCAACTCCTTCAGATTGGAATCTTGATGGCCTTGAAAGGGTTGATGTGAATCAGGCTGATATAGCACCTTTGATGGTATTTTTACTTATCGTCGACAACATAGATATTTAGACATATCTTGACCCTAACTGCATTTGTTTTTGTCATGTTCACTTCCATCTTGGCAGGCAACTGTAGTAGGATTGCCTTGTCCAGTTAACTCTGTTGGAAGGTTACCTTTGGGTTTTCTTGACTTGTCAAAGGTCAGTACTTGTGTCATTTAAGTCTGCTGCCAGATCAATCAGCTTTTCCAGTTCTGACTCATGATTGAATGCCTAATACTCTTCACACATTTTTTCCAAGCATGCTACGTTAAGCTCAGGGATGCTTCTCTAATAATTGACAACTTTTACAGGCTGAAGAAGTTGAAGCAGATTTAGCTAATTCAAAGCAAATCCTCAATCAGTTTCTGCGCAAATCTCGTATCCTTGTTATTACATTCATGTTGAACGGGGCTGATTTTCAGATCGACATCATTTTATATCCTGTCATTTGCTTTATTTTCTTTCAAGACCAACATTGTTTTATATTCTGTCAAGACCAAATCTCGTATATTCTCTAATAGTTTGATGCCTGTATTATGAGCTGCAGTAATATAATTAAGAGTAATTACAAAAAGTCCCTGAACTATACACTTGATTTCAATGTCATACCTGAACTTTGAAAGGTAAGAATGTGGTACCCAAACTTTAAGATTTGTCTCAATTTGATCCTTGATTATTGAAATTTAGTTGATCATTTTGTATTTCTAATCTTAAATTTCAATAGTCAAGGATCACATTCAGACAATTTTTAAAGTTCAGGTACCATGTTACCATGTTGTTACAATTATGACATTGAAATTGGGTGTATAGTTCAGGGACATTTCTGTAATTTACTCTATAACTAATTAAAGTAGTTCATAGGTGGTTCCTCAACTCATTTGCTTTTTACTAAATTAAGAATATTTATGCCAATATGCCCTATTATGCAAACTGGATGCTAGTTCTTTTTGTTTCATTTTGGCTGTTATTCGTGAAATTCAGGTTAAGTAGAAGCCAGTGTAATGCAAATGGTGCATGGACTTTTTCTTAATGCAAAGAAAACATTCGCTTCGGTGGAAATTTAAATCGTGCAAGGAGGTGGGTTTGAAGGCATTTTGACTTTAGTAATCTCCCGAGCACTTGCTTTATGGGGGAGGTGATCGATGCCTTGCCGATGCTGTTTGAGATTCACAATGGCCTTCAAGATTTCTTCACTGAATCGAGAAGGGCCTTCGACGTTTCGTTGTTGAAGCGAACAATTCCATGACTATGAAGGATTACATCAACGACGAGACATGGGACACGGAGATGTTAGGGCTTCAACGACTTCAGGGGCAATTCGGAAGGGTGAGAAGAGGGCGACACGATGATTGGGGGCGCAACGACAAGGCTGCCACGAGAAGGTGGTGCGAGGCTGGGGCCCCGCTCGAGGCTCAGGCTCGCCCACATGATGAGAAGAAGGATTTAGGGGACCAATGCCATTGGTGCGAGCCATCGAAAGTCGAGAGAGGGCCACAATATGAGAGGGGAGGGTGGCAAGTCGAGTGGACGGTGGTCTCGCACCAACGGGAACAACCGATGAAGCGAGAGAGATGTTTGAGATGTGGAGCTTTTGGGCATATGGTGAAAGCATGCATGACATCCCATGCTGCTTCGCTTGCAGTGAAGGTTACCACCGCCATGAGTCGTGACAGAAGCAGCGATGCCATGAGAAGGTGGCAAAGGGGAAGAGGCCGGTGCAATAGCACAACACTAATCGAAACACGTGGGCCTTGGTGCATTTCCGAGTGGACCAAGTGGGCGATCCTTCGCGTAAGTTGTTTATGGACCTCCCATCAATCGAACCGTGGAGTCAAAATTTGGTGAGGGGATTTCGGTGGGGGTCTTCTGGTCTAATAAACCCAACTTTGAAGCCGCATCGAAAATTGTGATCGAGGTGCTGGGGAGGGATTTTGTAGGCGATGTGGCAATACTGCGGGAGGGGGTGCTTTGCTGAGGGGGTTGACTGTTGGCACATGAGGAATATTGCTTGGTTGGATGGGTGTGCAGAGTCCGTTGATTTGGTGCAATGGCGAGAACCACATTTCAATGATGGTGAGCGACATGACGAGGATCACTTTGTTGCTCTCCTGTCAAGGTTATCGTAATTATCGAGAGACTAGGGTACTGAGGCAAGCTCTCTTGGACCTTAGGGAGGTGAGGTCCGATGACTGTGCGCCTGGGTTTGATGTCGAAGCGGTCGTGTTGGAGAATTGGGGCCCCATCAAATATTTGCGAAGATCTTGCACTATATGATGGTGGGTCACACCACCTTCTGGATCACTGTTGAGGTAGTAATGTCGTCTCCACCGTCACCACTGGAGGTCCCCACTGAGTAATAGACATGGCCAAACTGTGGGCCGTGCCATGGGCCGAGCCAAACGAGTCAGGTTCTAGAACCCCCGTTCAAGGTCCAGGCCAGCCCGGCCTGTGGGCCGTACTTTAAGGCCCAAGCCCTCGGACCAGGGACCGAATGTAAAACATTTTATATTTTTTATGTAATTTGTAGAGATAAATAAAGTTTTTAAGCATCATCTAAACTTTCTAAATTTAAGTAACTATAATATGTAATACTTGATATGTAAACTATAAATTACGATGTCATATTGATAATGTATGACAAAAGTTTGAAGTATATTATATTAAATGTACGTAAAATATAATTTTTAAATACATATTTTTATATTTGCAGGTCATGCCATGCTGTGTTTTGTGGGACATGTCCAAAGCCCGCCCAGTTAACATGTGAGCCAAAGAGCAGGCCTGCCCGGGTCGACCCATTCATGAAATTTCTTGGCCCAAGCTCGACCCATGAGGGACAAGTTTCTCGTATTTAGAATGTTCTTTTCTCAACATGGTGGTATCGGAATAATGGTCCTAGACTGGCGGTTGAGTACCTAAACCCAAACAAGCATCCGTTACATCCCCATGAAAACCTCTCTTTTAGCAGCAGTGGCAGCACTGCCTATGTTGCCGGCATCATCTTGTGTTGCAGTGGTCTGCGGCTTCTTCACTGTACCAAGCGCTAACGTGCTATAACCTAAGCATGCAGCCAGCAACACTGTGGAAGAGGCACCGCCCATGCAGGCACACATGCATCCTAGCCTGCAGGCCAGCAGTGTCCAGGCGCCTGAGGAGAGCACATACAATGCATGCCTCTGCCCAGCATGTGGAAGTGTGTGCCCTAAAAAATGGCGAAGCCTTCTCCCACTATAAGTAGGGTCGGCTACATGGATTCTTGCTCAAATCCATGTTGTAAGATTCGATCATTTTTTACGCTGGCTGTCGACTACCAACACAACCCACGGAGTGGTGGGATTTGAACCCTGGTCATTTGTGTGCCTTCACCGAGGTCAAATCCATGCATGGTCAGATGTTTTTTAATGTTCTCTGCCAATGTGCTGGGACTTTTTTTTCTCATATTCGATCTATGACTCGGGTTCTTCGCCTATAATGTCTTGTCAATACATGGATTGGGCTCTTCTCCTGTAATGTCTTTTAAAAAAGACATGGTCTGGTTTTCAGAATGTTATTTTTATTAGAGGATGACCATGGAGTTTCGTTTCATAAAAGAGGGACAAGTACGTAGGTATGCGATTTTATTTTACTTCTGAGAAATGCAATTTCTTCACGAGGATAATATAACTGCTTCTATTATGGGTTTATCATCGAATGATCCCTTAATCAAAATATCAGAGCTAAAACAGGATTCTTCTTTGTACTTCAAGCCCTTCAAACAGCTAGAAAGTTATTCTTCACTTTTGCATCAAATTGAAGATCTCATATCAACCAAAGACTATGATACTGCCTTGGAGATGTCACAAAATTTAAGAAATTTGTCTCTGGCTGGGCTGTATTACTTTCAAACTTATGATTGGTTCATGTTGATGACTGCAATAATACTTGGATATGTTGGATGGATGATAAATCTTGCTCTTCATATTGTGCTATCCTATACATCTCTGCTAATACTGGAGAAGAATGAGTTGCAAATCCTCAAAACAAACAAATGCCGAGTGAGTGATTTCAGGTCACATCTATATTTCATGCACGCTAAAACCTAAACTTATTTTGTCATATTTAAATAGTTTCATTCAAAAAAAGTGTTTAAATAGTTGCAATTGGTGTTCTCATGGTATGCATGAAATGATTGCACCATTTTGGGCAGTCCCATCTGCTATTCATTAGCTAGTGTCAGTGTTGTTAAAGTGGGATGGAATGAATATTTCTTATTTAGGATATGCTTTTCTTATACAAAGGTGAAACCCTAAACACCAAAGAAGAGAAAAATACGACAAATTCCTTATAGAAAATATGAATAATAGACATGCTAAATATAATAAAACATCAATACCCCCTCCCCTTAATTTGGAGCATATCTACTCATTCCAAATTTGGAGATCAACAATGAAATGTATTTCTTTGGAAGAGCTTTGGTAAAAGTATATGCAAGTTGAACCATGTAGACATATGGGGAGTAATATTTTTCTCTTCACGCAATGCATCCTTGATAAAGTGACCGTCCACCTCAATGTACTGTGTGCTCATGGAAGATGAGGTTAGTAGCAATATAGGTCGTCAAATTATTGTTATACTAGAGAGTAACTGGAGTTGTAACTGACGGAAGAAGTTCCTATACAAAAGAGACAAGCCAACTAATCTCACTAGTGGCTTGAGACATAGCTCTATATTCGACTTCTGCATTGGATTTAGAAGCAACAACATGCTCCTCCCATGTTTCAGCTGCTACATGAATACGTTCCCATGCATGGGGACTTTCCATCACCATATCCTCTTGAAATCCAAAGTGCATCCCCCAAGGTCAAAGACCACAATCTCATTAAACACCTTGTATGCATTCTTGACTAGAAACTTGCCATTGCGTAAAATCCAATGGTCTCCCCCAGAAGTGGGTGGATCACTAGTAGCCAACTCAACCATTATGGACAACAACTCTTCCAATTTTTTGATCAGAATTGTTAGATCTGAAATGCGAGATGAAACGTTCCTTATCCCAAGAACTTGCCACCCATGCTTCTGTGTTCCACTCCTGTAATTTCCTCTTGAAATAAACAAACTTCCTACTTGTCGTTTGAAGTGCGGTTGCCTGTACCAATGCTTTCATAGAGCAATTCTTAAAAACACTATTGAAGTTTCTTGTGACATGCCTTGAACAAAAACACCTATGTAAAAGGTTCTAATAAATCCACATCAATATCATTCATTACGGATTTTATTCCAGAATTACGATAAAAATGATACATATTGGCCCTGCACGCATACCAATTACCCTGATACATAGCGAAAGAAACCACTTACATGAAGGACCGGATTCCTCGTCAACAATTCCGAATGCTAGGGGAACGACATGTTTATCCCCATCAATCCCGCAAGCAATCAATAATTTCTGTTTGTACTTGCCATATAAATGAGTCCCATCAATACTAATCAAAGGCCGACAATATTTGAATGCTTCAATGCAAGGGCCAAATGCCCAAAAAAGCGTTGAAATCTATGACAATGTGGTTTCCGAGGATCTGGATGTTCGCTATATTCGATGTATATTTCAGTCCTCGGTATGGCAGCCTTCATTGCATGCAATGGATAAGGCATCTCGGCATAAGACTTCTTCCAATCACCGAATATTATTTCGATTGCTTTCCTTCGAGCATATCATGCCCTTTTTTTGCTAACCCAATAATTGTACATTTCATAGATGTGAGCTCTACGACTCGACACCCGAACATTAGGGTCATCCCTCACCAGAGATAGATGCGATCTAGACATGAAATTATAGTCTAATTGAGGATGATCCTGATTACTTATACGGTTTATACAAGTGTGCGGGGCAATAGTCTTAGAGATCACCCACAAACCATCGAATTTCCTGTAATGACCACGTAAATACCAAACACATCCTTTCGATCGGTAGGTGCAAAAAATAGACCATATCAAACTGGTGGATTTTTTAACCATGAAGTTGTAGTGTGCCAGGATGTGATATTTCTTTGCAGCATAAATCAAATCATCTCTACATTTGAAGGTTTTGCCCTTGCATATTTCATCAACAATATCGTCAAGTACAGACTTCATTCGGATGTCATCCTCATAGGTTGAACGGGTATCGGATCCTCTCACCCCAAAAAATGGTAAATGTGGTACAATCGGTTGCGTGATTTGTTCATCGGCTCGCATTTCCTCGTTTATGACATTATCTTCAACATCTTGATCACTATCCTCTTCCAGATCATCGTCCGTTCCCCAAGGGATGAATTCATCCAAGGCATGATTAACCTCTCTCAGCATGGCGTCACTCATGCGCCATTCGTGATCTGTAGATGGCTTCGTTTATAGGCACATCGATGCTAGGGACAATGGAGGGTCCCGTGCTAGGGTTAATGGAGGGTTCAAGAGCAAGGTGATCATCCACATCAACAATATCAGGGACTTTGCCCACCTTCAATAATAATGTTAGTAGGCATCGATTTCCCTATGTTCTAAGCATACACAAAAACTCCTTGCACATCATCATCATGGACGATACGCGGAAATGTTGGTTCATCGTCTGCGCCCCGAGGGATGCAATGTAGTAGTTGGATTTTTTGATTATTCACATCCAGGTTGAACTTACGATAGAATAGGTTCAACATCTCATCGAATGCCATATTCGACATTAACCCAAAATCACGTACATTGGACGTCGAAGAACCAATAATTGCATCCTTCAAATGAGATATACAATATATCAACTCCATTCCGACCTAATACGTGAGGCAACACACAATTCAATGTTATACAATCATGAAATGAAGAGAATACATGTATTATATATCATAAATCTAACAAAAAAACTAAGATTTTAACAAAGCTTCGTAGATGCAACGACGGACATGGGAGGGGCAGTGACGACGTAGGAGGCAGAGACGGAAGGGGATCTAGGAGGACTTGGTGTAGTGGGAGGAGGAGGCGGCGGAGCGAGAGGAGGAGGCGGCAACCGCGTGTGAGCAGGAGGACGCAAGGTCGAGGGCGCAGAAGGGTCCAAGGCGTGAGGCGTGAGGGTTTGCAGAAAGAAAAGCTGAGTTTAATGGGGGACTTAACCGATATCACATGTTCGACGTGCGATACCAATACCGCACATCGAAGATGCGTTATCTTTGTAGTACCTGGGTAAAAAAACATTAAAGGGTGTCGCATGTTCAACATGCGACACCACTGTAGCATCCGGAAAAAATAAAATAGTAGTACCTAGGGATTTAAGTAAATCCAAGGTACTACTTAGGAATTTCCCTCGAACAACCTGGACTCCTGAATTAAGAATTCATGTGTTATCCGTCGTCTTCTAATCTGTGACGGTGAGAACCCGATCGTTGTCGTAGTCTGCGCCTCCCTGAGCCACGACAACCCTGAGCCATGGCAGCAATTGTGGCTTTTCCTTTCTTCTTCAGCCAGTCCTTCTTCCAATGTCTAGGTTCCTTGTAGTAGTTGCAATTTGCATATGTTCTTAGAATTGTGATTTTTCGACTTGGACTTCTGTTTTTCCCTTCTTCACGTATCCAGAACCGATATGACTCTTTTCTTGAGTCATGATCAAACCTGCAGTGGTTCTTTAACCTGGGTTAGATGGTTAGGATTCAAGGCATATCAACATGTTGCCCTCTCGGCCCTCTTTTTTTCCATAGTGGTTGATGCCCTAGCTGCCATGGTTGCTCAGACAATTCCAAGAGGGATTTGTGCTGGACTTTTTCATAATATTGTCTCGATTCCATGGATAAGATCACACAGTCAAACATAAATAAGAGGAATCAAGCCTCTCATAAGCTAGAAAATATTTATGGAAGATGTCGAGGAGACTAGGGGTGATTATATACTTATGGAATATATTTCTAAGTAGAGAGAAAAGTCGAGAAAATTCTTTAAAGCTCCCTCGACATTTTTATGGTTGTTTTGGCTAAAGAGAACGCGATCTGGCTCGCAACTAGGGATTACACGAAAAATGTTTAAGGGCAGAGTAGGGACTAGACTAGGAGATGAGACGGGTTGGGAGTCGTCAGTTAAAAAAAGGTTGTAAGGAGGAAATTGCTCTCAAAAAGGAGGCCAATGATGCCAACACGAGGGACTTATTGTAGATTCTTTTGCTTCATTATGTACATGGTACCGTTTTATTTATCAAGGATGGGCAACATGAAGCTAGGGGATGTCTACAATGTCGGATATATTTGCATATACGTCTTGTCTTAATCTTAACCACAAAGTTTGCTTTTGTCCTGTTTGGCCTCAATGATATGGAGATCGTGCAATGTGCTTGGTTGCTTTCTACTCGAGGAGTATGCCGCTGTCTTATTTTTTGTTTTCCTTTGTCTTTTGTTTATTGTGTTAGACAAATCAGCTTTATTTGATTGAGAAGTTAGAATATATGCTGTTGCCTCTACTAGGGAGGTCGACTGGAGCTTCGTAAGGCGGTTCTATCGGCTATACATGTTTTCCTCATCTCTACGAGACTCCTATGAGGGGTTCGTCGTCACCTTGAAGCTATTATGAGAAGGTTCTTCTCGAGTAGCATGGATGGGCTACTCATGGGGTTCTTGTTGACTGGAATTTAGTATCACATTCCAAGGATATGGGCGGTCTAGGATTTTTTTTGAAACTAAAAGTAGTCTAGGGATTCTAAGGCTCGAGAAGATGAATTGGGTCCTTCCAGCCAACTGGGCCACTAAGCTTTGTGACACCGGTGACTTGTGCAGCTTGCTTGAGGGAATCTATGGTGCCCACTCCCAACTTTCTCTTCCCACTCGGTTGAGCTACACACACCTCCTTCTGGAAGGGGTCTTCTATTTCTGAAAATGCCCCTTGTATGTACCTAGTATGGGGGGATGGTTGTGATTTCAGGTTCAATATTGATGATTTACATGTTGTTGGTCCACATTGTTTCCATGCCTTGTTGCATTGGCTTTGGCTTGTGGCTTGTTTATGAAGCTTGTGCTGATGGGACGTGTGCCCCTACTTTCCGTAAAATTTCGAGTGAAAGGTTGTTTAAGTTTTTTTGAAGATGATGGATGATCCATCTCTAGCTGATGGTCCCCGTTATTCAAGGATAATTGGACCTGGTGGGATGGCGACTTCCTCTGATTATTTACCCAGTGACCTGTCGCGTGATTGTTAACTTGCATGTGCAGAAGTTGGATATGCTGCTCACCTTGTGGAAATAGGAAACAAAGTAGAAATGAGGTAAAAAAGAAACAGAAAAGAGAGGATCGTGAATACAAGTTTTTTAGTACAAGCAGGTGGCAGAAATATTGACAAAGGAGTAAGAAAAAGTGGTGTTTATATTTTTTGAAAAGCAATTGGCTTCTTTGTTTTTAACCATTTTTTGTTGAAGTAATCAACAACCTCTTCACTATGGATGCAAACGGATGGATACGTATATCGATATATGTGTTACCACATATCTATCCATTTTAAAATACGAATATGGATGCTGATATTGACGAATATGAAACTATGTTACCATATCCTTAAAAAACCGACAGGGCTGTGAAACGGATACTGACCACATACGAAGAATATAGAAATATTTTATAGATCACCTTAAATATACATGTGTTGGATGTAATGCATATGATATAAATACACTTGATATGCTTATATCATATTAATTATACCAAATATGATGAAAGAAGATATAAAATCACGTTATATATATATATATATATATATATATATATATATATATAACAACAACAACAAAGCCTTTTCTCACATTAGCTTATATCTGATTAAATATCAATCCGCAACTATATTTATGTATGAAAATGGATATACACATATGGATACAAATGTTTGAGGATATAAAAGTAATATCCATATATGTATCCATTTTAGAACAGATACTTATATGGATGTCAAAATATGTATAAAACAGATATAGTGGTGGATCGGATACGGATATATCTACATTCATTTGCATCCCTACTCTCCACTGATTACCATTATGGTGCTTACCCTTGGGCCTCAATGAAAAAGCGAAGATGCATGGTTGCTGCAGTTTTCTCCCATCATGAATTTCCAACAACTGTTTCTTTATATCGATAGGACCCACATAACTCCTATCAGAGTCATTCTTTCCATAGTGACAATTCCTGAAGTCGACCTGCTCACCCCTGAGCTCTGCCCAAAACACTTGAAAGATGAGCATTATAGCCATGCAATATAAATGTTGAGTTCTTCTCCCTTGCATGTCAGGGATTCACAGCGTGACATCTACCATTCCTAGAATACTTGTCTATTGAAATGCATGAGTTGCCCAACATTTATCTTGTATGAAGAGAGGGTGAGTTGCCTTGTTAACCTTTTGTTATTCATCGATTTAGAGAAGCAAATTCAAAATTCACGGATGATTTTTTTTCATGTCATGCCCATAAAGATTGAATATTTAATGACACCACTACTCATATTCATTCATTGTATTTCTCCTATAAGAGAAAGCTGTTAGCTTGCAACACCATTGTTATATTTTCTTTTACAAATTTATTGGCAAAGCCAAAACCAGCTAGCCTGTACAGCTTTAAGTAAGCTTTTCTTACTTTTCCCACTTTTATACCTCTTGTTTTGTTGCCTGATGTAATATCTTTCCTTTTATAGGTTTATCTCGGGGGTTGTATCTTTATGGGCGTGATCTCCTTTTTGCTATTTTTTGAGAAATCTCCTCTTCTTTACCATGCATATTTTGCAATGACTTTGTTTCTTTGGACTCGGGTATTCAGTAATTATCTGGTTCTGAAAAGATTATGGATGCTGTTTTTGCGAAGGAAAACTAACTCCGTATTTAATCTTGTGGTTGCTAGTTTCATGACAGTAACAATTGTTGAATTTCTGGTAAGTCTGCTTGACACCTTTCTATGGGTCTAGCTTCGATTGAGCATAAAAGTACTGTTGATAAGATTTCTTCCCCTTATAGGTTTTGAGCTTTACCCAGAGACGACTGTACACATGGTGCTTTCTTATTGCGGGGGTAGTTGGTGCCCTTTTTCTTTTGATGCATATTCCTCAGAAGCCGTCTAGGGCAATCTATGTGTGGATGGTTTGTTGGATCCTGTCCACATTTACTTTGATGCCTGCAGAAATACCAGACAACACCGAATTAGTGTAAGTATCCTTCATTCAGCTTAAATATCCACAAGTTTTCTGGATTTTTTTGAAGAAAATTTGTCATACAGTGATGCCATTGATACATTATACAACTGAGAATTGATGGTTATAATCTGAAGATGACTTTCTCTCCATTCAAAAAGAATGCAGGTGCATGCTGATGGTTTTTTTTAAAGAAATTCATCAGCAAAGTTGTAAATTGTACAGTGGAAACTAGTTAATGACTTAATTAACGTGATTGATTAAGACAACCATATTTAATCAAAGAAAATGAGCAGCGAATAAGACGTATCTCAAGTTGTTGCATTTGCATGTACATTGTTCTGTGATAATTTTTTTGAGACGAAAAAGAGTGGTGTCCCAAGATGGGATCCACCACGATAATTAGATTAATAAGAGGAAATTAAAGTACAGTTGTCCAGGCGGAACAGAGAGCCTTGCAATAATCTAGTACATCCCGTGAGTAAAAATGTTGACCACGAAAGATGAGTTCATTCCTCGTACACCAAATGACCCAAAGTATCACAAACGGTAGAGAGCTATCCCCATGAGAATTGCCACAGTGTGCTCGAATGGAACTCCAGAAGCCTGAACTATCATCAACATTGAGTGAAGGAATTGCCGCCGACCACCATACCTGAACCGAAAGCCCACATCTGAAAAAAGTTGGTCTCGGTCCTCATTCTCAACGCTGCATGTCACACAAACTATCACCTCATTCTCAACGCCGCCGAAAAAGACAGTGTTCTGTGATAATGAAGTGATGTGATTTAAAATCATGCTGTGGATTACTATTTTGTTTAACAATTTATGAATACGCTCTTTGAAAGTCTGGTTTGAGGTCACAGTTGATTGGTTGGGCTACACTTGTGATGCGAGCTTTGGGAGTCTGTAGGAGCTACCAGCGTAAGTTCATACAGGCCATTGGTCATCATCTGTACTCTGTGGTTGGCTTGTAATGTTGTAATCCGGCAGGATATTCTGTGAAGAATGTACTATAGCATATCAATGCTCTTTTTAAATCTTGGTTTTTGTAATGCATCTTTTGAGTTTGTAGATATAGAGTTTCGGTGTACACCATTTTGGGGTGATTGCCCTTTCTCCCGCAAGAAAAGGTGATTGCTTTCCTGCGAGATCTGGATTCTCTCTCTTCATCCTTCCTTCTCCCTTATGATACCCATGGAACCCTTTCGGTAAATCATGGGTAATACCCAAAAAGTGTGAACCCCCGAGGATCCAGGTACCAGTTTATGACACATTTCGCAGAAAATTTCATATATTTTAACATCTCATTAATAGCATAAGTTATGGGGAAATTTTTTTCGCGCTTGAAGCTACATATGACATTCACATTCATAACCACAATCTAAAAGAGGCAAAATGGCTGAATTGAAGCAGCAGCTGGTCCTTGAGATTGCAGAGAAAAGGCTCCAACAATATCTCCCAGAAGCTGGACAGCAGGAGGAGAAAGAGGCTCTCGGCTGGAAATGGGAGAAAAAGAGAGTGAGGCAACTTGGTGATATTTATAAGGGGAGTGGGGGTTTGGGGTGAAGCCAAATGGAAAAAAAATAGGAGTCCAAGTGGAAAGGAAGGAAAGCCAAATGGCTATTCCAGACAACAGTCTGCTGTGCTGACTGTACAAAAATAAAATAAATTTTATTTATTTTTATCATTCATTTGAGATGTTTAAAAATATCCTTATGCGCACGTTGAGGTTCCGATTTTGACCCGCAAAGTCTCGAATTGATCGTATCGGGACGTCGATCAATTAGAGTATAATGTTGATATACTTCCGGTTGGGTTTTGAATACCCGAAATTTTTGGATACGGTTTTTGTTTAAGACTATATTTTGTGAAATTAAAATACTAAACGACCTCCGATTGACGAACGGTCGATTCCGTTGGTCTCATGTCGTCGAATCGAATCCAATGACGGTTCCGGTTTGTTTTGCGGTTTCCGAATTTGCGTCGTGACTTTTTCGGACACGCATTACGATGCGACCGATTTTTGGTCGATTTCGCCCGAACGACTTTTTATTCACGATCAATTGATCATTTTAGGTTGTTTGGTATTGACCAACAACTTTATTGGGTTAATCGGGCCTTATTCGGGTCGAGTTCGGGTTTGGCGGATTTCGGATATTACAAATATAAAAACCTCAAAGGGAGTCTCGTCCTCGAGACTCAAGTCAATGCCATTAGTTGTCTTGAATTTTATACGACCATAAAAACCTCAAAGGGTTTTGAACCCATAAAAACCTCAAAGAGAAAACAAGCCAATATTTTAACATATATCTAAAAGCTTGTTTTGATTTTTACCTCATAAAAGTTGTGGGTATCGTGCCCGCATGTCGGCCTCGGTCTCCCACGTCGCTTCTTCGACACCGTGACGGTGCCACAAAACCTTGACCAATGGAATCTCTTTGCTGCGAAGCTTCTTCACAGCACGATCAAGTATCTGGACTGGCTTCTCCTCATAAGTCAGATCTGGCTCCACGTCTAGATTCTCATAACTGATGATGTGCCGAGGGTCGTGCATATATTTCCTCAAGTTGGATATATGAAAGACATCATGAATAGAAGATAAATGTGGAGGAAGAGCTACTCGGTAAGCAACCTTCCCCACTCTAGCCAGAATCTCGAACGGTCCAACATATCGTGGCGCCAACTTGCCACGAACACCGAATCTCTGCACTCCCTTCATGGGAGATACTCGCAAAAATACCCAATCTCCAACCTATAATTGATAGGAATGTCATTAATATAAGGTTAAGTTAATTTTGTAATAAATGAAGAGAAGAAAATTGGATACCTGGAATTCCAAATCTCTTCTCCGACGGTCTGCATAACTCTTCTGGTGACTCTGTGTCGTCAGAAGCCTCCGTCTCACAAGATCAACAGCTCTCGCAGTCTCCTCCAAGAGATCCACGGAATATAAAGCATGATCACCTACCTCACGCCAACTGAGAGGTGTGAGGCATCTCCGCCCATATAGGGCTTCGAATGGTGCCATACCAATACTGGAGTGATAGCTATTGTTGTACGTGAATTCCACCAAAGGCAAATGGTCCTTTCAGGACCCTTTCCACTCCAAAGTGCATGTGCGAAGTAGATCCTCAAGCGTCTGAATGGTGCGTTCACTCTGCCCGTCTGTCTGCGGATGGTATGCAGAACTCATCTTTAGCTCTGTCTGTAGTGCTGACATGAACTGATGCCAATAGTGCGATGTAAATCTTGAATCCCTGTTAGACACCACTTCGTGTGGTATACCATGTAGTCTGATGATGTTCTGAACATAGAGCTTGGCCAATCTGGATGGGGTGTAAGTCGTGTTGACAGGTATGAAATGGGTTGACTTGGTCAACCTATCAACAACGACCCAAATGGAATCATGGCCTCCCGGTGTCTTCGGCAATCCTGTGACAAAATCCATAGAAATGCTCTCCCACTTCCACTCGGGAATGAGGAGAGAATGCAGTAATCCTGGTGGTCTCCTGTGCTCAGCCTTGACCATCTGACAGGTCACGCATCTGTTGACATGCTGCGCTACATCGCGCTTCATTCCATCCCACCAGAAATGTCGACGCAGATCACGGTACATCTTCGTACTGCCTGGATGGATAGATAACCGTGAACTGTGTGCTTCATCTAAAATGTCTCTGCGAAGCTGCTTGTCTTTGGGTACAACGACCCGTCCTGCCTTCCATAAAATAGACTCAATCACAACAAAGTCGTCAAATTCATCCTTGATGGCGCACATGTATCTATCTCGGATCAAAGGATCGGTCTTCTGTCCTCAACAATACGATCCTAAAGACTACTGTATCGTGGAGGTAAGGCGGTAGAAATGGATGCGCTCTCCTGAGGATGCCAATCGGTCAAAGCGGCGAGCGTATCCCATGTATATAGCCAGTTCGCCGTACTATCAGCATGCGCTCTCCTGCTAAGTGCATCAACCACTACGTTTCCCTTACCAAGATGGTAAGAGATCGTGCAATCATAATCCTTCAGTAGCTCGAGCCATCTGCGTTGCCTCATGTTCAGCTCCTTTTGATCAAAGATGTACTTCAGACTCTTGTGATCCGTGAAGATCTCAAAATTCACCCCATATAGATAGTGGCGCCAGATCTTCAAGGCGAAGACAACTGCCGCCAAATCTAAATCATGTGTGGGGTAGTTCTGCTCGTGCGGCCTCAACTGTCGTGATGCGTAAGCAATCACCTGTCCTCTCTGCATCAATACTGCTCTTAGACCTTCTCCAGATGCATCTGTGTAGACTACATAATCCTGAGTGCCTGAATGAAGAGCAAGAATAGGCGATGTAGTCAATCTCTCCTTCAGTGTCTGGAAGGCCTGTTCACATGAATCGTCCCAAATAAATGGGACTCCCTTCTGCGTCAGTCGTGTCAGAGGACGAACAATGCGTGAAAATCCGCTGACAAAGCGTATGTAATAGCCCCCTAATCCGAGGAAGCTCCGAATCTGTGTAACTGTCTTGGGCTGCTCCCAAGACATAACTGCATCTATCTTCGCAGGATCAACTGCAATGCCTGCTCCAGAAATGATATGCCCCGAGAAATGAGACCTGGGATTACCAGAATTCACACTTGCTCAACTTGGCATACAGCTTGTGCTCCCGCAATGTGTCTAAAACAATTCTTAAATCATTCGCATGATCCCATTCATTCCGTGAATAGATGAGCACATCATCAATGAACACTACTACAAACTTGTCCAAGTATGGACGGAAAATCCGGTTCATCATATCCATGAAAGCCGCAGGTGCATTGGTGAGCCCAAACGGCATCACCACAAACTCGTAGTGTCCATAGCGAGTCCTGAAAGCTATCTTCGGAATATCTGACTCGCGAATCCTCAGCTGATGGTAGCCTGAGTGAAGATCGATCTTCGAGAAAACCGAAGATCCTTGGAGCTGGTCAAACAAATCTTCGATACGTGGCAAGGGATAACGGTTCTTCACCGTTCTCTTGTTCAGCTGCCTGTAATCGATGCACAGTCTCATGGATCCATACTTCTTCTTGACAAATAGAACCGGAGCACCCCAAGGTGAAGTGCTCGGCCTCACAAATCTCAAGTCAAGTAATTCCTGCAACTGCACCTTCAGCTCACTCAACTCGGCTGGTGCCATGCGATATGGTGCCATAGAGATCGGTTGTGTATCTGACAGCAATGTGATCTCGAACTCGATCTCTCTCTCAGGAGGTAATCCTGGTAGCTCATCAGGAAATACATCTGTATATTCTGACACTACTCGGATGTCCTGTGTCACCGGCTCCTGGTCCAATACCTCTCGAATAAATGCAAGATATGTATCACAACCCTGATCAACAAGTCACTGAGTCCGCAACACTGAAATGTACTCCATGGTGGAGTCATGTGTAGTACCCTCAAAAGTAAACTCGGGTAGATCTGGAATTCTGAAGACAACCGTCTTCCTAAGGCAATCAACAAGCGCATGATGAGCGGATAACCAATCCATGCCCAAAATCAAGTCGAACTCATCAAGCTGCAGAAGTAGACAATCTGCGATCATCTCGTGATCGCCAATCAGTACGGGCAAGTTCCTAACTATCATGGAAATGATAAATAACTGGCCACCTGGCCCTCGGATGTGATATGGAGAAGAGAGAGTCTCTGCGACTCTACGTAAAGAAGCAAGTAGCCTCGAAGCAAGAAAAGAATGCGTTGCACCAGAATTAAATAGAACATGGAAAGGTCGGCCCAAGACTGAGACCATACCTTTCACCACAGTAGCGGCTGAACGTGCCTGCTCCTCTGTAACTGCATGTAACTGCCCCTGTCTGACTGGTGCGGCACTGGAACTTGTCACACTCTGTGTCTGTCTCTGCTGCGGCCGCCTCAAGTTGGAGTTCCTGCCACGGAAACTCCCTGAGCGCTGTACCTGAGGCTGCGACTGTGAAGGCTGTGGCTGAGGCTCACTAGAAACATGTGGGCACTGTGAGCGATAGTGTCCCCACTCGTGACATCGGTAACACCGGACTGGTCTGGTAGGTGAAGTAGCTGTGTCTGTGCTCCGAGCTGGTCCGGCTGGTGGTCTGTCTGCTCGTTGCGACCCAGATGGTCGAGCGGACTCTGTGGCACATCCGACAAGTGCTCCTCCTAAAGTAGTCGATGGAGAAGAGCGAGCACTGCCCGTGAAGGACGAACTTGTAGGTCGGAACCGTCTGTCTGACCTCTGCTGCTGAAATGGTCGACGTATCGGTCCAAAAGATCGCCGCGGTCTAGGTGCTGCTCCAGACGAGCTCCCGAAACGTCTCCTTCTGATGTCCTCGAACTTCTCCGCAGCATCGGTAGCCTCGGAGATGGATGTGATGTGTAGTCCAGCCAGCTTCTCCTGTACCTCCTCTCGCATGCCGCTGATGAACTTTTCCAGATTCTCCTCTGTAAATGCGCCAGCTGCTCGTGTATGTCGTGACAGCTCTGTGTATTGGATAAAATAATCTCTGGCTGTCATCTGTCCCTGACGAAGCTCTGCAAATAGTCGGCGCTGGGACTCTTTCCACTTCGCAGAAAAGAAGTGGGCTCTAAACTTTATCTCGAAATCATCCCAAGTAGGCTCTCGGCCTAACTCAGATACTACGGCATCCCACCATCTCTCAGCAAAGTCTGTCAAAGAATACTCCATGAAGGATAGCCACGTGTCTCGTGGCGCGCGGATCATCCTGAGCACCTTCATCACCCGCTTCAGCCACTGCTCAACAACATATGGTGAACCTGTGCCCTCGAACAAGGGTATGTTGGCCCGCTGGTAGGACGTGAAAATGGACTGGTGCCTGTGAATGGCTGAGTACTCGTGTGCATCCTCATCAGCAAAGTCGACAGGGTCCTGCTCCCTGTCCAAGTCTGCATCATCTGCTCCATGCTCAGGTACCTCCTCAAGTGGATCATCAGCATGAGGTTGCTCTACCTCAACAGACTGGTGCTGGTCCTGTCGTATCCCATCCTGTGATGGATGGTATGTAAAATCCGATAGATCCTCAAACCTCATCTCTATATCTGTCTGTCTATCGGCGATCTCAGTCTGCTGTGCCAATATCTGCTCCTGCTGACCTCGCATGGCAGCCTGCTGCTGCTGGAGGTCGGTGAGGGCAGTCAATATGCGTGCCAACTGATCAGTCGTCTCTTGGCCGGGTTGGGATGCCATGGCTCTGCATAAGAACCATCTATTAGTCATAAGAATGCCATAGGCAGATACTTATCATAAATGCTTTTCTCTTCTTGGGATATAATATAAAAATTAATGAAATCGGTGGCATTTGTGGTGGTTGAATATGAATGCCATAATTCCCTTCTCGGATTCACGACAAGTCAGAAGACTGCCACTATCCGAGAACTTAATGCGATCGGAATTGAGATACTGCGAATGTGCGTATCGGGGTACCACGACTCTGATACCAAATTGTGAACCCCCGAGGATCCGGGGTACCAGTTTACGACACATTTCGCAGAAAATTCCATATATTTTAACATCTCATTAATAGCATAAGTTATGGGGAAACTTTTTTCGTGCTTGAAGCTACATATGACATTCACATTCATAACCACAATCTAAAAGAGGCAAAATGGCTGAATTGAAGCAGCAGCTGGTCCTTGAGATTGCAGAGAAAAGGCTCCAACAGTATCTCCCAGAAGCTGGACAACAGGAGGAGAAAGAGGCTCTCGGCTGGAAATGGGAGAAAAAGAGAGTGGGGCAACTTGGTGATATTTATAAGGGGAGTGGGGGCTTGGGGTGAAGCCAAATGGAAAAAAATAGGAGTCCAAGTGGAAAGGAAGGAAAGCCAAATGGCTATTCCAGACAGCAGTCTGCTGTGCTGACTGTACAAAATAAAATAAATTTTATTTATTTTTATCATTCATTTGAGATGTTTAAAAATATCCGTATGCGCACGTCGAGGTTCCGATTTCGACGCGCAAAGTCTTGAATTGATCGTATCGGGACGACGATCAATTTGAGTATAATGTTGATATACTTCCGGTTGGGTTTTGAATACCCGAAATTTTTGGATACGGTTTTTGTTTAAGACTATATTTTGTGAAATTAAAATACCAAACGACCTCCGATTGACGAACGGTCGATTCCGTTGGTCTCGTGTCGTCGAATCGGATCTAATGACGATCTCGGTTTGTTTTGCGGTTTCCGAATTTGCGTCGCGGCTTTTTCGGACACGCATTACGATGCGACCGATTTTTGGTCGATTTCGCCCGAACGATTTTTGATTCACGATCAATTGATCATTTTAGGTTGTTTGGCATTGACCGACAACTTTATTGGGTTAATCGGGCCTTATTCGGGTCGAGTTCGGGTTTGACGGATTTCGGATGTTACAAAAAGCCTCCATGATAGGACCTCAGGTAATTGCAGTCCGTGAGAGACTCAAACCTGGGTCTTTCCTGCTAGTGATAGTTGTCAATACCGGTTGAGCTACACAATGATGGGCAGTGCTGGATGTTTTTATTATTTTGATACGGTTGTGTTATTTAATTTGGGTTGATTAAGGAATCCATCTACAGAATTGAAACTTATTAGTTGAGCACTATCTGGGTTTCTGTTTCAACTAGGTGTCATTTTGTAAAACCAAAAAATGGAACGTCTGCTTTTGAACTTGTTCTTGTTTACCCATTGTTATGATTTGGGTATCTGATTTTTATGTTGTGTTCTATGGTATACTTTTATAAAATTCCTTTTGCTGGAAGCAAGTTAAAGCATATTATCAATTGTTGGACTTTTACCACAGTCTCCAGACAAACATTGTTAATACATGTTTCTTCCGCTGTTGCCACCACATCCCACTGTGATTATCGTGCCCAATTTTTCATTGTTAATTCTTAGATGCACTGGTAGGAAAACAACATATAAAAATCTTAGGTGTACATGCTAGTAAAACATCTTTTTGGATTTGCACATTGCAGCTTTTTAAGTGGTGCATTTGCGATACTGATTGGAGCTGCTTCCCAGTGGTTTGAATCTAGTTGCTTGGATGGAAAAAATTCATCATTTGGAGTTCTATGTGAGAAACGTACATCTCGATTACCTGGGCTTTTTCTTTTTCAAGTAAGTCAATTGTTGTTAGCTCCTATATGTTCCAGAAACTATGAGCTGCGAGCCTAAAAAAAAAAAGAAACTATGAGCTGTGGCTGACTTAAGTTTTGGAATAGGCATTCCTTGTTGGCCTCTCATCAATAATGGTGTGGTTCACCACCTCTCACAGAACTGAAAAGAGAGAATTACATACCATACATCAAATGGTCAACTGGTGGATAAGTGGTAAGTTTCACTTTCCAGCCATCTTCCCGTTTGGTTCAATCTTTTTGTGCTTGGTTAGGGATTAATAGATAATCTGACAATTAGCTATAATCTTTTTCTATCTGAAAAATGGCAATTAACTATAATGTAGCAGAAGCTTCTCAATTGTTATATTAATGGCATCTTCATCCCATTTGACATCAATCATACAAGTGGGTATTCTTTTTATGGGTAAACATGAAACCATTATTGTTGGAAGAAAATATAGTTTGTTTATTCATATAACTATTTATATCACCTTCAATATTTCTTTTATGTTTTTGGATCTTTGTACAATTATTATTATTGCACCATCCCTCATATATAAGTAGGGACATGCATGTGATAGTAAAGTGCTTCTCTTTCCCCAACATAGTATCAGAGCAACGGTCGTTGACCAATGGTCGGATACCCTATAGGAAGCCTTCGGTCTACCGCCATCGCACCACCCATGTGGAGTCTCTCAAATCATCAAAGATCCCACCAATGCCCTTCCCTTAGCGTCACTTATGTATGTGTAGGCACTGTAGTGTGCAAAGCCCCAACAATTATCGAGGAGCACATACATGCAAAGCTCTAGGCTAACAGAATCATGTGCACACCAACAACATATGTCGATGTTATCTAGCTTGTGTAAGTGAGCATCCTCAATGCGACGCGACCATAAGTGGTCGGTTGACCCCTTGTCTTGATCTATGTGCTGACTCTGGATTTTTCAATCTATTGAGCTCTTTTTCTAGAATACTTCAGACATGATGAGTTATAGTGCTTCAGACATGATGAGTTATAGTGCGTAACCATAAATCATCATTGTGGGTACGGAGACCCATTTTTACATGCTATTCCTCAAATTTGATAGACAAATTATGACTTTTGGGCATAAAGCATCCTTGACATTGTCGAGTATATTATGAAGTATAGAAAGTCTAAGGAGGACATCTACTTGTTCAAGAAGCTTAATAAGCTAAATGGGAAGTCTTGGATGCAACCTCCTCTTGTTCCTTGGATAACCAAGAAGGCATTACTTCATCCCACATCCAAAGGAATGTAGAAGTCTCTTGTAGACCATGTATATACTTTTCGAAAAAAATCATATGCACATGCGCATGTTAACAGAAGTTCCCATGACACCATTAAGAGTAGGGTCTGAGAGAAGGACATCAATGCAAGGAGTTACTTGGACCCAAACATGCATAATTCTTGGAGTTAGGCGTTTTACTTTGTTGTTCTCTTATATTTTTTTATGCTTTAATGAGCTTTTAAATGTAGTGGGGGTTCTTAATGGGTGTATGCCCTACGGGATGGATAATGATTTTCATGAGAGTGGATGACAAGCTTTCTGGCCTTGAGATTAACAAATTGAAATCGCGGAGGTGACTTTTGGTATGTCAGATGATGAGCGTGAACAGTTATCGACGACTTTTGGGTGTCCGGTGGGGCAAATGCCGATCTCATACCTTGGGTTGCCCTTGTCTGCTGGCAAACTGCGTAGATCTGATCAGGATCTGGTGATTCACCATATGGAGCAACGTCTAGCGGGCTGGAAAGCAGCGACACTCTCAAAAGGTGGAAAATTGGTCATGTTAAAGCACGCCCTTTTTGCTATCCCGTTGTTTTTCTACTCTTCGAGACTGCTTCCGGTGGGGGTGAGAGAGGATTGAGTCTTTAATGAAGAGATTTCTATGGTCAGATGAAAGGCAACATGGGAAGGGTTTACATTTGGTTGAGTGGGAATCGATTACTAGACCTTTCTCGAACGGTGACCTTAGAATAAGGGATGTGAAATGTATGAACAAGGCTCTACTAGAGAAGTGGGTGGTTCAGATTTGGGGCGAGATGGACAGACCGGCGCGTAGGCTCCTACGCGAGATCTATGGTGTGGAGGGCTCTTTGGAGGCAGTACGTGTTCGCTTTTCATCTCTATTGTGGGAGGGTATTGGAAAGGTGCTGTCAGGTTTAAGACCGAAGCTGAAGCCGGTGCTGGGGACGGGAACACCTTTCATTTCTGGTTGGACAACTGGAGCGGTGATGGTGAGCTTTCATCTCGCTTTTCGAAACTATTCGCCTTAGCCGTGGCGCAGAGCTGCTTGGTGTTGCTGGCTTGTGTTTATGGGACACGGATGCGAGATTGTCATGGACCTTTCTGAGCAGCGTGTAGAGGAGCTATCAAGACTGCACGATGAGCTGCCATCTCTTGTGGGCTTCTCGCAGGACTGGGACCATTTCGTCTGGAATATGGCTAGATTCTCGATCAAAACGGCCTATTATGAGCTGCGGGGGACTCGCGGAGGACCTCGGCGACGACTTCCGTCGAGATATGAAGATCATATGGAGCATCAAAGTCCCAAACCGGGTAAAAGTGTTCTTACGGAGTCTCGGAAGAGGGTGGCTGTGTGACAAGGACAGAAGGGGAAGAATCCTGGGGATACCAGACATTCTTTGCGACAGATGCGGTGAGGTAGCCGAGAACTCGGAACACCTATTCTTCTCCTGCCCTTCATCAGCTCAGGTATGGAGAAATGAGGGTGTGTCTTGGCTTCACGCGTGCGGGATGGCCGAGTTCTGGGACTCGGTGAGGGTAGTTGGGGGCAACTCCTCCGATGACTGTTCTCTGCCATTTGCGACACTGGGCGATTTGGTGCGGGCAGAATGATCTCATTTTTAGGAATCAACGGCTTTATTTTGAGAATGTCGTGTCTCACTGTAAGATACTTTGTAATTTCTGGTCTTCCAGGTGATCTAATTTATTCTTTTCTTAATACATTTGCGGTAAATCCCATCTCGGGACTTCACCCTCTTTTTCTATAAAAAAACTGAAAGTCAAAGATGGTTAAATGTTGAACCATCGGTGCGACTTTTGAGGTAGTAGTGGCTGGTGACAGAGGTCAGTAGGAGGAAATGTATAGAATGTACAATAGGCTGGAGACTAAGGTCTTGAGGAGAAAATTGATGTATATTCATTTTATGGTTTCAAACAAGAAGTCATCGACCGCCTTTTCTTCAGTGTTTGTTTTCTTAGCATGTTGAAGGGAAATTGTTTCCATTCCTTAGTTTAATAGCTCACAGTGGCAGAGCATTTAGATTCCATTCGGGGAAGGAAAAACCCATTGGGGTTAACCTCCTGCTAACATGAAAAACCTGGAGTCCGAATGTCTTTTGTAAGTTGGGCTCTCTGGATGCAAAGGACAACATTTTTGGACTACAGCTCTCTATCATGAGAATGTGGTGCACTCTTGAAGAAAGTTGAGGACCATCTAGGTTTGTGGTGGGGTTCAAGGGCATAATGTTTGTGAGGTGTTTGTAACATTTTCTTCTTGAATATATTGTATCGCATCTACCCATCTTTTATGGTCATCCTTTTCCTTCTCAGAAAAACAGCAAAAGGTGTACTTCTTCAGTGTGTAGTAATCTCTTTCTGTTGATGTGCGTATCATGCTCTGATACATGCCAAGCTTTGTTTCATATCATTTTTTTTTGACACTCAAAAGAGGGGGAGACACTCATAGGTGTTCGCCCCATATTATTAAGGAAGAAGATAGAAAATACTTACAGTGGGAAAGAAAACAAGAAGTAAAGGTAGATGATATCAAAAAGGATACCATCCGCCTCCCCAAAGACGCTACACGGATGACCAATCAATACAAAAGCGATTTGCAACGATACAAATATTTTCCTTATAAAATCTCTGCCCCGCAAAAAGCAATTTGTTTCTTCCCAGCCAAATACTCCAGATACGCGCAATGGGAATAAGTCTTTCCTCCCTCGGGCGATTAGCAGCGGTAGATAAGCTCTCCCAGAAATCCTCAATCGCGGAACGATTCACCCATCCCACGTCATCCCAAATGGGCCGCACGAGGTTGCAGTGAAGGAAAAGATGGCTGGGCGTCTCAACATCGGAACCGCATAGACCACACAAGGCCGAGAGATTCGGGAAAATCGAGGCACAGCGATCGCGAGTAAGCAATCTTCCACGCCTAAGAATCCACAGAAAAATGCCAATCCTTTCTGGTAGCTTGAGATCCCAAATGAGCTTGCAATGGCTTAGAAAAGCCGCATCCGAAGGCACGACGGTGGGAAGAATGGAGAAATAAGCCTTCCGTGAGCTGAAGGTCCCTTCCTTCCATTCAAAGTGATCACGGCCCCTTGATGGTGTAGGAGCATCCACAAGGAGAGCCATCATAGCGGAGAAGTCAAGCAGCCGCTGATCAGAAAGATTGTCCATCAAAATAGGGCACCAGGCGCCATCGCACCAGCACGAAGCCACCGAAGCAAGTTTATCCCCGGCCAACGTAAAAAGACGAGGAAAGAGATTCTTGAATATACCCTTACCAGACCAATCCACCGACCAGAATCTGAAAGAGTTCCCATCGCCGAGAGCTGGCCTAAACAGGGATCGGTTACAGTTGAAGACAGAGAAGACATCGCGCCAAAAGGAGGGAAAGAATCCATGGGAGTGTCCACCAAAAACGGAATCAAAGGCATTCCCAGCCGCCACGCGAAGGCATTGCACCAGCAAACTCTCATCGCGACCTAAAAGCCTCATCGCCCATTTGAGAAGCAAAGCATCACGCACCACCTCCAATCGCCGAACGCCCAGACCCCCGTCGCGTTTTGGACGCGAAATGTCATCCCACCCCACTAAATGCATCCCTCTTCTACCAATTCCATTCTTACCCCATAGAAAGCCCCTCATACATTTCTGTAAGCGCAGCCGGATCCCCTTCGGCAAGCCGCGAGCCGATAAGAAGTAGATGGGAATAGCCGAGAGGACAGATTTTATCATTGGCTCTACCTATGATATCATTGACTTGACTTTTATCATTGGCTCTACCTATCTAGTAACCTAGGTATTTGAAATATATTTAATTTGCGTTGGACTTATTAACCTTGGCATAACCTTACTTGATGTTAGTGTCAAATACTGTAAGAGATTTAATTACATTATGAAGTGTTGATACGAATGTATGCTACAATTGTTGGTTCCCTAGACATTGGTCGATGGATGCAAGTGGATCGGATTGTGTGACATGGATCGCTGCAATCACAATTATCTTAAAAAATACATCGTTACGTAGCACTTTCAGTTACAAGATAGGAAATCAACCACAAGTACACATATATTTAACGTGGAAACCTTCATGAGTAAAATCCACGACTATAGTCTCCTAACTCGTGCTTTCAACTTGATACACACATTTTCCACTAACTTAAGTTTCTTACGCGGGCATCCCAACTGTATTACAACAAGTTGTTTACGTGGACAACATACAAACATATTACAAGTAAAACTTAACAACCTCAATATCACAGAAACTATGCAATGAATAATACGAGGCAAAGGCGGGAGTCTTCATAATAGTATAGATTGAGCGAGAGGAAGGGCGGTAGGGGGAGAGTGAGAGGGAGGGGAAGGGCTAGAGGGTGTGAGTAACAAGGGGTTTTTTAGATCCTGGAGGTTAAAGCAAGCAGGGGCTTTTGTTTTTTTTGAGGCTCAAAAGAGGGGGATACACTCGTTGGTGCTCGCCCCTGCAAAATATATTAAGTAAAGTTAAAAAAAGAGAGAGATACTTACAAGGGGCAAGAGGGTAGGAAAGAGGGAGATGGGGAATAAAAATACAAGGTAAACAAGCGGCAAACAAATGCCGTGACCCAACTAATTACACCAGTCTGATATAAATCTGTTAGCCGCGATCGTCACGTTCTCCCTATAAAAACGCATCCCCGAGAAGATAGCCTCATTACGAGCACGCCTGATGGACCAAAGCCGTGCTATGGGGCCCAGCATATCAGATCGATCCCTCGCCCTGTTGGACCACAGGATGTCGCAGAGGTCCTCAATATTGTCCGCACGAGCCCTAGCAACGTCGTCCCATACCCGCGTGACCGACAGACATTGAAAGAAGAGGTGATCGGCCGTTTCTTCCACCTCCCCGCAGAGATGGCACCGGACGTTGAAGTGAGGAAGAAACTTGGCGCATCGGTCCCGGGTCATCAAACGTCGATGACGAAAGACCCATAAGAAAAAGGCGATCCGCACCGGCAAGCGCAGCCCCCAGAAGAATGCGCAGTCGCGCACCAGAGGAGCGGCCAGAGCAGGGGGGGAGAGAACAGAGCCATGAATGCCTTGCGAGAGGAGAAGGCCCCATCCTTCCAAGCCCAATGGTCTCGCAGAGCAACGGGAGAAGCCGTAGAGGAAAGAGCCTCCTGCAGCGAGGCTAATTCAATCGCGCGCTGATCCGATAGAACACCCGAGAATGATGGGCACCAACAACCATTGGTCCAATAATCCGCAACAGAGGCCAGCCGATTCGACGCCAGAGCAAACAACCTCGGAAAGCGTGCCTGAAAGGGACCTCCCCCCGACCAATCGTCCTGCCAAAACTTGAGGACGGCACCCGATCCAAGCACCGGGGTGAACAACGAACGGTTACTCCTTAACGTATCAAACACACTGCGCCAGAAATGAGAGGTGTGGACCGACGAAACCCCACGCATAAAGCCGCTCCAGTCGACGCCCAAAATCGCCCGCAGCACATTACAAGAAAAGAATCATCCTTGCCCCAGATCTTACTCACCCATTTCAGAAGTAATGCCTCATTGACGCGATCCAAACTTCGGACGCCAAGACCGCCGGAGCTCTTAGGCAAGGTCACCACATCCCAGGCGACCATATGGACACCTCTGCCGCTGCCGTCCGAGCGACCCCATAAGAATCGCCGCATGCATTTCTCCAGTCGTACGCAAACACCCACGGGCATTTTACGAACCGATAGGAAGTAAATCGGTATAGCAGAAAGGACGGATTTAAGAAGGACAAGGCGACCTCCCCGGGAAAGCAAGGCGGCCCTCCAGCCCGCCAAACGTGCCTCCATCCGCTCCAGAATAGCTCACCAATCATTAGAACGGGCCCGCCCAACCGAAAGAGGAGCTCCAAGGTATGGGAGGGGAAGCTCCCCAATCCGAGAGTCAAGCAATCGGCAACAGTCCTCCGCCTCCGACGTCGACAAACCGAAGGGCACCACGATACACTTAGCAGCATTATTCAACATCCCCGAAAGCTCACAGAAAATAGAGATAGTATGGGCCATCCCCGCCACCGCATCCGGACCCCCTTCAATGAAGCAGATAGTGTCGTCCGCGAACTGGATTAGAGGCACGCAAAGACCCTCCTTGCGGAAACCCGACGTGAGGCCCGCGTCAATGACGCCGTGCACCATACGAGTCAAGACATCCGAGGCAAGAACAAAGAGGAGAGGCGCCAGGGGGCAGCCCTGACGCACCCCCCTGCGAGGCTGAAAAGAACCGCCGACCGGCCGGCCGTTGATAAGCACGGAAAGAGAGACCGTGGTGATACATCTGCGCATCCAAGCAATCCAGAGATTCGGGAATCCCCGCCTACGCAATGCGGACCAGAGGAAGCGCCAATCAATAGAGTCATACGCTTTTGCAAAGTCGATCTTCCAAAGAATCCCCTTCTTTTTCTCCCTCTTCCAATCAGCCACAATTTCCGAAGCGACGAGAATGCAGTCCGCAATATGCCTACCCTTAATGAACGCCCCTTGGACAGGCGAGATAAGGCCGTCCAAGATCCGAGATAACCGGTTTGCCAGAGTTCTTGCCACAATAAGATAAATAGCATTGGATACTGCGATAGGCCGAAAGTCGTCAAAGCGAAGGGCTGGGGTCTTCTTTGGAATAAGCACAATGCTTGCCCGGTTGATACGATCAAAGCCGAGGATGCCAGAACAGAATTCGGAGACCACCGCAAAGACGTCTCCCGAAACCACGTCCCAGAAGTCCCTGTAGAAAGCGACGGGGAAAACCGTCTGGACCCGGGGATGAATCAAGATTCAGACCCCAAACAGCAGCCTTAATCTCCGCCAAGGAAATAGGGCGAGTAAGGAAAGCGGAATCCTCGTCCGAAATATGGGGGGCCCCCGTCCCGAGCCAACGCCACCGCCGAGAAGGGACAACAGAAGAAATACGTCTGAAATGGTCGGTGATGGCGTTTCCCATCTCCCGATCCCCAATGAACACCTCATCATTGATGGAGATAGATCGAATAGAATTAATGCGTCTACGGTTGCTAGCCGCCCTATGGAAGAAAGCCGTGTTGGCGTCGCCTTCTTTGATCCATTTTTCCCTTGAGCGTTGACGCCATTCAATAGTTCTCTTCTTATCCTCCTCCTGAACCCGAGCAATTGCATTAGTACGTTCCCGAAGCTCGTCCATAGTAAGCTCGCGCTCGTTCTCAGCGGAAGCGAGACACAAGATAAGATCCTTCGCCTCGACGCGAACATCATGTCGCATATGTCTGGTGGTAGTCTTGAAGTCAGCGAGGACCCGACGAAGGGAAGAAAGCTTCTGAGAAAGCTTAGAAGCCGCCGAGCCCGAGACCGGGACCTGGGACCAATGGTTCATGACGATATCTTTAAAGTTTGGTTCCAGTAGCCAACTTTTTTCGTAGCGAAAAAACCCCGAGGATTAATTCCATCACCTGCGTCCCATATAATAGGCGAATGATCCGAGAATGCACGGGGTCGCGAGCCAACAGAACAAAGGGGGAATGAGTCCATAGCCAAGCCATTAGCGAGAAATCGGTCAATCCGGGAGCGAGAAGAACTGTTCCGCCATGTGTAAGAGATATCGTTTGGAACCAAGTTCACAAGCGCCAAATCATTAATTAAGTCCAAAAATTCTTGTGAGCCAGGGTCGCGACCTCCCCTCCCGCGAGGTCGATCGGATGAGTGGATGGTAACATTGAAGTCACCCCCCACTATCCACGGAATACCCGAGAAGGAATTAGCGGCTTCACGTAAATCATCCCATAGTTCCCGACGTAAAATATGGCAAGTTGGCGCGTATACGCAAGAGACAACCAGGAGAGCAGCAGAGCCAGTCATCGGAAGAAGGGTCATCATATGCTGTAGTGTTTCAGATGTGGAGAACGAGCACATGGCGTACTTCTGCATTGCGGACGTGCGATGCTGTGGATGCGGTTTAGTTAGTCATCGGCGTGCGACATGCCACCATATTGGGTCGGTGACTCGGTGATGCGAAGAAAGAAGCTGAACGTGATGTTGGTGAAGAGTCGAAGTTGGCGATTGAGAAAGGGGGTCTCAGAAGCGGAGTTTTGCATATATTCTATGGGGGGCCATGTTTGGTTCATCGTCAGTGTTGGGGAGGCTTTTGATCAGCATTCCGCACAAGTCAGTTGAGAAGGGTTTGAAGGAGACTTTGTGCTGATGGGGAAGTCATTCTACTGTGATTTGTTGAAGCTATAAAGGGGCTGCATGCTTGCTCGCAGGCTGGCAGTGACAGAGGAGCGGAACCGACTGGATGAGGCTACAAAAGAGGTGCATTAAAGGGCGCCAAGATTTGTAGACTGTGAGGAAAGACCATGGGATCAAATTTCGGTGAAATTCAACCGAATTTCGGTCGAATTTCGATTTCGATGGGTGATCGAAACTCGACCGAAATGTTCTATATCGACCGAAACTTGGGGGGCCATGTTCAAATGCTGACCAAATTTATCGAGATTTCGTTTCGGTCCATCACCAAAACGAAATCGAAATCCAACATTTAAGGCCTTGGGAAAGACCCCGTTGGAGATTTCTTTGGCTTCTAGGTGTTCCCTTCCTCTCTCGATTGATGGTGAAGCTGCATGAATTGCTTGCCGACGTCGGAACTCCTCACCATGTGCTGACAGATGGACTTTCGCTTGGATCTGATGCCTTCATGGTGAAGGTGGTCGTCAATATATGGGGGGAGTTGCCCTCGAGATTATCATTGAAGGTGGGGAAAGCGAGCTTCTAAATCGAGGTGGAGGTCTTTTCATCTTCGAAACCTGAATTCGTGGGTGGTGGGTCACTACAGATGTCGGAGCATCGCCTCTCGAAGGCGGTGGAGGTTGGTCGTCTGGTCGCCTGGGCTCCTGAAACGTTTGGGTGTGGAACCACCACGGAGACTATGGGGAGATGCGGAACGTCCGGAGGCATTGTTGAGCGAGATGTTAGGGATTTGAATGTGGGGGATGTTTTGGCGACAAATACGAGGGATCACTACTTGACTGATGTGAGAGAAGGGCTTCAGTTGGGGCTCGGCTCGACACCAAATCCGGTGGGGCAGGCGGTGTCCCACTTAAGACGGTTGATTCAGATCTGGTTAGCTATGTTTTCCCAAGTGAAACTTCGGGGTCTCAGTCGTGGTTCCCCCTCGGGACTCGATTGGGGGCCCTTTGCTTGCGTATGAGGACCATAATGGAGATGTGGCTGCCGACTCGCATAAGCTCGAGAAGGTTGGAGTGTTGATCGCGTGGAGGGGGAGACTTCCACGGTCGTGACCTCCTTAAATCTATTGAGGGAGCGGACAAGGTGCATGTCATCGTATGTCCTTCAAAAAGGGCTTCGTGTCCGAGGGTTGCTTTTTGAAGGTGGAGCTGGCCCTGTTGGGTTTGAGGTGGTTGGAGGCACAAATGTAAACAAAGGGGATGTAGTGAAGGGGAACTCCCTGCATTTGGACGAAGATGTGGTGGGGGTGAAACATGGATCCTCGAGCTCCGGTGAAATGTCAAAGGGGGAAGGAGGGGGGTGCTTGTTTGAAGAGGTAGAAACTGAGGAAGAAAAAGTCTAGAAGATATTCAAATAGTACTAGTGGCCTGGATGTGACAATGTATGATCCATCTCGAGAGGAAAAAAGTGGCGATTGACTTGGGTGGCGTGGGTTATCCCGACCGTTGGGAAAAAGAAATGTTGCTAAATGAAGATACTATCCTTGAATGTGAGGGGTTTGGGGGATCCCGAGAAGAGACGTGTAGTTGGCTCTCTTGTGATCGAATTGAAAGGTGACATTTTCCTTATACAGGAAATAATGCTCAGCGGGTTGCCAAATTTGATGTGGAAGTCATTGGGGATTAGGTGATTATCGAAGTTCTCAGCATTGGATGCAGATGGAAGTTCCAACGATTTGGTTATTTCTTGGGATAACGGTTTGTTTGTGTACAAGAGTGAAACGGTTGGGGGTTCACCTTCACTATCATGCTGCTGATGGGCATTAGAACTCCTCTTTAGCAGTTACATGTATCTATGGTCCAACGGATCACTCCTGGAGGTTAAAGATATGAACGGAGCTGCATGTTACGAGAGAGGCATTTCCAAACACGGCATGGATAATCAGTGGTGGCTTCAACATCACCCTACTCTTGGCAGATAAACCGGGGTTTAGAGGGGGACAAGACAGGGGGTTTGAGGACTTTGCTGGGCTTGTTGGAGATCTGCATGTGGATATTCTGGATGCGATGGACAACATGTACACTTGGAGAAACTCGAGTTCAAGATCCAGACTGGACATGTTCTTGGCTTCGACGGAGCTACTTTTGAGGTTTCCGTTTTGTGGTGTGTCGTCCTCATCCTGTCTGTAATCTAGGTCATACCATACCTCCATCATGTGGGACTCGGGCGACATTTCAACACCTCGATCCTTTTTTAGATTTGAGAGAGCTTGGATTCTTGAGGAGAACTTTCGGGAACTGGTTGCAGATCAATGGAGCTCGGAGTATGTAGAAGGATCGATGACGGCTTGGTTTTACCAAAAAATGGTTAGCCTGAGAAGAAAGATGTGTGCTTACAAAAGGGAGATAAGGGAGTCCATGAGAGCAGACGAGGCACGAGCGGAGGCGGAGGTAGATCGGTTGAACATGGAGGAGGAATCCAGAGACCTCCAGCTAGAGGAAATGTTGGAGGAGGTCGTAAACATGAATCTTATTGTGAAGGATGATCAGAAGAGAACCGCTAAATGGAAACAAAGATCCAGATAGAGGTTGGTTATGGAAGGTGACATAAACACAAAGTTCTTCCATATGGTGGCTAATGGTCGGCATAGGAGAAACTACACACCAGTGTCGTCAAAGGTGCTCGCCTATGCGCTAAGGCGAGGTGAGGCCAGGGTGCCTTGCTTCAGGCGAGGCGTTTTGCCTTGCCTTTAAGGTTGTTTGAAAGGTGGTGTGACAACACCTTTCGAGATGCAAGAAAACAATCAGACTCTTTTACACCAACCACACCTGGCGTAAGGTGCCTTGAACGTCTGAAGGACAATTGGGGCTTTTTGTTGAGTTCTCTGCGGTTTTATTCTTTTTTCTATTTTTATGTTGGATAAATATTAGTTGTAAGTAGTGTTTTAAACATGTACTTATGGATATGCATACAAATGCATGCTTTAATTATACATACACTATAAATACACATACATTTACGTATCAGTTCTAAGTTATACGTACATGCATATACATTTTCATTTACGCATGCATATTAATTCTGACTATTATAATTACAAAAATAATATTTACATACAACACATATATGTATATATAGACATATACATGCAAATATATGAATATGTGGGCATATCTATGCATACACATTTACACATTTACATGTACTATACATATACATGCAATAGACATTCACTTATAAATTTTTATGCATAAACACATACATGTTAGTCCTTAATTTTACACATACATTTACATATAAATATTAATTATAAGTTCTATTTATATATTTATATTTACAAAATACATATTAGTTTCAAGTACTATAATCTCAGACATAATATATACTTACACGTGCACACACACACACACACATATATGTATATGTATATATAAACATTGGGAGCACTTCAATTGAGGTGGCACCTTTCCTTGATTACGGAAATGTATCATCTTAGGCTGTTAGATTATTAGTGTACGAGTGAGATTGAAACCACTAGGTGGTTTTCGTGCCAACTAACATTCCTAATATGGGGGTCGATTAAATTAATGCTAATTTAGTAAAATGCACGCCACTGACCGTTCTATATTTAGGTATATGCTGAGTGATGTACATAATTTTCTAGAAATATCTGATGGAATAAAGGTTCACGTTTTGAAATAACTGTTATCAATTTACAAGTGATTGAGATATTTTACAATTCCGTGTTATAAATTACAAAAGCATAACTACTGATGTTCACAAAAAAGCTCAAATCTGACAAAAATTTGATTTTTTTGGGTAGACATGCTTCCTAAAATATATGGTGCTTTGATCATGTGTTAATTAATTGATGTACACATGGAAAACATTCTTAAAATGATGGAATTTTTGTTACAACTATATTTCCTAGTATATTAGATGGGGTAAATCGTGAACACGTCAAATATGTCATTTGCATATTAGTTTTAGGGTAATAAACCTGCGGTGTAATAAATGAATCCATATTGAACAAATTGTGCATATTTCACATTCATCGGGTATATTTACATTCAATGTACGAAGTTTACGTCCATCCAATACCATGTCAAACATTCTAACAAAATGAAGACTTGCAATAAATGAATCCATCATTTTCATTAACATATGTTACAATTGTAATTTGTATTTTATATTTCTCTCATTCTTTTTACATTCGTCTCCTATTTTTCTGTAGTCAATTCCAAAGTGATGCATCCACAAGATATGGTTGTCTCGATCTTTACCCTTCAAAGTTATCCAAGTGACCTACATAATGTAAAATAGAATGAGATATTGTAAACATAATATGTAAGCGTAAAATGATTGTAGGTAATATAAAAATAACTGGAATGTGTTTGTACAGGTAGTGCAGTAACCATTTGAATGTAAAATACATTATGACATTGTGAAACTAGACAAAAAAATGTAAAATTATCATATGTATTTAACAGAATCAATAGGGCCATGATCTTCCCTCTTCCTAAGAGGGATGTCTCGGAGCGGGCGGATGACTTTCGACCCATCGCCCTATCAAATGCTATTTATTTGAACATTGCAAAGGTCCTTGTAGTAAGGCTTAATAATTTGTTAGATTCTCTGGTGTCCCCATTGCAGTCGGCTTTCTTTTCTAGCATATAAATTGGTGACTGTATTATTATGGCTTCTAAGATTGTGGCAGAGTGGAGGCAGTGCCAGGTTCGTGGTGCACCGTGGAAGGTTTCCATAAATTCCCTTCGTCCCACACCTTGGTTTCAATAAACCATAGTTTTGTTCTACTCATTGACAACTAAACTAAGAGAAGGGCACAAATGATAACGGTGCAAGAAGTCAAAGGCGCAACTGATATTAAAAAAAGGAGGATAACTGATATTGCAACATCTAAGAGGGGCATAATTGAAAAAAAAACTTAAAATTGCATTGCTTTTTTATATGAATTATCTAGACCTGAAAACAAGTTGTTCTTGAGTTGGGGAGATTATTGAACCATGCTTTAATTGTGAATATCTAGTTGCATAATTTGCTAGCAACAATTCAATCACTCAATTGTTTTTAGCTGATCAAGGCCCTGCAAAATGATGGTTTCGAATTGGGTCACCACTAGTTGACGAATGGCATAAAAAATCTCATTTTGTATCATCGCACCAACATTTTATGAATGATATATGGTTTTTTTGTTCTTTTGCTTGCATTTGCCATGAATGATTCAGATTTCTTTGTCTGTATTTATTGGCATATTGGGAATGTTAATCTACTGACCAGTATTCTATTTAATCTTTTTGTGGTTTCTTACAGGTATATCATTGATTTTGCCGTTGTTTTCACCGACGAGCCTCTTGTCACGCCTCACATCAATTTTTTTGGGATTTGCGACGCCTTTCTTGTTACTATCTATCGGGTAATGTTTTCTGCTACATATGCAATTCTTTTTCATGGAACTTTCTCAACTATTTGGTTCTATTTCGCATGTTACAACTTGCAAGCTTTTTCTTCAGGTATGAGGCTGTCTTCTATGGGGCACTTGCTTTAGTCCTTATGGGATGGATAATGGTAGAATGTTCAATTTTAGACGTTATAGTCAGGAACTCCCGAACTCACATAGGAGACATGCTAGATCCTTCCACTGTTAATCAAGATATTAGAAATCTGCAGTTCTCTGATATCAGAGTTCCATTGATATTTGTAAGTTCTTCATGTTTCTTGTATTTCTTAGCTATGCTAGTTGCTCTTTGGTAGAAGGAACAAACCAGTTCTCTTTTTCTACACAGATGTAAGTTTGACTTCGTAAGATGCATTGTGTTATGACTATCCCCAATGTTTTTTTTTGAGTAAGAAAGACGGGGGTGCCCTCCCAAGGCGGGAGTCACCTCACCAACGCATTCATTGATAAGCGAGATGGTACATTAGTTGGATATCCTGAAATTGTACAAGGCATTACAATTAGCTAGCACATTTTCAAAGTAAAACCGCTGTCCCTTGAAGATTGTATCATTCCTGCCCAGCCAAATAGCCCAGAGCGCGGAAAATGGCTTGGAGACATCGTCGGATGACCCAAGACCAACTGCCCGAATAGATATCCAAAAATGCTCCGCATAGGATGCCCGAACCCACGGGAGCCCCAACGACTCCCACACACTCGCCGAAGATCTGCAGCCAAGGAAGATGTGGTCCGCATCCTCCTCGCCATCCTCGCATCTGTCACACCTCGTATCTGTCGCACCCAGCAGTCTGCCTCGTCTCACTTTGTCACATATCCATTCTCTTCTTAGACACCAAAGAAAGACCTTAACCCGACTAGGGATCTTAGCTGCCCAAATCACCTTCAAGTCAGCCCGCAGGTCTTCGTCTCGCTCCACCACCCCAGCACTCAGCTTCCTGTATGCTTTCTTCACCGAGAACTTACCGTCTTCCCACACAAATGATCGGGGTCACCCGACATCTCCTCGACAGGGGAAATCTCCGAAAGCATCCGTAAAAACTCCTCCAACCTCTGATCCGAGAGAACAACAAGGAACCTCGGCGCCCACGACCCCGAGTCAGCCACCTCCGCCACTCGCCCCCCCGTCAACGGTTAATGCCATCAACTTAGGAAAACGGTAGGCCAATGCTCCCTCCCCCGTCCAGTCATCCTGCCAGAAACGAAAACAGAGACCATTCCCCAACTTGGGCCGGAGACAAGACCCGAGCCCCGGAATCACGGCACGGATCCCACTCCACAACGAGGACTCGTGACGCTTTCTCCCAGCCACCGACTCCCCTGTGACACCATAAATCTCCCTCAGCATCCGCAGCACTGGTAAGTCGGAAGGACCCCAAATGCGAACTACCCACTTGGCTAATAAGGCTTTGTTCATTGCATCCACATCCTTTATACCAAGGCCCCCCTCCGAAACGGGCACCGCGATATCCTTCCAGGCCACCAGGTGCAATCCCCTCGCAGTCTGCCTTTCATCTGACCAGAAAAAAGATCTCATCAAAGATTCCACCTTCCTTCTAACTCCAGCCGGCATTCTCCTCGTCGAGAAGAAGAAGATCGGAATGGCTGAAAGGACATGCTTCAACAATGCAAGCTTCCCACCCTTGGACAGAGTGGTAGCCTACCACCCTTCCAACCGCTCCTCCATTCTTCGCAGAACACATTCCCAATCGGACTTCCTCAGCCTACCTTCAACCAGTGGTAACCCCAGATATGTTATCGGTTATCTCCCCAAAGGGCAACCAACCCACGTCGCTAACATGTTGCTTTCCTCGCCATCCATCCCCATAGTAACTAGGACCGACTTCTGCCTGTTAATCTGCAGGCCTGAGAGGCAGCCAAACACATCCACCAAAGTAGCCGCATTATGATTCTGATCCTCGGTCCCTCCCAGGAATATCAGCGTGTCATCTGCATATTGCAATACCGGGATGGAGATGCCCCCCATCTTGAAGCCCTCACACCAGCACTCCTCAACCGCCCGCTGAAACAAGACCGCAAGGCAATCCACAACCAACACAAAAAGCAGGGGGGCTAGGGGGCAACCTTGCCAGATCCCTCTCTGTGGTTGAAACCAACCACCCTCTGGCCTCCCGTTGACCAACACCGAGCAGGAGCTAGTGGTTACACATCTCTTAACCCAGGTAACCCATTCCTCCGGAAATCCCCTCTTCTGCAACGCTGACCACAGGAATCTCCAACTGACACAGTCGTAGGCCTTGGCGTAGTCAATCTTCCAAACAACCCCTTTCTTAGCAGACCTCTTCCAGTCACGACATATCTCCGAGGCGCTCACGATGCCATCCACCATACACCGGCCTAGGATGAACGCCGATTGAGCTGGTAAGACCACTGAGCCCAAGACAGCCCTAAGCCTACTCGCCAGCACCTTGGCGACAATGAGATAAATGCCATTGGAAATAGAAATCGACCTGTAGTCTTCGACCCCAACCAGGGTCTCCTTCTTTGGCAGCAACAAAACTAAGGCCCTGTTAATCTTCTCAAAACCCCTGTTACTGCCCCTGAACTCAGTTAGAACCTCTAAAATGTCACCCTTCAGCAGGTCTCAGAACTCCCTGTAAAAGCACACTGAGAAGCCATTCGGGCCAGGGGCCCCATCCGCATTCAGGTCCCAACTGCCTTGGGCACCTCTTGCTCCGTGAAATCCGAGTCCACCTGGGATCCGCTCAACGACTCCACCCTCCGACCTGTCCAACCCCACCCAATCTCCTCACTCCTCCTAGATGCCCTCACAAAGTGCTCCCGAAGGGCGACCCCAATGTTCCTCTCGCCCGACACCCTTTGCCCCTCCACCTCCACCTCATGCAAGAAACTCCGCCTCCTCCTACCAGACGCCACATAATGAAAGAGATGCGTGTTGGTGTCGCCCTCCCTAAGCCACTTCTACCTGGATCTCTGCCGCCAATGAACTTCTTCCTTCCTGTCCTCCCGAAGCACCACCTCTAGCCACGCAGCCCTCTCCTCCACCTTCTTCGAAGTCAGACCCCGGTCATCATCCAACCCATCCAACCTGCTTATCCCAGCTTCAGCCTCGGTCCTGACTGCACGCCGCCTCCTGGCGACATCCTTCCCAAAGGTCAACAACAGCCGCCTTAAGGACTCAAGCTTGCCCGCAAAGCGCGAAACCGCCGAACCAGACACCACGGAACTCCGCCAATGATCAACCACCAGGTCTCGGAATCCCTCCTCCAACAGCCACTTCCTCTCAAAACGAAAGGAGAACCAGGCCACTCGCTCCTCCCCGGACGACCAAAGAAGAAGAGTGTGATCTGAAAGCGTCCTCGGAAGAGCCCAAGCTCTCTCCAGCGGGAACGCCTCCCCCGCCTCAACCGACATCATGAACCTGTCAAGCCTGGACCTTGATCTCGTACTCCGGCAAGTATATCTGCAACCGGCCGCTTCCACAACTGACAACCCCAGAGAACAAACCATCTGCCTAACCTCTGCAGATCCGGGATCCGAACCTCTGCCCCACCCCCCCGGCCTGTCGTCTGGGAGCAGAGTAACATTCAAGTCACCCCCGATGATCCAAATGCCATCACCAACCTCATGCACAACACTCGCCAAGTCCATGGCCAAGCTACCATCTTCCCGCCTACACGGACCATAAACATTAGTGACGCACAGAGAGATCCCATCCGCCCTCCGCATCAGCCTCACCGACAAGGTGAACAATGAGACGGAAGTCCCCATCAGATCGAACGCATCTGACCGCCATCCAGATATCAACCCTCCCGAAGCACCTGCTGCCTCTTTCTCAGCCAGCACAAAAATCCCTCCCCTGCTCATCTCCTGCCACATCTGAACATCCATAGTCCGCAACTTTGTCTCCTGAAGCAAGAATATATCTGTCTCAGCCTCTCTCAACAGATTCTGCACCCAGAGCCTTTTTTCGGGCCGACCCAGGCCCCTCATGTTCAAAGATAACACCTTCATCTAATCAACGTAGCTTCCATCTTCATCGGGGGAATAATCCCCAAGCGCCTCACAATATCTCATTCGAGAGCAGCAAAACAGTTCCGCACCACCAACGGGCTGGTCGCCCCAAGCACCTCACCTCACCAACGCAATATAATCAACGTAGCTTCCATCTTCCTCGGGGGAATAATCCCCAAGCGCCTCGCAATATCTCTGTCGAGAGCAGCAAAACGGTTCCACACCACCAACGGGCTGGTCGTCCCAACGGACTATCCCCAATGTTATGTTTGATAGATAAAGAGGAGACTTTCATGTCGTGCCACAATTTTTTAAAAACTATGTAAGTTTCTTGATAAAGTTAACTGAAAGGATCTAATACTTGGGAAATGGGTCTGCTACAGAAAACAGACCGAGGAAAATATTACCTTTCTTCTAATAGAAGTTACCAAATAAACTTTTTAAACTGCTCGTGGTTTTGCAATATCCCTGTTTGACGGAGAGGAATGGATCATACATGAGCACTTCCGACGGGAACCTCTGTAGTGTTAGTGGATGCATATTTTTTGAGACAAATCGTGGATGCATATTTTTTTCAGGAAAATTATTGATGCATATTGTAGTCCAAGATTGCTCCATATGGGCGCGTTGCTTTAGGGTAGATTTATGACTCTTGCGTTGCATTTTGTGTATTGTAGAGTGCTGGTGTGAAGTGCATGTTTTCTGCCCTTCCTATATTCATCATAAAATATGTGGTTCTGCCATTTGTTGGACATTTTCTCTTTTAATAGACAATCGGCTCATCGCGTCATAGATAGTGAGAACCCGCCATTAAACTCTTTTCTAATCAAGTGGGCGCATAGCTAAAATCCATTCACCCTCAGTTGGAAAAGGACTTGCGTGTTGCACATTGTGATTGCACATACTATGAGTCTATGATTGATTAAGTGTACACATAGCTCATGGTCACTAGAGCCCAAATCCTGAGAGTCTAGTGGTATTGTTGGTGTTGGATTTCTCCTAATGGTCATTGTCAGAGTTATTGTATTATTTCTATTTATTCATATTTCAGTCTTATCACCCCTTCAGGGTATCTATGTAATTTCACGCAATATAAGAAACCCTAGAAAAGTCATTTCATTCTCTTTTCTACATGGTATCATAGTAGTGATCCTAGATCGGGGCTCGTACCCAACCACCCCCTGTCACCTCTAGCCTCCCTCGTACGCACCATCTCCCTTGGCTGCGCCGAGGCCTTCTCGATCTCATTTTGCTCCTTACGCAGGCCTCATCTAATCTCTTGACCCACATGGTCCCTAAATTCAATCTCTGGGCATCGTCGGTTATAGCCTGCCCCAACAAGGCACCAACGACGGTCCATCGCATTGACCAACATCCTCGGTTTGCCCCTATGGGGCAACACAAGGCTCTCAACACCTCTGGGTGCCAAACTATGGCACCGCCTGCACCTGTGCACCATTGGGTGCTATCTTATGGTGTTCTTTGGTCCACATAGGGCACCGACAACATTCATCAGGTGGCATCCTAGGGTACCACCTTGACTATTGGGTGCATCCTGCACCACCTAGGGCGTCTCCAGATCAGTCAGGCATCACCAGTGCATGCTTATGCTGTTCTTAGGCATCTTAACCCTCTTTCACCTACATACGTGATTGAACACATGACTTATCTTCTTGATATCTCCGTCTGACCACTATGGTATATCTCCGTATCGGAACCAAATCCCTATACACTAAGTCTTCTTGATGGTACATGGAACTTCTATCAAACTCAAGGGTGTAGAAAAATTGTGCTCTAGCCTCACGCTTTCAAGGTGTTCATTTGCGGACCTATGGTTAGCGGAAGATCTATATTCTGACAAAAGATCCTCTGAAAGAGAGATAAGGATTACGAAACATGGCTTGGAGATAACTATCAGGTTATTACTTGGATGACTAATAGTGTTGAACCTCACATTACAAAGAACTTGCTCTTCAACGACATGTCAAATGAGATGTGGGAAGAACAAGAACAGACATATTCTCAATAAATGACAAATTCTCGCTTTGCTGACATATATATGTGGATCTGGTCCGCATTTTAAGGAGAATCCACTCTTGTGGAGGGATCACCAGTGGCTTGCATGTAGGGTTGCTAATTGAACCGAACTATAATGAACGAACCTATGTTCGAGTTCGGTTCGATAAGAAAGTTCGAGTTTGGTTCGATAAATTTTTGATAGGATATGCTCGAGTTTGAGTTCTTTAGAAAATGAACGTTCGCTTTCGGTGCGATAAGAGTTCGTTAACGATTTAACTTAACTCAAACTTGATTATATGAACAAGTTCGAAACTGGAGTTTGATAATAAGGTTGGATAAGCAATAAAAATAAGAAATTATTCAAATTAAAGTGGTACATAACCCTGTAAATATAATATTTTCTTTTATGTCAAAATTTATCATGTGTATAAATACGAAGACACACATACAAATACACACACATATACATATATCGAACTTGAACTTTTATTGAACGGGCATATGTTATTGTTAAGAAAAAGAGTCTTCGATATAATTCAGAGAAAACCCTAGGCTCTCTTATATAGGGAGAGGCCCTAAGGGTAAATTACAGAGACGTCTAAATAAGAGAAAGAAATAGCAACAAGATAAATAAACTAATAATAAATATCGAAACTATTTCTACACTCCCCCTCAAGGTGGAGCATAGATGTCTATCATGCTCAGCTTGGATGAACATCTCTGAAAAGGTCGTCTGAGCAGTGGCTTGGTGAATACATCTGCAGTTTGATCTCCTGAGCTAACATGTGCAGTAAATATCAACCCTCTCTGGATCAGGTCCCTGGTGTAATGGCAGTCAACTTCAATATGCTTGGTCCTCTCATGGAAAGCTGGATTGTTGGCAATGAACAATGCTGCCTGATTGTCACACTGAAGCTTCATAGGTAGAGGCACAACTACATGTAGATCTTCTAATACGGAGCGAACCCACATCATTTCCGTGCTGGCTTGAGCCATGGCCCTATATTCGGATTCCGCACTGGACCTTGCCACCACAGTTTGTTTCTTGCTTTTCCAAGAAACCAGAGAGCCTCCAACAAACACTGCGAACCCTGAGGTTGATTTTCTATCCTTAGGACATCCTGCATAATCTGCGTCTGCACACGCTGAGATGGATAAGTCTGTGCCCTTTCTGAATAGCAGCCCTGACCCTGGAGAAGACTTCAGGTACCTCAGTATCATGTGTATAGCATCCATGTGAACCTGTCTTGGCTGCTCCATAAACTGACTTACCCGGCTAACTGCAAATGCAATGTCTGGACGGGTTATGGTAATGTAGAGGAGTTTTCCCACCATTTCTCTATATCTCCTCTTATCTACTTCATCAGTATCACCAGCATACAACTTCATGCTGGGGTCCATGGGGATGCTTGATGGTTTGCACCCATCCATGCCAGTCTCAACCAGGAAGTCTGTAATGTACTTCCGTTGTGTCATCACCAAGCCATGTGCATTCCTCGCAAATTCCAACCCCAGAAAATATCTTAGGGTTCCAAGGTCCTTTGTAACAAACTGACGGCCTAGGAATGCCTTCGCCCTCTCTATGCCCTGAACATCGTCTCCTGTAACAAGAATATCATCCACATAGACCATAATGACAACCGTACCTGCCGAGGACTTCTGGACAAACAACGAGTGATCGGCATTTGACCTCTTGAATCCTTGGTGCTCAATTAGGTTGGACAGCTTCTGGAACCACGCTCGCGGACTCTGTTTGAGGCCATATATCGCCTTGTGAAGTCTACAGACCATATGCTTCTCCCCCTCAGCAGTAAACCCGGGTGGCTGCTGCATGTAGACTTCCTCCTGTAAGTCCCTGTACAGAAAGGCATTCTTGACATCTAGCTGAGAGATGCTTCAATCACGAACCACAACAACGGATAGGAGAATACGGAGAGTCGAGTGTCTCGCCACTGGAGAGAATGTATCCATGTAATCCACGCCATATGTTTGTGTAAACCCACGGGCGACCAAGCGTGCTTTGTACCTATCCAACGTGCCATCTGCATGATATTTGACTGTGAAGACCCATTTGCAGCTCACAACGGATGCATCAGGAGGTGCAGGAACCAAAGACCATGTGCCATGGGACTGCAAGGCCCTCATCTCCTCTTCCATAGCTAATTTCCAGCACTCACTCTTCAAGGCTTCCTGGTATGTCCGTGGTATATCTACGGAAGACAACGCTGTGGCAAATTTCTGAAAATCACCTGTGAGCCGGTGGAAGGAAACCTGTGAATCAAATGGATAGGAAGCACATTGCCTCCTCTGCTTCCGAATAGCAATCGGAACATCAAGATCATCATCTGTGTCTTCCTGTAATGAGGAATCCTGCATATGTACCGAACTTGACCCGTCAGTAGTAACGTCATTTGAACATACCTGAGGCGTAGTGATTGGCTGATCTGTCGTCTGAGCAGGACCTGACCGACGCGTATAATGTCTAGGAAACGGTGATATGATTGGCCATGGAATGGGTGGAGGTGGAGGTGGTGGTGGCGGTGGTGCTGGCATAGGAACTGACACAGGGGACGGCTCAGGCGAACTCCATGTAGGTGGTGGAGGAACATAAATATCATCAGTGGTAGTGGATGGTACCATTCTGTCCCCAGCTGCCCAGCTGGTGAGAAATACATAACCGACTCGAAGAAAGTGACATCAGCACTGACGAAGTACCTGTTGGTTGTAGGATCATAACACCGGTATCCCTTCTGGGTTCTGGAATAACCAACAAAGACGCACTTGACCAGTGTTCACGAAAGCGGCCCGTGCGGCCGCATATGCGGCCGCATATGCGTATGCGGTGCCCTCAGCGCACCGCTTTCCTGAAACCCCGCATTATGCGCCCTGTGCGCTTATGCGGGCTGCATATGCGGGCTATGCGGCCGCATATGCGGTCTGTGCGGCCGCATACCCATTATTTATTTATTTATTTATAATTTGTGCCATGTTTTGCTGTGTTATTTGTGCTATGTTTTCCTTACTTTTGCATGTATGCCAACCAAGCATTCCATGACCATTTATATCCATCGTCAAAGTAGTTGTACTGAGAGATTGGAGTAAACACGCAAGGAAGAAAAAGAATAATATACTAATAATTTAGAAAACTAATTTAGTCAACTAATAGTTATTATGAGTGTAATATATTATATGTAAAGTTCAATACTTTTGATGGAGGATCAATTATAAATATAACGACAAAGATAAATGACATTATATTCAACAATAGAGGCATTTTGTGCGCTAACTTTTTTATTTTGTTGATTGTTGTCAATTATTTTGTGTGCTAACCGTTCTATTGAAGTATTGATATATGATTGATAGAGATTATTTTGAACTCTACGAAAGTTATTTTTCTTAGATCTTCTGTTGGACCACAATTATACATAAATTTAGTTCTGTTGTAGTCACTTTTGTATATATTTATTTATTTTTAAATAAAAAATTAGGAAACCGCGTAGAACCGCATATACCCCGCATATGCCCCCGCATACCGCTTAAGCGCTATTCAGTGACTTGTCCGAACGCATACGCATACCGCTTTCCTGAACCTTGCACTTGACTGCTCTAGGAGAGAGCTTGTCAAGTCCAGGAGATAGACGATGAACGAACGCCACAGCGCCAAAGACACGTGGAGGCAGTGAGAATAGCTCCTTGTCTGGAAAAATAAGAGAGATGGGTATCTTCTCACCAAGGACAGAGGACGGCATTCGATTGACCAGATAGCATGCAGTAAGGACAACATCCCCCCAGAAAGAGATAGGAGCACAACTTTGAATCAACATGGTTCGAGTAATATCCAAGAGATGGCGATGCTTTCTTTTCGCCACACCATTTTGTTGGGATGTATATGCGCAAGTGGTTTGGTGAATAATACCCTTTGATGAAAGAAATTGAGAAAGAGAGCGTGTACAAAATTCCAGGGCATTATCCGTCCGAACATATTTGACTGAGGAAGAGAAAACATTCTGCACTTCATTAATCAAAATTTTGACCACATCTCCTGCTTCAGATTTATTCTTCAAAAGAAATACCATGAGACACGAGAAAAATCATCCACTACCACAAGATAAAACCTGTGTCCCTGGTGATCGGGAACACGACTCGGACCCCATATATTTATATGTAACAACTCAAATGGGGAGCTACTGCTCCGACTCTGACGACTTGGAAAGCTCGACCTATGATGCTTTCCCAACTGACATGTTTCACAGCGAAACGACGAACTTGGAGAGATCTGGGGCAGAAGATGGCGCATTTTCTGGAGCGGAAGGTGACCAAATCGAAGATGCCAAATATAAGGAGAGACTGGTCCGGCGGAGTGAGAGGAGACGCCAGCATAGGATTCCCGAACCAGCCGATATAAACCATTCTGTTAGAGCCACAACCAATCAGCTTGCCCGTGAGTATGTCCTGAAAAATGAGAGAAGACGGGTCAAATATAGCACGACAATTCAAATCCTTTGTAATCTGACTAATAGACAGCAAATTCATTGAGAACTCAAGGGCATGTAGAACGTTCTGTAGCTGCATAGTGGAGGATTTGACAACCTCTCCCTGGCCAACAAGGGGTGAGTGGGTACCATCTGCTATCTGCACTGAACGACCGGGAGGAATATCCCTGTAGGCCTGTAATCTACCTCTATCTCGACAGAGATGATGTGTGGCTCTGGAATCTATAACCCAGTCAGATATATCATGAGATGGTATGAGTGCTGATGATCTACCTGAGCTACTAGCAGCGGCGGATGAACTGGCAGAGGCTGTGGCAGCAATATCTGAAGAACCATCAGATGAATCACCAGATGAAGGCGGCATAATATCACGGAGACGGGCCACAAGTTCGTCAAATCTATGATATGCAGCAGACGGTAATGGAGACTGTAAATGCTCTGTAACCCGTGCCGATGCTGGGAACCCATGCTTAGAGTAGCATGTCTCCTCTGAGTGTCCAGTTCGGTGACAATACGAGCACATCTGATTAAAGCGACCACCTCTTCCTTGAGGTCCACGGCCACGTCCACGACCACGTCCAGAAGGCGGTCCACCTCTCCTACGCGAAGCTGCCATCGCTGATGGTGGTGGAGTAGAAGAGCTGGAGGAAACTGGAATGCGACTGAGCCTTCTGTAGACATTCTCCACTGGAGGAATTACTGCATCTGCTAGAATTTGTGACCGGGCGGCATCGTACTCAGGATCGAGAGCAGCAAGTAGAACGCCCACCATGGTGGCGTTCCGAAACGTCTTCTGCTGTTCAGGAGTAGCAGTGAGAGGAATGGTACTGTATAACTTCTCGAACATCCCCTTTAGGGATGTGTATAGAGAATGGAGAGGTCTGCCGGCCCGCTTCATCGTAAAAATGTCATGTTGAAGCTGCAACATCTTTGTCTCATTTCGCACCTGCGAATACGTAGCAGCAAGGATGTCCCACATTGCCTTAGCAGTGGGCTGATGGAGTACGTCGTTAGCTATCTCCATCGTCAACGTACCAGACAACCAGACTTTCGCGTAGGCGTCATCAGCCTCCCATGAGGCATAGATCCCTGTCTTCTCCGCAAGCTCATCCTCGGTAAGAATGTGCTTCTTACCATTAGATTTCATGAGGCTCATGAACTGCATAGCCCATAGCTCATAGTTAGACCCGTCCATCTTCACTATTGGCGCAGGACCTTTGAATGCGCCGGTGGAGGGCAAATCGACTTTCGATTCTGACATAATGCTGCTTGGAGAAGACGAAGGGAATATAGACACGTTGATGAATGTCTACACCAACTGCATCGGATTTGAGTACGTGTGTAGACTTTTACGCACTCAAATCCATAAATCGGAGGAAGAGGGGTCTAGGGCACGCCTCAAAGGAAGCTTACATCCCTTGAAGCGGCTACAGAGTGCCGCCTGAGGACTGCTGGACGTTCAACACAGCAGCTGGGACCGCCGCGACGGCATGGGGACGTACGGCGGCAGGAGGAGAGGCCGCCGGGAGTAGATGGGGGGCCGCTGGGGGCCTAGGGCGGCAGAAGGAGGGGCCGCCGGGAGGAGGTGGGGGCCGCTGGGGGCCTAGGGCTGCAGTAGGAGGGGCCGCGGGGAAGAGGTGGGGGCCGCTAGGGGGCCGCCCGTAGGAGAAGGGGCCGCTGGCAGGAGGTGGGGCCTAGGGCGGCTGGAGGAGGCGCCGCCGGGACCTTGCTGGTTGCCTTCGACGGTGACTGGAGCCGCTGGCAGCGGCTAGAAGAGAGGGGCGACGGGTAGGGAAGGGAGGGGCGGTGGGTGGAGAGCCCTAAGGCGGCTCTGATACCATGTTAAGAAAAAGAGTCTTCGATATAATTCAGAGAAAACCCTAGGCTCTCTTATATAGGGAGAGGCCCTAAGGGTAAATTACAGAGACGTCTAATAAGAGAAAGAAATAGCAACAAGGCTGATGGTTGCTGGTGCCCTCTGTTGGTGGATAATCTTTCTGATCAACGGTTACTGGACTTCTCTGCCTTGATGGATCTCCTTTCTGATGCTCCCACGCCCTCTGGGGGCCGTGATCATTTCTCTTGGAAGGAGGGGCCTTTCAATACGCGAAAGGCGTACTTCTCTATTCTCCCCAGCGCCGCAGGGATGGATGCTTCCCTGCTCAATGACTGCAAGCTCATTTGGCGTCTCAAGCTCCCGGAACGGGTGGGTATTTTCCTTTGGACTCTTCGGCGTGGAAGGCTATTGACTCGTGACCGCTGTGCTTTGATATTCCCTAATGTTTCGCGTGTATGCTGACTTTGTGGTTCGGAGGAGGAAACCGCCGATCATCTTTTCCTTCACTGCGACCGTGTGCGAGCCATTTGGGACGACGTGGGATGGCTGAATCTTGCCAGTATCGTTGATTTCTGTGAGAGCTTGTCTATCGCCGGGAGTCGGTCGAGGGTGGACAGGCTGGTTCCCATTGCGCACCTTTGGAGTATATGGCTGGGAAGAAACGAGACATTATTTGCTCGGCAGAGGTTCTATAAGGAAAATATTTGTATCGCTGCGTCTCGTTTTTGTCTTGATTGGTCTGCCTTGTAGCGTTTTCCGGGTGCGGGGATGATATCTCTATTGGTATCATCCTTCAATCTGTTTTGTTTTCCTCTTCCGCATTGTACTATTCCGCATTGTAAGTCCTCATCTCTTTACTCTTTAATATATTGGGGCGAACACCGTTGAGTGTTTCCCCCTTTTTTGAGTGTCAAAAAAAAATAATAATAAATATCGAAACTATCTCTACAGTTATGTTCATGTTCGATTCGTTAAGCTATGAAACTAAAATTTGAAGTTCTTATTCAGTTCGTTTAGAAGCGAACAAACGCTTTTCAAGCTATTATTGGACGGACTCTAATCAAATACGAACATGTGCAATTCAATTAGCAACCCTACTTGTATGAGGAGCTTGTGATATTTCAGCATGTATGTTGTCCTAAATAGGTACGGGAGAAATCTGAATGACAACTTTGCCGATTTCTTATCGGTCTGCACCCTTGATACATGCGAGCATGTCTTACGAGCCAAAGGAAGAATTTTCGCTCTCCCCACAACCTTATGATCCACTTGGAAATCAAGGCTTTATTCATGTGCTTGCTGATTATTCCGCGAAGATTTTTAAAACTGCCTAGAACTACTATTCAACCCCCTAATGTTGTGATTCTGCAAGTCACATATTAGACGGAAATCACTTCGTTTTGGTTGAAAGAATATACATTATTGATAAATATACACCCAATTTCTATTAATTATTAAGATAAATTAACCCTATAACCACCCTCGAAGTGTACTGATGTGCCCCGATTCCACTCGTGGTTTATACCCAGTCTGTGCTTGTGTTGAACTCTTACTATTACCCAACCACTAATGATTCTTGTAGCAAAAGGCTGCATGTCACTTTGACTCCCCTTCCCGACAAGCTCTCTGCGCATAATCCCACGCTTTCGCACTTGGTGGATGAAACTATATCGATATTCTTGAGGCCATCCAGAACCAACTTTCTCGAGAATCCGTCTTACACTATACTGAGCCAGTTGTTTTCTCCAGGGCAGCCCATGCTAATACAAAACTATATAAAATAATTGGCACAAGGCTAATATAATTATACTGAAGCATAGTCGATGGCTAACTCACTAGAATCTGGAATGTACCGAAGAATGTACGAGTTCCTTCCGATGGCAGGAGGAGGCAGTGGTGAAGCTTACTTAAATGAAATGTATTTACTTATAACTCCCTTAGCCCCATGTAAAGGTATGTATCGAGGCACCATGGGTGCCCCATTGTATATCAAGGGGAGGGGCAAGAAAGCCTCATTTAGCTATCTGTCAACATGAGTGGTCCTGTCGAAGTTTTAAGAGCAAGCGGGTTTACTACGAAATTGCTCGACTGAGGGCCTCCTCTTTCAAATATGGGGGGCTCCTCTTTCAAATGTGAACTCTGACGCTTGTAGACTACTTGGGTCCTTAATTAGCACGCTTAACATCTGCAGAGGTCTTGGTAGTGAGAAAAATGACAATTATGTGATTTGAACTCCTGTGCTTTTAGTGGGGGCACGTTGCACAAACACCAAATCATTTAGACAGAATCTTAAATGGATATATGGTAGTTATCAGATTTGAAGTCTAGTCCTATAAGAAGAAGACATATTGCTTAACCACCAAACTATTTCGGCATGTCCAAAAGGAGATAAATTGTAATTTTGGCATTTGACCCTTGATTCTTTGAGGTGGAAGACACAATATTCATCCATCGGACCATTTAAGTGGGTTCATAGAAGCGCTAAACCCTCCTTTAGGGAACCCACTTCAAAGATATGTATGGCGGTTAATCAGTATATCTTCCAACCGAAGGACATGATTTCAAACCCCACTAATTATCATTTCCAATAAAAGTCTCGATTGTTCTTCTCTAGTCTGCATCACATGCCAACTCTTTGTTGCATTTGCAATCCGTGGTCCCTCACTATTTCATCCTATGGTATTTTATTCAGTTTAAGATGCACTTTTTATCGGATACGTGGATACCTATTGGATTGGGACGTTTTGGCATAATTGATTTATAGATGCTTATGGGTTTGGACCTCAATAGTCAATACACACACCTCCCACATCTGAACTTGCGCCATTAGCATGCCTGTCAATGAGGGAAAGAAATAGGAAGGAGAGAGAATTATCTCATGGAACAGCTGTTATAAGGAGGATTAAGAGCAATCGGGTTTCATTAGAAAAGCTTTGCAAATTTATTGTCTACTCTGTGTATTGAGGATTGCCCATGTCGTGACGGATAGGTCAATTGAAAGATTCATTGGCAAAGGAAAAATTGAACACGCTAACAGAAGATGAACAAATAGGATCTTTAGAAATGCTTTCAAGACACGTCAAGTGTCGGCAATTAGAGTCGAAGCTTGTCGCTTGGGTCGAAGCACATCTGCATCTCATCTCATTATAAGCAAAGTAGATGAAGGCTTATTGCATAATGTGGCCTTACCTTAGGTCAGTTAGGGTTCCACTTCTATCTCCTTTGGGTTTAGTCTCCTTGTTTCTCAACGTATAGTTATAGAACAATCTTTGATAATGCACAGAGGGGTGTACATGGACCAGGGGACTAAACTAATCTCGATATATAGTGTTGTTTTCCTTTCTTTCATTTATTTGAATATAATGAGAAATGTGAAATTTCTGGATGACAAATGCATCATTTAGCGCAGTCCAGATGCTCATTTACTTCTCACGATGTAACATCCAAGTCAAGGATGGACACACTTTATAGAAATAGGCTTTTTTATACACATGATGTAATACTCGAAGTATGTGCACATTTCGACCCATATGGATATGTTTATTGGAATAAAACTGACTTAGCTGTGGTTTAAAAATAGAAGTCGTTTTCATGAAAATCGAAGGAAATGACATTATATGAGAATAAAATAAGAAAGATATTTCTTCAATCTTGTGTTCCCAGGTAGCTGTTGGTGGTGGTTTTCTGGAAATATCTGAGATTATAAATTATGAATGAGTTCACCTTTTTTTTGTGAATTCCAGGAACTTAGCATTTTTATGTTCATATTAATCTTTCTTTAATTTTTGCTGGATTTCTATCATGCTATACTAACATAGTTTCTATCTAATATCCTTTCCAGATGGTCTTGTTTAATGTTGCTTTCTTTGGTACTGGTAACTTTGCTAGCATTGCAAGCTTTGAGATTTCATCTGTGTACAGATTTATCACAGTTTTTAGTGTAAGTGATGCATTTCTTTGTAAGTGATGCATTTCTTTTTTAGTAAGCAACTTCCTTATTTTTTTATAACATTAATAGTCTTATTTTGTTGCAGCCGTTCCTTATGACGGGATTGCTTATATTCAAGCTATTCATTCCCTATATGCTTGTCATGTGAGATGAAAATCTACTCATTCTACTCTTCTTTTTTATATTGTTTATTCTATTTGACCACCATTAGCTACTGGTAATGAATTTACTTGAATCTAGGCTATAGATGCTATTCGGAATAGGCTAGGCTCTAAATTTATTTAATTAACAATGGTACTACCAGATGGCAGCTAAAGATGCATCTCAAGTTTCATATCCTTTTGCCTCAGAACGAGGGCCATAATAGTTGGTAGATAGTTTGTTGGAGTTTGAATGTTAAGTATATAGTTTGTTGGATTTAGATGATGGGAATTGTGGGAAGCATCACAACTATAAAAATAAAGGGACGGAATGAACGGGAGCATGTTTATGACTTCGGATCCCCTAATTCCCACATAATTCGTCTTTTCTCCCGTGATCCTCACCATCGCCACTTCAAAAAAATCACCACCACAACCACACATATTCCCAAACACCCCATATAATAAGTCTAATGGAGGCAAAATTTGGTGGGGGCATTTTATTCTCTTAATTTGTTGTTCTCTGCCTTCCTTCCCATCCATCCACAGTGACCATTGTATCACCACCGTTATTCTGTAATAACTTTCATGCACAGTGCCTTCTAAGGAAGTCGATCCCTACGGTGCATGTTTGTAAAACATTTTGGTGTCCTCTCACCTCCCTTCCCCTCCATCCACAATGATGACCATTATATCGCCGTTGCTATTGTGTAGTGAAAGCTTTGATGCCTAGTGCCTTCCAATGATTTCAATCGCTATGGTGCATGCTAGTAAAGCATTACCGTCTCTTGTGATTACAAGCTTCTCCTCGTTATCATCTTCTTTCCACATATACAGACATCATGGGTAAGGTTAAGATCTTGGTGATGAGCTGTGAAATGTATTTTTTTAAACTAAACACTTAATATTTCTGACAGATGGAATGACAAGAAGAAAGTGACAAGATGTGCTGAAAACAGAGGATCTAAAATTGCTCCAGTACAAAGTAGAACTACAATGCTTTAGAAGAAACCGGCATACCTATGCTATGGTTCTATGGCACAATTAAGGTCATTTTCTCTTAATGACAAGATGAGTGTACATTAGGGTAAATACGGAAAACATGGTAGGAAATGGGGTGATGGAGGAATAGTTGGTGATGGAAGGGAGAAGCGGCTTTTGAATGAAGGTGGGGACAAAAGAGAGAAAAAGGAATGCCGTATTATTTTGAATATTTTTTAAAATTTATCAAAACAACTAATGAGTGGGACTTGATCTTACTAGTGGGGCTATGTAAGAAGCTCCATGCTACCTGTAACAGATGAGAGAGCAATACAAAATACCCGACCCTTGAGAGACCTCTCTCATAGTTTCTTTCTGCACATGGAGTAGGGTTTCACGTAAAATCTCGGTATTCTTCCTTGTTTATATTTCCTATCTCTGATATTACACTACCGTACTATCGTTTTTTACGTTTTTTACATGGCATCAAAGCAGATTCAGTTCTTGTATTTTCGTTCTTGAAGATTCATTATGTGTTCATGTTTGCGGTTTTATTCTTGAAGATTTATCCTGCTTATATTCAAGTCTGAGGTTAGTTCAAAGTTCTGAAAATCATATTGTTGCCATCGCCATGTTCCTAATGTTTTAGGGTTTTGGATGAAACCCTAATCTTGTGCAGCTTCTATGTGATTCCAACAAGTTCGAGAAATTTTTGGGGTCTTGAAATCTTACTTCAACATGCAGCAACAACAGTGCAATCTCAGATTCCTGTTGTTTGGCGTGTTATGCACGGGATTGAAGGAAAAGCCAGAGCTGTGAGTTGATCTCCAGATCTGCAACGCGTAGAGCATCCCCAGCATGCCTCCTGCAGATCTACAGCATGAGACTTCTAGGTTGTGTCGAGCTCCTACACACATGTTGCTTGTCCTGATTGAGGTTATCAAGGAGCGCAGATTGAGGCTATCAACAACTTTATTATCTAGGATTTAAACCTTTGAATCCTATTATCTACAGAAGAAAAATAAAAGGGATCCTACATTTAGAGAGTTTCTTGATGTTCTTGACATCGGTGCCAACAACAGACCAATACAACCCTTCTTCGTGTGCAGAACCCTTCTCGCGTTTGATGAGGACAACACCGCAAGGCAAAGCCCATCTTTCTTCGCATGCATCATAACTCCAGGCAGTGCCTCTATACCCTAATTTCCACGGCGGCGTTGTTGTAATCTGAGAAGTGGAAGCGGAATCGATAAACAAAATAATAAACATCAAAAATACGAAGATTTACGTGTAACCCTACTCCCTAAGGAGCGGGATGAAACCACGGGAGTAGCCCTCAAAGGGGCAGATATTCTATTGGATTTCTTATTGAGTACAGGGAGTGTGGGGCTCTTTATATAGCCCCTTAGACAGATCGAAGTCCCACCGCTCATCTATGTGGGACTAAACATGAGTGGGGTAATTGGATCTTGGTGAGATCCAATTGGCCACCTATTACATCCTCTAACACCCCCCTCAAACTGTAGCTGAGAAAGCTGCAGCTTGCAATAAAAAGAAAGTATACAACACATTTTCATACGATATATCACAAGAACACATGTCTGCTGCTGGTAGAAGACCTCACACGAGTACGGGTCCGCGACTTTCAGATCAGCGGAAGGTATCTTTGCCATGCCTGTAGAGCCGCTGCGATATCAGGTCACCGGAACGTATCTCTGTCGTGCCTGTAGGTCATCGGAACATATCTTTGTCATGCCTGGAGAAGAATCGATGCAGAAGAAGTCCAACACGGGAAACTTTTCGGGTCGTAAAAGAGGAAGTATACGCCCTGATGAAGAATTTGATGCTTGGTGAAGACGGATGATCAAAGAAATCTGGAGTGGCGGTCTGTCGGTCTTGGACGTGTAGATGCGCTGAAGAATATAGCTTTGACTCTTCCTTTCTCCCATACTTGATAGAATAAAGGTCATGGATTAAGTTGGGAGAAACCAAAAAACATGCATTTGTTGTGTCCTTCCCCTTTTTTTTGCACAAATCATTTTTTCATACGGTTTCTTTTCATACTTAGCCTTCTTTTTTTTCAAGCCGTTCATTTTTTCAGCTTTTCATCTCTTTTTTCTTCTTTTTTTAAACAAATAAACGTGGCCCATTTGGGCCCAAAGAAGCCTCAACGCAATTAGGCTTTACATTGCAGACCTCTCTTCCCCTCTCTCTTTCTTTTCTTTCTCTTCTTCCTTTTTTTAAAATGATGCAATAGCTTTTAGTGTTCCTAATTGGGAACCCTCCTTCGTAACCCGCCGCCTCCGAGAGGGGTTATTCTTTTGATGTTGTCGCTTGCCGCCATGGAGAGCGAGGCTCACCTTGGAGGTGCCTCCGCCTGGAGGGGATCGAGAATGAGGCGCATGCCGATGGGGGGTTGGTGAGGAGATGGGGGGGGGGATGGCAGCAGGGTTACCGTCGTGGCCTGGAGCGGCGATGGAGAAGCACGCACCGCCTTGAGGATGCGCTCACGAGGTGCGCTGGAGAAGATGCGCCGCTGCTTGGATATGAAAGGGGGGGATCTGAGGAGCCTCCGCCTGGGTTCCCACACGCCGCCTGCATGCTTGGAGCGGAAGAGAGTCTGCACGGGAGGGGAGGGGGTTGAGGGAGTCGCATGCAGTCGCGAGGGAGGAAGGTTGGGTCACGGCGCCACCTCCGAGGTGTACTAAGCTTCTGCCTGCCGTCATGTTAGGGCTTGGTCTGCTGGATCTTGGAGTGTTCATGTCTGCTGGAGCGCGCGAAGCTTGGAGATTCTGCCAGGAAGGTGCGCATGATCGACGCCTGGAAGGAGAACATCACCTTGGCACGATCTTGCCAAGTCTTGAGGAGGGCGCTGACCTGGAGAATCGTGGAGCCTGCAAGGAAGATGAGGCTCTGCCTGGGATTTGTTTTACAACTTGAACGACGAGGAAACTTAGGGTTTCGTATGAAACCCCCATGACAGATGCTTTGTTCTAGCTGCCGAGGAGAGGGGGTGCATGATGGAGGCATCGCATGGAGATGATCATCGGATCTTCCGAACTTAAACAAATTGTTTGATGGATTAGGGTTTCAAAGAAAAAAAACCCTAGATTTTAAACCATACATGGTATCTCTCATGAACAAAAAAAAAATCAAAAAAACGAATCTCAAATAATAATAAAAATATTCAAGAACAATTCTTCGAGAATCGAATCCGCTCTTATACCATGTTGTAATATGAGAAGTGGAAGCGGAATCGATAAAAAAATAATAAACATCAAGAACTCGAGGATTTACGTGGAACCCTACTCCCTAAGGAGCGGGATGAAACCACAGGAGAAGCCCCTAAAGGGGAAGATATTCTATTGAATTTCTCATTGAGTACAGGGGGTGTGGGGGCTCTTTATATAGCCCCTTAGACAGACTGAAGTCCCACTGCTCATCCATGTGTGACTAAACATGAGTGGGGTAATTGGATCTTGGTGAGATTCAATTACCCACATATTACATTCTCTAACATGCGCAATCTCCGACATCTAGTTCTCGCTCGTGCATTATTCACCTTCGAGTTCTCCCTTAGGGCCTGTTTGGTTACTGGGTTGGGTTGGGTTGGGTTGGGTTGAGGTATCCTCCTGTGAATAATAGCTGTTTGGAGGGTTGGAATGATAATTGTGATGTGATGTGATATTAATTATGTGTTATATTAATCTTTTTAATGAATATAATATGTTTTTTATGTTAATAAGTTTATTTGAACATGGTTAAAAAATATTATACCAAAGAAATTATAAGGTCAATACAAGCAATCCCAACCCAAGAATGCAGGGTTGGAGCTAGAGGTATGCAGGATACCTCGGTGTACCCTCGCAACCAAACGGGCCCTTAGAGCAGTTATCCTCCAGTAATGATGTCTCCTTCCCCACACCTTATACAGCAACGCTCTCCTTTTCGGCATTGAGAGCGCAAGCGATGGCGACCAACCATAGCAGATCTCCCTCTTCCGCGAGCGATGACAACCCCCGTGCACACCATCTACACTCCAGGTAGTGCCCCTGTGACCTCAAGAACATCGTCTCATGCACTGCCTCACCTTGGCAGTGATCTCCTTTGCACCCAACAATGGCGGAAGATGGGTTTCCATTATGGAGGCATTTTTTCCAACCTGTACGAAGTCTCTTCGTTGGGCTTAAATAGCCAATGGTGGGTTGTTGGCCATGTTTTCTTTGAAAAAAAGAGGCCTAAAGGTTGGTTGCGGCTGTAAAAAAACATGGGGAGCTGCTTTTGGGCTGGAATCGGACCAACGTAAAAAAAGTCGAGGCTAAGTTTATCGCTACACTTGGGCTGTAGGTTTTTTTGGAAAAAAAGGGTGTTTTGAAAGAAATAAAGAGAGAGAAAGCCGGAAAAAGTGGAGAAAAAAGAGAGTGTTGGAGTATTTGAATATGCGTCCCTTGAATTATAGATGGGTAAATGGATCACTCCAGGATCCATTTACCACATCCAGTTGTTTAGTCCCACATCTTCCACTTGTGGGATGTGAAAACTCAGGGAGGGCTATCTCTGACGATGTGGTGTCTCGTAACACCATCGCAGAACTCATTGAACTCTGACGAACAGAACTCTAGCCTGTTATCTACAGGTAGACACTTCGCCTTCCTAGAATGTTGGTTCTCCACCAAGATCTTCCACTACATGTAGGTCTGAAATGCTTCGTTCTTGTGCTTCATCATGTACACCTAAACCATCTTGGAGTAATCGCTAATAACAGATAGAAAATACATGACACATCTCCAAGATGGGACCCGCGAAGGGCTCTAACAATCAGCATGGATGTAGTCGATTATTTCTTTCCTAAGTTGTTTCCCAAACATGCAATGCTCACAGAACTCCAGTTTGGATCTCTTAAGATACCCGGTGAGAACCTTTTGACTAAGTATACTCATCCCCATCTAACTCATGTCTTCCAGCCACATACGCCACAATTTGGACTCTGATTTCACCAATTGCGATGGTACTGCGACAAAGCCTAGGGATGACTCTTCCCCACTATATATAAGCTTGCCAAGCTTGATTATGGTTCCAGTTTTCTCCACGAATTTGATTGATCATGTCTTGGATAAGAATCTAGAAGGCATTAGATGTTGACTACCCGACAACATCTAGGCTTCCTCGAAGAATGTGAGATCTCACACCAGGTAAATCCTTAACCCTTCCTCCTATTACTAATTGATTCGATGATCCGCCCACGAGAATGAATTATTGGGGACAGACTGATTGGTAAAACAATGTGCTCAATAAAACAGTTGACCCATACATGACGTATAGGGTCTTTTGTCTGTTGCCTTTAGTGAGAACTATTCCGACTTCGGTAACCTGGATAACTACACCTTATGCGTTGTACATATATCCTTTAGAGTCCAAAACTCTAAGGGATATCATGTTCTTTCTCAGATCTATAACATGTCTATCAAGACTCCATCATGTATCTTGATCTCCACAAAGTCGATCCCTACAATCTTGCACGATGCATCATTCCACATAACGATGTTTCCACCATCTATCTTCTCATAGATGCAAAACCAATCTTCATTAGGATTCATATGATGAGAACAACCTGAATCAAGAATCCATATGTTATCTGACATGTTCTAATCTGTGATAGTGAAAATCATATCATCTTCATAATATGTGCTCTCTGAGCCCCTACATGAATTGTTGCTTTCCCTTTCTTCTTCGGACAATCCTTCTTCCAATGTTCAGGTTCATTGCTGTAATTGTGGATGTCCTTAGAATTGTGATTCTTCAACTTGGACTTCTACTTTTCCTTCTTCGTGTAGCCAGAATTGGCATGACTCTTTTCATGAGTCATAACCAAACCTATACTGTTAGAGTCCTGCTTCCCGGTAGCCATATGCCGAAGTTCACACGTATGTAGACTTGTACGAACTTCCTTTATGGTTATCAAATGTTTCCCTATAATAAATGATTGAACGAAATTCTCATATAATAGCGGAAGAGAAACCAACAAAATCAAAGCAACATCCTCATCTTCAATGTTAACATCTACGCTTATTTAATCCATTAACAATGCATTTAAGTGGTCTAGATATATTTCTAAGAGATGTACCGTCATGCATGCAGAGAGAGAACAAACGTTGCTTCAATCAAGGTTTAAAAAAGCGCGAGGCGGTCCGAGGCGTTTTCTCTGAAATTGAGGCGAGGCGTAAGCCTCGAGGCGGTCGAGGCGTAAGCCTCAATTTTTTTGGAAAAAAAATTAAAATTAAAGCAAAAAAATTTAAAAAGTATATAATACTGTTTCATTTTGCGAAAAACACATTCAGGAATAATTTAAAACTAGTAGAAGATACAATACATAAGCGATGAAGGCATTGAAGTTCAAAAAAACTAATACCAAGCCACTAATATACAGAATATCAAGTTCCAATTCCAACTTCAATGACTCTATATGAGTATTAAACTAAAGTCTATACTTAATACTAAAGTACAATAGAAATCATAATCTTTAGTGCGAATAAAAAAAATATTAATACGCCTTGAATCCCAATCAATTGTCTTGTTGGACATAGTTGGAGAACTGTCATATGCATCCCCTCCTGCCATATCATACCCCAACAAGACGGGGGTCTCGCTGCCCGGTCAGCGAGCCTGTGGGGGGGTCTAGGGGGGAGCAGGTGCGCTCCCCCCTGCGGGGGTGTGGGGGCAGCGCCCCCGGCGATTTTTTTTACTAATGATATTATTTGTATTCAGCTACTCATAATAAAATGTAATAATTATTTTACTTCAGTCTTCACGTGCTTATTTTTCAACATTACTTCATATATCATATATGTGATAACTATTCTAAGTTCACAACTTATACAACCAAACAACAACAACAAGTTGCAAACTTGCAACTAATATAAAATTCTATTACAATTCAAACAAAAATGTGTAATAGAACTAGTATGTGATAAATTGAATATGATGTATACAAGATCATGTAACTTCGCTTCATGTAACTTTGCTTGTTTCAAGCTATCTCTTCTCTTTGCATGGAGTTATATATATAGAAATATGCAAGGTTTAACAAGGAAACAAAAATACAAAAATAAAAAATATAATGCTAATAAAAAATAGGGTTATGTGTAACAAAAAAATAAAAAAGCCTCATGACTCGAGGCTTACGCCTCCGCCTCGCCTCGAGCGCCTCACGCCTCGAGCGCCTCAGGCGAGGCTGAGGCGTACGCCCCTAAGTCAGTACCTGAGGCGTGCGCCTCGGGGCGTTTTAGGCCCGCCTCGCCTCGAGGCGTACGCCTTTGCGCCTCGAGGCGCCGCTTTTTAAAACCATGGCTTCAATACCTTGTTAGTCAGAGACTCCTTCATGTACAAACTTACGAGTCTCAATCACAGACAGGTCGCGAAATCCTCAATGGCAACACCCGTAATAATCTCATCTGTCAAACACAACATGATCGTCGAATGTGCCTTCTCTTCCTACACCATCAACTTGGAGGGTTCGGATGCTTTCACCTGCTCTTGGTCCAATGGTGCTCAGATGCCTTGTTGCTTCAGTAGGGCACATATCTTGGTCTGCTATAGACTTAATCCGTTCCTCCATATGAACTTATCGATCTTCAGATTGTGTGACATCATCTTGCCTGATGACCCTGACGGAGCCTAATGTTGTGATACCAGTTTGTTGCGAATCGCGGAAGCACGAACAAACACGATCAATCAATCAAGCACGAAGACACATAGATTTACACGGTTCACCTGTAACTGTGCTACATCCTTGGGCGGCATCGATCAATTTTCACTATGCGGAGAAGAAGGATATACAGATGATGTAGAGAGTCCTAACTCTATGGAGATTATATACGACTCCTGTATAAAACAGATCTCAATGTCAGACGAATCTGAATACCCATATAGCAAAGCTTTCGGGATGGGGACGCGGGATGGCTAGACCCCCGTACAGGTAGGGTATGCTGGGGATAGGAGGCGAAGGAGGGGGGCATCAGATGGTTACGATTCAAGTCATATCAATAGTTGGAGTGGGACGTAATAGAGTTGGGGGAGGGGGGAGGTATCAGTGGCTGCAGTGACGATGACGATGGAGCTGGGGTGGTAGGAAGGGGTGGCGGTGGAGTTGTTAGCATAGTTGAGGGCGATGGCAAGGGTGAATGCAGCGGCGGGGAAGGTGGCAGAATCGAGATTGGGGGTGGTAGCGGGTATGGAGCCGGGGTCAGTGAAGGCTCATGTAATGCCATGGAAGGTGGGGAGGGTTCGAAACCTCCTGGACAGCAATATCATAGACGAGAGAGGTGTTACCATGGCCCTTAAGTGGACAATAACTTTAGCAGTGTTTTGCTCCAATTGTCGTTGCATATTCACACAAACTTAGAGCACGTTGGATATTACTTTTTTAACCTCAGCACGCCATACACATTCCCTTGAGCGCATATCTTTTGACCGATAACTCCTCGAATACCTCGATGGGTCGTTAGATTGGGAAGACGATCTGTAGGTCACTCTATGATACCAGTTGATGCAAAAAGAAAATTAAGGTGGAAAAAATTGGGGAAGAGGAGCGGAAGGAGAAGAAACTCGCTGGTTGTGATGGGTTTTGGAAAAGAAAGATGAAGAAGCGCAGGAGGGAGAAGGGAAGGGTTAATGGAGAATACTCCAATTTTGCAGGTAACTTAATTTGAACTGATTAGAATACGAGATTTTTACCCGGCAGTCCCTATAATATTTTTAAATTACCTCCACGACTTTTGAAACATTGATATTCCTCCCTCGACCTCGTAAAATTGCTCCGTCTTACCCTATAGACCCTGCCGTGAATTTGAGACTTTTTGAGTTAACTAGCTTGGGTTTAAGTTGAGTTAATCTAACCCTAGCAAATCCAATAGTATATTTTCTTCCACTCTCTCTTCTTTGTTCTTCTCTCCACCTCCTTCCTCTTCCACTCTCTCTCCTTTTTCATTCTTGCTGGACGAAGCCCTATCTCCCCTTCCTTCTTCACTCTTGCGCGTATAAAGGGGAGGTCGTCGTAACATACCCACAGTGGCCCTCCATCTTCGACATGTTGGGCACGGCGACGTGCAATGCGTAGAACCACTGGTTGAGCTTCTCGCGCCGATGCCGCTCCGCTTCAATATGGTTCAACGGATCCTCTCTGCCGTTGGCTGACTTCCTTCCGCGCTTCCTCGGCCGCCTCTCCTCGGCATCCATGCCCCTCTCTCTCCCTCTCGATTCACCGATGTCTCCACGTCAGAGTCGCCACAGAGCCTGATGGGGTCCGTGGCGGAGGACGACGGGTCACTCTTTGAACAAGGCCTTCACCTTGCCAATGATCTCAACGTTCTGGTAGATCACATTCGTGTATCCCAATTCAACCACGCCGGAGCCGGCGGGGATGCATGCCAAGGTCTGGAGGCCGAAGAGCTGCGCCTGCATGGCGCGCTCACAGCCGGAGGTTGCGAGCAAGCTGGCGCCGGAGACCCACCTGGGGTTTTCAGAGGGCCGCCCTGGGTCCGTGACAACGACCTCATCTCCACCCAACATCACGAGCTCGACGTCGCCTCCGCCGCTGAGACATGCCACGACGTCGCCTTCGGCCTCCAACTTCAGAAGGCCATCACCGCCTTCATCTCCTCATCTCCCCCCCTTCACCGCCCCAAACCCCCAACCCCGCCACCCCTCGGCTCCAACATCAACTCCGAACCCCCTACCAAACCCACCCATGTCCACCCGCAAACCCACTCTTGTCCCCCCTCCGTATTCGCACGCATGGCGACCTATTTCGTTTTGGGAGGAGGCCAACCGTCTCCTAAGATGCAGCAGGAGGGAGGCGAGGCGCAGCCCTCCGTCGATGGAAGAAAGTGAAGGGGCGTCACCCTCTTCATTTGCAGGAGGAAGGGGATGAGGGAAGGGGTGGGATGACAATAACATTGTTGGTTGCTGATGTCAGCATCTCAATGGCATCTTTGGTAAATTTCTTAAACAAAGAGGGTTATATGGACCTCATTTTAAAGGAATACGGTTAACTTTAACGGGTAAATGGATGGGAGTTAACCACAGGGTTTGTGGAGTAAGGGTTAGTAAGATTACGGGGTTGAGAGAGGAATATTGATGTTTCAAAGGTCGTAGAGGTAATTTAAAAAAATTATAGGGTCTGCCAGGTAAAAATCCCTTAAAATAATGGACACAATCCCTTTTATATATGGGGGGTTGGATTACAAAAATAGGAATAAAATAAAATAAAATCCCAACAACCCTAATGGACTTTAAATATCTCTAAGTGAATAATTAATTAATTTGATATCACATGTGATCTCATTATTTAAATAAAAAAGAAGTTGCGACTGACTCAATTGGACACAAATAAAATTAACTTAATCCTAATTTATTTAGACTCTAGTTTAATATAAAAGTCCTAACTGATATTATGAAAAGTGATGAGATAATGTAATGAGTTGTTTATTCAATAGGTCCAGGGGTCCTTATATAGAACTAAACCATAGAGAGCTTAAAAAGATAAAATACATAAATACCTTAGCAGGGTTACAATGTAATATAAGAACATAACCTATTGTAATCTATAACACTTCCCCTCAAGTTGGAGCATATCCGTCGATCATGCCCAACTTGGAAGGTATACAAGAAAAGGCGCTTCTTTGATAAGGCCTTTGTAAATATGCCTGCAAGATGAAGATTTATCGAGATGTGTGGTGTAGCAATCTTGCCACCTCGTACATCATCACGAACAAAATGGTAGTCAATCTCAAAGTTCTCAATATGTTTGGTTCTCTCATAGAACACAGGATTTGTAGCAATGTAAGTAGCAGATTTATTGTCACTGTATAGGGGAACATGAGTGGTGAAAAAACACTGAGTTCTGGCAGAAAAGTCAGTAGCCAAGTAATTTCACATGTAGCATGTGCCATTGCCCTGTATTCTGCCTCTGCACTGGATTGGGAAACTATCGTCTACTTCTTGCTCCTCCACCTAACGAGTTTTCCTCCTGCCATCATAGCATATTCCGTAGTAGAGCGATGGTCCTCGGGTGAGCTTGCATAATCAGCATCGGCATATGCAGTAACATTAGTTTATCCATTTTCCCATAGAAGAGGCTACGTCCAGGCGATTCCTTTAGGTAGCGAAGGATCTGAAAAACGTCCTGTCAAATGGTCGTAACTCTCCATGTATTGGCTAGCTCTGCTCACAGCATGGGATATGCCTAGTCTAGTAACAGTAAGATATAGAAGTTTTCCAACCAGGTTTATGCATCGTGTAGTGTCTTCAAAGATAGGATCAATGGAGGTAGAGTGTTTCCTTGGTTCTGCAGAGTTGCCAAAGGGTTTGCAATCAAGTAACCCTGCCTCAGTCAGTATATCTAAGCAATACTTTCTTTGTGACATTTGGAGTCCCTTATTGGTGCATAAAACTTCTATGCCTAGAAAATGGCGAAGTTGCCCCAGATCCTTGGTGACAAAGATCTTTTGTAGAAAAACCTTATCTCTAGCACCCCTTTATCATCGTTATCTGTAACAACCATATCATCCACATATACAACAAATATAACTGTACCAGTTGGTCTTTTTCTGACGAAAACAGAGTAGTCAGATGTAGTTCTCTGGAAACCTAGAGTGCCGATCTATGTATTTATTCTATAGAACCATGCCCTCGGGTTTTGCTTTAGACCATAGATTGCTTTGCGAAGTCAGTACACATACTCCCCCTCACTTTCGTAACTCGGAGGTTGCATCATGTAAACTTCCTCCTCGAGATCTCCACATAGAAAATCATTCTTGACATCCAATTGAAAAATAGGCCAGCCCTTATTCACATCTACAGAGAGGATAGTCCATATGGATCCCATCAGTGCAACAGGAGAAAAGGTCTCGAAGTAGTCAACTCCATATGTTTGTGTGAAGTCTTTCTCCCACAAGTCTTGCTTTCAACCTGTCAATAGTGCCATCCGAAGACTGCTTCGCAGTGAAGACCCATCTGCAGGCAACATGTTTAGTTCCTTGGGGACACTGTACAAGATCCCATGCCCCTCTAGAATTGAGAACGCCCATTTCTTCATTTATTACCTTTCTCCATCCAAAATCCTGCAGTGCACTATGACGGTCTCTTGGAACAGAAATTGTTATAAGTGCATCTGCATATCTTTTGTCAGAACATGGTAAGCTATCAATGGACGTGAATAAGACATAGGATGAAGTGGACATTGCCTCTTAGTTCTGCGCAGAGCAATTGGAAGCTCCTGAGGATCATCTGAGGTAGTATTAGTGAAGCACTTGAGGATGATGTTTTCCTCCAACAAAGGGACATGTAGTGGAACATGAACAAGAGTAGAAACATGTTTTTTCTTATACAAAATAGGTGGAGGAAGATCTAATGGTGTGTCTGACACAACCTGAGTAAAGAAGCTAGTTTGTTCGAAAAAGGTGACATTGGCAAATATGTAATAGCGATGGTCAGAAGGATCATAGGATATGTACCCTTTCTGAGTTTGAGAATAACCCCAAAAAACACATTTAATAGCACATGGAGATATCGGCAATATGAAAATTGTGAACAAATGCAATGCATAAAATCCGAGGGTGATTCATTTGGGAATAGTAAGGCAAAGGGAGTGGAGCCATTTAGAGATACAGAGGGGACCCTTTTTATAAGGTGGACAACAATGAATATAGCATCTCCCTAGTAGGTCTTGGGAACCTTCATTTGGGTGAGTAGAGAGCGGACAATATCAAGGAGATGTCTTAGTTTTCTTTCAACTACCCCATTCTGTTGGAGGTATATGGGCAAGAGGTTTGATGGATGGTGTCCTGAGAAGAAAAAGGGATGGAAATCATTTTATGTAAATTCCAAGGCATTATCAGAATGAAAAATTTGAATACGAGGGGAGAAGATATTTTTGACATAGTGAAAGAGATTCTTGACAATGGTATTAATTTCTGAATGTTCTTTTTACAAGAAGACTCAAGATGATCGACTGTAGTCATCCACAAAGATAGCAAAATATTTATGACCACTCAGAGTTCGGATTGGACAGGGTCCCTATATATCACAATGGACAAGAGAAAAAGGGGAACGACGGCGAGGCTCGGTCCATGCGGGAAAGGATGCTCTATGATGTTTCCCAAACTGACATGCCTTGCACTCAAAGGATTTGAGCGTAGAGAGTTTATGGAACATCAACGAAAGGGAGAGGGCCTTAGCAGAAGGATGACCCAGAAGAAGGTGCTACAGAAGAGGATCTTCAAAGATTGAGACTGCACCAGCAAAATTGAAATCAGAAGCGATTTCAAGATAATAGAGGTTGTTCCTCTCATGTCCCCCACTAAAAATCTGCCTCGTCTAGATGTCCTGAAAATAACAACAGAACTTGTAAAAAATAACTCGACAGTTAAGTTCCCGACATAGCTTCTGTACAGATAAAAGACTGAGAGGAAAGATATGAGCACAGTGAACGCCGATCAATCGCAGCGTGGAAGAGAAATCAACAATACAGACAACAGTAACTGGGGAATGATCCTCATTAGCAACTCGAATGGTCTTCACAGAGGAAGACGGCTGGGAAGACGTGAGAAAACTTCTTTCTCCGGTCAGAAGAGCTCCAAAGTCAATAATCCATGCATGTTTAGAGGCAGAGACAGATTTGCTATTGTACCGCTAGGCTAGCAGTAGAAGCAGAGGCAGTATTGTCGCTGACAGATGAAGCAGAGTCTTACAACAAGGTAGATGAAGCAGAGTCTTACAGCAATTATCACAGACGAGCATATTCAGAAGCAATAAATGGGGTTTTCTGTACCCCTCTAGTTTGTTGGGAAGATGTATCTTCAGTTGCATCATAAAATGCTTGCATACCAAGCATTGCCCAACAACAGTCAGAAGGGTGATTCCAGCATCCACAATGCACACATGCTGGATATGAAGCAGTAGAAGAATCACGACCGCGTCCACGTCTAGAATCACGACCTCGTCCTCCCTGATAATTCTGAGGCCCTCTGTATCCCGAGGACGTATAATGGGTTGTCATATCTATAGACGCATGAATGGTAGAGTGCTGAACTGGAGCCTTTAGCTCCTGTAGTCGTCCGAAGATGGTCTCAATGGTGGGTAGAGTATCAGGCATCAAGAACTGATCTTTTACAGGCTTATATTTTGGATGCAACCCTGAAAAAAATCTGTAAACCTGCCATTCAACACGTTCTCCCGTATGTTGATCACATGCAGGATGAAAAATAAGTAGCTCCTCAAATAGTCTAGTAAGAAGCATGCAGTACTCGATAAGGCTCGACTCTCCCTGAGTAGCAGGCACGATTCTTGTGTGTGTCAGAAAGACGAGACTTGGTCATCTTATGAGAATATGTGTGCTTAGGGTTTCCCACATCGCCTTGGCAATGTCCTTATAAAGAAGATTAGCTGCAATGTTTGGATCGACATTGTTCGTCATCCAAGTGATAATCTGACAATTGTCAAGAAATCAGGTTTCATAGTCCTTGTCTGTTTCAGCAGACGAAACTTTTGTATGAACACAACTTTTGCGCTGGTCACCGACAAACATTTTGAAAGATCGAGACCATAGATCATAGTTTTCGAAGCCCTTCAACTTGATAGAGGTGCCATGTACCATCAAAGAAGTAGGGTATGCAGGCTTGGTCTCGGTAGACGTAATGGTGGCGGCTTAGGTCAAGGAAAAGTAACCTAGTAAGTATATCTTGTCTTAGTTAAACATCAAGTGCCTAGGGTGCACGAGGCAGCGCTAGGGTCGCCTTAGAGCGCTTCTGGTCGACGTTGGGAGCATCTAGCGGAGCTCCAGGCGGTGCTTCCGGTAGGCTCTAGGGGCACCTGGTGATGCGAGCAAGCGATGTTAGGAGCCCCTAGCAATGCTCTAGGCGCGCGAGAGGCGCTATAGTAGCCCTTGGGCTTGCAGCAGGCGGAGGGTTAGAAGCCCGACGACGTGCGAGATGAGCTTTCTCGGACGGGAGGGCTGGTGATGGCGGAGGGTTTTAGGTCAAAACACCGATCTAGGACCGCTGCTCTGATACCATGTGGAAAAGCGATGAGAGAATGCAATGAGTTGTTTATTCAAGAGGTCTAGGGGTTCTTATATAGTACTAAACCCTAGAGAGCTCAAAAAGATAAAATACATGAATACCCCTGTGGGGTTACAATGGAATATAAGAACGTAACTTACTGTAATCTTTAACCGATATTATTTAACAGACGGAAAATCCTAATTGTGTCCTAATTTTAAAATCCATGTTGCATCAGTTTCTAAAAAAAGTCGATTGTAAGAGTGATAGCTCTTTTTTGTTTGTGTGAACTTCAATAAGATAATTGGCGGAGATACTATTGTAAAAGTCGGTCGATTAGGCTGACTAGTCGGTCCGACTAGTCGAGTCGGGGGGTAGCCGACTCGAATATGCCTAGTCGGCCATTAGTCAGTCAGCCCAACTAATCGGGCTGACTAGTTGGCCGATTACTCGGCCGACTTTTAAATAGATGTTTTTTTTTTATTTTTTTCTTTTTTTTTAAAATCAAACCTATTCTAATATGCTTAATGTTATATTTAAAGTCAATTACTCCTTTTGTTTCATTATAATAGTATAGAAAATGTTCAAATCTATGCAAATATATAAGAATATATATATAAATGATTTATATTGCAAATATATAAGAATATATGTAAAAAAATGATTTATATATTTAAAATAAATAAAAAAATTCAAAACTGACTAATGACCGACTAAATCCGATTAGTCGCTCGACTGTCGATTAATGCTTAATCAATGACCCCACCGATCGAGTACCGACTACCGATTTCTGTAACCTTGGGCGGGGATAAGGCATGGAATCAACTTTTTTCTATTGTTGGATAAATGGTGGAATATGATTGACTCTTCATAGTTCATATTTAATAATGGGGAAGTTACACGTATTTAAATGTTGAGAAAAGAATTATCTAGATGAACTTAAATTGAATTAATTATTTTTTGGGAACATGTTATTTGTTTCAAATTGTTTATTATTCATAATTTATCTAGATGAAATTAAAATTTTCCTCCTTTAATAGACAAGTTATTTATTTCAGTCGGTTATCATTGTATATTAAGATATGCTTGGGAATAGAATTAATTTTGTATCATAATTAGATGACAAATGTGGATATGTTTACCTATACATTCGTCAAGGTAACCTGGAGCTTGAATGATTAATTGATTAACCTTAATTGTACCTTCAAATATTATTTTTGAGAATCAGAATCTTGCAGTTAGCAATTTTTTGAGATTTTATGCGCACTTTGTTAGAAATATGGAAATGCAGAAGCTAATATCAGAGAAATAGAAATAAATATTGAAGAACGGAAGGATTTTACATGGAACCCTACTCCCTAAGAAGCAAGATGAAACCACGAACGAACGTCTCAAAGGGCTGATGTGTCTAGTGACTTTCTCATCTGATACAAGAGGTATGGGGCTCCTTATATAGCCTCCACAGACCCTCCAAGTCCCACCACTGGTAGATGTGAGACTAGACACTGGATGTGGTAAATGGATCTTGGAGGGATCCATTTGCCATCTATATAACCGACACATATACTCCAACACTCCTCAAGCTGGAGCATGCAATGCTCAGCTTGGACAAACAGAAAGAAATCTCAAACTCACAATACAAGACACTACATGCAATATCAACTCAACGAAAACACAACCAAGGCCCTAAATATCGGTTTCGGTCACCATTTCGGTATCGACAAAACAGAATTTCGGTGGAATTTCGATGGAATTTCGACCGAAATTTCGGTCATTTCGGTCATTTTTTGCACTAGGACCACCATATTTCGGTCATTTCGGTCATTTCGGCTGAATTTCGATTTCGACCGGATATCGATATTCGACAGAAATTCGACCGAATTTCGCTGAAATTTGAGGCCATGAACACAATTATCAGTTACTGTTGAGGACGTTGCTTCTCATGTCGTGCAAGTGAGGAGGAACAAATGGGTTGAAGTGTGAGTTGAACTGGGTCTCCTCATTGGAGAATATGTGCTCCATACTGTGCATGTCAGAGTCACTGAAACGGAATGAATATCCTCGTCGGAGTACTCTGGCCCGCCACATGTAGAAGACTGAATCAAGTAGACAACTGCTCAATTTATGAAGGGTCGAACTGAAAAAGCCATGGAGATATCCTCGTCGGAGTCCACGGTCACTGGAAAATGGAGTCTGAAAAGTCTCCTCATCGGAGAACCGGTCTCTCACATACTGGCTCAGAAAATGGGATCTCTACTATGGAGTCCCTATGAAACCACATGAAAACCGTAGCCCGTATGGCATATGGAATGAGATCTCTAATATGGAGTCCCTATGGATCACATGAAGACTCTGAAACCAAAAACAAAAGATGGGGACCACATAAATGATGGCAAACATGTGCATATCAAACTGAAGACTCGGAAACATCTGAACGTCGAGTCTGAATATCTGAACATCTCAGTAGAGTCTGAAATCTGGCTGGTCTGGAATATGAAGAATCTGACATCTGAATCTGACCTGTAACTCTACATAATACTCCCCCTTTCTCTCATACTTGTCGGAAAACAATGACATCGACCGAGTTGGGAGAAGATAAGAAAATGGGGGGGAAACAACACATAAGACGATTATAGTTTTCTATTTTTCCTTTCATTTTTTTTCCAAATCATTTTTTCTTGGTTATTTCATTTTTTAATAGTCGTCACACCTTTTTTTTTCAAAATAAGTCGTATCATCATTTTTTCCGGCTTTTCCTTTCCCTCTTTTTTTTCTTACGTACGACTTTTCTTTTGTACGCCCTTTTTTCCAAAACAAGCACATTTTAAAAAAAATGAGCCCAATTAGGCCCAAAATACAAAGTAGCTCCCCCTCTTTTTCTTCTCTCTCTCTCTTCTTTCGACCCACCTGGACCCTTACAATTTTTTAAAAAAACACAGCCCACTTGAGACTTTTTTTAGAAAACTCTCTTTCGAAAACTCATCGCCCCCAATGGGGCTCCTCTTGCCGCCGTCACCTGCCGGAGATGAGGGGGAGGCCTGCCGCTGGAGAAGAAGCTCCTCACCTGGGAGCTCTTCGCAAGGATCCAGAGGTTGCATCGAGCACCGCCTGCACAAAGAGAAGCTCCCTGGAGGGTGTCGTACCGCCATCTGGGGTTCGAAGATATGGGTTTCACCATCGGAGAGAGATGGAGGATGCCGCCGAAGAGGAAGCCATCTGCGGTTGCTGGGATGTCGCGCCTCTTGCTAGAGACTGCGAAGGAGGCGGTGGTAGCTGCTGGAGTGCGCGCGCTAGGAGAGGAGGTGCTGTTGCATTTCATATTGGATTGCACCTTGGATTTTGAGGGCGGCGCTGCTCGAAGGGAGATTGGAGCGTTGTCGCTGAGCTTCTTCGCTTCACGGAGGAGATGGGCAGCACCAGATCGGCTCCTTGCCCTTTGTAACCCTTTGGGAAAACATCCTGATGCTCGAGGGCTGGGGCTCGCGCGGGGTTGGCTCCGCTTGGAGCCTAGCGCCATCTTTTTCATCGATATTGCTAGGGTTCGGAGGAACATCTGCCATCTTCCTATGCTGCTGTTGTTCATCATGGGGTTGTCTCGTGCTTCTATGCAAGATTGCTAACCATCATGTATATGGACTTGGCAAAGCAGTCTCTACAAGCTTTAAAGAAGATATCCCAAGAGCATCCAACGACCTGCTTACGTGCTGGTGTGCTGAGTGTATGCGGGCTGCTGGAGAAGATGCAACGTGGATAGGCATCACAGGAGGGAAGAACAGTCCGGAATATGGAGTGTAGCATGGAATTCCATGAAGAAGCTAGGGTTTCTGTTGAATCCCTGAAACTTGAACATAAACGGGTCTCTGCCTGGAGATAGATCTGATTGACGGTGGAGATCTTCAGAGCAACGAACAGAACTAGGGTTCCAGGAATCGTGGAACCGTCGATAATGATCGTTGAGCAGAAATTAGGGTTTCTAGAACTTGGACAGAACTTGAACAAACAATAATAATCATCTTCAAGAAACAATCGAATCTCAAATAAATCACGAAATAATTCCTCGAGAAACGAACCCGCTCTGATACCATGTTAGAAATATGGAAATGCGGAAGCTAATATCAGAGTAATAAAAATAAGCATTGAAGAACATCAAGATTTTACGTGGAACGCTACTCCCTATTCATGAACCAATGCCACTTGTGATGACAATCCTCTTAGATAAAGGGAGATAGGACAAACAAAAGAGGAGGGCAAGCTAATCACGGTTGGCAGGGCTATTGACTGCAGTGGAGAGGGCATTATCGTAGTAAGAGGTAGAGAAAATGAGGAAGAAGGTGGAGGCAATAACGACAACAACACAGAAAAGTTGGAGTTCTTGCCTGCGATGGATATAAGAGTCAAGGGAGTAAGTGAGCAAAGACTGGAGGGAGTTGTTGTTGGATATCTGAGAGGGTGGGTTCGAGTTGAGGCTTGATTACTTGTGCATGAACTTCTATTGGACCAGAAAGATAGTGGTCTTTTTAGGGATAAGAATGCCAAATGCGAATCAACCATATGGAAAAACGTAAAGAAGCAGACAATATAATGGCGGTTGGTCACTTCTCGCAGTCACTATGAAGAAAACAAATGCAAATCTCTTTGTTTCCTTGCTCTCTCCCTTCTAATCTCTCTCTCTCTTCGTTGTCTCTCATGTTGTTGTATACCACCACCCGCTCTCTCTTTTATAAGCCCAAATACAATCTTTAGATTAATTGTCACGATCAACCTCAATTATCAGGAGTGAGATCAATCAAGTAATCATCAATTTCAAAAATCCTATTAAGGTTAGTCAAAACTCTTTCAAAGATTACATGGATTTAACTCTACCGTATTATGATCTAATTTTTCCAATCCTAATAATCTCCCCCTTGAATTGCACCATGTGACTTGGATTGACTTCTAAATCTCATCTCCCTTGATTTAGAACATTTGCTCTCGGTTGCTAGCACATGGCCATTATTCGTTATCGCATCTGTTGACCTCTGTGACGCCCTCGAATCCGGGCACCCGTTTACGCCGTATTTCACACTATTACATTTACAAGCGATCTCACTAAGTTAATGAAAATCATGGATATTTTTCCGCGTTTCTGTTGCATATGACATTCAGTCCACAATCACAACCACAAGACCAATAACGACAAGTGCCACGTCCGGCAAGTGCTCCTCCTAGAGTAGTCGATGGAGATCAGCGAGCACTGCCAGAAAATGATGGAACTGCAGGTCGGAATCGTCTGGCTGACCTCTGCTACTGAAATGGTCGACGAATCGGCCCAAAAGATCGTTGTGGTCTAGGTGCAGCGCCAGACGAGCTCCCAAATCATCGCTTTCGAATGTCTTCGAACTTCTCCTCTGCATCAGTAGCCTCGGAGATAGAAGTGATATGCAATCCGACCAGTTTCTCTTGTAACTCTTCCCTCATGCCTCTGATGAACTTTTCCAGATTCTCCTATGGAAATGCGGCAGTTGCTGGTGTATGTCGAGACAGCTCGGTGTATCTGACGAAGTAGTCGCTGGCTGTCATGCGTCCCTGACAAAGCTCTGCAAATAAACGACGTTGGGACTCCTTCCACTTCACAGAAAAGAAGTGGGACCTGAACCTCGTCTCGAAATCGTCCCATGTAGGCTCACGGCCCAACTCAGAAACTACTGCATCCCACCATCTCTCAGCGAAGTTTGTCAGTGAATACTCCATGAAAGATAGCCACGTGTCTCGTGGCACGTGTATCATCCTCAACACCTTCATCACCCTCTTGAGCCATTGCTCAGCAACATCTGACATAGTAGTACCCTCAAACATGGGCACATTGGCCCGCTGGTAGGAAGTGAAGACCGACTGGTGCATGTGAATGGTAGAGTACTCGTGTGCATCCTCATCTACAAAGTCAACAGGGTCCTGCTCCCTGTCAAAGTCTCCATCCTCCTCAGCTCCATGCTCTGGTATCTCCTCAAGTGGATCATCGAAATGAGGCTTATGTACCTCTACCGACTGTCGGTGGTTCTGGCGTGTGTCGTCGTGAGATGAACGATAGGTGGAATCTGACTATTCCTCAAATCTGAGCTCCATGTCCGTCTGTCTATCAGCAATCTCCATCTGCTGAGCCAAAATCTGATCCTGCTGATCTCGCATCGCAGCCTGCTGCTGTTGAAGATCGGTGAGAGCGGTCAGTATACGTGGTAACTGGTCAGTCGTCTCATGGCCTGGTCGGGATGCCATGGTTCTGCATGAGAACCATTTTTAGTCATTTTGTTCACAGATACTATGATATATGCTTTTTCTTTTCTTGGGATATAATATGAAAATTAATGAAACTTGTGACATCTGTGGTGATTGAATTCGAATGTCATATTTCCCTTCTCGGACTCACGGCAAGTCGGAAGACTGTCGCTACCCGAGAACTTAATGTGATCGGAATCATAGTATCGCGAATGTGCGTATCACGGTACCACGGTACCACGGCTCTGATACCAAACTGTGACGTCTAATCCATGTTTGCCAGAAGAACATGTCAATAAATTAATAGATTGACTAATTCTTAGTTCCAACAAAATCTAATCCATATTTGCAAGAAAAACATGTCACTAAATTAATAGATGGAGATAGGGACCTAATCCCCAGTTCCAACAAAATACATTGAATTCTAAGCTTCAACAATTAAGTAAACTTGTATTGTATATACTATAAAAGCAAGAGATCATTGTATAGCTGATCAGGTGCAAGATTTTGCAACATGAGACAGAGAGCAGGTTAACAGTGAGAAATTAAGTTTGAAATCCATATTTGAAATGTCAAGACAACATCTACTAAACCATCAATGCAATTGAAATTAAGGGAAAAACCCATGCATGGCAGCAAGAGGGATAGTTGAGGAATGTACATAAGAAATTTACTCCAACATGGAGAAGAACTAGCATGCAATGGCCGATCTTTGAAGCAAAAAGGAGGAACAACACTCCAGCTTCTAGACTTCAATTGCAGGGGCTCTTGGAGGTCCTTCAATCTGCAACAACTTCAGGATCAACTGCATGTAGCAGATGATCCATTTTCCTGCAACAAAAAGAAAGAGAAGAGGTTGAAACTTCTCTGCCGTTGGAGATCTTTGGGAGAAATTTGGGGAAATGTAAGGAAAGAAAGCGAGAGAGGTGACGCTGGAATTGCTTATATAGGGAAAGAGAGGAGAGAGGGAAAGGAAGAGAAGCTTTTTTTTACCCTTATGACATCATCCATGATGTCACTAATGACATCATCATTAGTGACATCATTCATGACATCACATTCTTTATAATTATACATATATATGCATGTATCTAATTATATCTACATATATATATTTTTAACTACGGGGATACAAAAGTCCCACGAATAAGCGTCTCGGGTCTCGAATTTGGACGCGTAATATATCAGTTTGATCGTCTCTGTACGACGATCAAAATGAGTATAATGTTGATATACTTTCGATTGGGTTTTGAGCCCCCGAAATTTTCGAGATACGGTTTTGATTTGGGATTAAATCTCGTGATTTTAAATTATCAAATGATATCCGATTGACGAACAATCGATTCCATTGGTCTTATTTCGTCGAATCGGATTAATGGCAGTCTCGATTTGTTTCGCGGTTTCCTAATTCACGTCGCGGCTTTTTCGATCACGCATTACGGTGCGATCGATTTTTGGTCGATTTCGTCCGAACAACTTTTGATTCACGATCATTTGATCGATTTAGGTTTTTCAGTATTGGCCAACAACTTTATTGGGTTAATTGGATCTAAATCGGATCGGGTTCAGGTTTATGCAGATCCCGGATGTTACAACCTCCATCAAGACTCATTAATAAGAAGTGAAGCAACTGCATCATCCAATGTAATGGTCCACGTGCTATAAAGCAATGTTGTCACATATGATCGTATAAAGATGGAAGAGAACTCAATAAGATCAACGCCTTTGAAGAGAGACTCTCCTTTCTTATTCTTCTCCTCAAGTTTGAGCATGTCCGTCAAGATATTCTTGAATTCATCAAAGTGCCCCTCGAGCTTTGTCCCCTTGGTCATATGTAGACCACCGAGCGTCTTCTTCATTAATAGCATGTTTGTTAAAGATTTGGACTTGTATCGCTCTCGATCTTTATCCAGACCTCTATTGGATCATGTAAGCCAACGACTTTATAAAGAGTGTTGCTTGCCCGGAACAATTGTATTGAATTGTTCTTATACTCTCATATTTCATCTTCTCTAGCTTCTTTGCTTTTTCCCAAAATGCTTTCACAAGTCTTTCTCATGTGAGTATGTTCTTCACTTGTTGTTACCATAATGAAGTCATAATTCCCGTTAAAGAGTTCCATGGATAATGACACACCCCTCGAAGTGAACTTTGCCATCAAATCTGCACGATGTACTGTGGCCTTCTTTGCTACAAATCTCCATCACCTAGATTGGATTGGATCTCACCGATCACCTTGAAAATACGATGAAATCCACACTGCTCTGCAAGATCTTGGAAAACAAAGTGGAATACCCCTGATCTAAACAGTCTAACTCGTCCGGAGCATGCAAAAAACCCAATTTGGACTCTTGGATCTCCTTGATTCGAATATAGATGCTTTCTATCTCAATAGTTCACCATAATCTTCGATTTATTCATGGCTTCTGAAAAATGTGCACTTGTTGTGTCGCATCCTCTTTTCAATGTCGAACCTCGCTCTGACTTGTTACGTCTTGTTTTCTCGTTAACCCGGATGTTTGCTCTGATACCACTTGTTGGGGATAAAAACAATGGATGCGCAATCAACCATCACCATGAAACATCTAATGAAGAAGACACAAGTAACGATGGTTGGTCACCTCTCACAACCACCAAAGAAGAAAATTACTATGAAGTGAACAAGTGAAACTCCCTTCCTTCCCTCACCCTCTCTCCATTCTTTTGTTTTCCTCTTGTTGTCTCTCTTGTGGTTTTTGTGGTTTTAGTGGTATGCTACCACCCACCTCTTCTATAGATCAAAAATTTTAATGAGAAATTGATGGCATCTAATCAAATCTCATTCAAGAATTACACAGTAACTCTACCATAATACGATCTAATTTTCCCGATCTTAGTAGGTCGTCCGAATGGAAAGGGGGGTTCTTAGAGATAAAGGAAGTTGAGACGGCTGGAGAGCAAAGAGGAAGTGAGCTCTGAAGTCTGGCAGCATTGGTGGGGGGCCATCATGGCCACCTTCGTTGATGTCAGTGGGAATGGTGAAGCAGAACAAGAGGTGGAAAAGGCTATTTTCTGGACGGAGACAAGGAAGAGGAAGGTGATGATGGATGGAGGAAGGAAGAAAGAGTATGTGGTGTTTCTTTTGCAAATTTGACGACAATAAAGTAAGTATTTTGAGTGTCAAAAAAAAAAAAGTAAGTATTTTAGTTACAGTTATGCACTAACAGTCAAACCTAACAATCTGACTAATAGATGTACAGTGTAAGCGGAGACATTTTAAAATGATCCTAGCATAAATATGAAGAATGCATGGGTTATGATTTAATTACAAGATTATGCATGGGCATACATGTAAAATCCCTCATTCGTTAAAATGCTATATATATATGTTTGGGAAATGGTAATTTGTGGAGTTTGGTTATTGGTGGGTGAAAGGCACCTTCCTTAATCTCCATGCCATTAAAACGGGTTCGAGAAAGTTGTATTTGATTTTTGGGTTATCTTGCTATTTGATTTTTGAAATATTGATAAAATATAATGAGAGACGTATTTATTCATGGTTGCCATACATTGCAGATGTGTTTTCAGTGCAATAACTAAGCTGCTTCAGCTTCCAAGAATCGGGTGCTATTTTCTGGTCATTTTGTTCTCTGATATGATGACAGTTCACTTCTTTTTCTTGGTAAGTTCCATGTCATGTGTTTATAAATGATCTTCTGCTTTAGTATTTAAGATTTGGGGCAGGGGTTAAAATTATGTCTCAGCAGATCTCTTCATTTAAAATGATAATAGCTAACCTTGTAACTTTACCCGACCAATCTTAGAATTGTAAACGTCTGGGTGTTGAAGATTTCCCTCTCTATGTATGTATGTGTAAGCGAGTGCGTGGGTCTCATATTTGATGTTATGGTGGACACAAGACATACATGCATGGAAGAATCCGGGAAACTCTAGTTGAGATGGATTGTCTGGGTAATACTTTTTGATTTAATTTTTAATACCTTAAAAAGAAAATAAAAAAGCCATCACACCTTAAGTAGTAATGTTGATGGTCAAGACCCAAATTATGAGAAGATTAGGTTAATGATGCGATTTCAGAGGATCTCAAACTATGTTAGGGATAGATTGGTGATACAATTTTAGAGGACTTTGGAAAATCAAATACATATGGGATTTTTATCCCACGACCTCAACATGCCCTCGTATTCTTCGTATTTATCACACAACCCTTGCAAACTTACTGTCTTACATTGCGGCCCCTGCAAGAGTCAACCACGGGTATCGTGGTGTAAGAGTTAGTTTACAATTGTTGTAGGATAAATACGAAGAATACATGGGCTACGATGTAATTAGCAAAGTTTGTAAGGGCCCTGATGCACAAAATCCCCTTTTTACTACTATATGAATAATGTGGCCGAGTGATGATATCTTCAAGTTTATGGTGACTTCTAAAATTTAGCAGCGTATATTTAAATTGCTGCATTCTTTCTTTTGCGGTTGCAAGGTTCATTGCTGCATAACTTTGGTGTATACTTTGAACTTAAAAGGCTTGTAATCACATCTAAGTTTTATACTGTCAAGACATTTATAGTATTAGCATCTGCCCCTTCATAAGCATTCAACTTCTAATCTTCCATATTCTCTCTTTCCAAGTTATTTATCTATAAGCTCATATAGAAGTGTCTGAACTTAGAAATGTTGATTCATTTGCATACGAGTACTGAATAAGTTTCAACTTTAAAAACTTGATCAGGTCCGCAATACAGGTAGCTGGATGGAAATCGGCAACAGCATCAGCCATTTCGGGATCGTGAGCGCGCAAGTCGTCTTCGTGCTATTTCTCTTTGCCCTTACGAACATATATACCAAAGATATCACGATAAACTTTCTCCGATCTTCGTCGCGCAAAATGATATAAATATCTCCATGTGGCCACTTCCAAATTTTGAGCTAGACAGTTCATTCGGATATGGTAACTAATATTGAGTTCATCCATTACATGTCTTGTTTGAGCGATGATTTTGAACTTCTATAACAATTTTAAAAGAGCGAATGTAATTTTTTCCCCTTATTTTTTGTTGCATGAACTCGACAGTATTTTTTTTAAAAAAATTGCGAAATTAAAATTCAGCTTGATTCTATTTTCCTTGAGTTCTTGTTGGAAACAGAGTTTCAATTTCTTGCAAAACTCGGAGTGAAATTGAATCAGTTAGAGTCAGAAATCAATTTGTTTGGTTTGATTTATTAAGTACTTTATAATTGATTTGGTTAGAATTGATTTTCTTATTTGAATGGGACAATGTTTTTAATTTTTTTGTTAAAGGGGAAATTATGAATATACTGTTTTTTTTTCGATTGAACTCCCGCGAAGGAAGACTTGCATTCAACCATTATAGGAACATACATGGTTGAACTTCCAACTAGGGGAGAACAAAGCATTCCCGATAAGAGAGGTGCTGCTGCAAGATAGCGGGGGAAGAAGAGAAAGATGTCGCCTACTGCAAGGATCGATCACCTCGACTAACGGTGCCCTCGAGGAATAGGATATTGCTATGTTGTATTTGATTATATTTATATTAGAATGTGTTTTTATAATTGAGTTTTCAAGTTTGAAGATGGTTAGAAGTAGAGGTATGTTATATACGCCCAAAATTTTATCTATACTACATGGCATCCCACGTGGCGCAACATCAACATGCTTCATGTCAACACTAGGGATACCACCTCCCATTTGCAGCTCATCCCCGATGGGGATGGCGGTGTGCGACGATGATGTCTGTTTGCGAAGCAGTGGCGTGCGATGGGGTGTGGTGATGGAGCGGGTCGCGATTTTGGTGGTGATCTTGGTGCTTAGTGGTGTGCGAGATATGCCATCAAAACAAACTAATAAAATGACAAACAAACTAATAATATGACAAATCCATAAATATGTGCCTCCAGAACTGATAATATTATGTGTTTTTGAAGACATGTCATCAAAATGAATAAATAATATTGTAGGTCCTCCGAAGATTTTCCATCAAATGACCAGATTATATGTTAAGTTCCCCAAAGATCCTTGAGTTTGAAATAAATATACGATTGGGCCTGAAACTTATAATAAGTTGATCTAAAGACCTGTCATGAGTACAACAAACTCGAATATGTAATTTGATACGATAGTTGTTAGAACTCGAATATGATTTATATGTGCAAATAACTTGAATATTTTTTTCTATTTGTTTGGATATGGTGTTGAAATGTTATATCAATAACACCTTGCTTTTAAAAAGGGGTTTCTCATGATCGATTTGGGGTTGTTAGAAATGGGAGCTATTATAATCGGAAATCTTAAAGGGATTGGACTCTTGATATGGTGTCCTTTCACAAGATAGTGACTATGGGTCTTGTACTTCGGATCTATACATAGTTGTGGAGGCATTAACATCACAAGAGATACGAGGGATGGAGAGAAGAGAAGAAGAGAGCGAGGAAATTGAAAGAATTATACTTGTTCTTCTTTGTAGTAATTTTTCTTCTGCATTGGTCAGGAGAGGTGACCAACCATTGTTATATTGCGTTGTCTAATTATTCGCGTGCTTCCGAAATGGTGATTGATTGTGTATCTAGTTCTTATCAGAATAAATTGTATTAGAGATGAGATGATGCCAATTCCTTATCAACAATTTGCATCGGAAGGAGGTTTGACGTCAAGAGGACGTGACACTATATGTGTGCATTCTTAGGAAGTCGTGAGGACCTGACAATTAATGGTGAATTGTTGAGATCAAGAGTATTCACAATGTGATCCATGGCCTCAAATTTCATTGAAATTTGATCTATTTCTATGAGATTTCCAATTCTCCATGTCAACGAAATCAAAATGCTACTTTATTTATTTATTTCTAGATTTTGACGAAATGTCAGCGAAATTTCGTCGAAATTGCATGTTGTTTCAACGAAAAAGAAAAAATAAGAACCTACCATTTGCTTTTATTGAAATTTACCTATATCAACGAATTTTCATCCACTTCTCTCCAACATGTTGAGTTCTTACTCGATCCTTTGACGTGAGGTTTTTCACATTTATAATTATTCTTATGTTGAGAATTTTATATAAAGGATACTTAATTTAAATGGTTTACATGTTAAACATTCCTTCTACATTTACAATGTGTGAATGACCTATTTTATATATATTATACCGGTCAATACATATGCATTGTGGTGTGAGCTTATTTTTGCATCATCAACAATATGTTTGTACGTGTGTTCATGAAAGAATATTTGGTAACTGTTTGCTCTAATATATTTTTTACATGAATACTTACTAGCTTCAAAAATAACGTTGTATAGGCATTATAGTTGCTAATGTAGTTACCGTGACTAATTATACTTTAATAAAAAAACTTGATTATCCTAATCCTATTGTTATAATGGTTTGTTGGTTATGATGCCAGGTTACCATTCCTAAGACCCGAATTGGAGACTTTGAAGGTACTATTCAATTCATACCAATTTTTTTAAGAGGGGTGTCTTTACTTAAATAATTAAGTTGGATTATTACATAAGTTTTTATATAAATTTAAGTATATAATACTGTCCAAATAGCCTAGTTGAAAGAAGAAAATGTCTTTTAACTATAAATTTAGTTTCATCTATGACTTGATATAGATGCATAAATTTAAATTACTAAATGAATTCCTTCATAAAATTATTAATATTTGTAAAATGCCCAATATAACATAATTGCACATATACTCTACACATATTACTTTTTTCTTTCAACATCCTTACTTTATTCCAAAAATACATATGTTGCCATTTTATATTAAACATATAATATGATATATGTTATGTATATAAAATATTATATCATTGTAACATATAACTATGTGAATTTTAGAAAAAGCTAATAAAAAGTATTCATAGCCTCATATTTTGAACATAGTTTTTCTTATGCTTTTGGCCATATAATTTTTAAATATAATTTCTCGATTTACGCATGCTTTGTCGATCCTCTTAATTTTAATTTTAATATATTTTGCAAGGGGTCAAAATGCCATGTGATGTATTTTTTACCATGATAACTATGTTATCGTCCATATATATTTTCCTGTATCATTAATATAATCCACAGTGCATAGGGCACACTAGTTGTACTTGTTCTTCTTCATAGTGATTTTTCTTCTATGGTCGTGAGGAGAGATGTCCAATCACCATTATATTCTGTTATCTAATTATTCAAGTGCTTTTGGGATGGTGATTGATTGTGTCTCTGGTTCTTATTCCAATAAGTGGTATTAGAGATGAGATGATAATGATTCCTTATCAACAATTGGTATCCAAATGAGGTTTGACGTCAAGAGGATGTGACAATATGTGTGCATTCTTAGAAAGTCATGAGAAGCCTACAATTAACAGTGAATTGTTGAGATCATAAGCATTAGAATTAAATGTATATCATTTTTTTTAGAACTCCAAGAATCATTTTGGCAAACTTTAGGGAACACTAACTAATGAAGCTTATGTACTAATAATCTATGTTTATCTTTCATGTTAAAATTTTTACTACATATGGACTTGCAAGAGAATGTAATCTACTTATAGTTTCTTTAACAAATGGCATACAAATTAATGCCTTCTACAATGTAAAAAAATGAAGTCACTTACATACCAATATCCCATTGTCATCAATCACTGGGAAGCCCATATAATCAACGGAGAACAAAAATTTGACAACCACACCCGATTCAATGGCAGTGGTGGGCTTTACAACTCGAAGCTTGAAGGCTTCACGGCTTATGTGTGATCAAACATATATTCAAGCACCAGAGGAAAACAACAACAATAGGCCTAAGATCGTTTAATAACGAGCCTAACAATAGGTCGGGCCCTTGGGTTGGGTCAGGCTGGGACGAGCCAAGCCCGAGCCAGGACCATTGTTCATTTGAGCTTGTCCCGAGCCGATCCATGCTTTTTGGGTTGGACTTCGGGCTGTGCCGGGCCAGCCCAACCCAATGCTCATCCCTAGCTACCCATATTGTGGCACAAGTTCGGATATGAGTTACATTACCTTGTGCTCATTCAAGCATCCACTCTTCCTAAAAAGCGGTTATCCAAATAACCAACCCTTCCAAAAAAGAGCTTACTCCGACCAAAATCAATCATGTTACCAAAATGCGGCATAAGATCTAACATGGATGCGCATAAAATACCTTTGTCTTGTGATAACTGAGCATTATTTTATCATAGAACAAGCTATCTTAGGATAGAGTGTCATATCATGATTATATCATTCATTATATAATTATATACAGTTCCTTATCTCTTAAACTAAAAAAAAGAACATTTTACACTTATACCCTTTGCGACTGTACAATTATAGCTATGCCCCTAACTTTTTTAGAGTAACACGTGTGTCCCTGTATTTTTAAATCATTCATAGTTCTGCCCCTTCCGTTAGGTAACATAGGGGTATAAGTGTATAAGTGTAATTACAAAAGGACAAAACATCTAATTTGTAAGAATATAAGAGCACTGTGTTATCATGGAAAAGTAGCGGCGTACTGTAAGGTAGCGTTTGGTTCGCGGGTTACCTGTGGGTTAGGGGAGTTTACCCCCCTTAACCCACATCCCCCTCTCTCCCCGTGGGCCCCACTTTATTCCTTTTTTAAAAAATTAAATAAATCAATTTTACATCATCAATCCTATCAAAAAATAATATATTATACCATCATATCATATAAAAATTATAAACTACTCCACTTCTACTCCCTTTTCCAAACTTCAATATAATCACATCACAATAACTATTCACTTTTTCAAACTCCAATACAATCATATCACCCCAAACCTACTTTTAACCCACTCTCAGTTTAACCCTCTATCCAAACACTAAAACACAAAAACGGGTTACCCTCTACCAGTTTAACCCACCTTAACCCGCCAACCAAACACACCCTAACTGTAGCTCGGAAGGGTAGAAGTGTAAAAACTCCTCATAAAAAGGAAAGAAGTAATTATAAGGGTTGGCGCCACAAATTTTCGCAGACGGAGGCGGGAAGGCGAGATCTCAAGCAAGTCGGGACGAAAATCGAGCTCACGCACACCCGTCGACTTCCAAACCCTAGAAAATGCAAAACCCCATTTTCTCTAATCTGGAGCTGCAGTAGGAAGCATGCAGGCGAAGATCAGCAGCTTCTTCAAGCCCACAGGTAGCAGCAGCCGCATCTCTCCGCCGCACGAATCTGATGCGGATCAAGAACGGGGGTTGGATCACCCTGATCCCACGGTTCCCGATGTGTTGGTAACCTATAGCCGGAGGACTCCGAATCCGCCCATCGGAATAGGGTATGTTCAGGATGGGATTGATATTTGCTATTGTCAATGCTCGTATAATACAAAGTTCGAATCTTTTTGCTTTCATTGGCTGGTTTGAAGAGAAAAAATAATCATTCAGAATAACTCGATATACCTGCCAGATTATAGATCAGCCATTGTGGCATTCCGTTCTTTTGGAATTCTGCACAGTTGGTCCGATTTTGAAATCGTCACACATGCATACAATTTTCCTATTTCCAAAATGGAACAGCTTGTGCTGCAATGGAAAAATGACCATGTGCGCATTTCATTTAGATGACAACGTTGTTAAGTTATTAGGATCAGAATTTTTGCTATTTGACCCTAGCTATTTCGACTAATTGCAAGCTGATGATTACCTTTTTGGTTGGAGTCAAAATTTGGTTGGAGTCAAAATTTGGTTGGAGTCAAAGTTTGGTTGTAATATTAGATATGAGATCATGTGCATATCCAACAACAATAATATCAATCTATGCTTAACAGTAACTATATCTTCAGCATTTGTTTGTGATTTACGTTTTAATGCATATAAATTCAATGCATATATTCAAGAAGTTACAAGATTATAATTGAAGTGCCACTTTATATATGTAACAAAAAAATGAGTGATATAAGTTATGAGATTATCGAGTAGAAGAGGCATCCCAATAATAATTGAGAACCCAGAGAAGCATCAACGAGATGATTTACACAGGAAGTAAAGCAGCGCAGGTGAGCAACAACATGAAATTGGGGCATATGCAGACCACATATGCGGAGGAGCATAATGGACCGATTCAATAATCTGTGCGGTCTTTAGGGTTGCTTGGTCATATGCAGCCTGTGTGGCCGATTTCATGAACACTAGGTTGGTGCTGAGGATAATAAGGTTTGAGCTACTCATATGTAAAGGTCCTTAGCAGCTTGAATGTGCAAATTACTTCTACTAAGCTCACAAAATTAAACTATCTCCTGTGGGCCGATGCTTCTATGATGGGCATAATTGGTCAGTGATATATTTGAGTATCTTGTAGTCATGAAAAAGGCTCCTGAGGAGAACGATCCTGTCTAGGAATAATGGTAAGTTGAGGACAACCACATCAATATCTTAATTACAAGTTTGTGTCTACGGAGCTGCAACCTTTCATCATCATGAAGAAAACCATGCACCTTATGTGGAACATTCTTGCTAGCATGTTTGGTTTGAAGGAGGTATAGAATTTATCAACTCACTCTTGAGATACATGATCTGCGATAAGAGGAATTATCTGTGGCAAGTATCTATCAGGCTCTAGAATCTAAATGGAGGAACTTAGATTACTATTCTGATGAAGATTGCAAATTTATAAAAGACCAAAAGTGTCATTTACTCAAGCTTTCATTTTTTAAAGGCTTTAACCTCGAACTAAAGAATTTTCCAAGCTAGATTTTTAATGACAACAAGCTTCCTCCCTTTGAGGTATATACAATATTCATGTTGATAAGGGTTGTCGGTGTGTGACAAAATCAAGTCAGTTTACTATTAGGCTATTTCCACAAAACACTGTGCTTTCATAATTTGTGGAAATAATGTGGGTAGCAAGACCACCAAGTAGGAACATGATAAGAAATGCACTTACTGCAACAGACTGGGTCATCTGGTCGATGATTGATGGACTTTTACCCAAAGAAACACTGGAGGAGAAGTCGGGAACAAAGTCCAATGTGAAACCCCTATTCAAAAAGCGTGCTATTGTTGTTAATGTCGATCCACTAGCATGTGGAGAGAATGGTCTAAAGGACCTTGTTGATGAGTCAGGGAAATCGGAGCCGCTCTTTAAAATGTCTTGATTGGAAAAGGATGAAAGTTTGGGTTAGTCTAACATTGCTCACGTTCCAACTATCCACAAAACAGAGGCAAACTCATAACTCTTGTACTGATGAATGGGTTCTCAGTAGTGGGGCCATTGATCACATGATAGGAAATGCTCAATATTTTAATATGCATGGGCTCACATCTGGGCCGAGATTATATGTCCTTGGTAGACGGTTCCAATGTCACTATTGCGGGAAAAGGAAGCATGAACATATGGGATCATTTCACCCTACCAAATGCACTCCAAGTTCTTGATCTTTCCTTCAACCTTGTCTTTATTAGTAAAATTAACTGCAAGCTGATTTTTACAAGGACCGTAGTGTTTTGGAGGATCTGGTGATGAGGAGGAAGACTGAATTGGTATGGTTATTTGGAAGGTCAAGGTCCCTTCAAGTTGCCACCAAATGCTGCAGCTGTTCTTGTGACCCCACTTTGCAGAGGAGATGTAACGTCCCGGGCTTAGGTCCCCGGTCAGTTATCGAGGAAAACTGGTCCTGACAACTTGTTGGATCGGACCCAAATAAATTCGTTAACAACCGCCAAAAACACTTAAGCCCAAGTTGTCAAGTAGTAATCCCAACCACTTATAACCCACTCTCACACTTTGTGAGTTTTAGATGTGGTACTATGTTTGGGGGTATGGGCGTTACAACCTCCCCCACTTATATTCGCAATGTCCTCGTTGCGACATGGCCCACCACTTATTCCCAGTGATAGTGGCGGCTGCACGCTCCCGGCTTAGGTCCCTTCGGGTAGCCCTTTCCACTATCAGAGGGAACCCGCTCTGATACCATTTGTAACGTCTCGGGCTTAGATCCTCGATCCGTTATCGAGGAAGACTGGCCCTGACAACTTGTTGGGTTCGGATCCAAATGGATCTGTTGACAACCACCCAAAATGCTTAAGCCCAAGTTGTCAAGTAGTAATCCCAACCACTTATAACCCACTCTCACAGTTTCTGAGTTTTAGATGTGTTACTATGTTTGGGGGTATGAGCGTTATAGGAGATTTGGAAAATATTCTGAAGTTTGTCTTATCGTGGCATGGTCGGCTCAGTCATCTTCATTTATTGAACTCTAAATAAATCATATTTCCTTCGTTCTTTTTGCATATTAATGTGGCTTCTGTTTAGTGTGAGATTTATCAACTTGGTAAACGCATGAAAACAATCTTTTATTTCCTTAAATAAAACTTCTTTCATCTTTGAGTTGGTGCATTCTTATGACTGGCTCAGATCCAATCTATATTTCACTATTATTTAATCTGAATAGCTTTAATACCTCTTCTATGCTAGAATTTCTAAAAACATGTGCGCTCAAATCGATCTAAATGAGCCTTGTGCTCAGTGGACAATTCTCCTATACATCTGCACATGCACACGTACGTTCACTGAAAACACACACACACACACGTGCCATCGGAGGTTGATTGTCATCCACCTTGCATTAAAATATTAAATGATAATACAATGCTCTTGTTATGGAAAATCCCCTCAGAATCTCCACTACTGTTTTGGAATCATTTCTTAGCTGTCGGATCTTGCGTTTGACATTGGTGGCAGCCAGGATAATGGGATAGTAGAGATTGATGGTCTTCGAAGCAGAACTTCAAGTAGTGTTACAGTTGGTTCCCACACAGGAGCTGGTTGCTCGGGCAAACTTTTCAACAAAAAGAGAAGCTATGCCCAGTACCATTTGGAACTAGGCCAATCTGATTTCCTCCTCCATTCTTGCTCAGTGTGTGGAATGATGTACACTTGTGGGGACGAATTAGATGAAAAGGCGCATAAAATGCATCACAAGAATTATTGCGATGGTCTTCAATTTAAGGTTAGGTTGCCTTTTGCTCATTTCATAATTTGTTTTTTTTAAGCGTCACGTTTTAATTAAATTGTTTGACAGGGTTGGCAGAATGAAAGGCAAATTTCGATGCCTTGGACGGATGGAGAACGCATTATTTTAGTTTTAGACGGAGATCCTCCATTCCATAAGCGCAAGGTACTGAAAAACAAACATGATTTATGCCATGTTTTTCAAAAAGCAAAACTTTTAATTTCTTTGTTCCTTTTGTTGGTTTGAGCTGCTTTATAACTATGTTTCCTAGGATTATCATTTTGCCTACTATTGGTTCTATATGAATTTTGCAATTCAGACGTTCTTTTTTTAAGTATGCACAAACCATTCATTGTTGTTAAAAAAGTATTGTTGCTTCAATTTGCTCCATTCCACAACCTTGCATGTTCTACAGGTCCAAGAGGTAATGAAATTGATGGAGAGGGATCTCAGTTCATCAAGAGAATGGCTTTTGCATAAAATGTGCAAGGTAAAACAGAGATTCTACAAGGATTTAGTTAAAGTGTCTTAATGCAATTGTTTATGACTTTCTTTCTTGTTAGGTCTTTCTATTTATCTCGGGGAACAGAATTGTTGCATGCCTCATCTCAGAGCCGATAGAGAAAGCTTACAGGGTCATCCCAAGTGCAGGCTTCTCCAAAAACTTGGATGAAAAAAATGGTGGATCTTCCGAGTCTACCACCTATATCACTGAAGAAACCACTTTAAAATCTGAAAAGCCGTCTCCTGCAATATTGCAATTTGGAAATGTTACTTTCTATAGGGAGATCAACAAAAAATCATCTTCCAACGTGGTTGAAGAGAACTCATGGAATGGTGGTGCACTTTTTTGTTCAGAAGAGTCTGTGGAAGCCGTTTGTGGTATCCGAGCCATTTGGGTTGGTCCCTCCCACCGAAGGCACAAGATCGCAACACGGCTTTTGGATGCCACAAGGTATTGCCATTTGTTCAATGTTGAAGTGAATTACTGTATTATTCTTCTCCCTGGTTCTTGTTTTGTATCTCGGTTTGGGATTTTTACGCTTCCAATTTTACTTCCTGCCTATCACAATCTTCTGCTACAGAGCGTGTTGATTTTGGTTGCAGCGACTGAAAAGTTTTCTTATTTTTTTCAGAAGGGGATTTGTGTCTGATATCGTTCTAGAGATCACTCAGATTGCCTTCTCCCAGCCAACATCTGCAGGACGGGCATTTGCAGTTAGTTATACTGGAACTCCATCATTCTTGGTATATGTGCCTCACTGACAACCTATCATATTGACGCTTTCTCTCTCTCTCTCTCTGGTATCAACTCTGTTGAGTAAAGCTAATCGATAAACTAATAATTTAGGGGCAGTCGTATTTGTACAGAAATCGAAGCAGCAGAACCCATTAGTAACTTTTGTAAACTATATTTAATTTGTTTTTGCAATTACTCATACAAGTGTGGTGGCCACTATGTCCAACTTTTTTTGCGGAAATGGGGGATGCGGCCCCAAATTTTTTATTGAAGAAATAACTGTAAGTCCAGATAGCCTTCAAAAGATGATGGGGAACAACCTCAGTTCCCAGCCTGTACTTCACAAACATCCGCAAACCTCTTTTCTTCAACAAACAGAAAAGGGTAAAGAAGGACTACTTCGTAACATCTGTCATTATTTTCATTCTCTTGCGTTCTTGGCTTAGACACACATATCAAACTGATACCTCTATTACAGCAAATTGTTCAATTACATCTTTATTTTTCCAAAAGTGGCCCTATGCTCTTCCTGTAGGATCCTGTATTGAGTTGGACTTCTCAGATTACATTTATGATGCCTAAACCTAAGGAGATAAGATTATTCCCTACCACAAATAAACCTGTTAGTTTTGAAGCCCCCGTGAAACTCACCCCTAGAGAAAATATTGCCGTATTTTATCCCCCCGAACAATTTATCCTTTATGCTACTGTCTGACTTTCTAAAATATCCTTGGGTTTATTGAATAAAAGACTGAAAGCTACGGCTTTTGTCTTATCCTTTCCATATCCAACTCCGTCTGCTTGAATACCACGGCAACGCTTTGATCCTATGAAAATCGGTCGGGCTGTTGCCCAATAATCAGCTGGCAATACTACCAAAGGTTGTTCCAAAACATCCACCAGTGTAATTAGATGGCCTCTCTAATTGGAATTCATATTTATCTAATTGAATTGTGATCTTGGGTGGCAACACTTGTAACCACAGTATCTTATAATAGCGATCACAATTGTAAGCTAAACGTTTTACATCTAAGTTATTTCAGATAATAGTATACTACTGCAACTTTTTTTTTCATTTATGATGCGGGTTGCGAACAGAAGTTGAGACAACTTCTTGCCTCAATGTTTCAGCCATATTTTATTCTTGACAGTTAGTGTAGTCATTCTGCCTAAAATGTTTGTAGCACATTTCAGTGTAATGTCTCACCTATTTCTGCATCTTTTTACTCTTGTTGTCTGAAGGAAAGGTAGAAACCACTTACTCAATCAAAACACATATAAAGCAAAATACTACAAATATTCAGTGCAGTTTTAGTGCTTGTAAAATGAGAATAAGATTATTGTTGAAATTGCTTGACATGACCCATAGTGCTGAAAGAGAACTCATCCGATGCGTAGAGCAGGCGATGAAGTTTCCATCTTATCTTCTGCAGATAACGCTCTTTAGATCCTGCAGGGTGACTTCGGGCGGTGGATCACAATGTGATTGTAGGCATCCAGAGTAAGGAAATCGTCAAGCACCGGTGCTGTGCACTGCCTGGTAAATATCTTACAGGCTTCCTTGTACATTCCATGCTTGAATCTCTCAGCGCCTACTTCCCGCTCGATCCTCGCCATCTCCTCTTCCACGACCCTTCCAAAGAGGTCGATGCTCACCTTCACGCCCGTGCCATCACCATCAAGTGTTGCACCATACTTAATCCACTGCCAGTTCTGGACCCTGCTAATCTCCGCAGTTGCGGCATCCTCCATGAGATTGTACAGTGGCACGGAGCCAGTGCCTGTGAGCCAAGCTGCTAGGTACTGGATTCCAACTCTCGTGTTCAGTCGCAGTCCTTCCAGGCTTCTTGTGCCTCGGGGTCTCTGTAAAAGGTCATCTTCTGTCAGGCTGTCAGCGTCCTCTCTCTTCTTGGTCTCGATTTGGTTCGGCCTCCCGGACATGTGCTTGTCAAACACCTCCAAGCAGGTGGGAATGAGCCCCGGGTGCGCTGCCCAGGTGCCGTCATGCCCGGCGAGCACCTCACGTAGCTTGTCCTTGCGGACCAGCTCCAGCGCTGCCTCATTTGCTGCTGGATTGTCTCGGATCGGTATTTGAGCCGCCTGTCAAAAAAAATGCCTTGCATCTTTTAGATATCTATTGCTGTTATACCTTGACATAGAATTAGTGAGCTCATGAGGTTTACATACCATGCCTCCCATGGCATGCACACCACGCCTGTGGCATGTGCGGATGAGGAGTTCAGAGTAGCTCTTCATAAAATGTTGAGTCATGCCGACTTGGACGCGATCCGGGAGGAGGCGATCTGGGTGTGCCTGGAAGGTCTTGACATAGCTGAAGATGTAGTCCCATCTTCCACAGTTGAGCCCCACAGAATGATCCCTCAGCTCGTAGAGGATCTCATCCATTTGGAATACGGCCGGCAGTGTCTCGATCAAAACAGTGGCACGGATGCTCCCCTTCTCTATCCCGGCAAACCTCTCCGCCTTGTCGAATGCTCTGTTCCAGATCTTTGCCTCCCTATCATAGTGTAAATGAAAACATATTAAGTTGGAATCATCTTGGAAAGTTTTTAATATGTATTTTGAGTTTTTGTTTGGATTTAGATAATAGACATCCATTGCTTAGCTGCTATTTAAATTCTTTGATTTGTACAATGTCCAATGATCTTTTGATTAACTCTCGTTGGTATTTTTAAAAGCCATAAGTAGCAGCACACCTTGAATGCTCCATTTTGGGAAGGTAGAAGAAGGGTCCGTGGCCTGCACCCTGGGATCGGGACGCGCGAAACTGATGCCCGTTGTGGAAGAAGTAGAGTCCGAAATCAACTAGGCAGCCTGTTGCGGGTTCACCGTCTATGAAGATGTGCGCCTCCGGGAGGTGCCAACCTCTGGGGCGCACGAAGAGCTTGGCGGTGCGATCATTGAGTTTGTAGACCCTGTTTCTCGCCGGATCGTGGAAGGTAATGTCGCCGTTGACCGCATCCCTGAGGTTGACCTGCCCCCTCATAAGGTTCTCCCAGGTAGGTGAGAGTGCATCCTCAAAGTCAGCCTGCACAGGATTTCATATCCAGTGGGTTGTTTACCATCAATAAAATATGCATATAAACTTGTTCTACGTAAAAGAAACATGGGATTTGTACCCAAAAGACCCTATAAATGGTTTAAAATGCATCTACAACCTTTTGCACAACGTAATTACCCCATCGACCCTGTAAATTATCCCAAGAACCCCCAAGGGCTTAAAACATATTACCTGGAGGGTTCATGTGGTAAGAGTTGGCAAGTTTACGGGGTCGAGGGGGGAATTAGGTTGTTTCAAAGGTCGTGGAGGTGATTGGCAAAGTTTATAGGGTCTACCGGGTAAAATTCCCAAGAAACATTAGTAATGCAAGGGTTTTTTTATACGTGTGCCCTTCTGAGATTCTGCAATTATATTTATATAATTATCTTTTTTGCAGTAACACGTGTGCCTCTGTATTCTTACAAAGCTCATTATCGCCCTTCTGCCATTATAGTTATGCCTCTATTTGACATTAATGGAAGGACAATATCATGAATCTGACCTAAGTATTATTGCATAAAAAGAAGGGGTATAATAACTGTAATTGAAGAATCTTGGAAGGGCACAAGTGTAAAAAACCTTAATTATTATATATTTAACAGGACGGCGGATTTCAAAATAATTGGCACGCCGCATCAATCTACCTAACTTCGGCATCTTTCCAATTCCAACAAAAGCAGATTTTAATGCATCTCTAGACTATGTATATATTATAAGCAGTGACGTGTGAAGTATGATAATTAAATTGTTTGTATTTATCCGAATAATGCCGTGAATTACTTTCCTATCAAAGTCGTTTAGATCTAGGTCGTGATCGACTTATAATTCTACCTCATATTATGTTTGAGGTGCTGTACTGTTCGTGACATCTATCTTTGCACAATTATGTGCAGCAATTTCTTCTTTCTTCTTAATAGTTACAATTCAATTGCTTTAGATTTCTTTTCTGCCACCAAAAAAACCTATTTTAATATCTATCTGAGAGGAAATTCAATATGATTTGATGAGATAAATTTTAGCAATAATATTTAATTACTATACCATGAAAACTTTGGCGCCGGAGTTGAGGGCATTGATGACCATCTTCCTATCAGTAGGGCCGGTGATCTCCACGGACCGGTCGGCCACCACAGGCGGTGGTGGGGTGCAGATCCAGTCTCCCTCCCTCACGTACTTGGTCGCCGGATCGAACCCCGGTGCGGCGCCTTGGTTGTACCTTGTCTTGGCATCCTTCCGGCACTCCATGGCGTACCTGATCTCCCCCCGGAGCTCCCTCTGCAGCTCTGCTACGAACTGCAACGCCTCCCTGGTGAGGATTGCGGCAAAGTCGTCGTCGTATCTCCCGCGGATATCGACGCCTTCCGGCACGTCGTAGGAACCCATGATCTTCGCCATTACAGAAAGAGATGTATTGAAAGAGAGAGAGATGGTGGTGGCCACTGGGTAGGGCTGTGGGTGTTGTATATATACTGATATAGATGGTGGTAGTACTGGTATTTACATATATGGATATCTACACCATGAACTTTATCTTGTCCAATTACACCACTACTCATGTAATATTTATAATTGCATTATGGTCCTTATAAATTACATCACGGTAAAGTTGTAGGAGTCATGGTGTAATTACAATGATTATAAGGGTAGTAAAGTAGTCGATTTTACACTTTGCCCAATTACAGTTATACCCTTATCTGTTTTGCAATAACGAGGAGTGATCTTATGAGAGCAAAAAATTGTGAGAGCATGAGAGCATGCATTCTGAATCATATGATTCTGTTTTCTCTCTCCTGGTTTTCTCTCTCCTGATTGAATCATGTGGTCCAGAATGCATGCTCTCTTGCTCTCACAGGTTTTGGCTCTCATAAGATCACTCCTCTTGCAATAATACATGTATCCATGTTTTCTTGCAAACTTTACAGTACTGCCCTCTGTTAGTACATTTATGCCACTATTTTTCTTTAATGGGAGGCGGTATTGTAAATACAATTAAATTTGTAGTATTCTCAAAGTAAGCAATAAGATGAAAATGATGTGTAATGGACTAAGAGCAGAGATAAATATTATCTAAAAAGAAATATGAATGCAAAGTGAGGTTGTTAGAATATGTAAGGGATTTCTCCTTCGAATGTAATCAAAGATATTAGTGAAGAAGTGATGTCTAATGTATTTTGAATAGTTAACTTAACGGTGAGGTCTCCAAAAAAACCACCTACTTTTGAAACTAGTAAAATATTAAGCGTGAACCTCTCATCCGAAATATACATAATTTCCAGCAGAAACTGTATATTAAAGCCTCGATCTGTCATAATAGTATTGCGAGTTGAGACTGGAGGGATCCACTGAGGTATCTCCCAAATATAACCAACCATTATTCAAAAGAGTGGCTAGAAAATGCTTTTCTGGGGACTAGAATAGCTCCAATGGCAAGATGAATAGATGTAAATTAATGAATTTTTACATTTGTGCCCCTCTAAGTTTCTCGCGCCTTTTTTGAATAACAAGTGTGCCCATGTATGCATACAAAATTCACATTATTGGCATTCCATTAATATAACATAGGGCATAAGCGTAACAACGGAGGGTTTATACTGTGAATTTTGTATGAATACATGAGTATAAGTGTTATTGCAAAAAAAGTTAGGAGCATAGGTGTATTTATAGAAAACTCGGAGGGACACAAGCATAAAAATCTCTAAATTTAGTCTATGAATAAAATTTCAACAACTAGTAAGGGCCCGTTCGGTAGGAGAATAAGCAGGAATAAGGATGGGGAATAAGGGGAATAAGGGTCTATTCTCCGTTCGACTAGAGGATAAGAATAAGGAGAATAAGGTGAAATAAAGGTAGGTAAGGTGTGATAAAGATATGAATAAGAGTGAAATAAGATGAAATAATGGGGAATAGTCGTACCACAGGGAAGCGTGTTGGGGGCTTATTCCCCTTATTCCATTCTTCCTTATACCCCAAACGAACAGGGCCTAACTGTCAAATGACTTCAACAATTAATATCGTAGCCCATTTACAGGGCAAAAGGATTACAATCCACTCTGATTGTAAGAATATAGTAGACATGATCAATCGTGCTTGTCCCCCATCTTGACCAACGAGAAGACTAATGGAGAACTCCAGTGACATACTTCTCAAGTCCACCACAATCAAGGTGATTTCAACCACAAGAAATACGATTTCCTCAACCCATAAGCTAGCTGCATATGCTGTTTGTAATGATGTAACTGGTGAATGGTCAAACCATACCATTCATCACTTATTGTACTACATCATAAAGAATTAATGGAAAGAGTTTCCAAGTTCAAGAAAAAAACTGTCAAATGATTTAGTGTTGGTAAATCTTCACTTTTCGAGGGTTTAGACCATGTCGAAAGTGTAGGAGCACTTTGCAAGAGCGGATGATAACTACTTGAATCGAAGTATTTATGGTGATTGTCGACGTTCGGACACATCAAATAGTCAACTCCTTTATATATTTATATTGAATTTTAGTTTAAATGGATGAAAGGAAAATGAGAGGGGATTGAGTTGGAGTTATTATATGCGTCAGCAGTGAAGAAGATGAGGTTGTTAGACTTGGATTGCGTGCTGCATTGGGACTTGTGCTTTAGATGTGAAGGTCTTATCCTATCATTCATTCATAATGCATAAGGGAGAGCATAAGATAAGGATGGTGATATTTGAGATATATCGCAAACACATACATGCATTTAATCATCACTTCCTTTCCTTGTGTCCCTATCCCTTTAGATCGCCTCTTGTTTCTTCTCCCCATCCACCTATCCCATTAGGGTGCCATGGATAAATACCAAGTCAGTTCAATTTGGTAGATAAAATGTCCTCTTGGGATTTTCTTTCCTTCTTATATTATCGAATTATTAGTACTACTGCTGCTAAGGTTGAGGAGCTTGTATCAAGGTACATATAATTTTATATGATCGATGCCATAAACGTCTGTGTTTTTTATTTTTTTTGAAATGAAATAATGCAGGGATTTAGATCATTATATATCATCATGTTGGCGTTCAAAATTCAATTTGATTCGAGACTTCTAACACATCCATCACGACTACGAAATTTTAACGATCTCGGAATTGCTGAAATTTATCCCCTCCATGCGCTAATGTTAGGAATGGCTATTTTACGTAAAATTTGAGACATGTATTCTAGTAATAATTCTAAGTAAATCTCTCAAGATTTCGTTTAAAAAAATAGACGCTTGTACAACCGGTACATGTAAAGTTACATGCACCTTGGTGCAAGCTCTCCAACCTCTTATTATAATATATATCGTGTTCATATGATATATTTCAGAATAAGTGCAACTTATTCCGCTTTCTCAAGAACAAAAAAACAATGAGCATAATAACATCTTTATCCCACCAATATAAAAGAACCCAAGTGAACTTGGGAGATGTATTTCAATGTTTTATACAAAGCTTGTGTAATAGTTTTACATTGGAGCATATCTCATCCATCCATTCCATTAAGATGTTCACAAGACATTTTAATAAATAGAGCAATGCATAGAATGCATTTAATCTTAGACAAACTCGATACTTTTGACATGATATAAAGTAACATCAAGATTATACAAGAAATAAACTGCAAAGATAAATCGGTTTGATTAGCTTTAGGCAAAAAAATTGTATCCCACATTGTCATCATCTTCGTTTTGATTGAATCTTTTATTTCCTTCAAAGATTGAAGATCCACGTTGCCATCGTCTTCATTTTGATTGGATCTTTTATTTCTTTCAAAGATCGAAGATCCACATATCATCTTCATTTCGTTGGAGCTTATATTTCTTTCACAGATTGAAGATCTACCCTATCAAAGAAAACAATTGTCATATAGATAAATATATCAAATAACTCTTAATTTCATCAATGATTTTATAAAAAGAGTGAAGCATCCATTGTTTATTGAAGTAAGGGGTCTACATGCCCTTGTCACCTTTGCTATTTCCTCAGTTGTCTTCTCTTCCGTCTCTGTTCATAGGGTATGAAGCCTACAGATATGGATAAGCCTACATAAAATCCAACTCAATTTTCTCCTCTCTATTTATTTATTCATATTCAACTACCCTTTTGTATCTTTAATAAATGAGAATCATCAATCCAAAAGAGTTAAATAGATAACATATATAGACCTTTAATATTCCCTACATATCGCACATCTTTATGTGTCACCATATTACATGACCTCCCTATGTTAAATCTATGTATGAAAATCATGTGTACATTCATGAATATCTTAAGATTTTATCGTGTCAAAAATCTAGGTACTCATTGGGTACACAGGAATCTGATGGGCATATAGATACTCACTATAAATTACTCGTTTAATAAATGGGCTGATATAGATAGCGATTTTATATATAAGTACGTGTTTGGAAATATTGATATCCATCTTAAACCCGACCCGCTGGCTTTCCCATCAACGTGAATGTATTCGTACTGATATTTGACTATATTCACGCTGAATTTCCGTATATTCACATTAATTTATTCATATTCACAGGACAATATATTCATGTTAGCATGAATATATTCACACTGAAGTGAATAGATTGCACAAAAAAGCTTGAAATATTCACACTGATGTGATTAAAATTAGGATATTAATTGTAAAAATACTATTATATATGATTATATACGCAGTTTAATATATTCGCCTGTGTATATTTGTGATCCGTAATCAACATGAATATATTCGTAATTAATATATTATGAATATATTGCATTATGGATATATCCCTACGTGTATGTGCAAGTATATTCATAATTAATATCTTCGTTCTGACCACATATCCAGATATTTCATATTATTAGGCATACGTAATTCAGAGCAAGTACAGACTATTTTTTTCATTTTGTGATTCTGATGGTATTCTGTGTTTTCAAGGATGCGTAATCCAGAGCGCTTATCTGATGTGGGATTAGATAGGTATATCATATACAATGTATGGTCAATAGATTAGCTCCCGAACATTTTTCATGTGTAGCTATTTCCTTTAAAAATATAGGTATATGTCTTTTTCTCACATTTGCCTTCCCGTGCTTTTGCACGGCTACCTACTAGTTATAATTAAGTTGAAGGTTTTTTTTAATATGGTACACCTTTTTTTATGTCATTCTAACAAGGCAAATGTCAAATCAAAGTTACAGGATTTTGTAATGAAAATGTGCGCGTATCCTCTTACATATATAGTAACAATTTCCTTGATACTGAAGCCCACCACCTAAAGATCCAGTTGAAGCCCAAAAAGGCCCACTGACAATTGGGCTTCTAATTATTGCTAGTTAGGGCACTTGACCACCATTGCTCGGAGGGAATGGATCCTCTGTTGTAGGGAGGATTGCAGCAGAGGTGCTATAATCCTCTCTAGGCTATTTTAACGATTTTGATTTCAAAATCTTACCTTGTAGATTGCATTTTAGTTTAATTCTCTACCTATCCTCCAAATTTCGTTCAAATCAGAGCTTATTTGCTATTTTATCTTAATGGACAAATATTTGGTCATAATCTAAGCAACTTAAAGTCGATTTTAAAAAGATCCAAATGTTTGAACATTAAGATAAAATAGCAAATAAACGCGGATTTGGACGAAATTTGGAGGATAGGTAGAGAAGTAAACTAAAATTCAATCTATAAGGTTAGATTTTAAAATCAAAATCATAAAAATAGCCTAGAGAGGATTACAACACCTCTTCTACAATCCTCCCTACAATAGAGGATCCGTTCCCTTGCGCAGATACTCTGCTTGTAATAACAGAGAGTGTTGTAACAACAAAGAGCCACTCGATAATTTACAGTTCTACCATTTTGTAATATCAGTTGCATCCTTACTTTACCTCAACAAAAGGACACACCTGTAAGGGTACAATTGATCTAAAAGTACAAGTAATAAAATCATATTCAAATTGTTCTTCACCGTAGGTTATTTTTCGTTGTTGTGCAAAATGAGTCTTTCATGTGGCAAAGTCGCATATCTATTCGCAACGTACACATTGATTTGAGCAACGCATCATTTCTAGGGTTTGAAAAATGAATTAGAATTTCGGTAAAGAAATAAATTTTGAGTTAATTACGATTTATTTGCCATGCGAACAGTAGTTCACGTCTAATAGAAGTGTGAGTATTGATTTGCCAATATTAATTTTGAAAATTGGATACGATAGAATATGAGAAGAAATGAATACCGTTAAATAACTACACCAAGCAAACCCACGAGACCACCCAAACAATGCTCATATTCTTTCGACATTAGTATTAGCAGAGCCAGCAAGGTACTGGAGAGCAAATGCAGCATGGATGGAGGCACCGATGGGGAGGGCGTCCTCGTCGATAGCATAAAGAGGGGTGTGCTCGGCGCCGCCGGAGCCCTTGCCCTCGTTCTTCATGCCAAGGAGCAGCATGGTACCGGGCACGTGCTCGAGGTAGAAGGAGAAGTCCTCGCTCCCCGTCAACAGCGGGGCTGTGCGGACAGCGTCATCGCCCACCACAGCTCGGGCTACATGGAGGACCTGGTTGTAGACGCGCTCGTCGTTGACGAGGGGAGGGACCGGGGGAGTCTGGGACTCAAAGAAGTCCAGCTTGGCCGTGCACCTGTGGACGGCTGCTTGCCCTTTTACCACCTGAGATATACACCAATAGATTAGATCCCCAAATAATATAACTTTATTTTCGGAATCTTCAAATTGAGTTCGTATAGGTGTCTGCTGTACTAGTATAACGGGTTTGTTGGGCAAATATATTTAGCCATATTTTTCCGCTGTAGTGTAGCGTATAACGGATATGTATGATCGGGCTTTATCGTGTGTGAGGATCTCGTATGGGAAGACTGATTATTTTGACATCAACATTGATTTACATGAAGATACTCAGCTTTGAGTCCGTTTCTTTGTACTTTGATTATGGACGAGTTGACAAGCTACATTCAAGATGAGTTACATTGGTGTATGTTATTTGATGATGATATTGTGTTGATTGACGAGACTAGAGATGGAGTAAATGAGAAGCTTGAGGTCTGGAGACATGATTGGAGACTAAAGGATTTCGTATAAGTAGGGCTAAAACGGAATACATGGAGTGCACCTTCGATAGAAGCAATGGTGAAGGAATCGAGGTAAAGATTGGTGACGATAACATTCAGATTAGATTCTTTTAGATATATGAGATCTATTTTGCAACATGACGGAGAAATTGATGGAGATGTTACTAATAGAATAAATAAAAGCTGGCTAAAGTGGAGAGGAGCCTCTGCTTTGCTCTGTGATAAGAAAATTCTTTTAAAAATTAAAGGAAAATTTTACAAAGCAACCATGAGACCTGCAATGCTTTATGGATCTGAGTGTAGTAGAAATGAAAATGCTAAGGTGGATGTGTGAACACACACGTAAAGATCGGATTCGAAATGAGGCAATCATAAAGAAAGTTGGTGTAGCTCCGATCGAGGATAAGATGCGAGAAAATCGCTTAAGATGGTTTGATCATTTACAAGACCAGCTGATGCACCGGTTAAGAGATGCGAGTGTTGGGATATTGAGCCGGCTAAGAGAGAGCGAGGATGGTCTAAGAATTGTTGGAAAGAGACTATACGAAGGGATCTTAGTTTTTTGGATATAAGCTCGGGATTGACCCAAGATAGATATGAATAGAGACGAAGAATCCATGTAGCCGACTCTGCTTAATTGTGGGAAAACGCTTTGTTGTTGTTGTAGGGTAGCATAAAAGAAGCAAGTAAATTTAAACGTGCGTGTTGAAAGGGAAGAAATGTTACCTCCTCTATTCGACGCTTGAGATCGGCGCAGCTTTTCCTTTTGAAGGCTCTGTAGGTGCCGCCAATGGTGGCGGTGTCCGGAATCACGTTGTACGTGCTCCCACAATGAAATTGGGTCACAGAAACCACCTGAAAGATACACAATTTATTATTCATACCATATAATCAAATCCAACTGTAAATCTCGAATTTATTCCCATAAGCTATGGTTGGATAAAATGCACAAGATATCTTTGATGCGGTAATCTCGCCCCCTTCCACGAGAATTGTAGGTACAAGGAAAAGATCGACCCTCTTCTGGGTGGGGGTCCAATCCGAGTTACCCCTCCAACCAAAAGGCCCAATCCTCCTCACAGTTTACTATTCACAGGGGTAACTCTGCCTAACCCAACCCTGTCTAACCCAATCCTGCCCAACCCTGCAATCAAATGAATTCATAGAGGTCGTAAGCCTTCGTCTATTGATGACTCAACCAAGAACGACTCCCCTAAAGAGGAGGCGAACAAAGGCACGGAGGGCCGATTGCATGCACATGACGTGCAGTGGACTCTACAACATCTGACAGTAGCACATCCGCTGAATCATCTGAGTGCGCGCGATGTGTGCGCCTTTGCGTGTACATGAGTGTGCATCTATATCTGTTTGCATGCTCAGTCAAAAATGGATAGATGCTGAACAGTTTCTTGATTTCAACTATACTTGGAAGCTTAACCACATAGACATTGCTAATAAATATATGCTCAACCATACATAGATATAAGAGGTTAATGGGGCTGCCCCCTTGAGGCAGCCAACATGGCTGCCCCCACGTCATTTGCGTTGTTTTTTTTTATTTTTTTCAAAAAATATCGCCATATATATTCATGCCTATATCCCTCCTACATGCCATTCGAATTTCGTCAGAAACAGAGACTCCTACGACCTCCATCTTGACGGTCATTTTTTAACGGTAACATGATTTTTTAAATCGACACCATCTCGATGGAGGTCGTAGGAGTCTCTGTTTCTGACGAAACTCGAATGGTATATAGAATGGATATATGGATGAATATATATATATGATTTTATTTTTCAAAAAAAATAAAAAAAACATGCCGAAATAAGGGGTGGGGCAGCCATGTTGGCTGCCCCAGAGGGCAGCCCCATTAAATGGAGTTGTTTTGAGTTACCGAAATCCAAATAAGGTCAGAGGGCATTGATTCAGACCAAGGAAGGAAATATCGGTATCGATATCGTTTCGATACAATGTCGATACCGATATATCGCCGATATATCGGCGATATATCGACGCATATCGCCGAAACCCGGTATCCACCAAGGCTTTTTCTCCTGTCGATATCCGATATCGTCCATATCGGCGATATATCGGTGACCTGTCGATACCGATATATCGCCGATATATCGACGATATATCGCGATATGGCGATCCCTGATTCAGACTACTTTAGATTAAGCTACCGCCCTCATAAAAAAATGAGGGAGAAAGATTCGTTTACGAAGCTTTTTGTAATTGGTAGAGTTTGGTACGAATTGAAATTCAGAAATGGCATTAAAACTCGGAAATGTTTTCTCCAAATTATTTTAGTAGAAGTCGATGCAAAATAATCCTCAACAAAACAGAAGAAAGCGGTGCCAATTTATAAAAGTGGAGATTTGAAACCAGGCATATTTTTTTCTTTTGACCAGGCACATTTTTTTTCTTTTGAGAAATCTTGGGGTGCACAAGCTGGGAGATGTGAACCCTTGCTCAAGTTTTCACTGGGAGACCAAGCATACATTTGTGCAGGAAAAAGTGATGGAAATGCATAATGAAAACGAGAAGTAAGAAATTATACGCATTTGATCGATTTTTATGCAGTTTGTTGGGCTGGAGAAGGAGTACAGAAAAGTTGAATTAATTTTTAAAATCAAAGGAAACACAGGATAGCATATGTCACTTCTGGTCAGATTGCAAGGCCGTGTCGTGTCGGAATTAGATTTTTTTGTTAGTAAAAACTTAAGCGGACTGCATTACCAGTATATTCAAGTTCGCCTTTACATGAATATAAGCGAAGGATAGTCTTCCACAGCTGTGGGAATATGGTGACGCAAGTTAAACACACTTTTCTAACTCTCATTCCAAGGGCTCCTCTCCGTAATATTTTTGCCCAATCTTCTGTTGTAATGTGGTATATAAAATCTTCTCTACGATTGTGTCGCACCACCTTCCTTAGCTTCTCTCATAATCAGAGCCCAAGAATTTTTGTTTGGTTTTGACAGGTATGGTATGTTTGTGGTGCACATGAATGACAAGTTGCATCGTTATGAGCTCCTCTAATGATTAGCCCTATGGTATGTTAAGGCAAGGGAATCCTCTTACCCACTGTTGTTCACCTTTTTTCAAAGGAAACCCACTGTTCACTGTTTTGATGGAATCCCGTACTTCGTTCCTTCACCGGGAGGCATTGGACGAGCACCTGGAACTAGTGCCGATAGTAAATTTTTAGATTCAATATTCGCTCAGATTTAACTCACTAAAAATTTGATTCAAATTCGATCAAAAAATAAACGAACCAAACCTGAACAAGAGTTTGGCTCGATTAAATAAACGAACCAAACCTCAAAAACATATATTCACTCAGGTTTGGTTCGTTAAAAGTTCGATTATATACAAACACATACATAAACGTATATATATAAGGAAAAAATCTATCATAACATACGGGTTAATCTCTTATTTTACCAAACCCATCCAGTCATCCACTCCCTAAGTCCCTATTCCCTATTCCCGAAGCCCCCACAAAACCCTCTCCTGTAGGCTACAATGTTGTTCTATTCTTAAATGAACCTTTAACGAGTCGAACCGAACATTTACGAACCTTATCCGAGTCGAACCGAACATGATTACAGTTATCATTTTATCGAGCCTGCGTTGGAGCTGTTCCGATCTCAAGCTAAATGCTTCTAAAAGCAAACTTGTATGCTCCAATATTTGTGGAGGTGATTTCTCACCGAATTTGGCTGGGGACTGCTTGGGGATTCTCTTCCTACCAACTACTTAGGCAGTCCCCTCGCCTCTTCTTTCAGGGGCGCAAAGTCCACTCAACCACTAGAGGATAGGATCAGGAGCCTTCTTTGTGACTGTAAGGTCAAGTTGCTCTCATTTTCAAGTCGCTTACAATTGCTTTCTTTTGTTGTTGATGGGGTCCTTATTTACGGGGGTATGATGACCCCTTCATCTATCAAACGCATCGACACAGTGTGCGCTTGCTTATTGTGGAATGATGTGGCATGGGAAACTCCTTGGCTTGCCAGGGTTCCTTTGGTTGCAGGATTGGGCAAGGTTGGGTTGGATTGAGGTACCCCCGTGAATAATAAACTGTGAGGAGGATTGGGAGGGTTGGAAGGAGGGGTACCCCTGCCCAACCCTGCAACCAACCGAACCCTTAGGAAGGAGTTCCGGGACTCCGCCTTTTCACCACCTTAAGAAGGGCTTCACACCATGGGTGGATCTAGCGTTTAGTAGAGACGAGGGATCACTTGCTTTTTAATGTATTTTCTCCTCCCATGTTTGGATTGCTGCATGCTTGAAGCTCTCCCTTCCTCGTATTCCATGTACGCAGCTTCTGGAGATTGCTGATTGGAATAAAGTCAACCACCTTCCTGCCTCACCCGATGGAAAGTTGTGGAAGACCCTTGGGTCCGCATTTTGACGCATTTGGAAAGAAAGGGATTGTTCAACATGCAGTATTTTGTTATAATTTCATTAATGCGCTGTCCTGTTTTAGGATAATTAAGCTTTTGTAAATGCATGGAGACAAGTTGCCCCGCATTTTTTGGTAAAAATATAATGTTATAATTTTACAAAATAAAAAAAAGTGACGGATATTGTGATTAGAATGAAAAGAAGTTGGTCAAATGGGAAATATAGTATTTTTAAAATAATATAGAAATCCAAACACATGCATTGCAATGTGCTATTGATAGCAGCCAGTGTCCGACACTGTTTCAGTAACAATGGAGGTGTCAGCTGATTTTATGCAGAGGTTACAACAATGGGCTCCACATGTTATTGTAATATAGGAAGAGCTTTCTATTTGTCACTTTTTGTTTTGTTTTATCTAACTCAAAGAGATGGTCCACATGTAGCACACATGTGGAGCTTTCTATTAAGGGTTCGTTTGTACCCCTCTTTCCAACCCTCTCAACCTTTTTCACAGTTTACTATTCACAGGATTATCCCAACTCAACCCAACCCAGCAACCAAACAGACACTAAAAGTGTTGATATTAAGGGTCGGTTTGATTATCATGTTACCTCAAAGTAACTTATTTTACCTACCATTCTTGAGTTGGAATTTCATCACAAATCAATGTGACATCACATCACATTCCTTATTTCAAACTTTCCGACCTTTATAATCATCCATCCAAACAACTAATATTCATTATACTAACCCACCCCATCTGGTAACCAAATGGAGCCTAAAAGACAATTTTTAAAACGAAGAAGATATGATTTAAACGATAACAAGGAACAGTACATACCTGTGACTCTAGAGGATCAGCCTCCCTCGAAACGAGGCTCTGCAAGGTCACAACTGCGGAGGAGGCAGCGAGAACGGGGTCCACGGAGCTGTGAGGGTTGGCAGCATGGCCCCCCTTCCCTCTGATCTCGGCCTTGAAGTGGCCACCTCCGGCCAGGAACTCGCCGGACCTCAGAGCCACAACCCCTGTTGGGTACATGCTTGCCATATGTATGCCGAATATGGCTTCCACCCTCTCCAGCGCCCCGTCCTGGATCATCTTGGTAGCACCCCAGGCCTTCTCCTCTGCTGGTTGGAATATAAGAACCACAGTCCCCTGTTTTCACATTGTTATATGTTATATATATATATATATATATATATATATATATATATATATATATATATATATATATATATATATGAGAACGTCCTAACATTTGCATGATATAGTAGAAAGATCGACCTGCAGCAAACCACGGCGTTCCTGGAGTAATTTTGCAGCGCCGAGCAGCATGGTAACGTGCGCATCGTGCCCGCAAGCGTGCATCTTCCCTTCCACTTTACTCCGATGGTCCCATTCCACTTGCTCCTGCACCATAATGGGGGCACGTCATGGACGATTAATTTCGCCTGGCAGGAGACATGCTTCTTGTTACACTTGTCCTAGGGATGCAACCGGATACGGATATATTCGTATCCGTCCGCTACCGTATCCATTTTTAAGCGGATACGGATATATATTTTCAGATTTTAGTGGATACGGATACGGATACTAGTTTTAATTTTTTTGCGGATACGGATTCGGATACGGATACCATTATAGAATTTTTTCCGAATACGGATACGGATACGGATGTGTATATTTTTCACGGATATGGATACAGATATCCGTATTATCCGTATTTTCAGTAATATTTCAGCTTCACAAATGTTTTGCATGACTCAGTGTAGTTCTGACACGAAATTGTACCTCATAATGAAATGTCAAAAAAAGCAATAAACTTTTATAATTTATCATAATATCGTTTCATGAAATATACCATATCACCTTTATCTTATTAGTTGGTTACAATGTTACAATATTACCTATATTTTAAAAACATTTCAAACGAATGAAGACAAGGGAAAATCATCATACAATTTTATTATATGCTCTTCAATTTATTTCATTCAACATTTTAATTTATTTTCTTATTTATTATGTAACGGTGTAAGTTTATTGAATTTAAGGTTAGTCGTCCATCAATTACAAGTTCGTAAAGACAACATTTATAATTAAAAGTATGAGGAGGTACTTAATATTTACAGGATAATCCGTATCCGTTTCTTAAATATCCATATCCGAATCATGATTATCCGATTCCGAATCCGTATCCGTATTTAAGGATACGGTATTCAATTTTCGATATCCGTATGATATCTGTATTCGTATCCGTATCCGTATTTTGAAACGGATAAGGATATGATAATACCTATATCCGTATTTGTATCCGTCCGTTTGCATCCCTAGTCCAGATGGTTTGCTCCATAATCAGGGAGCATCTCCTCTGCTGTTACTTGACCACAGCAGAAGCTACTGTACTCTTTATTCTTTAAATAAAATCTTTTTAAAAAAATTAGATAAAATATCAATTAAAAATGTAACCTTATGGATTGAAAGTAAATAGTTTAATCTACGTGTACAATTAACTTTCGTCTTAATCCAATACTTATGGCTCGTTCATCTTAATCAATCAAGATTAATTGGACCTTAAAACCATTTAAAAAACAGCCTCTTTGTGGTCAAGGAACAACAGAGGAGTTGTTCCCCCTTAATTGACCAGAGAATGATTCAAATGTTAAAGGGCAGGTTAACTAGCTGTTTACTCCTTCTCTACTACACTATCTTGTTCATTACATTTCAATCATTTTTCATCCGGTAAATTACTATAGACATCAATAAAATAATTTAACTTATACACTTTCTTTAATATTATTTTATAGTCATTGAGTATGCATCATGTTTCACTTGAGTAGTATATCAATACCCAGCAGAACTCCAGTAGCATGATTCAAACCAGCTGACTCCATCAATAGCTCACATGTTAACTACCCACAAAAGTCCAATCAATTGGTTTGTTGTTGAGCGAGTAGGTCCCACCGTGCATTAGTTGCAAAATAAAAAGGTAGGTCTCACATCAGAGGCCAGATGAAATATATTATATAGATATTCTTGTATTCAATACAATTACATTTGGGATTCTATAAATATAATTTTGTTTGAGACATATGAGTTAATTTTTGTATTATATCATTTTGTGTCCTAAAGTCCATAAAAAGATTAGCCTATGGAAACAACATGAGTTGATACAATGGTTTTTTTGTCTGAAAAAAATAATGCTCTTAACTTTGAACAATCTAAATGAAACGGAATTTATGTAAATATGTAATATCAAATGTTTATAAGGACACCTGCAAATAGAAACCCCTATTAATTATCTTCTAGTTCCAGTTTTTCCTTAATAGCTCCAATTAAGTTACTGTGTGGATATCAGATGATACAACAGACAAACCCAGGTATGGTAAACGACGACAGGTTTCTTTTCTTGGTTTACATTAGATCTACGACAAGGTATGGAAAATTCAAACTTGGTTTCAATGTGCAATGCTTTGCTCGCCTCTGAAAAGTCTCTCCCTGAGTCAGAGATCATAACTTGGACCATCCATTTTTGTTATCAAGGATGCAGTCGGGCAGATAAAAATATATACATACGCATACATATATAAATACTTAAATACGTACTCTCCCATGCGCTCACTCCATCTATAAGATTGTATCTTTGTATATTTTATAATTTGAGATACAGTTAAAAATGATTAAATTTTAAAATGTGTTACTATATATTTTTAACAAATAGAGATATTAAACCGACATGACTCGATATAATAGAATAAGAAATGCACTATTAAAAAATGAGTGTGTGTATATATTTGAATATTTGACGATTTACACGTGATTCACAATTCATTAAAGAAAGATATAAATATTTATAAAAATATGAATATGGCGTAAACATACAAGGCAGATCCAGATGTATAAGTTTGCATCTGTATCGTCTCGGGCTTACCCGGTCTGTTATCGAGGAAAATTAGTCCTAACAAGTTGTTGAATGTTAGGCTAAATTGGACCCATTGAATACCATCCAAAATACTTAAGCTCAATTTGTCAAGTAGTAGTCTCACCACTTATAACTCACACCCACACTTCGTGAGTTTTAGATGTGGGATTACGTATGTGGGGTTGGGGTGTTACACTTCCCCTCACATATATTCGCAACGTCCTCGTTGCGACATGGACCAGTGTTTAAAAAACCGGATCGGACCGGCCTGTCGAACCGATTGAACCGGTAACCGGCCCCGACCTGGTCGGTTCGGCCGGTTCTTTGTAATTAATGTCAAAAAAATAAAAAAATAGAAAATCGGGTCCAATCAGTGTATGACCGGGTTGACTCGGATTGACCCAATTTTGATGGTTTGGTAATTTTCAAAAAATAAAGGTTTAAATAATGAAATAATGGAGCTTTTATCATGTATGCCCTTCTTAACTTCTGCGATATAAGGTATGCCCCTCTCTTTTTTTGGAATATACGTTATGTCAATACTTTCTTACAGTAATTTTCTTGAAACAATTACAAATAAATGATTACAATATTATATTCATATATAATTCTATAAAATGCGACTAATTTTTACTCGAAATAGGCAATCATGTTATTCTATTTTAAGATTTAAAATTTCTAACGATTATTTCATTGATATATAAATACATACTTTCATATATGTATCCGCTTTTATTGGTTCAAAAAATCGGTTCGACCGGTCTGATCAGTAAATTAAGCTCGGTCTGATTTTTTCCGAGTCGATAAGAATGATGACGTCATGCCGACGTCATCACCGATTCGACCGATTTGGACCGGTGGTTCGACCCGGTTGGATCAAACCGAAGTGTGACCGTTCAATGTCCGATCCGGTTTTTAAAACCTTGACATTGACCATCACTTATTTCTAGTAACGGTGACGGTTGTATACTCCGGCTTACGTCCCTTCGAGTAGCTTTTTCCACTATCTGAGGGAACCCGCTCTGATACTATTTGTAACATCTCGGGCTTAGGCCTCCGGTCCGTTATCGAGAAAAACTAGTCCTCATAACTTTTTTCGATACGAACTCAAATAGATCCGCTGACAATCATCCAAAATACTTAAGTCCAAATTCTCAAGTAGTAGTATCCATTTCTTATAAACCACCCACACTTCATGAGTTTTATGTATGCACACTATATCTAGAAGTTGTAGTGTTATTGCATGTGCCGACTGTAAGAGCAAGGGCAAGTTGCTGCTTTTTAAGGAAATATTATAAGCTCCACGAGCTTTCCCATTATGACCTGCTCGATTTCCATTCAACTTTTTGTCCATAATAACTGATGGGTCCTTCGAAACATGAGAAGTCTGAAATGACATAGAATCCATGCCATCAGCACGGGGTTCGCTACTTATTCTGGAGTTTACGCAAACTTTTTTATCTAATTTTCAGTGACCGTCTTTTAGTTTTTCTCTTAAATTATAGCCTTGGTAATTAAGATGCATGATGGCTCATAGCGGATTACCAAATATAATTTGAACAGAGGGATTGAAACGAATGCGAATGAAACGAGGAAAAGGAACGAACGTGAAGGTGACGAAATGTTTTTTGGGAAGGGATGAAGGAATACTGTATGATTTTTTGTTTTTGCAATACAAGGAAAGGGGATATATGATTACGATGCTTTTAGCAATTTGGGCATATATTACAACGTTCTATTAGCAAAAAAAAGGGGAAGGAAACAGGAAGACACAGGGGAGGTTTGGTACGCTAAAGAATTAAACACGACCTCATTTTCTTTCCCATTTAGGAAAACGATGAATCTTAAATGCCAACTTCAACCGTCCCCCACTCTCTTCCTCTCCCTTCTTTTTCCCAAGTACAACTAAACATCTTCTAATCCGTCATATTTCCTAATATCTTCTTCATATTTCTTTCCCTTCTAATCTATCCAAACATAACATTCACACACTAGAGCAATTTTGGGCTATTGTAATTTTAGAGCAATTTTAATCCGTTTTACTTTAATTTTCATTACGGATATAAATCTTCCTACTGAGAATAAATTATTAACAATATCAGCATAAACTTTCATAGCATAATTACAATAATGATTAATTAAATCTCTATCCGTCGTACTTAAATTTTATTATTTCTCAGATGAATCAATCCAGAGAAAAAAATGAATAAACATTATATATTAAAGCTCCAACATCACGTTCTATTTCCAATTCTGATCGAGCAGAGAGTTCTGGTAAGATTACCTGAATGGGGAGGGCATCCATATCCGCCCTAAGTGCGACGACGGGCGGGCGTCCGGTCCCGATTGTCGCGACTATGCCGGTCCCCGCGAGGGGCCACCGGTACGCGATCCCCATTCCATCAAGCTCGCGGCGGACGAGAGCGCTGGTGGCGAACTCCTCGAACGCGAGCTCGGGATTCTCGTGGATCTCCCTCCGTACCCTCACCAGCCACTCCGCCACCTCCGGTGACCTCGCCTGCCGCACGATCTCGTCCACGTAGGAGGAGTTCGCATCTCCGATGATAGGGATCGCGGAGATCGCACCGTCGCAAACGGCGAAGGACGGCGGGGAGGGGAGGAGAATGGAAGCGGAGAAGAAGAAGAAGAAGAAGGCGAATGTTCTTCTCATGTTTGGGGAAGTGGAGGGGAAAGAGCGGAGAGCAGAGGTCCCCCCTTTTATAGAGGACCTTTCAATTGGGTCGATTTACGAGAATGCCCCCAGTCGTGGGGTAAATTGGACGCCGACACAATTTTGGGTTTTATTTTGCTTGTGTGCCCTTGTAGAGTGTGATTTCCACACGTACCCCTGGAGAACTTTTGATTGCGTATCTGCCATACATACTCTAGGACAAGGACCTGTTTGGTTGCTGGGTTGGACTGGGTTGGGTTGGGTTGGGGTACCCCTGTGAATAGTGAATAGTAAACTGTACCCCGTGAATAGTAAATTGTGAGGAGGATTGAGGGGGTTGGAAGGAGGGGTACACCGGTGTACCCCAACCTGGCAACCCAGTCCAACCCAGAACCAAACATGCCCTTAGGGTGAGTTCGGTTCGGGAATAAACAGGAATAAGGACGGGGAATAAAGAGAATAAGGGTCTATTCTTTGTTCGGTTGGAGGATAGGAATAAGGAGAATAAGGTGAAATAAAGGTAGGTAAGGTGGAATAAAGATAGGAATAAGAGTGAAATAAGATGGAATAATGGGGAATAGTCGTACCACTGGTTTCCGTGTCGGGGGAGAATTGACCACTTATTCCAGAGCCTATTATCCAACCAAACAGGGCCTTATTTGAGCTTTCTGGTTCTTAGTTTTTAGGAATTTGTAGGGTAAATTACAATGATATACCTCCTTTATTCCCCGACTCTCAATTATGTGGTGTAACATGGACATAAATGTGTTGTAGAAGCTTATGCAGCATGTATATGATGTTAAAAATAAATCAGATCTTTTTTTTTAAGTTATAAAAATGAAACCCGTATCTGAAAATTTGACGCATAGATGAATTTTTTTCCCAATTTATCCATTTTTTAACAAATATGTATATCCTTAATTATTAGCCCTATTTGACAGTGTCCTATAAAGATCATTAACTCAATAGCAATAAGACACGTTTGAAGAGGTATATAGTTTGAAATAATTATTCTGAATCGAGTAATTTCTATGTATAGATCATTAACTCAATAGCAATATATTATTTTCAATAGCAATTTAAACAGGTTAGCTTCTACTTTCATTTAATTCAATAACGTATTATTATTTTTCCATTTGTATGTTTTGTTCACATTGTGATGGCTGGTATGTTATGTCCACTATATCAATAGAAAGGTAAAGAAAAAGATTAAATCAAATAATGATGGGTGTAAAAAAATTCTTCAAAAGCTACAATTTCACGTTTAGCCCCTGTAATCGTAGTAAATCTTACACCGCGATTCTTGGACATTCGACATATGTGTTAACCCGAGTAAGAATACAGGGATCATTACAAATATTACTAGAGTTTTGATTTATTGGACAAGATTTTAAGGGGTTTATCGTGTAAAAATCCCTAGTTTTTAATATTGAAAACAAGCAATGTCTCTTGCTCAAACACTATTTGACGAGATAATATCGTATACCTTAGATCCCGATTACATTATAAGAATAGTTCCAATAACATGGGATTTTTTAGGTTCATCCGTTTAATTTTTTGAATTATGTTGGATAGGATATTAAATTTCCCAAAAATCTACGCTTTGGTTGTTATTTCTGCCGCAAAAAAAAACAAATGGAAAGGGACACGGCGTGAAAGGCCACAACGAGATCGTATATGGCCGACATTTTGCTTGAATTTGTATCTCAACCGAGTTCCCATAATATGTCGGATTGCATGTGAAATTGCAGAAACGAATAATTTGATATGAAATCATCTGGGTAATAATTAGGTCCATCGAAATATTTTTAGATATATTTCGCTATTACCATTGTGACTTTGTTATGTAGTAAAGGGAATACGTGTAATAATGAAAAAGCTCTAATTTGAATTTCGTAAGAATGTGAGGGTTCAAGTGCAATTGCAGAAAGATTAGAGGTATAAGTGCTATGTGAAAAGATAGACCAGCACAAAAAAATCTTTTTTTTCTTTCTTTCAGACAGGTTTGTGAGTTTGAAAAGTAGTGGGATCGGCATTAATTTCTGTTTGCCGTTCTATTCGGAAGAGTATGCGCTACTTACTTTTTGGTGACTGGTTTACCTCACCTTTTGCTTCAAACAGTTTTTTCATATGCTTACTAGTGCACACCCGTACTTTGCACTGGCAAAGCCCACATTTCACACACACACCTAGGGACACACGTATATACACGAAATTTCAAATGAAGCATGTTAACATTATGCATAATCGACATAATGTATGTTGATGTAACATTGAGTCAACAGTAGAAACACATGGTTTGCATGAGAAACAGAAGTTATTGATGGTCAAATTTAGAGGGATATGTCTCTGTGTGTAGCTCCGATCGAGGATAAGATGCGAGAAAATCGCTTAAGGTGGTTTGGCTATTTGCAAAGGAGGTCAACTGATGCACCGATCAGAAGATGCGATTTTGGGATGTTGAGTCGACTAAGAGAGGGCAAGGAAGGCCCAAGAACTGTTGGAATGAGACTATACGAAAGGATCTTAGTTTTTTTGATCTAAGCACGAGAATGGCCCAAAATAGATCTGAATGGAGGTAAAGAATCCATATAATCGACCCTACTTAATGTGGGAAAAGGCTATGTTGTGTCTCTGTGTGTGTTTGTCAGAGTTTATGCATAGTATATTTATCCTATGTAGATTTTAAAAAGCAACACCGTGATATCCAATTATTAAGAATTTTATCAATTTAATTTTAAATTACTGAAATTTACTTGTTTGTATTGTCTCTCTAACCTTAAATCATATGAACTCCATGTTGAAGTAGAGATAAACTTAAAAGTTCAGTACGACCTGAGAGTTTTTTAAAATTCACGTATGATAAATTGTGAGTAAGATTTAGGAATTTTCGTGTTTGCTTTAAATACTTTTCGAAATGTGTATCCGGATTTATAAAATAAATAAAATCTAAACATCTGCGTCTACATACATATAGATGGTGAAATGAAGAAGTTTTAACCATTCTTGCATATATCTATGAACATGTAGATATTGTTGTCATTAATGATGATATCTATCTATATATTGATGCATATTCCTTTGGCACATGTGGATATGGGATATCAATATTCATATAAAGAAAAAGTATCCATATCCATATCCGTATTTTTATAAAATAGAATACACAACCATGTATCGCTACAACATAACGGGTATACAGTGATGTTTCTTTTAAATCATTTTTGCAAAGAATACTATCGTTACTATATAACAACAAATGATATAGTGATGCTTGTATCGTATATATCCATATTATCATAAAATGAAGATCATATCCATATATGTTTACATATCTGCAAAAAAAATGTGATCCTTAGGACCTTAGGAATTAATATATATATATATATATATATACTATTTAAATGGAAATAATAAGAAATTAGAAAATGTCGATCATATTACCAACCATATGCAGATCTATTTAGCATAAAAATATTAACATTGGATTTCGAAACAAGCAATATTCCCGATATCATCACCATCGCACAATTGCAGGAAACGTGGTTTTTTAGTGTTGGATTATTAATAAAAAATTTAAGAACAAACAGGAAATTTTCATGCAGAAAATAAATGAGTGATGGGTTTCGGATTGGCAACCAGGAATTTAACCAATTAAAGGTAAAATCAGAATTTTTGTACGGAAAATTAATAGCGGGCATTGGATGAAATTCGTCTGTTGCCAAATTGCTACAGTATCAACCCTATGTGCTTTAATATATAGTAAGATGGGTCCCACAAAAATACAAGATTTCAATTTCTTTGGAAGCTATCCGTTCAAGAATAAGCTGAAATAAAGATAAAGAATACAGAAAATAAAAATATATTCTATATTTGGCCGGAAATATAGGAATAAGGAAAATAAAGTAGGATAAGGATATGTAAGGTGGAATAAAGATAGAAATAAGGATGGAATAAGGTAAATAATGGGACATGGAATTAACCACTCATTTCAGTGCTTATTCTCCAAATGAATATGATTTTTGGGTTTTTATGATTGGTGCCTTCTTAACTTCTGCAGTATACTAATTCATTTTTGTAATATCAATTGTGCCTCTTACTTTTTAAAAACTAATAGTTCTACCCTTACGTTAGCGTAAAGTAGGAACATCACTGATATTATAAAAGGACACAACTGTGAATTTTGTAAGAAGTAAGGGACACAACTGATATTCAAGAAAGAGAGTAGCATAGCTGCTACTACAAAGTTAAGAAATGCGCAAGTGATAAAAACATACTTTCTTTTGTTTTTCAATGAGACGTGAAAGTTCATCTGGTTGGTTGGAAGGTTGGCCCTTCATTTTGCATGACATCTCTCAACCACCCTTTTATTGTTAGGAGGGATGTCGTAAGTTCCAAGCCAACCCCAAATCCTCTCTTCCCCATTCTTCCTTCAATCAAATCATAGTCTTTATCATTCTTTCTTTAATCAAATGTTCAAGTTTAGAAAGTTTGTTAATCATTTCATTCAAGTTGAACTTATTTAAACGAAAAATTTCAAATTTTAGCTCAAAATCGATAATTAAAAATATACGATGGTTTGATACATTTATGAAAAATAAGTAACAAAGGAAGTTGAAATATTACAATGGCTACCTATTGTTACTATAATTTCTCTAACTCAAAGACTTTGTGTGTATGTAGGTGGAGCTAGAACATTTATCTAATTACATTTTACTCGATTATTTATTGAATCGCAACCTTGTTCTGATTATTAAGCTATCTAGCTAAAAATTGAAGTTTATATTAAGTTTGTCTAGATACAATCACGGTATTTTTGAAGTATTATGGAATGTATTATGATCGAATGTGTACATGTTAGTTCGATTAGCCCTCAATATAACTAAAGGTCTACTTCTCATTCTGTGAACAACAATGATCCCCCCCCCCTCTCCCACCGCTGCAAAAAGCTTGTACGTTTCAATTTTACGTTTGTCCACTTGCTAAGTCAAGCGAAAATGAAAACGCTTCTTCAAAATCTATTTACTAGTTATATCAAATCATCATCCCACTCATAATGCTCAACTTCTTCCATAACCTACTTCCTACTCATTCTTGCTCTGATAATCTAATTTCATCCCTCGATGATATCCCTAAAAAATCATGAAACCACCTCCACTCATGTGGAGAAAGTAGAAAAGTGTCTTCGGGATTGTTTGGAATGAGGGCTATCCTATCGTTGAGTGGGTCATCCTTCATCCACCCACCTTTTGCCCTAGATCCCCCTTCCAATCAACTCAAATCATTTCTTGCTCTCCCTTTAATCAACTCTTATCATTTCTCTCTTTTTAGTCAATTCACATCATTTTTAAGATGAGCATTGAGCCAGACCTTGCAGGCCATATAGGTACTAGGCCCTAAAGCCGTCTGACATAGTGAGCTTTAGGTCGGGTGGAAACCCAGAAAATCTACCAGAGTTTGGTCTGAGCACATAAACAAACTAATGGGTCGGGCTTGCGTTGAGCTGACCCAAGCAACTTACATATATTATAAGAACACACGATAATCTCACTAGTTTTTCATGCGATGACAATACCATTAGCGCATACTCTTTTTTATCATATAGTACTTCCTAAGAATTTTAGAAAGCGTTGTGCATTACACTTCTTATTCGATACATGAAGGACATCATGACCTAGAGGTTCATTCGATATGATATACTATATTAACATTAAATAGGCATTGTGAATGAATGGAGAACAAATTATGAACAAGATTTTCTTACAAGAACAACAAATACTATATTACTCGACGTATATCGTTTCGATCTCGGGTCAACGTCGATGCGAGCCCGACCTGAAAAATCATATGAGCCTATGTTTTAGCTCATCCTCGACCCATATTAGCTTTGAGCTTGGGCTAGGTTGAGTTTTGGACCGCACTGGGTTGACTTGTCCTTATGTTCATCCATATATCATTTTATCTTTCCTGTTTAAATTATATATGTGAGGATTTTTTTCAGTGAGCCACTATCCCATTTTCTTATCATTAGTGATTTCTGAATTCACAATATACATATTTATTTCTATTTTACTCCTCAATTAAATATGAATCATTGATTTCTTTTTATCCTCTCAGGTTATAATTAGAATCTAGTTAATCTCATACCTCCTATGATCGTCCAAGATAATAAATGTTACGATCACTTTCAATAAAAAAAGGAATTTGTCCTATCATCTCACTCAAGATTTATCATAAATATAACATGGAGTTGTTGTAATTTTAATTCGTTCATTTGTATATATTAATAGAACATATACCATCTGTAGAAAGTGGTGATAACAAAAAAGGGATTTGTTTTTTGATTCAATTAATAGTAAAAAAGAATGTAACATCAACAATATTACCTATATAATAGCACATCATCAATAACAGTAAAGTAAACAGTAACATAGCATCGACATTTTTCTATTTAATCGGTACTAAGAAACAACATGATATTAGTAATTTACATCTATAAAAATAATACAACATCAATATAGTAGTAAATAATAACATAGTATCGGTATTTTTTATTCATTCAGTAGTAAATAATAACCCAACATCAGTAGTAATTACAAAAAGATTTTTTATTACAATTTATTCAATAGTAAAATATAGATTTTGAGTAGTAAAAAATTAATATAATTGTATAAAAATTATTACAGGAAGTAAAGGCTAACAAATAATTTCAATTAATAATACAAAGGTGATATACATGTAAAAGTGTGGGTTCCTTAGCATTGCTAAGTAAAATGTTATGGCCTACATATTGATAAGACGGATAATAATTGCCATAGGTTAAGCAATCAATCCACAGAACAAAAATAACCATAAGAGCAAGTATTTTAACATGTAAACCCCACTGGGTAAAAATCCACGATCAAACTTCCCTGATTTAGGACTTTTTATTGATCGAGTTAATCAATTATTTCACTATCTAGGGTTATTTCCCCATGGACAACCCAACCATTGGTGGATGATATCGTTTAGTGGAGTGGTTGTGAATGCCTTCTCCAATCTTTGCCTCAATGCTGGGCAAGCACGAAGCTTGGCTTCATCTGAAAGAGAAGCAGCATGGCTGGGTGCCGTGGATCGCACCTTGAATAGGTGGTCTTCGTCGGAGGACCTTGACTCATGTCACAAGTCAAGGCCTCAACTCGTCCCTATCTCTCACTCTAGTGGAGACAACAGCGAATGGATCGAGAAGGTTGTCAACTATGGGTTCAAATAGGGAGAGGAGTCGGAGGTGATTAGGGTTTTGATCGGTTAGAGGCGTTGAGGAGAGCAGATCGATGGTTTGTTCGAAGGGATAAAGCGGGTATGCAATGAGGAAGGGGATAGAGGCGTGGATGGGTGGGGCTCTAACGGGTGGGGGTTCAATAGAGGAGATAAAGTATTGGGATCAGTTGTTGGGTTCCAAAGATGGGGGATTTGTTAGGATTGGGGTTTCGATCGACGGGCAATCAGAGAAGATAGGAGGTGTATTGGCGGTGGACGTAGCGAGAGGGGGAGTATATGGTTGGTCGGAGAAGGAGGTGAACGAAGAGGATGCAGAGGGTGTTGCAGTGGAGGCAACAATCGAAAGAGGGTGGAGCGAGGCGATGTGGAGGAAGCTGAAGAGAACTGGAGGTGGAAGAAGGTGCATATACCATAGGATCAAAGTTAATCCAAAGGCATGGAGGGGGCGTGTGTGATGCAGGTGGATAAAGAGAGGGGGTGGTGGGAATAGCCTCCATCATTGGATCGAAGTTGATCCAACGACCCAGATCAAGGGGCACTAAACGAAAAGACCAATTTGATCGGACATGCATGTTGATTTGGAGTGGTTGAGGTGGACGAAGGGTGTGTAGACACGTGGTTGTTGTTTGATCATGACTTTGACAACACGGTTGACCAATGCAAAAAATGTAGTAATAAATAGATAAAAAAATAGAAAATGGATTCAAATGCAAACATGGCCAACGTGAAAAATGTTCGTCCATAGCAATCTACAATGCACATGAAGGACTCGATGCAAACCAAATGTGTTGTGCAAGATGTGATTTTTTGGTGATATTTTTTGAATATAAAATACCATTTTTTTAGTTTCGTAATTTTATTTGATTTTCTGTTGTTGAGTAATGCATGCAAAAATCAAACATGATGTGAAATAATGTCATGAACTTAAATGCATTTTTTGGTATTTTTTTGAATTAGTAATAATTAGAAAATGTGAGGTATATACATGTGAGTCGGTCAGTTAGCTTAGGTCAGAACTTATCTTTTTTCTTTATTTTTCTATTTTTAGATTTTGGTTTTATGTAATTAGTTAAATGTGAAATGAAATAAAGAAATGAAAAGGAAAATAATGAAAAGAAATAAAATAAGTACATGAAATGATGGTTAAAAAATCAGTGATTCTGTATAATGCATAGTTAGACCCCAAAATCCAGTTTTCTCAAATAAACTCGGATTCTTTTGAATTTGATTTTGATTTGTAGATAATTGAATGTACATTAATTCAAAATGAGGTAGAGTGAAATTGGATATTGTATGAGAGAGATATCAGCTTCTACAACTTTTTATCCTAAAATTAGGGTTTGGGTTTATTTTAAATATACATGTTAATCTTTTTTTTGGATTTTTCAGTTATTGTCAGAGTACTCATTGGAGTCAGTTTCATGTCAATTGGAGTTAGCATGAATTAATTAAAATGGGTGAATTCATGTGAAAATGCACTGATGAATATGAATGCAAAATGAAATGCTAATTTATGCAATTATTTACAAGTGCATGAAAGTTAGTTTTTAGATATTAACATAAGAATGCATCCAATTTCTTGCGACGAAGCTTTATTTCAGCTAATTAGAGTGATGAATCACCGATTCATCACTTGCGGAGTGTAATTTATCTATATTATACATTTTGGCGATTACTTTAGTAATTCACTCCTATAATAGGTATTCCGAACATCACAAAGATCCACCGACTACATTGTAATCATAGGAGTTAAACATTCATCTTTTACTTTATTTATACATGTATTAGGTTTGTTTTGCAAAGCTCACTCATCAAACAAGAAATATTCAAACTTATTCCTCTTTCGTTGTCCCACAATTGAACCATTGAACTAGTCCTTATATATTTCTTTCGTTGTAAGATTGTTGTTACGGTTTTTTTACACTTGTACCCCTCCAAGATTTTGCAATTACAGTTACACCTATACCTTTTTTGCAATAATATTTGTGCCCGATTATTTTTACAAAATTTACAATTATGCA